>JAZHRO010000002.1:15220000-15845000 GCA_037157565.1 Thalassia testudinum | reverse complement strand
AAAATAACTTATCAAACAACTGGATAAAGATAAAATAGAATAATAGCTATATCTCAAGAGTACTTTTCAATACACATTGACATACTTATCAAACAATTGGATAAACACTTTACCTTAACAAAGTACTGAAACATTCTCGCAGAATCTGAAACCTGCATTCATTTTACACTGAAATTCACAAGACAGACCTAAGTTTTATAATCCTTGAGTTTACCAGAGTAACCTCAAGAAAAGAAAACTACAACCAAATGCTTAGTGGACCAGATTACCCATCAAGTGGATTGACAATACCAGGAAACTCTTTTCCAAAAGAGAGCTTGTTGATTTTGTGGCTTATCTGGCAAAAATTCAGCACATGTTAAAATACAAAGCCAAGAATTACCAAAGTTGATTTACACTCTAAGATTACACAAGCATTATGGTCCCTCTTAAGACCAACCGCACACCATTCGTCTTAGATTTTGATAGCTTCCCAGACTAAAAAGGGTATCCAAGATAAAGGTAGAATAAATTAAAAATGGCATGACTATCACATCACCATCATCAAAATGCTACCTAATACAAAAAGGGATATGTTGATGCATAACTCTACCTGGCAGGCAGGTCTGAATTTTTTGGGGTAGACTCCCATCAGCCATGACAACGATGGAGCCACTGAATAATCCACTCATTTACCGAGTCATATCTTCCAAAACGAGTAACAAAAAGAACAAAACACTGATAACTTTGTCATTAATCCGAAAAAAAAATCAATTCTTCCTATCTTTGAGACATACTAATACCAATATCTAAAAAAAACCAGTAAAAAATCCATTTTGCTTCCAAACTTGAATAGGTCATTTCACTAGCTTGGTATACAAATATGTTGTTTGAATGGGATTTTCTCCCCAATTTTGCAACTTCTCTCCCAATTCCATCAATTCCAGCATTTTTCCCATTAAATTCCTCTCCCTTTATCAAAATTGCACACCCAACAACATTGGTCATCATCTATAGATTCATTGTTTCAGGCATGTCTACTTTTGGTTTCTTTATTTCTTCTTCCTTTTCTTTCATAAGGGGTTTTAGGCATATTTCTTATATGTGGCATTTATTGTTCTTTGAAATAATCAAGCAATCAAATAGTTCACAAATAGTTCACAAAAATAGTTTTGCCTCAATTAGTTAATCTCTGTTGTTTATTGCTACTAACTGCAGTTGCTGAAACAATGACATGTTTGTCATGTATAAACAAGATGCTTATGTTATCAGCAATATCTTTCTGAAATAAGGAAAATTGAATAAAGTCATCAGGCAATAACTCTACCTGCCAGGCAAGGTTGATTTTTTGGGGTAAACTCCCATCAACCAAGTCAACGATGGAGCACCTTGAATAATCCACTCGTTTACTAAGTAGTTTCTTCGAAAATGAGTAACAAAAAGAACAAAACACTGGTTTGCAAGTTGCACAGCAACTTGCAACTTCATTCTATATATCCTCTGCCTCTGAGGGTGTCAAATCCCTTACATCTTCAAGCTGATCCAAAGTAGTAGCACCTCTAGCCCTCTCTTTTCTCCTAGATGTCCTTATATGTAATTAGCCATAGCCTTATGATCGGATTTTTGCATGCTTTGTAAAGTTAGGATTTTAGTCGTTGCAATGCATAAAAATCGAGTCGCTCTTAAAATTTGTAAACCTAGATAGGGAAGTATCTAGGGTCGTCCAAGAATGTCAAATGTTTGCAAAATACGTCTCTTACTTGAAAACTGAAAATCACCTTTCTTTTTGTGTTTTTAAATATATAATTTTTATAGGTTTTTGAAATGACAGGCTTTCGCACTTTAAAATGGGGAAGAACTAACATCTAAAACCTAACCCTAAGGTGACAAGAATAACCTCTCCCTAAGCTCACCCTAGACACATGGAGGCCTAGAGTAATTAGGGAGAGGGAGTGAAGAGTGCTAGAAACAAAGAAAACAATTGCGACAGAATTTGAATTGAAGGCAACTTGATTTAAAGGAAATTTGTTTTACACAAAACACATAAAGGAATACTTCTACTCTACTTGAAAATACAAGGAAATAAAAACACAAATCCTCTAGATAAAATGGTGAAGAAGAATGGCTTCTTGCTCGAAGTCTGGTTGCTCATGGACTTGAAAAGAAAACCTCCTTCTTCTCCTTCTTCTTGCAAGGTTCTTCCAAGATAGTGTCCCTTAAATGTAGGCAAGCCCAAGGGGGGACGTGCACTTGCTCCTCCAAGGGTGGATGTCCACCTTAGATGCTCCTCCAAGGGTGGGCGTGAACCACCCTTCCTTCCTCTTGCCTGGCCATCCTCCAAGTTGGAAGGTCGCTCCTCCTTGGCATGGTACAAGGAAGAAGAGAGAAGAGAAAGAAGGCACCAAGGGAGCAGGTAGGATGCCCCCTTAATCTTCTTTTCTTCTTCTCCTTCCTTGGTTGTGGGTTATGGTGGGTGTAGGGAAGAAACTAACTAAATGGAGGATGGGTAATAATGGTGGTTAGATGGGTCATTTATAGGGTAGGAAGGTGGAGGTTGGCGTGGCCTTAGGTGTAGGGCTAGGATTAGGTTTAGGATGGTGGTTAGTGATCCTAAGGTTAAGGATGGTTGGCACCAAATAAGGGGTGCTAGGGAGGTGGTTATGGGTGGCCAAAGGGTACCTAAAAGTGGCACCAACCATGGAAGGGTGCCATGGGTTGGCGCCAACTTGAGGGTGTTAAGACCCGTGCCATTAAAGTCCTTTAAGACGTCTGGGACTTGGGTTAGACGTCTTGTCAGACGTCTGGATGCCTTCCCAGACGTCTGGAAATCAATTTTTGTGCGTACGACCTTGAGTCTGCGTGCGTGCCGCGTGCAGACTGAGCTCCACCGCCTTTCCTTCTCTTTCTCTTCCCCTCACCGAAATTGCAGAACCCTTCCCCCCACCCCCCCCGCCTACATATACCCCCTCCTCTCCCTCACGCCACCCCACTCCCATCCACCTTCTCCTTCCTCCAGCAAGAGCAGCGAGTGCAGCCGAGGGTAGCGGCGGAGAGGAGGAGCAGCAAGATAAGGGAAGAGAGGAGAGCGCGCGGGCCAAGAGAGAGAGAGCTCGCCGGAGAAGCTTACGGCCGGTCGGCGTGAGCACGGCGGAAGGGTGCGCCGGGGAGGTTCTTCTCGACGCTGCTGCAGCTAGAGCAGCGGACGAGCGAGCGTGGCGTGGCCATGCGTAGCAGGAAGAAGACGAAGGAGCTTCTGATTCTAGGATTTTTCCCAGAATCAGATGTCTGGACATACATCCAGACGACGCGGACAACATCTGAAGGAAGCTCCAGACGACTGGGAGGTACGTCCTGTGCCCTATACCTCCTTTTGCGGATACGACCATGCAGGCGGTTCCACCGAGGTTCTGAGACGTGTCGTGTTGAGGAGATTGCGTTGTGCGTGTAGGATTCGCTTCGAGAAGCACGGGGCACGCCCTCCCATGCGATTCAGATGTCTGGGCGAGGCACTAGACGGCGGAGAGCGTCTCCAAATGTCTGGAGAGGTGGTCGGACGTCTGAAACTAGGTCCAGACGGTTCAGTAGGATACCTGGACGTCTGAGGAGCAGTGTAAAGTGAGGTATGGTTCTAGACTCCTTTTAAGACGTCTGGAAGGTGTTCCAGACTTCTGATTTGAGTCAGGATTGTCATTTTTGACATGTTTAGGGTCCGTTTGAGGTCCGATTTCCGCAATTAAGATTCCGTTCTTCTTCGTATAAGTTCCTCTACTGGTTAGAATGCATTTATCATGTTTTGAGTGGTTTCTTGTGGTTGATCCTTGTGTTATGACCTCGTTCCATTGCGGATTTGGGGGTTGCGGAGGCACGTGGACCTGCTGATCGAGCCCCCATTACTCCTGATTTTACGGGTAGAGTCACTTCCCTTAGTTTAATTACAAATATGAATATATATCTGGAATGAATATTAGATTCCAGGGTGGTATGAATCCTAGGACTAGAAACACTGGAATGAATATTAGAACCTAGGGTGTGGCATGAATCCTAGGACTAGAAACTCTGGAATAATGGCATTGAATGCATGAATTGCAGTCTTAGATGAGTAAATAAAATAATAACAATTTCCTGTAATTGGATAACAGCTGCATGTGAAATTTAAAGTACTGTTGTTAACCACTGTTGCATGTATATTTCTGTTGTTGCAATTAAATACGAGCTGCATACATATGAAATGGAAAAAGAAATGACGAAACCTAGTATGGCTTGAGCTGAGAAACATGAGCATGAACCCTACGGGAAATTAGGAGTAGAACTCCTGGAAAATAAATGGAATGAAACGGGAAATGATAGTGGGGATGTGAGCTGACCCTTGAGTACAGAGTACCAAGGAGAGCGACTGTCCCCTTGTTTAGTGCAAAGTGGAGCTAACCACCCTAGGGTTGGGATCCAGGGTTAGGACTGGCCACTTTGTACTGACTCTGTGGCCCTCGCGTACACAGTACCGGGGAGAGCTACTAGTGTAGGGAGTGAGCTAGCCACCCCACGGGACCCGGGGTTTAGCTAGCCACCTTACACCGACTTGTTAGGTCCACTGGCCAAATCAGGGTATCAGGCGAGGGTGCGCGGACTGTGAAGGGGCGAGACCCCTGTTTGGTTCTTACGGGCTAGACCCCTGTTACTGAGAGGACTATGCCCTATACTGGTTCTGTGCTGTTCTTTGGGCGCACCCGTTAACGGAAACGACTGACCGCGTGCCAGTGTGGGGTAGCTACCCGTGCCTTTATCGCGCGTGCCGTAGTCACTGTTACGTCTGTCAATGACTTTGGGGTGATTGACTGAGTGTAAGATCACCACGGGGGACTCTCCCAGCTAGGAGAGCACCACGTGCTACTTCTACTCTTCGGAAAAGACTGCAATCAAGATCATTCCCACGAGGAACATTCGAGATTAAGGAAAAGGCCTGATAAATAAATCCAGTGATGAAAGGAAGAATAATTAGTTAAATAAAGAAAGAAATTGAAACAACAGTTATCTGTCCACCTTTACTGTTTCTTTTTTGTTAGCTGGTTGCCACTCTACTTAGCGTTCGCTGACGTGTTGTACTCATAACCTTTTTCAGGTCCAGGTGTTGAGCACTCAGAGCCTACGGCTGCAGAGGGTGTTGGACCTAGTAGAGTCCAGTAGTTGTACCTTTTGTTGTACTCGTTTCCGTTGTAGTGAGTATTTTTGTTACACTTCTGTACTCGTTTATTGTAAACTTTATGTTCCTGTACCTTTTTAAATTCTCTATTGTTGTGGTGGTGTGTACTGTGGTAGTTTATTTCTTTACTGCTGTACTTTGTTCACTGCTAGTTGCTTGTATGGTGAATGTGATTATTTTACTGCTTTTTGGTTACTTCCTCATTGGATGACTGGGTCTTGGGATCAGTCGAGTTGGTCCTGTCTCGTGTTCTGTCGGGATTCGGGAACCAGGTCGTAACAGAGGGCTTCTAGAAGGGGGTGAGATGGATGGTGGATGTCGCTTTGAAGGGGTAGGTGTATGGTGGATATGGGAGGTGAAGTTGGCGCCAAAGAGGGGGGTAGTTAGGGTGGTTTTGGCACCAACTTGTTGGTGGCTTTTGGTGGTGGTGATGGGGTGAAGGGTGGTGAGTAGGTTGGTGCCAAATGGAGTAGGGGTGGAGCTAGCTTAGGTGGACCGAAGTAGGGTTTAGTTGGTGGAGCTATTTAGGTAGGGTTTTAGGGTGGTGGATGGCCAAGGGAGCTGGAGCTTAGCTAGTAGTAGGGTAGAGGAGTAGGCATCTAGAGCTAGGGTTTGAGGAGAAGAGTTAAAGAAGAGAAGTCTGGAGCTGATAGCCGTTGAAGAAGATGGCATGAAGCTACTCTAGTTGGCTTAACTTGCTAGTTCTTTGTTAGCTGCTAAGCCAAGCTAAAGCAAGCTGACTTCTGCTGAAATATGCTGAGGTGAGCTAAGTCTGATATTCCCTGGGAGGACCTAGCTAATTGAAGTAGGCTGAGTCCTCGGGAGCTAGACTTGAGCTTCCTAAGCTAAGATGAAGTCATCTTCAGCTGGCTAGAGTTGAGTGGAGATGGATGTAGTTGGTCATGAGCTGGGGTGAACTCCAGTCAACTTAGCTTAGCTAGCTAGAGCTCCCAGTGAATTGATGAGAGCTGAGATGAGCTAGACTCAACTAAGTTGAGTTGGATATGAGCTGACTTGAGCTAAGGTAAGCTAAGATAAGCTATCTTGAGCTATCATTCAGCTGAAATGAGCTGAATGGAGTTAGGATGAGCTAACCCTAGTTCAAGTGAGCTGGTATCCAACTATGATGAGCTGGATTAAGCTGAGTCTCAGCTAGTTTGAGCTTCTCCTTCACCAGTTGCCTTCGTAAATGCTAGGGTTTTGGGGATCTGGTTATCTTGTTTAACCCTAACACTCAAACAAACATATCAAAAAGATAATAAAATGTAAAATGCATGCCTAACTTAATTTATGCCTAATGCAGCCCAAAAATCAGTTTGCAAGGTTAAAATCCTAAGAGTTAAGTTTATTTTAATACATAAGAATGATGATAAACTGGCATTTATCACCTTAGTTTCTAGAGCCATGTCCTTCAAGTAGATGCTAGCTGCAACTCCTCCCATATCTCTGCCCTGGATGCATCTTCACAAGGTCCATAAACCATTGTGAGTGCTATTTGCAGACCATCAGAAATCCTTGTAAAGCAGCCAGTTAGGACCCATCTACCACAATTGAGCGAATTCAAAAAAAAATTACTATCATTCTAGACAATAAGCATTCCACTAAATCTACCTACAGAATCAACCTGAAGAAAACTACGAAAAAGGCTACCCCCAATATTTCTTTTAATATCCAAGTCCTTGAGCTCGATTTCCTGAAGCAAGAGAAAATTAGACCTCCAGTCCACTGCATAATTGTACAAAGAACTTCTTTGAGCCGACTCCCAGAGTCCCCTAATGTTCCAAGAGAGAACTCTAATCATTTGACAAAGCAAATTTTTTTATGAAAACCAGGAAAACAGAGATGCCACTCATAAATCAATAAAAGATACATGCGACAAGCCTGTTGGCAATGTCAAATGAATCCATAGAAGAAGTGCTCATGAAATTAGATACAAATAATGATAGGAAGAAGTAGACCACTTCCATCCTCCGTCTTTAGGATAATAGCTGAATACACTTCAACTGCTTGCCATCTTGCATTTTAATGAAGAAGCCATCTATACACTTCCCACCTCCACTGCAACAAGGTTTGACCTCAATATCATGATATACATTGACTTTTTAAATGTAAAATGCAAAGTTAGAATTTCATAACTCAATATTGACCCCCAACTTTTTTTTGAAGGATTTCACTAAACAACAGCGTTACAGGTCCAACACAACATCCTATCTCCATCAGTAAAGCATTCTTGTAAACAAAAAAGAGGGATAAAACCACTTCCAATCAAAATGAAAAAGAACCAAAGAAACTAACATAGTTAATGTTACCAGTAATATAAAACCACTTCCTTGTGGTTTCTGCTCGCCTTAGTTTACCAAAGGACGAATACTTTTGGTGCTAGTATTTCAAGATAGAAAGGCTGCATGGCATGCAGTTTGTTCTTGGAAGATGGCACTCTGAATTTGGCTTCACATTCTTGTGTCCTTTCTCATGTGCACTAATTTGTTTTCTTCCATCTAAATTTAAATAATCTTCCGCAGATCAAATTGCCATGGAAATCTTGCCTAAAAAAAAACCTTTTGTCATAAAAACCATGGTAAGTCAGACAAACTTAGAAAACGTAAGGAATTGTACAGGACAATTCTGCAGAATTTAGATTTAGTAATAAGATGGAAGAAAGATGGCATCCTAATGGACATAAATCAGGAGTATCTATGGTTAGGAGCTCAAGTTGGATAGAGGAATGTGAAATATCTAAGAAGAAATATCCAAATAGAGAGGATATAATCTCATATTGCAACCTTCTCCTTAATTAATAAAAAATTATATCTTTTCAAAAAACAAAAAAATATCAAAGTCTAAAAGGAAGGGAGAACTGTTAGAAGGAACGAGGAGTAGCCATGGGTGCTCGCCGAGGGGTGGTGGAGGTGCGAGGATTGATTGGAAAGTCATTCCAACATCAAAATTGCATCGTGATCAAGAGACAACCAGAGGAATCGAAAGAGATAGAAAATGATTGTTCGTTATCGATCTTGAGCGCAAGGGAGAGGACGGCGACGACAACGATGAGGATTTCGACACCGACGCCATCGACGAGGGAGGTGTGCTCCCCTTGTGGAAGGAAGCAATGACTCCTCCAACCAACACCGACACCTAGGCGAGGAAGGGGAGCCATGGAGGGCAACGAGGAGGAGGCGGTGGGGGGAGAGGCTTGTTGGCGTGGGTGATGGGAGGGGGAGTTGAAAAGGTTTGAGGAAGGGTTAGGTGGTACTTCAATGGGAAACAAAAATTATTGGTGGCAAAAGATTTGAGTAGGTAGCGATCAAATTTTAGTGATTAAATTTTGTTATTGAAAATAGTGAACCACCTACCAGAATGGTCAAAACCCCCCCCCCCCCCCGCAACAACCCTTGTAGCCCACCACCTCAAGTCACCTGCAACCTCCTCCCAACAATCCTAACCACCTCCTCTCTTCCCTTATTTCGAACCTCCCTAACCTTACAAACCTCTCCTGACCATGCCTTCCTTTTCCATGACCTCCTCCTCCCAACAGCCATCTGTCTCCCCTTTCTTCTCCCGACATTTGATTTTTTTTCTTATTTAATATCTCATCTTTTTAAAGTGCATTTATTTATTTTTGTCAAATACCTTCCTCAACCTTTTCGTACATTACTTTGGGTTAATTTCCTATCGGGTAATGTTCGATTAATTGACAACCACTCCAATTTAAGTTAGATTCGATAGAATAATCAATTGAATTAATTTGAAAAAATCTCAACTCAATAGACCTTAGGTTAGGTTGTGATTAGGTCCAACCAGTTCCGATCCAATCCATGTGTAATCCCACCATCCACCAGCTCCAAGAGACAAAATTTGACGACATGACTTATTTGGAAATGATGGCACATTTTAACGATGCATTTCCCTTTACATATGTTCTGGGACACATCGTTGTAAACATCCTCTCCGGCATCAACGACGCATCAAAGCTATGATTGATGCTGGAGAGGCTTCTGGGGTCATTCGTGGGCGATTCCCTGAATAGGGGCCAATTTGTTTCAATAGTGTGTCTTCTCCCTCCGTCGAGTCATCCCTCGCGAAGTCGGATCCATGAATACCTTCGACTACCTCACGTCGTTCACAACCGAAGGTTAGCCAAACTCTCTTCACTTCGGGAGAAAAAGCAGAAAGTCCTTTTAGGTTTTTTACGTTGACATCCTTATAAAATATTATACTACATGTATGTCGGCAATATTTACTATATTTATAGAGATACCTTAATAAAGTTGCTCAATTTCACAACTACATCCCTCCGTTGATATAATTTTAGATCTATACTACTTGATTTTACATATGTATTATTTCATATTTTCGTATAAATATATTTAATATTAATTTCTAATAAAAAGATATAAGATAAATAAATGGAACATAAAAGTAAAATTTGAAACAATCGTACCGACTGAATAGTATATAAGAAAAGAAAAATAACATAAAAGTAAAATAAAAATTTACGAAAGACATAGAAAGCAGTGTCACATGTCAGGAGAGGAACAAACTGGGAGTCAGATGCTAAAATCAGGCTTAACGTTCACGATAATAACATTCTACGGTGGTCGCTACATTTGCCATCCAACGCAGGTTCACTTATATTATAGATGATTGGAATCCATATCAAAAGCATAATTAAAAAAGAAAAGCCCTATCAACAATGTGCAGGCATATGCATTCCACTGTTTTGAAACCTCTGTAGGCTGGTCGAAGTGATGGAAAAATATACGAGACAGAAAACATACTGACTTCTTGGACGTATCGGCACAGCTTGTGATGGTGATGGGAGGTTGTTTTTTTACAGCTTTGATTTGAGAGAATGTTTGCTTTTTTTGTGATGTCGTTGGTTATCTTGTTATTGTGTGGAATTTGTAGTACGTGGTGGACATTGAATAAATGTCACGATAGCTGCAAGAAGTACACTTGTTTGTAATATCCTATATTTGGTTCTCGAGAGGTACGTCTTCTTCATATATATTTCCCCCTACGTATTATTTTGCATTTGCTCATTAATCGTTATCGTCACATGTCAACTTTCTCGTATCACTACCATAGGACAGGAATACTTTTGTATTTGATCGTATTGTACGTGATCTTCTTCATGTTTGTTACGTACTTGGGAAGTTTCTGCAAACTACATCTTCAATTGTTGGAGTTCTTCGTGGATGCCTGTACTACCTTGCATCTGCTGCTTGCAAAATTGTTGTCACGTATGTATGTTTTCTTATAATTTTGATGTGCTCATTTAAATGCGTAGAAATGTAAGTGTTTGGTGTCATGATTTCTTTCATTAAGACGATGCACGGTTGCCTTTTGAAGAGTTAATACCATATTCTAGGTAATTAGGGTGGAATATAGGTGAATGTTATTGTTTGAGAATCTTCTATGTTACAGGGTGTCACGATAAATTGATAATTCGATCCGATTTCGCTTGTATTAAATGAATTTAAATCTATTTAATCTATTTATTAAATGGATCACATTTGATTTACCCTATCAAACTCGTTCGGCTAGACAAATCTGATAAATAAGAAAAAATCATCATTTAATTCTTACATTTACCCATTTAATCAATTAAATGGGTTGGGTCAGATTTGAAAAGTGTAAACAGGTTGAATTATAGGCTCATTTGATAAATGGATTAGACCCAACTCAATTTATTTATAAACAGATTTGTTCTAAGTGGGTCAGATTCAACTCAATACGTCCTATTTGACAACCCTATTCTATGTGATGTTCGTGATGTATAGAGCTACTAACGTATGCGACTGGATAGTGTGCAATTGCTTATTAAAGAACACGTCTGGATATGTATACTTTCCTATTATTAATATGCAAAAAAGTAGGAAAATATAGGTACTGATGCAAAAAGTGACGTGGAAAAATTTATAGTGTTATTTTTGTGCTTCATACAATGTTATGAACATAGGTCTACTTGATAATTGATATTAAATGTAAAGAAATAAGAATGTAAGGTTTATTAAGTGATAGATCCCATCACATTAAAAAAAAAAAATATTACATCACTTTAACCTAAAACGTGTAGGTAATAAATAATTCTATGTGATTTTACACTGGTGTAAAATGATTTTACATCAGTGATAAATTATTCTAAGGTATTTTTACATCTCTGTAAAGTGATTTTTCACCCGTATAAAATGATTTTGATTTATGAGTTTAAAATTTAAATTTATAAAAATGATTTCATGTATGATGAGTGATTTTTTATTTAAAATATAATATTTTTACCTTAAAATATAAAATTTAATCTTTAATATGTAAGGTTTAACTTCCTAAAGAATTTTACTTTGTCATTTGCCCATACGAGAGTGACTCATTATTTCTACAGGTTAGGCTCCATGTTTAGATCAACGACGGTATTTCTTCTACCACGAGATTGTGGGACTGGAGTTCATATTTGTGGAATATAAGTTCACCTACTTTTCAATTATGGTATTGCTTGAACTAGGATATTCTATGGCCGGAGTTCTTGATTGATGTATGGAGTAAATTGCAACTGCTTATTATATAATCTTTATAGATGCAGAGTGTCTTATAATTGGCATATATCCCAATTCGTTCGTCGGCAATCCAATGACAGGTGTCATTAACTTTGTAATTTTTACATTTGGTTGTTGAAGACTTAATGCGATATTGCCATAGCATATTCGAATGGCTGCAGTACGCATAATAAATTCATCGACATGTAAGAAGTGTCACAACTTTACCATATTTCTTCAAAGTAAATGACATGAAAATGAAGAGAAAGTTCTGTGCTTTCCAAGCAATGATGCATATTTTCCAGGTGAAGCAATGAGGCTTTCACCATAAGAATATCTTCTTAGGATATGGCCTGTTTTAGGAAAATGTAGGCGAAAAGCGAGTCCACTACTCCATTTCGTTGTACCTTCAGAGTGGTCTAAAATTTGTGCTAAAATACTTGTTGTTGATAAACCTTAGGGTGTATATTGTTTTATACTTGTGGATACTTTTATTTGCCATGGGGTCTATTTGAAGGAAATTTGGCCATATGCACTTTGAGAGCTTGATAACATACATACCATCAATGCAAAACTCTCTGAAATTATGCAGATACGTTGGAGATAATTCCGTATTATCTGTGCTCATCATCAATGAGAAACTAGATTATTATTTATTATTTGCAATATATTTCTCGCACACGTAACTTTGACCGGATTTTTGCATGCCTGACTCTAGGATCTTGAAAGTCTTGTGCTAGGCGACAACTATAGTGTACAATATGTGTGTCTTTAACGTACATTGTTATCGTATGCCAACAATTGTTTGTCTTCAATGGAATCACATGTTTTACTTATCCAGTGATGTTAGTGTCTGATTCTGTTTATATAAATTGATTTTAAGATGTGATATTGATTTTTATAGTATTTACTTAAATTTGTATTAACAATAATTTTTAGATAGTAAAATTTGATGTGTGAGGGGTTATGAAATGAACACTTATTTGTTAATATCTTTTAGAATTGACGTTAGAAAAATATATATTAACTCCTCAAAATGATTATTCTTTGAATATTTAGTTTAGAGTAAAAACTCATCGATAATTTTTACATACAGCAAAAATATCATCGATGATATTTAATTTAAAATAAAAAACCATCAAAAATTTTTACATATGACTAAAAATCATCCGTGAAATTTAATTCAAAACAAAAATCATCAATGAAGTTTGATTGGTGATTTTTATTTAAGGAAAGGTGGCCATATGCTTCCTACAAGGTAAGTTGTAAGCTAAATTTCCCAACATTTACATATACCCAAATCATCCCTTCCCCTCTTCAAACAAACCTTGTCGCAAGAAGTAACTTTACCACGAAAAGACCACCAAAGGGTTAGTTCAGTGATAAAATTCCTTTATTGACGTTCAAGAAGTCATAAAATCAAATCCACTTGCTTACCTTTTCATCCTATAAAAATAAAAGAAAAACAAAAATCTTTCCACGGGAAGGTGCTCCCGCTCTATTCGTTTACGGAGCGTAACATCCAGATTTTAAACCCTTTTTACTCGTTTGCAATTAGCAGGCATTTTTTAAACTGTGTGTAAGTTAAAATTGAAGGACAGAGACGAAATCCTCACTTAAGATCAAAGTCCACTCCCTGTTTCGCTTTGATATGCATCCCTTAATTTTGGATGATCTCATCCAACCTTTATTCCTTTGCCTTCTCTCGATTTTCTTGTGGCGTGAAGAAATGGGGGCTTTGGGTGCCTATTGGAGCTTTAACTCCCTTTAAGTAGGCATGTGCGTTTTATTCCTGACAAGGTACCGTTATTTGTTAAAAAGGAGAAAAAGAGGACGACGACAAGGTACTATTGCCGATTTCTCTCTGACATATGATAAGATCACGATCCCTTAACTGTCACGAGAACTCGAACTTCACGGGTCAATTGCATCTGAGTCACAAACATATCTCATATTTTATTATTTTACATGAGTACACTTAAACTAGAACCAAATTAGAAAAAAGTGTATCACAAGTTTTAAATAAAAGCAAAATACCAAATTTAGTTCCATGGGTAAAATTGGGAAGTACTTCAGCCTAACAATGTATATATGTTATATTTTTTAAATTTTGAATAGCGGGTGAAATGATCCATCACATTTGATCTTTTAAGACGTCTGTGATGTTTACCAGACATCTAGAGAGAGAGCCAAACATCTGAAAGTACTTTTTCTTTTGATGCATACCGTGCGCACGCCACTCCCTCACCCACGCCTCACCCTTCAATGGCCATCACCACACCTCGCACCACTCCCTGCGATGCCATGCCCTTCCCCTCACCTTCTCTCCCTTTATAAGTCCTCCTCCACTTCGTCTCACACCCTCACGCTAAGCCAGAGAGGGAGAGAGCGAGCAGAGAGCTGATCGCGAGTCTGAACGCGAGAGCAGAGGGCGTCGTGCTGCTCTACTGTAGCATCTGCGGCGAGGAGAGCCCAGAGCAGTTCCGCAAAAGTCATTCTTCCGCGGAATCAGACGTCCAGAGTGACCTCCAGACGTTTGAGAGGACGTCCGAAGGTATTTTGAGACGTCTGGTAGATATTTACTTTTTCTGTCAAATCCTGACGATGCGTACGCATGTGTCAGAGGTTGGGAGGCTCGGCGGAGCGAGGACTGAGGTAGTTTTAGACGTCCGGGAGCATCTCCAAACGTCTAAAGGAAACCCTGGACGTCGGCACTGCGTTCCAGACGTCCGATAGAGGTGCTCCAAGAGAGGTATGCCTACGAGTTGGTTTAAGACCTGTACAAGGCCCGTACAAGGCCCAAACGATGTTGGTTTTCCGTAAACAAAATATCTTTGTTTCCCATACATTTTTGTCCATGTAATAGTACCTTGTCTATAGCACTTGAACCTTTTTTGACCTGTCAATCCATATCTTAAGTCTCTAGTTCGTCAGGTGTACGGGACCTGCGGAGACGTCGGGAGCTGCCATACGAGCTCCCATTCCACCCGGTTATCCTGGTATAGTGGTTTTAACTAATTCTCCAAGTTAAATAAAATGCATGAAATTAGTTAAAAACCTAGGATGTGAGATGAATCCTAAGAAGAGATAAATGTATGCTCTAGAATACAGCTATCCAATTAACCCTAGGTTGTGATATGAACACTAGGGCTAGAGAAAAGTGCATGCGAATAATTGAGTAAATCATGAGTTGTCTGTATTATCTGCAATGAACCACATTGCGAACAAACCTACAAGGACTGGACCTTTGCCCCCGACATGCTTTGCGGGGCCGTTAGTGGCCTTTGGGGGCTCTCGACAGGGGCCAATTGCCAGCACTGGATCCCCGCCCAGCCGTCAGCAAGGACCTACCGAGGGTAGGAGTTGACTTCCCCTTTGCTACCAGTGTGGCCAGCCGGGCCACATCAGGAGGGACTGCCCGTCTAGGGCTGGAGGTCAGCAGATGCTCCCTGCACCGAGCGGTGGAGGACGAGCAGGAGGCCGTGGTTCTTAGGCGCATGGAGGAGGTCAGCAGTCGCAGGGAGGGTACCGGCCAGCGGCTACCTGTCCGACACAGAGTGTGGCTACTTCTTCCGTACCGAGAGCTGAGGGGCGTATCAACGCCCTGACACACAGAGACTCCAGAGCTTCAGGTTCAGTGGTGGCAGGTATGGTTACAGTTTCCGGCAGATTAGTTTACACACTTTTTGATTCTGGTGCCATGGACTTGTTTGTTGCTGCTAGTTTTGCTATCAGTGTGGGACAGAACTGTGTGTTGTTGAAGGATCTTTTTGTGATCAGAGGTCCGGGTGGTCAGCTGTTTGTAGCTGAGGAGGTTTACACAGACTGTGAGGTCAGTGTTGGGGGACACAGCCTCCCTGCTGACCTGATTGTGATATCGATGGAGGACTTTGGTGTGATTCTGGGTATGGACTGACTGCTCGCTTACCACGCTTTGGTGGACTGTTTCGAGGGGAAGATCATCTTCTCCATATCGGAGATGCCTTCTTTTGAGTTCCACGGACAGCTGGTGGACGGAGGCTTCAGGTGCATTTCTGCACTTCGGGCGGCGAGACTTTTGGGCCAGGGGTGTGAGGGCTTTTTGGCTTGTGTAGTGGCAAAGCCCAGCCCCGTGCTCAACTTTCAGAGCATTCCGGTGGTCAGAGAGTACCCCGACGTGTTTCCAGAGGAGCTTCCAGGTCTATCGCTTGAGCGTGAAATCGAGTTCGAGATCTCACCGGTACCGGGGACCAGCCCCATTTCTACAACACCTTACAGGATGGCACCACTTGAGTTGCGAGAGCTTAAGTCCCAGTTGTAGGACCTTTTGGAAAAGGGCTTTGTGAGGCCCAGTGCATCTCTGTGGGGAGCCCCGGTGTTATTTGTGAAGAAGAAGGATGGTACCCTACGCCTTTGTGTGGACTACAGACAGTTGAATAGGGTCACCATCAAGAACAGGTATCCGCTACTAAGGATTGATGACTTGTTTGACCAGTTGCGAGGTGCCACGGTTTTCTCCAAGATAGATTTGAGATCTGGCTACCACCAGTTGAGGATCAAGGAGACTGACGTCTCCAAGACAGCTTTCCGCACTCGGTACGGACACTACGAGTTTTTGGTCATGCCGTTTGGGCTGACCAACGCCCCCGCTGCTTTCATGGATTTGATGAACCGGGTGTTTAGACCGTATTTGGATCAGTTTTTGGTGGTGTTTATCAATGATGTGCTCATCTATTCGCGGGATCAGGCGCAGCACAGACAACACTTGCGGATGGTTCTGGACACGTTGAGACAACGTAGGCTGTATGCCAAATACAGCAAGTGCGAGTTCTAGTTGAGGCAGGTGACCTTCTTAGGCCATGTGATTCAAGGGATGGCTTGGCTGTGGATCCAACCAAGGTGGAGGCGGTGCTCAGGTGGGAGAGACCACGTACAGTGACAGAGATCCGCAGTTTCTTCTGACTGGCAGGCTACTACCGGCGGTTTATCAGGGGTTTCTCGCAGATCGCACGTCCTATGACACAATTGATCTGGAAGGACGTACCTTATTCTTGGACAAACGCTTGTGAGGCATGTTTTCAGGAGTTGAAGGAGGGGCTGACTTCGGCTCCTATACTTACCATTCCAGACAGTAATGGCGGTTTCGTTGTGTACACAGACGCTTCGTTGTAGGGGTTAGGGGGTGTGCTCATGCATTGGGGTCACATTGTCGCTTACTCTTCACAGCAACTGAAGCCCCATGAGCATAGCTACCCTACCCATGACTTAGAGCTGGTAGCTGTCGTCTTCACACTGAAGACATGGAGGCACTACGTGTACGGTGAAACCTTTAAGATATTCATGGATCATAAGAGCCTCAGGTATTTGTTTTATCAGAAGGAGCTTAACATGAGATAGAGATGTTGGTTAGAGCTCTTAAAGGACTATGACTGCAGCATCTCCTACCATCCGGGGAAGGCCAACGTAGTGGCTGACGCCTTGAGCCGAAAGGAGCCTGTCCACTTGGCCAGTTTACAGGCACAGAGTTGGAGACTGATGGAGGAGTTGGGTAATTGGCGACCCCTTTAGCTACAGGGGCACTGCAGGTCAGTGACAGTGATACAACAGACGTGACCAGAGCTGATAGACCGCATCATTATGGGACAGATCCGTACCTGCAGGCATTACAAGACAGAGTACTGTCAGGGGATCCAGGAGACTTCTCCTTTACAGACGAGGTGCTGCGTATGAGGGGACGTTTGTGCATTCCTAGGGACGAGGAGTTGTTGAGGGAGCTCCTGATTGAGGCACACGAGTCCAGGTTCACCATACATCCTGGGAACACGAAGATGTATCATGATCTGAGACGTGACTTTTGGTAGAGGGGGATGAAGGGGGATGTAGGTGAGTTCGTGCAACAGTGTTTAGTGTGCCAGCAGGTGAAGGCCGAGCATCAGAGGCCTACCGGGTCGTTGCAACCACTTCCAGTGCCAGAGTGGAAGTGGGAGAGCATCACCATGGACTTGGTGGTGGGCTTGCCTGTTACGAATGTGGGCATCAGACGTAGTTTAAGACGTTTCGGAAGTGGCCCAGACGTCTGGTAATAAATTTTTTCTGTGTACGGGTTCACGTCTGCGCGCCTGCGCGCGCAGACTGAACCCACCGCCCTCGTCTTCGCTTTCTCTCCCTGCAGGCACCTCTCTTCTCTCTCTCTCTCCCCGCGGCTACCTTATAAAACACTTCCCCTCTCCCTCACCCTCACTCCACCGCCTTCATCTTCTCCTTCTCCCTGCGAGCAAGCGAGCGAGTGCGCAGCAGCGGCTGTAGCGGGCGTGTGGGAAGGAGTGTTGCGAGAGGAAGATGAAAGCTCGACCGCGGAGGTGCGAGCTTGCCGGGGCAGCTAGAGCCAGCCGGTAGGGGAGCAGCGGACGTGGGGTGTCGCGGAGGAGCTGCTGCAGCTCGGGCAGCAGGCGGACGCGGCGCGACGCGGCCGTGCGTCTCGGGCTGAGGATGGACCGGGTCCTGATTCTGGGAAAATTTCCAAGAATCAGACGTCTGGACTTACGTCAAGACAACGCGTAGGACGTCTGGAGGAAGGTCCAGACGTCTGATAGGTACTACATTTTCCTTCCTTCTTCTATTTACGCGTGTATGGCCATGCAGCCGTCCGCCGCGTTCTCTGCGCCTCTTCGTGATGAGAGCGGTTGCGTATGTGCGCAAGTGTTGTTCGGGAGGGCGCGAGGGCTCGCCAGCCCACGCGGATCAGACGTCTAGCCACAGTACCGGACGACGGAGAGGACCTCCAGACGTCCGGGGTGACAATCAGACGTCTGGAAACTGACTTCAGACGATCCAGCGAGCTTCTGGACGTCTGAAGGACTGCGTAGAATAAGGTATGGCATGATCGACGTTTTAAGACGTCTGGAAGAAGTTCCAGACGTCTGATTTTGGGCAGACTCGTCGTTTTTGGCTCATTTAGGATCCGTTCAGAGTTCGTTTTCCGCGTTTCAAGTTGCGTTCGTTCCAGATTTATTTCCTCTACTTGTTTACAGTTATTGTATACTGTTATGAGAAACTCTTTGTGTTGATCCTTGTGTTAGGATCCCGTTCTGTTGCAGCTCTGGGGGTTGCGGAGGCTGGCGGGATTGCCGACCACGCCCCCAGTACTCCTGATTTCGCGGGTACAGTGGCCCTTTAATTTACTTAATAAAATTTAAACAATTACGAAACAATCAATAGAGTCTAGGACATTGCATGAACCCTAGGACAGAGGAATTAGATTGAATGATAGATCCTAGGGTATTGCATGAATCCTAGGACTGGAAAACTAGATTGAATGATAGATCCTAGGGTACGGCATGAATCCTAGGACTGGAAAACTAGTTGAATATATAAACATTGCAGTCTTGAAAAAGTGGAAAGGAAATGATAACTGCCTGTAAATTGGTTAACAGTTACCTATTATGAATGAATAAATACGGTTGAGAACATGGGTTATATGAATATAAAGCTGGGACGGTGAAACCTAAATTGGCTGAGTTAAAAGAGCATGAACCCTACGGGGAATTAGGAGTAGAGCTCCTGGAAATAAATGGAATGGAACTGAGAAAGTAAAACGTGAAAGTGTGTTGTCTCTTGGGTACTTGGTACCAAAGAGAGCACATATTACCTCTTAGTATAGAGGGGAGCTTGCTGCCCTCAGGTTGAGACCGGGGTGGGTTTGGCCACTTTGCATCGACTTTCTGGCCCTCGTGTACACAGTATCGAGGAGAGCTACTAGTGTAGGGAGAGTACTAGCTACCCTACAGGCCTCGGGGTTCTACTAGCTCTCCTACATTGACTTTTTAGGCCCACGGGGCAAACCAGGGTAGTAGGTGAGGGTGCGCGGACTGTGGAGGGGTTGGACCCCTATTACTGAGAGGGCTCTGCCCTATATTGGTTCTGTGCTGTGCTTTGGGTGCACCAGTTAACGGAAACGACTGACCGCGTGCCAGTGCGGGGTAGCTACCCGTGCGTTTATCGCGCGTACCGTAGTCACCGTTACGTCTGTTAGCGACCTTGGGGTGGTTGACTGAGGGTAGGACCACCACGGGGGACTCTCCCAGCCAGGAGAGCACCACGTGTTAGTTCTACTTTTTGAAAAAGACTGCAATCAAGATCGTTCCCACGAGGAACATTCAAGATCAAGAGAAGGATCTGAGAAATAAATCAATAGTGAATAAATGGAAAAGTATAAAGGAAGAAAGTAAAAATATAACAGCTACTGTCCACTCTATTGCTTCTTCTAGCTTTTAGTTGTCACTCTACTCAGCGTTTCGCTGACATGTCATCCTTGTTACCTTTTTCAGGACCAGATGTTGAGCAGCCAGAGTCAGCGGCTGCGGAGGACGCTGAGCCTAGTAGAGCCCAGTAGGGTTACCTGTAATACCTTCTGTACTTTCTTTCCGCTGTAGTGAGTGGTTTTCTGTTACTCCCTGTACTCTCTTTATAAGCTTCATGTTTATGTATATGTTTATTTCTCTACTATTGTAGTGGTGTATACTGTAGTATTTCTTTTCTCTACTGCTGTATTTTGTTACTGCTAGTTATATACATGGTGAATGTGGTTTATTTTACTGCTCTTTTGGTTACTTTCTTGTTGGACGACTGGGTCTTGGGATTAGTCGAGTCGGTCTGATTCTCGTGTCTCGTAGGGATTCGGGAATCGGGTCGTAACATTGCCCATTACCCAGCGAGGACACAACGCAGCATGGGTGATTGTAGATAGACTGATGAAGACGACACGTTTCTTGCCGATCCGAGTCACTTTGGGACCAGCACAGTTGGCAGAGAGGTATATACGTGACGTGGTACGTCTGCATGGAGTTCTGCGTGAGATTGTATCTGACTGGGATACCCATTTTACGTTCCAATTTTGGGTTGACTTTCAGCAGGCTTTGGGGACGCGGTTGAGGTTCAGCACGGCGTACCACCCCCAGACGGACGGACAGTTAGAGAGCACGATACAGACACTTGAGGACCTTTTGCATGCCTGTGTACTAGACTGGAGGGGCTCTTGGAAGGAGCACTTGCCCGTGGCAGAGTTTGCATATAATAATAGCTATCATTCGAGTATCGGCATGGCACCATACGAGGCTCTGTACGGACAAAGGTGCACTGCCCTGACGTGCGGTTGTGCGTGTGTGTTAAGAAGTGTCGTTATAATCGCACTTGCAACGCCGATTTTAAAGTAAATAAATGGAGGTGAGTCCGAGTGTCAGTCTCAGGGAGGTGTGAAATTCAGATTTTTCTTATCACTTGTTGTCACGGAAAGAGCGGAGTTTTGCTTGCGGAGGTGCGGTTTGAAAAGCGAGAGAGAGATAGAGAGAGAGAGATTAGGGTTAGAATGTTTCTTGTTTGATCATGCACTTAGATAGAAATTAAAGTAACAACTGAACAGAAAATAACTTCATTAGTCATGCACTTTTAGTTCATAGCTTAAGGTTGCAAGGATTAAAGGGTGAGTTGATAAGTCGTATACTTATCACCTTATTTAGTAGGTGGATTAAAATAGCTTAAGGTTGCAAGGATTCGAAGCTAAATCCATATTTTAACGGACACCAGGGCTGATTAAGACTGAAGGCCTAAAAAGTCTAAGTGTTTAAGTTCTTTTTGTATTATTTCCCACTATTGACAAGTTTCTAATGCCTAAGTTTTCTTCCTAAATTCAAATTTTTTTTTATTTTATTTGATTCAGACTGATTAAATGGGCTCAGGATTAAGTAATTTATCACCCCCCCATGCTTAAGTTGGACAATGTCCTCATTGGCAAGTACATGGATGCATAAGGGTTCAAAAAGATAGTACCTGGGTGACGTAAAATACCGGATCAATCTGAATCCTCTGGGTTGCCTCCCAGGATCATATCTTTCTTGGTCATGGTCCCCAGCGTTTGGCAGTGTGAGCAAGTCTTGGCAAAGTTGTGTGCATCCTTAAATAGGGACAGCCAGTAAAATCTAGACTGCAAAACCTTTGCAGCTGTTTACTTTCCAGAGAAGTGGTCGCCACAAGTCTGGTCATGACAAAAGGAAAGCACACTCTGAACTTCGTCTTCAGGGATACACCTCCTGATGATCTGGTCAGCACAGAGGCGAAACAGCATGGGATCATCCCAGAAATAATGCTTGGCCTCAGCCAAGAACCTGTCCCGTTGCTGTCTGGACCAGCTATACGGGGTTTGTCCTACAACCAGGTAGTTGACGTAGTCAGCATACCATGGCATTTTCTTGTCTTGCGCTGCCAAGATGTGTTCATCAGGGAAGGCGTCATATAGAGCTAGGGAGGGTCCAATGTGGTTTGGATGAAGTCTAGACAAGTGGTCAGCCACCACATTCTTCGATCCGGCCTTGTCTCGGATTTCCAGGTCAAATTCCTGCAAAAGCAGGATCCATCTGATGAGCCTGGGCTTTGCGTCCTTCTTGGCCAACAGGTGCCGGATGCCTGAATGGTCAGTGTAAATAGTCACGTGGGATCCCAGCAAGTACGATCGGAACTTTTCAAGTCTAAAGACTATAGCGAGCAACTCTTTCTCTATGACCGTATAATTACGTTGGGCCTTGTCCAACATTTTGCTCGCGTAGTAGATCACCACGGGCTTCTTGTCTTGCCTTTGTCCCAGGACAGCACCTATGGCAAAATCTGATGCATCACACATAATCTCAAAGTCCTGGGACCAGTCTGGGGGTTGAAGTACAGGTGCGGTTGAAGTACATGTGGAATATGGCGTCGTTGGCTAGAAGGTCGATCAAGGGTTTGGAAAGCTTGGAAAAGTCTTTAATGAACCTTCGGTAGAAGCCAACATGTCCTAGGAATGAGCGAATTTGTCGAATCGAGCTAGGTGGAGGAAGTTTGGAATTCAAATCAACCTTAGCCCGATCTACCTCGATGCCCCTATGCAATATGATGTGACCGAGGACAATTCCTTCTCGAACCATAAAATGGCTCTTTCCCAACTTAACACCAGGTTAACCTCGATACATCGTTTCAGGATTTTCTCCAAGTTGCTCAGACAATGGTCGAATGAATTCTCGAATACAGATAAATCATCCATAAAGACCTCTAAGTATTCACCCACCATTTCTGAAAAATGACTAGCATGCAACGCTGGAAGGTCGCAGGTGCGTTGCATAACCCAAACGGCATTCGACGGAATGTAAACTTGCCATACGGGCAAGTGAATGTGGTCTTTTCATGATCTTCCTGAGCAATTACGACTTGGTTATATCCTAAATATCCATCCAGGAAGCAAAAATAATTCTGCCCTGCCAATCTTTCAAGGATTTGGTCAATGAATGGCAAGGGGAAATGATCCTTCTTAGTGGCTTCGTTGAGCTTCCTATAATCAATACACACCCGCCATGCGGTGGTGGTGCGGGTGGGGATGGATTCGCCATGATCATTGGTGACAACGGTGAGCCCAGCTTTCTTTGGAACCACTTGAGTGGGGCTCACCAACGGGCTATCGGAGATAGGATATATGATGTCGGCGTCAAGCCACTTGATAATTTCTTTTTTAACGACCTCCCGCATGTTTGGGTTTAAACGTCTCTGCATCTGGCGGGAAGGTCGTGCCACGTCTTCCAGGTAAATCTTATGGGTGCAATTGGTGGGGCTCATTCCTCTTAAGTCCGAAATGGTCCATCCAATGGCGGCCCAATGTTCTGAAAGGGTCGTAGTCAACCTGAGTTCCTGATCCTTGGTTAGATGAGAATTAATAATCACTAGGAAGGTTTGGTCAGGTCCTAGGAAGACATACTTGAGATTTTCAGGCAATGGTTTAAGTTCAGGTGTGGGTGGAACCACAGTCGATGGGAAGGGAAAGGGTGGGAGTTGATCAACATCGATCTCCTCAAATGGTGTCGTGTGATGGTACTCAGCCTTACAGAGGTCCACGGGTAATGATGGTGACGGGTCAGCACAGTCACTACAGGTTTGGTGGTCTGATATAGAACTGAGGGTGAGGCATTCCTCGATCAAAGTTTCCACGGGATCATGTTCCTCAATGCAATCGCAATCAAAAGACTTTGTCGCCCGGAAGATATCCAATTGCATTTTCCTGTCCCCGAAGGCGATTTCCATACATCCTGTGTCGCAATCAATGTTTGCCTTAGCCGTAGCTAGGAAAGGTCTGCCTAAAATTATGGGTGCGTTCTGTAATTTTTCAGGGACTTCCATGTCGAGCACCAAAAAGTCGACCGGGAAATAGAAGTCCCTGACCCGTACAATCACGTCCTCGACAACCCCCTTTGGGGTTTTCACTGATCTATCAGCCAGCTGGATGGTGATAGGGGTTGGTGTTAGCTCTCCAAAACCAAATTGGTGGCACAGGGTTGTTGGAATCAGGTTGATAGAAGCACCTAGGTCCAGGAGCGCTCTATCAAACGTCATGTCCCCGATATTGCAGGAAATCAGGGGCGCTCCTGGGTCAGTTTGCTTGAGTGGAAGGTTGCTTGATATTACGGAACTTGCTTATTCAGAGAGCACAACCTTCCTAGGTGCTTGAGGTCTCGACTTACGCTTGGGTGTACAGGCATCCTTTAAAAACTTGGCGTAAGCAGGGATGTGTTTGATGGCTTTAAGGAGCGGAATATTAATCTGTACTTGTTTAAGATTTCCAACAGCTCCTCAGTTTCCACAACATTCTTCTTTTTCTTGATTGATTCCAAGGCCTCAGGGTAGGGTGTCTGGATGTGGATTTGTTCTATTTCTGGGTCTTTGGTTGGTGCCTTTTCTGAGTCGGGTATTTCAACGGGTGAAGTCTCGGGGAGAGTCGGCCATTTGGGATCCTGGGTTTTGGTGCCGCTTCTCAAGGTCATCGCATTCGCAGAGGTATTGGGGCCATGGGTTGATCCTTGAGAAGACGAGGATGAAGAAGCACCAAACCCAGGAGGTGTTTGCGGCACTGGCTGGACCATGTGAGCCTGCCCGGGGTTGCTTTGGAACCCTTGCAAATTGGGGCCTCTGTTAATTATGTTTCGCAGGTTCGGTTGTGGTTGGGAAGGTAGGGATCCTTGTTGTTTACAGTCCAAGAGTTGGCTTAACTGTCCCTTTACCAAGGCCATTTCCTCTTGATGTTTCTGGTTCATGTCAGCCATCATCTTTATTAGGGTATCCATTTGGTTTTGTGGGGGAGGGGCCACCCTATTCTGATTATATTGGGGTCTAACTGGTGGTCCTTGCTGATAGGGGGCAAGTGTGGCTGCTGGTTTGGCCTGGGCTGATTTTGGAATTGCGGTGGTTTCTAGTTTGTCCAACCAAAGTTGGGGTGGTTACGCTATCCAGTGTTGTAAGTGTTGGAGAAAGGGTCAGGTTTCGCATAACCTTGGACAGCTTGCACATCTTCTAGGATAGCCGATGTTGATGAAGAGGGAAGGGAGTAATCAAGGGTTGATGGAGTAAAGGTCCCTCCTTGGAACGTGGTTAGGGGTTGTTCCAGGTTCAGTTGGGTAAAGGGTTGGACCAGGTCAACATTATGCGCTCCCTTTGCTAGGGAGAAAGTCTGTAAGGGGTTCCTGGTCTGGTTCAGTAGCTCATCAATCTTTTTGTCCACCAATTCCACTTGATCCAATTTCTTGGCAATGATGTCTATGTCAACCATTCCAGAATTTGCTTGTACCTCATAAATCCCACCACGGGGTTGACTGGACCTGTTAAACTGGGTCATAGAGGCATTGTTGAGCGAATTCTCGCTCATAGACTCAAAGAGCTCAAACACGCTCTCCTCGTCTTTGTTCAGGAAGTTCCCCCCGCATGAGGTATCGACGAAGTTTTGTAGGTTGCTATCCAGACCATGGTAGAAAATCTGGGCCAATTGCCACCTTGGTACTTCGTGGTGTGGGCATTTCCTCAAGAGTTCATTGAATCTTTCCCATGCCTCATGAAATTGTTCCCTCCCTGGAGTGTAAAGGTAGTAATAGCTCTTCTGAGGGCATTGGTTTTTCCTATAGGGAAGAATTTCTTTAAAAATGCATGCCTCATTTCTTCCCAGGTGGTGATGGGTCTACCTAGGGTTTTAAACCAATGAGAAGCCTTGTCTCTTAATGAGAAGGGAAACATCTTGATTAGAACAATGTCAAGGCTAATGTTCCTAGGTTTCACAGTTCGCGCTGTGCGGTCGAGATCCTCTAGGTGTTGAAAGGGGTCCTCATTTGAGCTTTCATGAAAGTTGTTCTAGATCAGATTTAAGACATTCGGTTTCAGCTCAAAATCATCTTCCCCTTCGGGGATCTTAAGGTTCGGCTCGACTTTAATAGCAGAGGGATTATAGAAATCGCAGAGGGGCCTCGGCTGATCCTGAAATGGTGGTATATCAAGTGGTGGTTGCCCTGGTATGTCTTGGAAAGGTGGTGGTGGTTGTTCTTGTGGGTTCTATAACCGTTGCATGGCTTGCATGATGGTGTGGATTTGTTGTTGCTGAAGCCGGTGGTTAGCATTAATTTGGGCTTGGATGATAGCCATAGCGTCTGGTGGGGGTTGATCCTTAGCCTCATCTACCCTAGGTTCAGCCATGTTTCCAACAGAATTACGTCGCCTTGATTCCTGCCCCAAAACACATAACTCGGGATGTAGCGAGAGTCTCCCGTGCATACACTAGAGAAGAACAGGAGGGGATGCGGAGCGCGACAGATGCGAGAAATGTGTTTCAATCAAGCACACAAGCCTAGTCCTTATGGTGTATTCCTTAGGAGACCTAGAAATCTCACAAAGGGTGATTAAGTCCGTAAGCACTGGACTCCCTCCGGTTCCGTAGACCCCACAACCACGGTTGTTTGACACTGCCCCGCAGACTAGTCACCAGATTCTACCAAGGGAATGAAAGCCAAGTGCCCAGCGAACAAAACCTCACCTTTCGAGACTTAACTCAGTCCTGCTTAGGGCACGTCTACTCAGTTTTAAAGGGCAAGGATAGTGCTTGTGCTAGGGTTATGTGATGAGGCGTTGATTGGGGTGGTGCCTCTTAATTTTCCACTTTCAAAGTGTGCTTCTATCAAAACATGATTTTCAAGTAAGGATTTTTAAGATGTGGTGTCTTTTAGTGTTTCATCCTTTAGTATTTTTTTTAGGGTTGACGTGTCTTAATGTTTTCAAACAAGTTTCAGTGGGCACGTCAAGTTTTGCACATAATTCGGTGAAAGTGGATTCCCTTTTATTCAGTAGAGACTCTAAAACCCTAATGTACTCATCCTAATGATCATGCAGCTTCTATTAGATGAGTCGGTTTTAAGGTTGAGTGGTGCGGCCCAGGTCAACTTACGGTGGCTTCGCAAACACCACTCAAGAAAAAGAAAAGAACACTCTAAGAATTTATTCAAAATGTTAGAGTGTACATTTTTTGTAGGATGATGTGTTAAGGATGTGGGTTAAACAATCATACACCACGCCAATTTTTTTCAATTTTTACAATTTTTTTTTAGTTTTTTCACGCAAGCAAACAATCATGAGAGAAGAATTACTCACTATCGGTCCTCGTAGCACCTACTCCCTTGCTACCGTCGTGGGATGCGTCGCTTCGCCGTCCACGTGCTGAATTCCTGCAACCATCAAGTAAAAAGGAAAATAGGGCAATAGACGATGTGAGAATGAATGTGGAATGGAGGTGACAAAACAAATCCGTTGCCTCCCCGGCAACGGCGCCAAAAACTGATGTGCGGTTGTGCATGTGTGTTAAGAAGTGTTGTTATAGTCGCACTTGCAACGCCGATTTTAAAGTAAATAAACCGAGGTGAGTCCGAGTGTCGGTCTCAGGGAGGCGTGAAAATCAGATTTTTCTTATCACTTGTTATCACGGAAAGCGCGGAGTTTTGCTTGCGGACGTGCAGTTTGAAAAGCGAGAGAGAGAGAGAGATTAGGGTTTGAGTGTTTCTTGTTTGATCATGCACTTAGACAGAAATTAAAGTAACAACTGAACAAAAAATAACTTCATTAATCATGCACTTTTAGTCCATAGCTTACAACATTAAATACATGCTCAAACAAAAGTAATGGAAAGCTTAAAAGAGAGAGAGAGAGGAGGGAGAGAGACGAGGCAGCCACGGCGGTGGAGGAGGCTTCGTCGGTGGCTCGTCGTCTCCGACGATTACAAGAGGGCCTAAAGCCAGCTAAGAGAGGGGTGGAGTAGTTGCAAGGGAAGTAAATGCCTTGAATGAGTGGTTGGAGGGGGTTTAAATAGGGTTATGGGTTTTCTAAAAGAAGAAGGGGCTTTAGTGACGTCCAAGACGTCGCTAAAACCACTCCAAAAGCGTCGGTGAAGCCCTTCAGCCCGCTGGTTAACCGCCCGCGTTGTTCTTCTTCACGCTCGATCCGTGGCCGCTGCGTGGGAGTCGTCCGATCGAAGGTCATACAGTTAAGATCTCTCCTTGGCTGCGCTTGTACCGCGCCTCAAGCGCGCGTGTACGCGGGCGTCGTCGCCCGACGTGCACGCGCGCGTGGGCGCTCGCGATTTGTGGGCGCGCCGTGTGGCGCAATCTCGAACGCCCGCTGCTAATCGGGCGGCCCAATTTCTCTGCGTGCATCCTTCGTCTTCGATTTCACGCTCCGCACGGCTCGAACTCGTGTTGAGTGCGTGCGGGCGTGCGCGCTAATCGTTGAGCCACGCCCACGCTTTGTCGCGGCGACTGCGGGGGGGCGTGTGAGTGTCGGCCGTTCGATCGAAGACCGACGGCCGAGATTTGATCTCAGCTGATGGTTGAAGCGGCGAGCGGTCGAGCGGGGGTGATGTGGCGCAATGAGGGCTGTTGATCTCCATATCAATGGTCAGAACTTCTTAGGCCCATTGTAGGAGCTCGGGATGTCGGATTTGGATGATCTTGAGTCTGTTGGACTCGGTTCGTAGTTCTAAATCCATCTGTGTGGTCTAATTGCTCATCTGTGGCCTGCTTTGACAAGTGCTTACACAAATGGCCATTAATACAGTTTTATAAGCAATCTTAGTACATGATGCATGCAATGCTCCCATTCTACTTATGTTGTGCCTTTTGTTCTTAAGATGGGCCATATTCAACATAATTATCTCCCCCTTGTGCAGTGTTATCATGCACCCTTGAGTTGGGTTGAGGTGGGGACCAACTGGGAGGTTGGCCCCAGGCTGATCCGATAGAGTCAAGAGGTGGTAGAGCAGATTCACAAACGACTTCGCACTGTCAAGAGCAGACAGAAGAATTATACCGATCGGGAGTGTAGAGAGGTGCAGTTCGAGGTTGGGGATCACGTGTTCCTTTGCGTTTCGCCCATGAAGGGCCTACAGCATTTTGGGGTGAAAGGGAAGCTTGCGTCGAGGTTTGTGGGGCCCTTTGAGGTCCTGGAGCGGGTTGGACCCGTTGCTTACAGGCTTGCCCTTCCTCCCCAGCTTTCTGGTGTGCACGACGTGTTTCACGTGTCCAACCTCAGGAAATACGTCGTCGATCCCAGTCACGTTCTAAGCCACGAGAGTGTCGAGGTGGGTGACGACTTGACCTACCTCGAGCGACTTGTACAGATACTAGACAGAGCCGTCTGGAGTTTGAGATGGAAGCAGGTATCCCTGGTGAAGGTCATGTGGAGGAGCCAGAGGTACGAGGAGGCTACTTGGGTGCCTGAGGCAGCGATGCGAGAGCGGTACCCGGAGCTTTTTGAGGGTACGTCTTTTTGGACCGGCTTCGGTCCTCTTTAAATTTGTTATGCGTTTATTGTTCTTTTTCTGCACGCTAGCAAGCTCAAGTTTCAAGGACAAAACTTCCTTTAAGTTTGTTATGATGTTAAGACCCGCGCTATTTGAGCCTTTTAAGACGTCTGGACTGTGGGTCAGACATCTGGTCAGACGTCTGGACACCTTCCCAAACGTCTGGAAAATAAATTTTTGGGTACGAGCTCACGTCTGTGCGTGGGCTGCGCGCAGACCGCACCCCCTCGTTTTTCCTCCATCTTCTCTCTTTAATCTCACCTCCAAGCAAACCCTATCCCCGACCTTATATAAGACCCCCTTCCCCTCTCGTTCTCCCCACACCAGCCCTTCCCCTCTTCTTCTCCACTCTAGCGAGAGAGGCAGCGCGAGTGAGGGAGCGCGCGAGCGGCGTTGCGAAGGAACGGTGTGAGGAGAGGAGGAGAGCAAGCTCGTGAGCTGGCGTGGGAGCTCACCGGTGAGTGCACAGCCGGAGCGACGCGTGCGCGAGGAGGAGGAGTGCGTCGGGGAGGTCCTTCTCGACGTTGCTGCAGTCGGAGTTGTAGGCGAGGAGGGGGCGTGACGCAGCGACGCGTGGCACGAGAGAGCGGAAGCAGGTTCTAGTTCTGGGTTTTTCCCAGAATCAGACGTCTGGAGCGACGTCCAGACGATGGAGTAGACGTCTGGAGGCTGTTCCAGACGTCTGAGGTGAGAGTTTCGCGAAGGTACGTCCTATTTGCGGATACGACCATGTAGGCCGCTCCGCTACTATCCTGTTGCATGCCTTTTTGAGGAGATTTGGTGGAGTTCGTGCAGGAGTTGCTTCGGGAAGGCGCGGGACACGCCCTCCCACGCATTTCAAACGTCTGGGGAGCGTACCAGATGACTGGAAGCACTTCCAGACGCCCGGAGAGGTGGTCGGACGTCTAGAGCTGGATCCAGATGGTCCAGAAGAGTTCCTGGATGTCTGAGGATTGGCGTAGAGCTTGAGGTATGTTCTGGACACTTTTAAGATGTCTGGAAGTTGTTCCAGACGTCTAATTTGAGTCAAAAGCCTTGTTTTTGACCCGTTTAGGATCCGTTTTCCGCAAATAAGATACCGATGTGTTCCTTGTGAGTTCCTCTACTTGATAGAAGGTTTTCTATACTGTTCTAAATGTCCTTTGGTGATTGTTCCTTGTTATGGGACTTCATTCTATTGCGGGTTCGGGGCTTGCTGAGGCACATGAGCTTGCTATTCAAGCTTCCAATACTCCTGGGTTTACTGGTAGAGTGGCTTCCCCTGAATTAATTATAAATCTGAATGCATGTGTGGAATGAATGATTGGAACCTAGGACATGGCATGAATCCTAGGACGAGAACTACTGGAAATGTATGTATTGGATGATTGAATTGCAGTTATGAATGAGTAGATAGAGATGATAACAACTGTCTGTAAATGGATAACAGCTGCCTGTGAAATATGAAGTACTTGTGCTAGTTAACTGTTGTATGTAACCTTCCTGTTGTATACGTTAAATGACATAATACGAGCTGCATGTATATAATTTGAGAATGGTAATGTGAATGATGGAAATATGAGCTACCTGTGTATAACCTGAGTATGGAAATGTGAACGATAGAAATACAAGTTGCATGTGTATAACTTGAGAATGGAAACAGAAATGATGAAACCTAGTATGGCATGGCATGAGGAATATGAGCATGAACCCTACGGGGAATTAGGAGTTGAGCTCCTGGAAATAAATAGAATGGATATGGAAATGTATTGGGAAGTGTGCTTGCTCTTGAGTACGTGATACCAAGGGAGCGCATGTTACCTCTTAGTGTAGAGGGGAGCTTGCCGCCCTCGGGTTGCGACCTGGGGTGGGTTTGGCCACTTTGCACCGACTCTGTCGCCCTCGTGTATACTGTACCGGGGAGAGCTACTAGTGTAGGGAGAGAGCTAGCCACCCCACGGGGCCTGTGGTTCATCTAGCAGCCCTACACTAACTTGTTAGGCCCACTGGGCAAACCAAGGTAGTCAGGCGAGGGTGCGCGGACTGTGGAGGGGCAAGACCCCTGTTTGGTTCTTAGGGGCTAGACCCTTGTTACTGAGAGGGCTAGGCCCTATACTGGTTTCGTGCTGTACTTTGGGCGCACCCGCTAATGGAAACGACTAACCACGTGCCAGTGCGGGGTAGCTACCCGTGCGCTTATCGCACGTGCCGTAGTCACCGTTACGTCTTTCCGTGACCTTTGGGTGGTTGACTGGGTGTAGGATCACCACGGGGGACTCTTCCGGCCAGGAGAGCACCACGTGTGCCTTCTACTCTTCGGAAAAGATTGCAATCAAGATCGTTCCCACGAGGAACATTCGAGATCAAGAAAGAGGTCTGATAAATAAACCAATGGGTGAAAAGGAATAAATTGTGAAATAATGTAATTAGAAAACAACAGCTACCTGTCCACTTTTACAGCTTTAGTTAGTTGGTTGCCACTCTACTCAGCGTTCGCTGACTTCGTGTACTCATAACCCTTTTCAGGTCCAAGTGTTGAGTAGCCCGAGTCTACGGCTGCATAGGGTGCTGGGCCTATTAGAGCCCAGTAGCTGTAGTTTCTCTTGTTATACTCTTTTGTAGTTGTGAGTAGACTCTTGTACCTTTATGTTTTGTACTTTTACGTTCTGTACCTTTTGTTCCTGTACCTTGTTATTTTCTGCTGTTGTGGTGGTGATATGTACTGTAGCAGTTTTTACTTCTTTACTGCTGTACCTTTTTACTGTTAGTTGCTTAGCATAGTGAATGTGGTTTACTTTCTTGCTTTTTGGTTACTTTCTCATTAAACGACTAGGTCTTGGGATCAGTCGAGTCGGTTCGATCTTGTGCCCTGTAGGGATTCGGGAACCGGGTCGTAACAGGAGCACAGCAGATGCTCCTCGCACTGAGTGCTGGAGGTCGAGCTAGTGGTTGTGGTCCCCAGGCGCGTGGGGGAGGGCAGCAGTCACGAGGAGGGCACCGACCAGCGGCTGCTCGCCCGACCTAGAGTGTGGCTGCTTCTTCTGCACTGAGGGCTGAGGGGCGTATCAACGCCTTGACACACAAAGACGCCAGGGCATCCGGTTCAGTGGTGGCAGGTATGATTACTGTTTCCGACAGATTAGTTTACGTACTTTTTGATTCGGACGCCACACACTCTTTTGTCGCTGCAAGTTTTGCTGTCAGTTTAGGATAGGACAGTGTGTTGTTAGAGGATTCATTTATGATCAGAGGCCCAGGTGGCTAGTTGTTTGTAGCTGAGGAGGTCTACATGGACTGTGAGGTCAGTACAGGGGGACACGGCGTCCCTGTTGACCTGATTGTGATACCGATGGAGGATTTTGGCGTGATTCTAGGGATGGATTGGCTGTCCGCCTACCACACCTTAGTGGACTGTTTCGGGAGGAAGATCGTCTTCTTCATACTGGAGATGCCTTCGTTTGAGTTTCACGGACAGCCGGTGCACGGAGGTTTCAGGTGTATATCTGTGCTTCGGTAAATGAGGCTTTTGAGCCAGGGGTGTGAGGGCATTCTAGCCTATGTGGTGGCGGAGCTCAGCCCCATGGCTGACTTTCAGAGCATTTCGGTGGTTTGTGAGTACCCCGACGTGTTTCCAGAGGAGCTGCCAAGACTACCGCCTGAGCGTGAGATTGAGTTTGAGATCTCACTGGTACCGGGGATCAGCCCCATTTCTACTACACCGTACCGAATGGCACCACTTGAGCTGCGAGAGCTCAAGTCACAGCTACAGGTCCTGTTGGAGAAGGGCTTTGTGAGGCCCAGGGCATCCCCGTAGGGAGCCCCTGTGTTTTTTTTGAAAAGGAAGGATGGTACCTTGAGACTTTGCATGAACTACAGACAGCTAAATAGGGTCACCATCAAGAACAAGTATCCGCTACCGAGGATCGATGACCTTTTTGATCAGTTGCGAGGTGCCACGATTTTCTCCAAGATAGATTTAAGGTCAGGCTACTACCAGTTGAGGATCAGAGAGACTGACGTCTCCAAGACAGCTTTCCGCACCCGGTACGGACACTACGAGTTTTTGGTCATGCCATTTGGGCTAACCAACACCCCCGCTGCTTTTATGGATTTGATGAACTGATGAGTGGCTACTCATCATAGCTAAAAAGCTGAAGTTAAGCTAGACATTGGGTTAAACAATATCAATTTAACAGATAAAAAGGGTTAAGTGTGGGAATAAAAGAAAAAGGCCTAAAACTTTGATTTTGTGTTAAAATTGCATAATTAGGTCATGAAACGAGATATTCTTAAAATTAGGTCAAATGGTGATCCAAGCATTAATTGAACACATAAACAAGTTTAAAAGTCCAAATCAAAAGTACAATTAATTTCTTAAATGTTCAATTGAGCACATATTAAAATTTGAAGGCATTTGAGCATCATTAAGGCCTTGAAACATAGAGTTTACACTTTGGTCCTTTACGCATCACATTCTCTTCTCTAGAAATCCTTTTTGGACCTATTTGCAACCTGCAGGGACCCCTTTGAAAGCCTTTAGGGTCCGTCCTGTTACAATTTCCTCCACTTATGGGCCTGCTTACAATTTTTCTACCCCTTCGTGAAGGGGTTCTCCCTGCAATTTTTCCAACATTTCGCTACCACCTGCTGTTCTTCGCACGCATTGTAGCGCGCATAGAACAGGGCAGATCTTGGTCGTCCGCTCTCTCGTGATCTTGATCTGCGGCTTGATTTGAATCGAAGCTTCGCGCGAAGTGGCGCGTGTGCTCACCCTTCTCCCCATATCCCATCCGACGGTCAGTTTTTGAGTTGGCATACTGCGTGCCCCTCTCCTCTCATCCTTGCCACCCGTTGCTTCATCGATTATTTTCACCCGTGCGGTGATCTGAGCCACTGAGTTTGCTACTTAAGCACCTCAATGATCGCGCGCGCAGGGTATCGCTCTCTCCAACATCTCTTAGCGGTCATTCATCCACTCCAGCTGCCCTCCCCACAAAATCCCTGATTTCACGGCCACCAACTGTGGAATCACCGACTTCTATTCAACCTCCTCGTCGCTGAGGACCTCATAGCACCTGAGGACGACTCTGAAGCCTCACTAGAAGGCTTTTCCCTCCACTGGAGTCATCTCCCTCCCTTCTTCCTCCTTAGGTGTAAACTAAGGACCCATAGGTCCCATTCTTCCTGTTAGAGTAGATTTAATATTTTGCAATTTAGTTGTAGCTGTAGTTAAGTAGATTAGCAGTATAATTAGAGTAATTCGTAGTGTTTAATTCAATTGTCCTGTTAGATTAGCTGTAACAATAGAAGTAGAATAGATGCATTCCCCTCACCTCCTCTGATCATTCCAGATCAGAGGGGATGGTTCACACAGCCATTTTTCATAAGATTTCTCCCTCTTCATGTTTTCCATACCGCTTCTAATTTCCCCGATTTATCTCTCGCAATTCATTGACTCATCTGACCTAATTTCAGATTTGCTTATCTTCTTATATCAAATCTGAAATTGGTGTCATAGATCATGTTAGGGGCTTCTCATTCATCTCTTGTTTTGTCATAAAGCCCCTAATCTGAGCTTGAAAAAGAACCGGTTTGCCATATTTGTTTGAGTTAGATTTCAATGTTTTATACATTTGTGAGCTTTAAACTCTATGATCCATCAAACTGAGTTTCTGATCAATTGATTAATTCTTTGGCTAGGAATCTGAGGTGATTCTGAAATTAGAATTCACCTCAGAGGAGCCATAATTTAATTTGGATCCTCATGAGGTTTGCAATGCCTTGATGATGCTTTGACCTAAGGAATTTTCCATATTCCTTTAGGTATTAGAATTCTAGAATTTGAATGCATGTTTTTAAAGTTGCTGATTTAACTCTTCCTACATGTTGTCTATAGCATTAGGAAGAGATAGATCAGCTTTCATTTGATCTGAAGGGATTTTGCTGACAAGGGATCTTGGTTTGATTTGTATTTCCGAGTGGTTTTTATTTGAATTGAAACCCTTGTCAGATTGTGTTGAGGGAATTTCTGAGTTGTGCTTTATATGTTGTAATCCCAGATTTAGAGCAAAGTGCTGCAATTGCAACTACATTCCCCCTCAACACAGCTATGTAGTTCCTGAAACAACCAATTAAACTTCCTGATTAGGTTGTCTATAGCCTGATCTGGAATTTGATTGGTTGAGTCAAGTTATTAGGTAGCTGGTTCTGAGTCCTGTCTATTGCAGATTTGATTCTATGAAGACGTCTTAACTACTGCTGTAGTTAAGACGTCTAAAGTAGAACCAAATATGTGGCAGTAGGTTCAACTGTTGCATGCTAATTAACTTTCGGCTCTGATGTTGCAATTGCTAGCTTCTTCCTGCTGATCTAGCAGGAAATCCCAAGTCTGAATAAAACATGGTGACAGTAGTTTAGATCTAATTATTTTAGAAGCTGACTGTGGTAAATTGTTGTATAAACTTTATGTAAGCTTTCCTGTACTTTAATTGGCTTGTAACATCGGTTGAAGGCTGTAATTAACTCTTTTTAATTTTTTTTGTCAGCTAAACAAAGAATTTATACTGTCCACCATATGAATTGACTGAAATTTATCTTAAATTACATGCTTAATTGCTTTTATATGTTTCATAACTTAGAATGAGCATGTTTAAGGCAGTTTCCTACCTTCTAGATAGTTTGGTCTCATCTTAAGCCCTTAGGACATTTTAGACAACCTTTTAAAGGCTTAAGATGAGTGAACTTTGGATGTTAATAAAAATTATATAAAAAATTTGAAAAAATAAAATAAAACTGTCTGATTGAAGATCAGATAGTTTTCTAATTGCATACCAAGTTTCATGGCATGCAGAACCCCCGACTTGACATAATTTACTAGTAGACAGTTCTGTATACCATGAGCTTTAATAAAAGAATGTACTTCTCAAAACACCAAAAATATGTCCTCTTTTTCATCCATTTCTTCCATTCACATCTCCTACCTCCATAACATATAATTAAAACCATAAAAACTAAGAAAACCCCAAAAACAGTAAAAATCATTTGGATAATATGTATATAAGTAATTATTTAAGCTATATAGTAAGCTTAATTATCTATAATGTAAAGCATACAGATCTATAGGTTAAATAACTTATGTATATATTGTATTATGTAAAGTAAATATTTAAGTTGGAGTATGCAATATATATCTTAATTATACAACTACTTATTAATTGAACTTATGTATATGTACCATAAGCTATATAAAGTAATAAGCACTATAAATAACCATATTAAGTTATAATATTGTATATATGTATTTATATGTTTATTATAAACATATTAAACCTTGTACCTTAATTTAATTATGTATACAGAATAAATAATTAATTTATTAAGTTAATAGTTAAGTTATTAGATTAAATTGAAATAAATTAGTAAATTAAGTTAAAATTAAGTAATTTACATTGTATATGTATACTACTGTATTTTAAGTAATTCAACCTAATTTAAGTATATTTATAATAAATACACTACTTAAATTTAATTTGCAAATGAGACAGTCCTAAAATTGGCTATTTAAATGTAAATAAAACATAAATCAAATATGTAAAATATAATAAAAATGTTTATAAAATACTTATACATGTATACTAACTCTGTATAAGGTCAATTAGATCATACAATAAATAATTTATACATTATTAAGGAACAAAACCTAAATTTAAGTATAAACTGTATACTTTAGCTAATTTATTTATATAATAAATATAATTAAAATTCAAAATTAATTGCACAATTGTATAGTATTATATAAATACTTTATTTTCACATAATTTATTTTTAATATTTAATAAATTATGGCCCTCGAATCGAGGGCTAAAAATCGCAAATGTGTGCACAGCCGCTGGAATTCCAACGCTGCACAGGCGCTGGAATAGCACCACATCGGTGGCTGTGGGGCGCCTGCAGCACCTTATTACGAATTCGTTGCATAGGACGATCAGTCGTCACGAGTGCCGGGCGCCCGAGCAACTGATCATCCTATTACCTATGAGCATACTTGAGCATTTGTGTGGGGTCGGGGGCCCGGAGGTGTGCGGGCTATCCAGCCCACTAACCTGAGCATGTAAACTTGTAATTAAGCGACCTAATGAGAAATTAGGACGCGCTTAGTAAAGGTCTGGTCCCACCCTTTGGGCGCTGTGTATCCCTCGAAAAGCGTGCCTGCAAATTAAATAAATTTTTTATTAATTAAGAGATGTAATGACATTGGCTAATCACCTAAGTGTTTAATGCTGAAGTGCCGCTGAAAGCTGACGAAGAATAAAATTAAGAAGAAGAAGAAAGGCAAAGGAGTAAAGAGAGAGTGAGGGAGAGTATAGATACTTATAAGTATAAAGTATATACAGATTGAAAACCAGTATAAATAAAACTATATAAAATAACTATAATATATATATACACGTAGTATAGTTATGTATTTTTATTTATAACTTTATACTTTTACTAACAAAATAAAGTGTTACCGTAGGCAAAATAACCGTCGCTATAGACCTTGGTTTCCGTTGTATAGAGGTTTTTTTTGTCCAGCGACGCTTATATCTGTCGCTATAGCTCTTATATGTGTTACTATATATATCAGGATAGTAAGTTAAGTTAGTATGATACGTAGTATGAGTTAGTAATGTGTGTTTATGTAAGTATTAGCAGTATAACTTATAAATAGATAGTTTAGAGTATAGTGATGAAGTGTTTGATGCTTGTTTGTAATTAATTTTTGCAAGCATTTTAATTGATTCTTTATACACAATTAAACCAAGCATTTATTTATTCATTCTTAGTTGGACATAAAATTTATTTTTGGAATTAAAGAATGATTTTGGACCTAGAGAGTGATGTAAATCAATAACTGCCTCTCAGTGAACGACTTGGAATAAACCAATAAAAATTAGTTAATTAAATAATAATGGTCGTAATGATGGTTTGTATTTCCTACATTTACTACAACAACATCAATCCATTATATCAATAACAATGGAGTCATCATTCATTAATAAAGCCATCACACATGCGAACATCCCCATCATTATGAACTGGGTTTTCAGACCGTATTTGGATCAGTTTGTGGTGGTATGCATCGATGACGTGCTCGTTTACTCGTGGGATCAGGCACAGCATGGACAGCATCTACGGATGATTCTGGACACTTTGAGACAACGCAAGACGTATGCCAAGTATAGCAAATGCGAGTTTTGGTTGAGGCATGTGACTTTCTTGGGCCACGTGATCTCAAAGGATGGTTTGGCTGTGGATCTAGCCAAGGTGGAGGCCGTACTCAGGTGGGAGAGGTTACGTATAGTGATAGAGATACGCAGCTTTTTGGGACTGGCAGGTTACTATCGGTGGTTTATCAGGGGATTCTCGCAGATTGCACGTCCTATGACTCAGTTGACTCATAAGGACGTGCCCTTTGCCTGGACAGATGCTTGTGAGACATGTTTTCAGGAGTTGAAGGAGAGATTGACTTCGGCTCCTGTGCTTACCATTCCGGACAGCAGTGGTGGTTTTGTGATCTACATGGACGCTTTGTTGCAGGGGTTAGGGGGTGTGCTCATGCAGCGGAGTCACGTTGTCGCTTATACTTCGTGGCAACTGAAGCCCCATGATCATGGCTACCCTACCCATGACTTAGAGCTGGCAACTGTTGTCTTCGTGTTGAAGACATGGAGGCACTACCTTTATGGTGAGACCTTTGAGATTTTCACAAATCATAAGAGCCTCAGGTACTTGTTTGACCAGAAGGAACTCAACATGAGACAGAGGCGTTGATTAGAGCTCCTGAAAGACTATGACTGTAGCATCTCCTACCATCCGGGGAAGGCCAACGTGGTGGCTGACGCCTTGAGCCGAAAGGTGCCCGCCCACTTGGCCAGTTTACAGGCATAGAGTTGGAGACTTATGGAGGAGTTGGGCAGTTGGCGACCCCGGGAGTCACAGGGGTATTGTGGGGTAGTGACGTTGACACGACAGACGCGACCAGAGCTGATAGACCGCTGGCGTGCGCTCGTGCGTGTGTGTTAAGAAGTGTCGTTATAGTCGCACTTGCAACGTCGGTTTTAAAGTAAAGAAACGGAGGTGAGTTCGAGTGTCAGTCTCAGGGAGGAGTGAAAATCGAATTTTTCTTATCACTTGTTGTCACGGAAATCGCGGAGTTTTGCTTGTGAAAGGTGCGGTTGAAAAGTAAGAGAGAGATAGAGAGGGAGAGGGAGAGATTAGGGTTAGAGTTGTTTCTTGCTTGATCATGCAACTTAGACAGGAAATAAAGTAAACAACTGAACGGAAAGTAACTTCATTAATCATACAACTTTAGTTCACAGATTACAACATTAGATACATGTTTAACATAAGTAAAGGAAAGCTTAAAAGAGAGGAAGAGAGAGAGAAGGGGGGAGAGAGGCGAGGCAGCCACGGCGGTGGAGAAGGCTCCGTCGGCGGCTCGTCGTCTCCGGTGATTACACGAGGGCCTAAAGCTAGCTAAGAGGGGGGTAGAGCAGTTACAAGGGAAGTGAATGCCTTGAATGAGTGGTGAGAGGGGGTTTAAATAGGGAGAAGGGCTTTCTAAAAGAAGAACGGGTTTTAGTGATGTCCGGAACGTCGCTAAAACCCTTCCAAAAGCGTCGGTGAAGCTCCCAGCCTGTCGGTCACATGCTCGCGCCGTTCTTCTTCGCACCTGATCTGTGGCCGCTGCGTGAGAGCCGTCCGATCAAAGATCGGACGACTGAGATCCTCCCTCGGGCGCGCTCAGATCGCGCCTCGGGTGTGCGTGCGCGCGGGCATCGTCGCCCGGCATGCGCGCGTGCGTGGGCACTCGCTGTCTGAGGGCGTGACGCGTGGCACGATCTCGGCCGCCCGCTGCTGATCGGGCGGCCCAATTTTGCCGCGTGCCTCTCCGTCTTCGATTTTTCACCCCGCACGGCTCGAACCCACGTCGCGTGCATGCAGGCGTGCGCGCTAACTGTTGCGTCACACTCGCTGCTTTGTCGCGGCGACCGCGGGCGGGCGTGTAGTTCTCGGTCGTCCGATCGAAGATCGACGGCAGAGATTCGATCTTTAGCTGAAGGTGGAAGCAGCGCGCAGTCAGCAGGTGCCACGTGGCTCAATGAGGGTCGTTGATCCTCAGATAAACGATCAGAGCTTTTTGGGCCCATTGTGGGAGCTCCGGATGTCGGATTTGGTCGATTTTGAGGCCGTTGGACTCTGTTCATCGTTCTGAATCCATCCGTGCAGTCCGATTGCTCATCTGAGGCCTCTTTGACAAGTGCTTACACAAAAGTCCATTAATACAGTTTTATAAGCAATCTTAGTATATGATGCATGCAATGCTCCCATTCTACTTATGTTGTGCCTTTTATTCTTAAGATGGGCCCTATTTAACGACATTATCACCCCATATGCAGTGTTATCATACCCCATGCTTACTCCTTGCTAGTCCCTAGCAAGGTTTATTCTAGCCTTTATTTTCTTTCAGAATTTAAGAAGTAATTGCTTAGACACTTCGTCACTTGTTAGTAGGAGAAAATATGCTAAGATCTTAATCTACAAAGACTAAGCAGTGCCCGGGTGTCTGCCAAAATACGAATCGCCAAAATCCTTGCTTTAATGTATATAACTATACATATGTATATGTGTATATATATATTTTTTTTTCAGAATTTTTTTTCGGAATTCAGCGTGGGTTGATAACTTTTTATAGCTACCCAACCCACCCAAAACTCGGTCAAAACCCTAAGTACGAAGCATCTTGGTGTGAGGATTGTGATAGACTCACTCAACGGTAATTCAGACAGACTTCGGGTTTCTACGTCCCTAGGTGACCAGAAGAGGAAATATATTTGCCTGAAGGTGTATTTGTTCGATTGGTAGCTTTCTCCCTACGTTTGTTTTAATTGGGGTCAACACAAGGATTTTTCCAGAGCATATCTCCCCGGCTTGTACTACTTCCCTGCTTCTTCCTTAAGTGTTTTGGTTCTTTTTGTGCAGTTATTGAGCTGGGCTCTGGACAACCGACCAATGGGTTGTTACCCATGATCACTTGCCAGCCGTACTCGTGCGATGAAGTGTGGTTTATTTTCTTTTCTTCTTGTCTTTTTTTCGTAGGTGGCTTCCCTGATCTCAAATGTACCTAGAGGCAATGAAGAAGAAATGGTCCCGTGGCTGGGTTCTGGACAACCTGCCAATGGGTTGTTACCCACGATAACTTGCCAGCCATACCACCCTAGAGAGTTCATTAGCTACCCTATTTCTGTCAAAATCTCCGAGGAGTGAGTCTGTGCAAAAACGTGTGCAGGTGCTTAGACTCAAAGTTTTTCTGAGTTAGAGGGTGAGTTGATAAGTCGTATACTTATCACCTTATTTAGTAGGTGGATTAGAATAGCTTAAGGTTGTAAGGATTCGAAGCTAAATCCATATTTTAATGGACACCAGGGCTGATTAAGCTTGAAGGCCTGAAAAGTCTAAGTGCTTAAGTTCTTTTTGTATTATTTCCCACTATTGACAAGTTTCTAATGCCTAAGTTTCTTCCTAAATTCAAAATTTTTTTTAATTTTATTTTAAATGAGCTCAGGATTAAGTAATTTATCACCCCTCCCATGCTTAAGTTGGATAATGTCCTCATTGGCAAGTACATGGATGCATAAGGGTTCAAAAAGATAGTACCTGAGTGACGTAAAATACCAGATCAGTCTAAATCCTCTGGGTTGCCTCCCAGGAAGCGTTGAGTTTAACGCCTCCAGCTTAGCAGTGCTTCGTGTCATCCCCCAACGAGGGTGACACTCTCCTTTGGGGGAACCTGGGCCAGGAAGTGCTTCAATCTTTGACCATTAACTATAAAAGTGTGCCTAGTGTTAGGATCAGCGATTTCAACCGCCCCATTAGAGTAAGGCTTAACCACCCGAAATGGTCATGTCCATTTAGACCTGAGTTTCCCGGGGAAGAGTTTTAGGCAGGCGTCAAATAGTCAGACTTGCTGGTTAGGCTCAAAGGTTTTTCTATGAATGAGTTGGTCGTGGACGGCTTTCATTTTCTCCTTATACAGTCGGCTATTTTCAAAAGCGTTCCGATGAATTTCTTCGTGCTCAGATAATTGGAGTGTCCTCTGCACTCCAGCTAACTGGGAATCCATGTTACATTGCTTGACAGCCAAGTAAGCCTGGTGTTCCAATTCGACAGGAAGATGGCAGGCTTTGCCAAAGGCCAGGCGATAAGGTGACATGCCTATCAGGGTTTTAAAAGAGATCCTGTATGCCCACAGGGCATCATCTAGTCGTGTGGACCAGTCTTTCCTATCAGGTCTCATAGTCTTCTGTAAAATGTTCTTGATTTGTCTATTTGAGACCTCGGTCTGCCCATTTGTTTGCGGATGATACGGGGTAACAATGCGGTGGTTCACCCTGTATTTTCTACGTAGGGCACGGAATTGGGAATGGATAAAATGGCTTCCATCATCACTGATCATGGCATTGGGTATTCCAAACCGGGAAAAGATGTTCTGCTTAACAAAGTCCATGACAGTCCTGTGATCGCATCGGCGGGTGGCGACAGCTTCAATCCATTTAGAAACATAGTCTACTGAGACTACGATGTACTCGAAGCCGTTGGATGGTGGAAAGGGGCCCATAAAACCGATACCCCAAATGTCAAAGATTTAGACAATCAAAATGGGCTGGAGGGGCATCATATCTTTCTTGGTCATGGTCCCCAGCATTTGGCAGCGTGAGCAAGTCTTGGCAAAGTTGTGTACATCCTTAAATAGGGTCGACCAGTAAAATCCAGACTGCAGAACCTTTGCAGCCGTTTTCTTTCCAGAGAAGTGGCCACCACAAGCCTGGTCATGACAGAAGGAAAGCATACTCTGGACTTCGTTCTCGGGGATACACCTCCTGATGATCTGGTCGGCACAGAGGCAAAACAGTATGGGATCATCCTAGAAATAGTGCTTGGCCTCAGCCAAGAACCTGTCCCGTTGTTGTCTGGACCAGCTGTGCGGGGTTTGTCCTCCAACTAGGTAGTTGACGTAGTCAGCATACCATGGTAGTCTCTTGTCTTGCACAGCCAGAATGTGTTCATCAGGGAAGGCGTCAGATAGAGGTTGGGAGGGTCCAATGTGGTCTGGATGAAGTCTAGACAAGTGGTCAGCCACCACATTCTTCAATCCGACCTTGTCACGGATTTCCAGGTCAAATTCCTGCAAAAGCAGGATCCATCTGATGAGCCTTGGCTTTGTGTCCTTCTTGGCCAACAGGTGCCGAATGGCTGAATGGTTAGTGTAAATAGTCACGTGGGATCGCAGCAAGTACGATCGGAACTTTTCAAGTCCAAAGACTACAGCGAGCAACTCTTTCTTTGTGATCGTATAATTTCGTTGGGCCTTGTCCAACGTTTTGCTCGAGTAGTAGATCACCATGGGCTTTTTGTCTTGCCTTTGTCCTAGGACAGCTCCTATGGCAAAATTTGATGCATCACACATAATCTCAAAGTCCTGGGACCAGTCGGGGGCTGAAGTACAGGTGCTGTGAAGACTAAGTCCCAGAAGGTGTGATAAGCCTGGATGCAATCAGAAGACATGTGCAATATGGCGTTGTTGGCTAGAAGGTCGGTCAAGTCTTTGGAAAGCTTGGAAAAGTCTTTAATGAATCTTCGGTAGAAGCCAACATGTCCTAGGAATGAGCGAATCTGTCGGATCGAGCTAGGTGGAGGAAGTTTGGAATTCAAATCAACCTTAGTTCGATCTACCTCGATGCCCCTATTTGATACGATGAGGCCGAGGACAATTCCTTCTTGAACCATAAAATGGCCCTTTTCCCCGCTTAACACCAGATTAACCTCGATACATCGTTTCAGGATTTTCTCCAAGTTGCTCAGACAATGGTCGAATGAATTCCCAAATACAGAGAAATCATCCATAAAGACCTCTAAGTATTCACCCACCATTTCTGAAAAAATGGCTAGCATGCAACGCTGGAAGGTCACAGGTGCATTACATAACCCGAACGGCATTCGACGGAATGCAAACATGCCGTATGGGCAAGTGAATGTGGTCTTTTCTTGATCCTCCGGAGCAATTGCGACTTGGTTATATCCTGAATATCCATCCAGGAAGCAAAAATACTTCTGCCCTGCCAATCTTTCAAGGATTTGGTCAATGAATGGCAAGGGGAAATGATCCTTCTTAGTGGCTTCATTGAGCTTCCTATAATCGATACACACCCGCCATGCGGTGGTGGTGCGGGTGGGGATGGATTCGCCATGATCATTGGTGACAACGATGAGCCCAGCTTTCTTTGGAACCACTTGAGTGGGGCTCACCCAGGGGCTATCGGAAATAGGATAGATGATGTTGGCGTCAAGCCACTTGATAATTTCTTTCTTAACGACTTCCAGCATGTTTGGGTTTAAACGTCTTTGCATTTGGCGGGAGGGTCGTGCCCCGTCTTCCAGGTAAATCTTATGGGTGCAATAGGTGGGGCTAATTCCTCTTAAGTCAGAAATGGTCCAACCAATGGCGACCCAATGTTCTAAAAGGGTCGCGGTCAACCAAAGTTCCTGATCCTTGGTTAGATGAGAATTAATAATCACCGGGAAGGTCTGGTGTTACGACCCGATTCCCGAATCCCCATGAGACACGAGAATCGGATCGACTCGACTGATCCCAAGGCCCGGTTGTCCAACGAGAAAGTAACCAAAAGAGGAGTAAAATAAACCACATTCACCATGCATATAACTAGCAGTAACAAAAGTACAGCAGTAAATAAAAGAACAACTACGGTACACACCATCACAATAGTAGAGAATTAAACAGGTACATAAAAATGATGCTTACAATAAAAGAGTACAGTTGTAACAGAAAATACTCACTACAACAGAAGAAATAGTACAGTAGGTACAACAAAAGTAAAACTACTGGGCTCTACTAGGCCCACCACCCTCTGCAGCCGCAGGCTCTGGCTGCTCAAGACCTGGTCCTGAAAAGGTGACAAAGGTGACATGTCAGCGAAACGCTGAGTAGAGTGGCAACCAACTAGCTAAGAAAAACAGTAAGGTGGACAGGTAGCTGTTATTTTTAATCTCTTTCTTTATTTTTCTATTTACTCATTCTTGAATTATTCCTCAGATCTTTCTCTTGATCTCGAATGTTCCTCATGGGAACGATCTTGATTACAGTCTTTTCCGAAAAGTAGAAGTAGCACGTGGTGCTCTCCTGGCCGGGAGAGTCCCCCGTGGTGGTCCTACCCTCAGTCAACCACCCCAAGGTCATTGACAAACGTAACGGTGACTACGGCACGCGTGATAAACGCACGGGTAGCTACCCCGCACTAGCATGCGGTCAGTCGTTTCCGTTAATGGGTGCGCCCCAAAGCACAGCACGGAACCAGTATAAGGTGGAGCCCTCTCAGTAACAAGGGTCCAGCCCCTCCACAGTAACCAAACAGGGGTCTTGCCCCTCCACAGTCCGCGCACCCTCGCCTGACTACCTTGGTTTGCCCAGTGGACCTAACAAGTCGGTGTAGGATGGCTAGCTGAACCCCGGGCCCCGTGAGGTGGCTAGCTCTCTCCCTACACTAGCAGCTCTCCCTGGTACGGTGTACGCGAGGGCCAGAAAGTTGGTGCAAAGTGGCCAAACTCACCCCGGTCTCGACCTGAGGGCGGCAAGCTCCCCTCTACACTAAGAGGTAATATGTGCTCTCTTGGGTACCACGTACCCAAGAGACAACCCACTTTCCCGTTCTACTTTTCCAGTTCCATTCCATTTATTTTCAGGAGTTCTACTCCTAATTCCCCGTAGGGTTAGTGCTCATGTTCCTCAGGCCAAGCCATTTTAAGTTTCATCAATTCAGTTTTATTCTCATATAGCCCGTGTTTCCAACATTTAATAAAGATTCATATGCAAGCAACTGTTATTCAATTACAGGAAATTATCATTATTCTTTCTACTTTTCGAAGAATGCAAATTCATGTATTCACGACATTCATTTTAGTGTTTCTGTTCCTAGGATTCATGCCGTACCCTATGATCTATCATTCAATCTAGTTTTCCAGTCTTAGGATTCATGACATACCCTAGGATCTATCCTTCAATCTAGTTTTCAAGTCCTAGGATTCATGCCATATCCTAGAAACTATTATTTATCTCACAAGTGCATTAATGTTGATAAATAATCAAGGGAAGCCACTCTACCCGCAAAATCGGGAGTACTGAGGGCGTGATCGACAGGTCCACGTGCCTTTGCAACCCCCAGATCCGCAACAGAATGAGGTCCTATCACAAGGATCAAACACAAGGAACTACTCAGAATAGGATACAAGTACTTTAAACAAGTAGAGGAACTAATTCTGAGAAGAACGAAATTTTAAACGCGGAAAACGGACTTCGAACGGACCCTAAACGGGTCAAAAATGACAATTCTGCCCTAAATCAGACGTCTGGAACACCTTCTAGACGTCTTAAACGATGGTTCAAATCATACCTTACTTCTGTGCGGTTCTTCAGACGTCCAGGATCTTGCTGAACCATCTGGACTTAGTTCCAGACGTTCGACTGTCACTGCGGACGTCTGGAGACTCTCTTCGTCGTCTGGTGCAGTGCCCAGACGTCCGATTTATGTGGGAGGACGTGCCCTTGCACCTTCTTGAACGAACCTGCACACATGCGTAATCGTCCCTAACACGTCAAAGAGGCAGAACCTTCGGCGGAACGACCTGCATGGCTGCATCTGCAGAAAGGAAGAAGCTGAGGAAAATAGTACCTTTCAGACGTCTGGATCTCACTCCAGACGTCTCTCGCTCCGTCTGGACGTAGGTCCAGACGTCTGATTCTGGGAAAATTTCTCAGAATCAGGACCTCCTCGCCCTCCGCCTGCTGCGCACGGCCGTGCCGTGTTGCGCTCGCCTGTTGCCTGAACTGCAGCAGCGCCGGGGCAATTTCCCCAGCACTGTGCTCCCTCTACATGCCCGCCCACCGGCCCTGGCTGCTCCGGTGAGCTCGCCCCCTCTTCCTCAAGCTACACCTCCTCCTCCCCACGCCCACCAGGCAGCAGTTCTGCCCTCGCTCTCTCACTCTCACGCTGTCACTGGAAGAAGGAGGAGACGGTGGGGGAAAAGGGTGAGGGAGAGGGACGGGTATTTGAAGGGTGGGGAAAGGGGTCTGCAGGACGGTGAGGGAGGAGAGAGAAGAAAAGAGGGCGGTGGGTCAGTCTGCGCGTACATACGCGCAGACTTGCAATCGTATGCCGCAAAAATTAATTTCCAGACGTCTTAAAAGATGTTTGATGCCGTGGTCTTAACAACATAAAAAACTCAAAGGAAATTTCGTCCCCAAAACTTGCGCTAAGTAGAGTGCGAAAAAGAACGATATATGCATAACAAACTCAAAGAGGACTGAAGCCGATCCGAAAAGACGTACCCTCAAAGAGCTCCCGGTACCGCTCCCGCATCGCAGCCTCAAGCTCCCAGATGGCCTCCTCGTACCGCTGGCTCCTCCATAAAACCTTCACCAGTGGTACTTGCTTCCGTCTTAGACTCCGGATGGCTCTGTTGAGAATCTGCACTGGCCGCTTGGGGTAGGTTAGGTCGTCACCTACCTCGACGCTCTTGTGGCTCAGGACGTGACTGCGATTGGCGACGTACTTCTTGAGGTTGGACATGTGGAACAGTCGTGCACACTAAAAAGCTGGGGAGGGAGGGCAAGCCTGTAAGCAATGGGTCCAACCCGCTCCAAGACCTCAAAGGGTCCCATGAACCTCGGCATGAGCTTCCCTCTCACCCCAAACTGCTGTAGGCCCTTCATGGGCGAAACGCGAAGGAAGACGTGGTCCCCAACCTCAAACTGTACCTCTCTGCGTTTCCGGACTGCATAGCTCTTTTGTCTGCTCCTAACAGAGCGGAGTCGCCTGTGGATCTGCTCGATCACCTCCTGACTCTACCGAATTAGCCGGGGGCCAACCTCCCACTTGGTCCCCACCTCAACCCAACTCATGGGTGTCGTACACCTCCGTCCGTATAGAGCCTCGTAGGGTGCCATGCCGATGCTCGAGTGATAACTGTTATTATATGCAAACTCCTCCAGGGGCATCCCGGTCGGATACGATCTCCTGCAAAACTCCGTGTGGACGTACTACGTCGCGGATATACTTCTCTGCCAACTGTGCTGGTCCCAAGGTCACTCGGATTGGCAAGAAACGTGCCGTCTTCGTCAATCTGTCAACAATTACCCAGACTGCGTCGTGTCCTTGCTGGGTAACAAGTAAGCCCACCACCAAGTCCATGGTAATGCTCTCCCACTTCCACTCTGGCACTGGAAGTGGCTGTAGTGGTCCTGCAGGCCTCTAATGCTTGGCTTTCATCTGCTGGCACACTAAACACTGTTGTACGAATTCACCCACATCTCGCTTCATCCCCCTCCACCAAAAGTCACGTCTCAAATCATGGTACATCTTTGTGTTTCCGGGATGTATGGTGAATCTGGAACCGTGTGCCTCAGTCAGGAGCTCTCTCAACAGCTCCTCGTCTCTGGGAATGCACAAGCGTCCCCTCATGCGTAGCACCTGGTTTGTAAAAGAGAAGTCCCCAGGGTCTCCTGACAGTGCTCTGTCACATAACGACTATAAGTACGGGTCGGCCATCTGCCCTGTGATGATGCGGTCTATCAGCTCTGGCCTCGTCTATCGTGTCACTGTCACTGCCCCACAGTGCCCCAGTAACTCTAGGGGTCGCCAACTGCCCATCTCCTCCAAGAGGCTCCAACTCTACGCCTGTAAACTGGCCAAGTGGGCGGGCGCCTTTCGTCTCAAGGCATCAGCCACCACGTTGGCCTTTCCCGGGTGGTAGGAAATGCGGCAGTCATAGTCCTTCAGGAGCTCCAACCAACGTCTCTGTCTCATGTTGAGCTCCTTCTGGTCAAACAAGTATCCGAGGCTCTTGTGATCTGTGAAAATCTCAAAGGTCTCACAGTATAAGTAGTACCTCCAAGTCTTCAGCGCAAAGACGACAGCAGCCAGCTCCAAGTCATGGGTAGGGTAGCTATGCTCATGGGGATTCAGTTACCGCTAAGCGTAAGTGACAACGTGACCCCTCTGCATGAGCACACCTCCTATCCCCTGCAAAGAGGCATCCGTGTACACAACGAACCCGCCACTACTGTCTGGGATGGTGAGCTCGGGAGCCGAAGTCAGCCTCTCCTTCAGCTCCTGAAAACACGCCTCACAGGCATCTGTCCAAGTAAAGGACACGTCCTTCCGGGTCAGCTGTGTCATCGGACATGCAATCTGTGAGAAGCCCCTGATAAACCGCCTGTAGTAGCCTGCCAGTCCCAAGAAACTGCAAATCTCAGTGACCGTACGCGGTCTCTCCCACCTGAGCACTGCCTCGATCTTGGCTGGGTCCACAACCAAACCATCCCCGGAGATTACATGACCTAAGAAGGTCACCTCCCTCAACCAGAACTCGCACTTGCTGTATTTGGAGTACAGCCTACGTCGTCTCAAAGTGTCCAAAACCATCCGCAAGTGCTGTCCGTGCTGCGTCTGATCTCGAGAATAGATGAGCACATCATCAATGAATACCACCACGAACTGGTCCAAGTATGGTCTAAACACCCGGTTCATCAAATCCATGAATGCAGCGGGGGCATTGGTCAGCCCAAACGGCATGACCAGAAACTCGTAGTGTCTGTACCAAGTGCGGAAAGCTGTCTTGGAGACGACTGCCTCCTTGATCCTCAACTGGTGGTATCTAGACCTCATGTCGATCTTGGAGAATACCGTGGCACCTTGCAGCTAGTCAAACAAGTCATCAATCCTCGGCAGCGGATACCTGTTCTTGATGGTGACCCTATTCAGCTGTCTGTAGTCCACACAAAGACGTAGGGTACCATCCTTCTTCTTTACGAACAATACCGGGGCTCCCCAGGGAGACGCACTGGGCCTCACAAAGCCCTTCTCCAGAAGATCCTGCAACTGAGACTTGAGCTCTCGCAACTCAAGTGGTGCCATCCTGTATGGTGCTATGGAGATGGGGCTAGTCCCCGGTACCAGTGAGATCTCAAACTCGATCTCACGCTCGGGCGGTAGTCCTGGCAACTCATCTAGGAACACGTCGGGGTACTCTCTGACCACCGAGATACTCTGGAAGTCTACCACAGGGCTGGGCTCTGCCACCACACAAGCTCGGAAGCCCTCACACCCCTGGCTCAAAAGTCTCGCCGCCCAAAGTGCGGAATTGCACCTGAAGCCTCCGTCCACTGGCTGCCCGTGGAACTCGAAAGAAGGCAACTGCGGTATGGAGAAGACAATCTTCCTCTCAAAGCAGTCCACCAAGGAGTGGTAAGCGGACAGCCAGTCCATCCCCAGAATTACGCCAAAGTCCTCCATCTGTATCATAATCAGGTCAGCGGGAAGGCTGTGTCCCCTAACACTGACCTTGCAACCTATGTACACCTCCTCAGCTACAAACAGCTGACCACTCGGACCTCTGATCACGAACGGATCCTCTAACAACATACAGTCCTGCCCCAAACTAATCGTAAAATTGTCTGCGACGAACAAGTGCGTAGCGTCGGAATCGAAAAACGTGTAAACAAGTCTGCCGGAAACTAAAACCATACCTGCCACCACTGATCCCGAAGCTTTGGCATCCCTGTGTGTCAGGGCATTGATATGCCCCTCAGCCCTAGGTGCAGACGAAACAGCCACACTCTGCATCGGACGGGTAGTCGCTGGCTGGTATCCTCCCCGTGACTGCTGTCCTCCTACTCACGCCTGGAACCCGCGGCCTCCTGCTCGACACGGGAAGCATCTGCTGACCTCCTGCCCTAGACGGGAAGTCCCTCCTGATGTGGCCCGGCTGACCACACTGGTAGCAAAGGGGGACTCAACTCCCACCCTCAGTGGGTCCCTGTTGTTGGCTGGGCGGGGGTCCGGTGCTAGCAGCTAGCCCCTGTCGGGGCCCCCCAAAGGCCACTGATGGCCCTGCAAAACATGACGGCTTTCCTGCGGGCACCACGTGTCTCCTCTCTCGTCGGCCCTGTGAGAAGTCTGGCTGAAAGGGCCTCTTCCGCCCGCTGTCAGTGTCACGTGCATACGGGTTGGTCTCTTCATACGTCATAGTTGCCTCCACCACCCTTGAGAACATAGGCAGCTTCAGGGGTTTGACATACCCCCGAATCGCCGGCCGGAGCCCCTCGGTGAACCTCCAAAGGTGCTCCTCCTCAGTGGCCACTGCTGTCGCTGCAAAGCGAGACAGCTCTAGGAAACGCGTGTGGTACGCGCTCACGGTCATCGTCCCCTGGCGGAGAGTGTGGAACTCCCGCCTCCACTGGTCCTACCACGTCTGGGGAAAGTACTGCTCGCAGAAGAGGGTGACAAACCGATCCCAAGTCGGCTCATCCCTCTCTTGACCCTTGACCGCCCTCCACCACTTGTGTGCTGCGCTCTCTAACTGGTACATGGCAAAGGCCATGCGGCACTCCACAACGGGGTGAAGGGTGTCAAAAACCTTCTCGATCTGCTCGAGCCAGTCCTCCACCTCGGTCGGGTCCTCATCCCCCTTGAAGGAGGGGGGCTTCAGCTCCCGGAACTGTACGAAAAGCTCAAAGTGGCGCTGAAGTGGAGATGCTAGTGCGCCTCCAAGTAAAGAAGCCTTGGTTGGGCTACCTTCCTCTATAGTTTTATTATTTCGTCGTAGTATAGTATAGAGAGGTGATTACCAGTTTAATACAATTTGTTACTCGGAAATAAAAGAGTTCCCGAGGTCGAACTCAGGGGGCAAGTTGTATTCTAGAGATACAAGTTTCTTGTACAAAAAATAAAGAGAGAGAGAGAGAGAGAGAATTTTTTGGCTTCTTTCTTCTTCTCTTCTTTTCTCTTTGCCTATCTTCTTCTGCTTGGCTCTTCTGCTTTATCTGCAGTAGTAGTGATGCTTTTCTTCTTCTTTCAGTTCCTGTTTCTGCTCGTCTCTTTCTTTTTCTTCTTTTCCTTTCTTCAGACCTTCTTCTTCTCGTGCTCTTCTTCTTTCAGTTCTTGTTTCTGCTCGTCTCTCTGTGTTCTCCTCTGCCTCGCCTTCCTTCTCCTTCTTTGCTTTCAGGACGTCGTCTGATTTTTCAATCAGACGACTTAAACCGCCGCTGCTACAGTGCCGCTCGGTGATCCTTCTTCCTTCAGCCTTCGTCTTCTTCCACGGTTCTTCTTCACCTGTGCCTGCACACTTACACAGCTTGATCAGAGGGCAAAACCTACCTCTACCCTCCCCCGCGTCTCTCTCTCACAGAATCCGCTCATAGGATAGCTCTCCCAGAGCTGCCGGGTAGCCGGGTACGGGTCGCGCCCGGGTCCAGGCCCACTGGCGTGCGTGGTGGGCGAGGAGTGCAAGTCAGTCTAAGTCGGGTCGGGCCAGGTCCGCGGGGCGTGAGCGCGGACGAGGCCGGGTAATCGGGCGGGTGAAGGGGACCTCACCCCGTGTGCTGAGGCGATAAGGCTTATTCACAAAAACAATTTAAACGGTGAAAGAGTTGCGAGGCTTACCGATGTGGGACTAAACTGAGGCCTCTCCTCGCGTGCGCCTGCTGGAAGACCGCGGCCTTGCTTCTGCAGCTGCAGCTCCGATTTTCGTCGGTTGCTGGCTGGCTGCCTTCGCAGGAGTCTCCGTAATCCGCAGCAGCTGGAGACCTGGAGTCCTCAAGCCTGGAGCGGGGGAGAAGCTGCTTCAATGTGGCGTTAATGGCGGTCGAGCCTCAGAACCTGTCGGACACGAATATGGCCTCTCGGCCTGATCAAACTACTGGGGAACCTTCGCCGTGGCACGGCGAAGGTGTTGAGCTGTGCGGCAAGCCGCAAGGCGGTGTCTGGCGGCAGCCCTAGGTTGGACTGCAACCGGAGAAATGGGTTTGTTTGGGGGAGCGTTACGGAGGTGTGGAGTGGCAGTGGAGGGGTGGGGGGTGCTCAGTGTGATGAGGCGGAGGTTCGGTGAGGGTCGGCGAGGCGTGTGAGGCTGTGGAGCGATGGGGGCATCTCGCCGGAGGGTGGTCGGAGACGAAGGGGGTGACAATGGTCAGGGTCGGTCGAGGGCTTAATTGAACAAATTGAAACCGGGGAAAGAAAGAGGAGAGGAAGGGAAGTAGTTCTAACTTACTTGCAGGGACGAAGGGGGAGCAGCAGGGCGACAGTCGTATCGACTGTCGCCGGAGAAGAAGATGCCCAGGGGAAGGGGCGGCGGCGAGGAGAGGCGCCAGCTGGGTACGGCGTGGCGCGGGAAGAGCGAGGGGGGGCAACCCTGCAGCTGGTAGTGCGGCAGAGCGACGAGGAGGAAGAGGAGAGGCCGCCGGAGCTGGAAGGCTTCCTGTCGGAGTGGGAAGAGAGGAAGTGGGGGTCTTTCTCCGTCAGGACCGAGCTCCGAAGAACGGTGGAGCGACGGGGGTATTTATAGGGACCGAATCAGAGAGGAAGGCGGAGGGAGACGACGTGTCTCCCTCGCCGGAGGACGCCGGAGATGGAAACCCATACCGTCCGTGCGTTCGCACGGCCGGTATGGTGGGTTACAGCGACCAGGGGGTGTCCCTGCGACGGCTGACGACGCAGGGCACCCCCGGTTTACTTGCCAGACCCTCCCCCTCACCCTGCGCGGCGCCATGCTCCGCGCAAGGTCGCCGGAGCATGGTGCTGGCAGGTTTTGCAGGGAGGACCTGAACGCAAAGAACGAAGGAGAGTTAGGGGCCAAAATGCGAGGGTTCAAAAGTTGAGGGCCAAAAAGTAAATATATGAGGACCAAAGTGTAAAGTTGGTCAAGAAGGTTCCTTCTTAGGCTCAAGTTTTTATACATGACTAATTAGGACCTAAGGAATCTGATGGTGAATTTTATTTCTAGATTAAACCTTGTTTGACTGGTCAATTTACGCAAAAACCCAAATTAAGTTATTAATTGGGTATGGTTCTCAATGTAGGTCAAGATGGGTTCCTAAGGTCCAATTGAAGGTTCTAAACCCTAGAGATTATTTTTCTATGAATTTTAGAGCATTTATTCCATTTTTTATTTGCCTTGAACCTCGTGAATTGAAGTGGGTTTGTTTTAGGGTTACAGATTATCATTTAGTTCCTTGGAATTGCTGTAGCCCTTGCCAGATCATCTCATCCCACTTTTATTCTTATTAGGTTGCTTTGACCTATGTTTGGACCTTGAATTACCCTGTATGCAGATTATACTGGTAAAATTGCATTTTTACCCCTTATGACTTGTTTTCTCCTTAAACTTAGAATTATCTGAGTTAAGCCTTTCCTTGAGTTATGTAGGAGCTTTTATCCTTTGTATTAGGTCAAAATGAGCTAGTTATGGCTCATGATGAGGTTCTCATCATACCCCCATGCCTAGCTTTTGCTAGTCCCTTAGCAAAAACTTAAGGTTTCAACCCTTGTTCTAGACCATGAAGTTCTTAATAGCTTTAGATAAGTGCTTTTTCATTTGAGCTCAGATTAGGTTAGAATGCTGACCATAGGCCTAAAAGGTACTCTAGTACCAATCAAGATCCAAATCTGTCTAGCCTTAGCCTCAGTCCTTAGCAAAGGTTTTTAAGGCCCACAAGAACTAACCTAAGGTTTATTGGACTTTGTGGTTAAAGCACCCGTGCTTGAAATGATTTTAGCCCTGGCTCAGTTCGCAGTGCGCTTTGTAAGAGAGAGATAGAAAGTTTTTCTGTTTGGAGAGTTTTCTCTCTCTTTTTCTTTTTAGTTCTAGCCTAGGATTGGCTTTTCAACACGGTCTGTATCAGATTCCTTGCTCCCATCATCAATCCTCAAGGGTTCCTGGCGATCGATGCTTTTAGATAGCACTGCCCATGGCAACCCCCGGAACCCTGGCTATTGAGATTTCGAGATAATCCCATCCATGGTGTTCCGTGGCTGAATTCAGACCCTGGCAATTGACACTTCGAGATAATGCCATCCATGGAATCTGAACCAGCAGAGTGCTTACATGCCCCCAGTAGGATATGTAAATATCCTAAGAGACAAGCACCGAGGAGATGATATTTTGTTAGGCATCTTCGAGGGGATTTCCCGTCTCTCCGCGCTGGGAACTCATCCAAATCAACTTGTGTTGATCGGCCGCTCCTATTCTAGGTGTTCTTTTCAGAATTTTGCGACGCTTCTGCGTGATTCTGATTTTTACGCTTACTGAACCAGGCTGTGTGTGAGGTTAGGGTGCTTAGGTTACTGAGTCCCGTAAACCAAAAATTAGTTAACGAGGCCAAATACTCCCTAAGCCTTAGACCTAATACTTCAGCTTTTCATTTTCCTCAACCTCTTGAGGAGTGTCCAGATCTTAATGGGTACTAAGAGTCTATCCAAGAATGCCTAAGGTTTGCGTTCTTACTAATCTCATTATGCACTTTTAGTTATTTTCTTGAATGAGGTCTAGAACATAGGTTAATTCCTTAGTTCCTTACTAATGACTATCACCTTTTCTCATAATTTTGTGCTCCTTTTTCATTTTATTTCTTTTCACCTTCTCCTTCACAAAATTTCCTTCTCCTCTTTTCCTCTTATTCTTTTTCGAAATTTTTTTTTTTAATTTTTATGGTGTTTTTGGCATATGTGAATTTTTTGTTTGAAACCTTTTCTTACAAGTTTTGCACTTTCATACCCCCCCATGCCTAAGATTTGCAATGTCCTCATTGTAACCTAGGGGGTTTTTATTCAACTTAGTTCATTCCTTAAGACAGAAATTTGGATGAGTGAATGGGTCGGGTTGAATTTTGCGGACGATTTCTAATCCTAGATGCAAGCATCTGAGGTGGGGTCGGCTGTCTACAAGGGTGAACCTTAAGTGCAAAAAGGTGTCAGAAAAAGTTTTGGATTTTTAGGAAAATGACGGGTTGCCTCCCGTTAAGCGTTGAGTTTTACGCCATCGGCTGGGCGCAATAAGCTCAAGGGGAATGGAGGATATAAGATGCTTCAGCCAAATCAGTAGAAGTTACATCAATGAACGGCTTGAGTCTCTGACCGTTCACGATGAAAGGTTCAGAATCGTGGCTGAGTGGACTGATTTCGATTGCTCCATTTCCAAAAACCTGTCGGACCAAATATGGTCCGACCCACTTGGATCTCAGTTTTCCTGGGAAGAGTTTTAGTCGGGCATCAAAGAGTAGGACCTTCTGACCAGGATGAAAGATCTTTCTCGAGATGTGTTTGTCGTGGAAGGCTTTAACCCGCTCCTTGTAGATTTGTGAGTTCTCGTACGCGTCTAGGCGTAATTCATCGATCTCGCTGATTTGGAGTTTTCTATGAGTCCCAGCCTTGGAAAGATCTAGATTACAGTTCCGTACTGCCCAATAGGCTTTATGCTCCAGTTCTACGGGAAGGTGGCATGCCTTTCCGTACACCAGTCTAAAGGGAGACTTGCCCAATTGGGTCTTGTGGGCGGTCCTATAGGCCCACAATGCTTCCGGAAGTCGGGACAACCAGTCCTTCCTGTCAGGTCGAACAGTGACTTGCAGGATTTTCTTGATCTCCCGATTAGACAGCTCAGCTAGACCATTAGTTTGGGGGTGGTAAGGAGTAGAGATTCGGTGAGACACCCCGTATTTGGTCATCAGTGACCTAAACTGAGCATTTGTGAAATGGGTCCCCCCATCAGAGATTATTGCACGAGGAATCCCGAACCTTGAGAAAATGTTTTGATGAATGAATTTGAGAACAATTTTGTGATCACAGGTTCGGGTCGGTATGGCTTCGATCCATTTGGACACGTAGTCCACAGCCAACAGAATGTATTCGAAACCATCCGAAACAGGAAAGGGGCCCATAAAATCAATCCCCCAAACATCAAAGATTTCGCATACTAGAATCGGTTGCATAGGAATCATGTCGCGATGGCTCATGTTGCCCAGAGTCTGGCAACGACTGCATGCCTTGCAGTGATTGTATGCGTCTTTGAACAGTGTGGGCCAGTAAAAGCCGCACTGGAGGACTTTTGATGCGGTTTTATGCCCGGCGAAATGGCCACCGCATGCCTGGTCATGGCAGAAAGAGAGGATATTGTTGAATTCCTCTTCTGGGACACATCTCCGGATGATCTGATCGGCACCTATGCGGAAGAGGTACAGGTCTTCCCAAATGTAATACTTGGCATCGGAGTGTAATTTGTCCTTCTTGGCCTTCGGCCAATCGGATGGGATCTGATGAGATGCCAAGTAATTTACTACATTAGCAAACCATGGAAGGCTAGTACCAATAGTCAGCAGGTGCTCGTTGGGAAAATGTTCAGTGATGGGTCCAGAAGGGTTAATTATTTCAGAAGGAAGACGGGACAAGTGATCAGCTACCACATTTTGCTTTCCCGCTTTGTCGCGAATCTCAAGGTCAAATTCTTGCAACATCAAGATCCATCGGATTAATCGAGGTTTCGCGTCCTTCTTTGCAAGGAGATGCCTCACCGCTGTGTGATCCGAGTATATGATGACACGGGAACCCAGAAGGTACGATCTGAATTTTTCTAGGGCAAATACTACAGCTAGCAGCTCTTTCTCAGTAACCGTATAGTTATGCTGAGCCTCATCGAGTGTTTTGCTGGCGTAGTAAATGACCACAGGCTTCCCGTCAATTTTCTGCCCCAAAATCGCTCCTACAGCGAAGTCGGATGCATCGCACATGATCTCAAAGGGTTGAGACCAATCAGGGGATTGTAGGATCGGGGCTTGGGTGACTCGGTCACGCAGGATTTCAAATGCTTGAGTGCATTCCTTGGAAATTTCGAAAGGAACATCCTTGGAGAGAAGAGTGGTCAGGGGGCGCGCGATTTTTGAAAAATCAGGGATAAATCGTCGATAAAAACTGACATGCCCTAAAAAGGAACGGATGTCCCTGATCGAGCTAGGCATAGGAAGGTGAGAAATCAGATTAATCTTAGCTCGATCCACTTGGGTACCTTTTTCCGAAATTGAGTGTCCCAGGACAATTCCCTCAGGCACCATGAAATGGCTCTTTTCCCAGGAAAGAACCAAATTCACATCGATGCACCACCTGAGTATCTGGACCAAGTGTTGGAGGCAATCGTCGAATGATGCTCCGAAAACTGAAAAGTCATCCATGAAGACTTCCAGATAATCACCTACCATATCTGAGAATATGGCAAGCATGCATCGCTGAAAAGTAGCGGGTGCATTGCAAAGACCGAAAGGCATCCTTCGGAAAGCGTATGTTCCGAAGGGGCAGGTGAACGTGGTCTTTTCTTGGTCCTCAGGATGGATTGCCACCTGGTTATAACCGGAGTACCCGTCAAGAAAGCAGAAGAACCTATTTCCCGCAAGTTTTTCGAGAATTTGATCAATGAAGGGTAGTGGGAAATGATCCTTCTTTGTGGAGGAATTGAGTCGGCGGTAATCTATACAGACTCTCCACGAGTTGGCTAATCAGGTAGGAATGATTTCTCCGGTCTCAGTCGTTATAGTGGTGAGTCCTGCCTTCTTGGGCACAACCTGAATTGGGCTCACCCAACGACTATCGGAGATCGGGTAGATGATTCCGGCATCCAACCACTTGATGATCTCCTTTTTCACGACCTCCTGCAGATTGGGGTTTAAGCGTCTCTGCATTTCACGAGAAGGTCGTGTGCCCTCTTCTGAATAGATATGATGAGTACAATAAGAGGGACTTATTCCAGTCAAATCATCGAGAGTCCACCCGATGGCTCTGCGATGTTGCTGGAGGACAACAATCAGACGGGATTCCTGTTCAGGACTGAGGTTGGAATTGATAATCACAGGAAGGGTCTGATTAGAACCCAAAAAGATGTATTTCAAGTGAGCAGGAAGGGGTTTCAGTTCGAGGATGGGGTTATCAGCAGCAGCGGGTGGTTCAGTATAGATGTGAGGTTCAAGGGTGGGAGTTACTGGGTTATTCATATCTGGATTCGACTCCTCTGTTTGCGGGTCAAGATCCTTCTGTGGTTGATGAGGCATAATCGAGTCATTCTGGAAGTGTGATTCATCAACCAAAGTCCTGATGTCACAAATTTGTTCGATGACGCCGCAATTAATTCCTTGTTGGGCCTTAAATATATCAATTTTCAGTGTTTGATCTCCAAACTTAAGCTCTATTTGGCCCTCCTCACAGCTGATGTTGGCTCTAGCAGTAGCCAAGAAAGGTCTCCCTAGAATGATTGGTGTATCCCTAGGGTTCTCAGGTGCGTCCATATCTAGGACTATAAAGTCCACTGGGAAATAGAAATCCCGCACTCTTACGATAACATCCTCGAGAATCCCTTTTGGTGACTTTATAGATCTATCTGCAAATTGTAATGTCACCTCGGTTGGTTTTAGCTCAGATTCTTCTAGATGGTCAAGCAAAGATGTGGGTATCAGGTTTATGGATGCACCCAAGTCTAACAATGCTCTATCAAATTGGGTACCACCTATCTTGCAGGAAATCAGGGGAGTACCAGGATCTTTTGCCTTGGGTGGGAGTCTACTGAGGATTACAGAGCTGGCTTGCTCTGACAGAACAATTGGGCTCCCTCCCTTGGTTCGCGGCTTACGCTGGGGTGTACATATATTCTTTAGAAATCGTGCGTAAGCTGGTACGTGGCGGATGGCATCTATCAAGGGGATGTTTATGTGGACCTGCTCAAAGAGCTTGACCAGGTCCTCCTCAGGGGCCACGGGTTTGGTGGTCTTCTTTCCCTTGGTCAAGGCCTCGGGAAACGGGATCTTGGTTGGTTCTTCTAGGATAGGTCCAGGTTGTGGATCCGGGACAGTGGTATCTTGGATAACTATCCTAGGGTCATGGTTATCAGGCTTGGAGTGGTTTGGATAATGCGGGTCTTGAGTTGTTTTACCACTACGTGTTGTTACAGAATTTAATCCGGCCTGATTTTGGTTTGGGTTTGGTAAGAGGGGTGGCTGCTGCTGAAATCCCGCATAAGAAGTTGAAACTTCCATCTCGTCTGGAGATGGAGCAGTAGGGGCCTGATAAATCCATTGTGCGTGGCCTAAATTTGGATTGATAACGCGCTTCTGGGTTGGCACGTTATTCGGGTTAGGAAGAGGTTGGGAAGGGAGTGTGCCTGGCTGGCGAGAATTTGCCAACTGGGCCAGTTGAGTTTTAACCTCTGTAAGTTCGTCCTTGTGCTGCTTTTGAATAGCCGCATTCGTTCTTTGAATGTCAGCCAGAGTCTGAAGGATTAGGGACATTTGATCCTGATTTGGCCCTGATGGATAAGTAGGGTTGGGCCGAGGCTGAGGCGGCTGGTAATGACGAGAGGGCTGAAAAGGTGGTCTGTGGGTTTGGGAATTTCCCGCCCACTGAAAATTGGGATGGTTTCGCCATCCAGGATTGTAAGTGTTGGAGAATGGGTCGTTCTGGATGGCGTTGAGGTCCCCGCAGGTCTGAGGAACCTCTTGAGAATCAGGGAAAGGGGGAATGGAGTTCCCCGGGCTGGTGTAGAAAGGATCGGATGATCCTCCGATCCGAGAATCAGATGGGGATGGATATGGATCCATCCTAGGGGAAGATCGGTGAAGGATGTTTTGCACAGTCTCCTGTGTGGAAGGAGGTTGTGCAAAGGAGTTACGCGCGGAGGTGGCTCGCTGCAAGTGCTGAGTCAGCTCATCCACCTTCTTCTCAATGATTGAGACCTTGTCCAATCGACTGGCCATTAATTCCAAGTCGACTGATGCGGACAGGCCCCGCGCCTCATGTGCTCCCTTAAGATTCGTCGCTGCGCGGGTATTCGTCCTGTCGAATAGTCCCATGGAATCATTGTTGATGGAGTTCTCGCACATGTTTTCGAGAATCTCCCATACGGTGTCTTCATGTTGACCCATGATGTTTCCTCCGCAAGTTGCATTGACGAAAAGGCGGATGTCCTCACGGAGTCCCTGGTAAAAAGATTGGACTTGTTCCCACTTAGGGACTCCGTGATGGGGGCACTTTCTCATGAGATCCTGAAAACGATCCCATGCCTCATGGAGAGGTTCTCCTGATTGTTGAGTGAAGTGTGTGATCTGATGGCGCAAGGCGTTGGTCCGACCAACGGGAAAAAACCTTTTCAAAAACTCGGATTGAAGTTCTTCCCAAGTGTTGATCGGCCGGGTCTAAGTTTGATACCAATGGGCGGCCTTGTCCATAAGAGAAAAGGAGAACATCTTCATGAGAAGAATATCCCGATTTTGCGCATCTGATCCAAAAGTGTGGGCCAGATGCTTTAGCTGTTTGATGTGCTGGAAGGGATCTTCAGAATTAAGCCCATGGAATTTAGGTATAGCATGAATCATGTTGGGCTTTAATTCGGAATCAGGTCCTCCAGTCGGGATTCTGACTCGAGGCTCAATGGCCACCGCAGCAGGATTGTAGTGGTCCCGCATCATAGGACGCTGTGGTGGGTGCACGAAGTTTTGGAAGAGGTCATTGAGTCGCTGGAGCTGGTGCTCCAGATTATTTTCTTCCTCAACTGGCTGAGCCATGATGGGGGAAGAAGAAGAATTTGGTTCTGAATCAGAAGAGAGAATAATGTGAGGGTGTTGATGCACAAACACGGGCGTCGAGGCTTGGCCTTGACGAGAGCGAATTTCTAAAGGAGGTCTTAAGGGTGATCTTAAGGACCTCCTTCCGTACATTCACTGTTGGAAGAGGTAAGTTTAGAAGGTGCTGGACCCAATCAAGACACCCACAAATGTGTTGGGTGACTATAGAGGTGCGGGGCAGATGGACCCCTTGATCAGAAAGATCGTCCACCTGAGAATTACCTGGGCAGCCAGAGAGGGAGAGTCCCGCGAAGACCCCTACACGGTAGAGCGTCCTCACGGGTTACAGGGTTTCCCCCACCCGACCTCTCTTGTCACTGCGGTTCCAGGTAGACCAGAATGGGGATCTTGACCTCTTAAGTCTACCAATTTTTATTTTAAGATCAGGGTGCTTAAGGTTTCACTTGAACTTTAGTTTTTTTTAAGTGCAAAGAGTGACCTAATTTAAGGTTGGTTGACCCAAGGGGTCAACTTTACCTCTTGTTTTCTTTGAGAGCTTTTAGGTCTTGTCTTTTAGGGTTCAAGTGTTTAGAGAGCCAATTGTTTTAGGTTTTCTTTGAATAGGTATTTTCAGACAAGGGCTTGGGCACACTTCATTTGGTTTTCTCAATTCTTGCTTAAGGAGTGTGTCTCTAAATCCCTAGTGTTGGATCCTAGGTTGGCTCTACTTGGTCCAGTTAATTCTTTGTTGGGTAATTAGGGCTCAAGCAAGAATGTGTTAGCCCTTAAATACCCTTAATAGTGTGCAGGAGTGATGAGTTGAAAACATGCAACTCTTTATGGTTACTAAGTATGGAAGACAGGTTAGCCCTATATTGCTTGTTCTTTTCTTTTCTTCCTCTTTAGAGTTTAGGGGTTAATAACGAGAGGAAAAAAAAAAAAAAAACAAATACCTGTCCTTGGAGTGGTTGTCGTGCGGTTGCTTGTCTTCTTGATTTCCTGTAGCTGCACAAAAGAGAGGAGATTATCAGAAATTAAAAAGAAACAGGAATGTTTACCTCTAGAATAGCCGTTGCTCCCCGGCAGCGGCGCCAAAAACTGGTTGGGCTACCTTCCTCTATAGTTTTATTATTTCGTCGTAGTATAGTATAGAGAGGTGATTACCAGTTTAATACAATTTGTTACTCGGAAATAAAAGAGTTCCCGAGGTCGAACTCAGGGGGCAAGTTGTATTCTAGAGATACAAGTTTCTTGTACAAAAAATAAAGAGAGAGAGAGATAGAGAGAATTTGTTGGCTTCTTTCTTCTTCTCTTCTTTTCTCTTTGCCTATCTTCTTCTGCTTGGCTCTTCTGCTTTATCTGCAGTAGTAGTGATGCTTTTCTTCTTCTTTCAGTTCCTGTTTCTGCTCGTCTCTTTCTTTTTCTTCTTTTCCTTTCTTCAGACCTTCTTCTTCTCGTGCTCTTCTTCTTTCAGTTCTTGTTTCTGCTCGTCTCTCTGTGTTCTCCTCTGCCTCGCCTTCCTTCTCCTTCTTTGCCTTCAGGACGTCGTCTGATTTTTCAATCAGACGACTTAAACCGCTGCTGCTACAGTGCCGCTCGGTGATCCTCCTTCCTTCAGCCTTCGTCTTCTTCCACGGTTCTTCTTCACCTGTGCCTGCACACTTACACAGCTTGATCAGAGGGCAAAACCTACCCCTACCCTCCCCCACGTCTCTCTCTCACAGAATCCGCTCATAGGATAGCTCTCCCAGAGCTGCCGGGTAGCCGGGTACGGGTTGCGCCCGGGTCCAGGCCCACCGGCGTGCGTGGTGGGCGAGGAGTGCAAGTTAGTCTAAGTCGGGTCGGGCCAGGTCCACGGGGCGTGAGCGCGGACGAGGCCGGGTAATCGGGCGGGTGAAGGGGACCTCACCCCGTGTGCTGAGGCGATAAGGCTTATTCACAAAAACAATTTAAACGGTGAAAGAGTTGCGAGGCTTACCGATGTGGGACTAAACTGAGGCCTCTCCTCGCGTGCGCCTGCTGGAAGACCGCGGCCTTGCTTCTGCAGCTGCAGCTCCGATTTTCGTCGGTTGCTGGCTGGCTGCCTTCGCAGGAGTCTCCGTAATCTGCAGCAGCTGGAGACCTGGAGTCCTCAAGCCTGGAGCGCGGGAGAAGCTGCTTCAATGTGGCGTTAATGGCGGTCGAGCCTCAGAACCTGTCGGACACGAATATGGCCTCTCGACCTGATCAAACTACTGGGGAACCTTCGCCGTGGCACGGCGAAGGTGTTGAGCTGTGCGGCAAGCCGCAAGGCGGTGTCTGGCGGCAGCCCTAGGTCGGACTGCAACCGAAGAAATGGGTTTGTTTGGGGGAGCGTTACGGAGGTGTGGAGTGGCAGTGGAGGGGTGGGGGGTGCTCAGTGTGATGAGGCGGAGGTTCGGTGAGGGTCGGCGAGGCGTGTGAGGCTGTGGAGCGATGGGGGCATCTCGCCGGAGGGTGGCCGGAGACGAAGGGGGTGACGATGGTCAGGGTCGGTCGAGGGCTTAATTGAACAAATTGAAACCGGGGAAAGAAAGAGGAGAGGAAGGGAAGTAGTTCTAACTTACTTGCAGGGACGAAGGGGGAGCAGCAGGGCGACAGTCGTATCGACTGTCGCCGGAGAAGAAGATGCCCAGGGGAAGGGGCGGCGGCGAGAAGAGGCGCCAGCTGGGTACGGCGTGGCGCGGGAAGAGCGAGGGGGGGCAACCCTGCAGCTGGTAGTGCGGCAGAGCGACGAGGAGGAAGAGGAGAGGCCGCCGGAGCTGGAAGGCTTCCTGTCGGAGTGGGAAGAGAGGAAGTGGGGGTCTTTCTCCGTCAGGACCGAGCTCCGAAGAACGGTGGAGCGACGGGGGTATTTATAGGGACCGAATCAGAGAGGAAGGCGGAGGGAGACGACGTGTCTCCCTCGCCGGAAGACGCCGGAGATGGAAACCCATACCGTCCGTGCGTTCGCACGGCCGGTATGGTGGGTTACAGGGACCAGGGGGGTGTCCCTGCGACGGCTGACGACGCAGGGCACCCCCGGTTTACTTGCCAGACCCTCCCCCTCACCCTGCGCGGCGCCATGCTCCGCGCAAGGTCGCCGGAGCATGGTGCTGGCAGGTTTTGCAGGGAGGACCTGAACGCAAAGAACGAAGGAGAGTTAGGGGCCAAAATGCGAGGGTTCAAAAGTTGAGGGCCAAAAAGTAAATATATGAGGACCAAAGTGTAAAGTTGGTCAAGAAGGTTCCTTCTTAGGCTCAAGTTTTTATATATGACTAATTAGGACCTAAGGAATCTGATGGTGAATTTTATTTCTAGACTAAACCTTGTTTGACTGGTCAATTTACGCAAAAACCCAAATTAAGTTATTAATTGGGTATGGTTCTCAATGTAGGTCAAGATGGGTTCCTAAGGTCAAATTGAAGGTTCTAAACCCTAGAGATTATTTTTCTATGAATTTTAGAGGGTTTATTCCATTTTTTATTTGCCTTGAACCTCGTGAATTGAAGTGGGTTTGTTTTAGGGTTACAGATTATCATTTAGTTCCTTGGAATTGCTGTAGCCCTTGCCAGATCATCTCATCCCACTTTTATTCTTATTAGGTTGCTTTGACCTATGTTTGGACCTTGAATTACCCTGTATGCAGATTATACTGGTAAAATTGCATTTTTACCCCTTATGACTTGTTTTCTCCTTAAACTCAGAATTATCTGAGTTAAGCCTTTCCTTGAGTTATGTAGGAGCTTTTATCCTTTGTATTAGGTCAAAATGAGCTAGTTATGGCTCATGATGAGGTTCTCATCAAGCCTCGTGCTCGGAAGTGCCGAAGGTGGGGGCGGTGGAGGCCCATCCCCTCCCCCGCGTCCAGCGCCATGTTCGTCACGTGGTCCCACAGAGGACTCCCCCTCTGCAGCCCCAGGGAGAGGCGCTCGTGGCGGCAGGTGGAGCTCTTCTTGCACGATGTCCCGTATCAGCTGGGCGAGGTCTTGGGCTTGAATGCCTGGAAGCAGTGGCTGGTCCACTGAGGCGTCGGGCTCAATGCGCCCACCCCTCCGACCTCGTCCTCGACCGCGTCCGCGGCCCACCTCGCTAGTCCTGCATCGAGGCATCTCCTGAAGGAGACGCGAATACAGAATGGAAAAACGTCAATACGAATCGATATCTAACAGAGAAATCTAAGAACAGATGTCAATAGATACGTTGTGGTGGCTACTCTAGTTACAAACACGTGAATTGGTATTTTCCAGCCAGTTGGTTCACTTCTCGGGATGACCTTGCTCTGATACCATCTTGTTACGACCCAATTCCCGAATCCCTACGAGACACGAGAATCGGACTGACTCGACTGATCCCAAGACCTAGTCGTCCAATGAGAAAGTAACCAAAAGAGCAGTAAAATAAATCACATTCACCATGCATATAACTAACAGTAACAAAAGTATAGTAGTAAAGAAAAGAACTACTACAGTACACACTACCACAACAGTAGAGAATTAAACAGGTACATAAACATGATGCTTACAATAAAAGAGTACAGTTGTAACAGAAAATACTCACTACAATAGAAGAAACGGTACAGTAGGTACAACACAAGTAAAACTACTGGGCTCTACTAGGCCCAGCACCCTCTGTAGCCGCAGGCTCTAGCTGCTAAACACTTGATCCTGAAAATGTGACAAAGGTGACACGTCAGCGAAACGCTAAGTAGAGTGGCAACCAACTAGTTGTGCGAGCTCCGGTGAGCTTGCCCTCTCTTCCTCACGCTGCACCTCCTCCTCCCCACGCCCACCCGGCAGCAGCTATTGCCCTCGCTCTCTCACTCTCACGCTGTCACTGGAAGAAGAAGGAGGAGACGATGGGGGAAAAGGGTGAGGGAGAGGGACGGGTATTTGAAGGGTGGGGAAAGGGGTCTGCAGGATGGTGAGGGAGGAGAGAGAAGAAAAGAGGACGGCGGGTCAGTTTGCGCGTGCATGCGCGCAAACTAGTAATCGTACGTCACAAAAATTAATTTCCAGACGTTTGGAAAGGCTTCCAGACGTCTGGACCAACTCCCAGATGTCTTAAAAGACATTTGATGCCATCATCTTAACATCTGGTCAGGTCCTAGGAAGACATATTTGAGATTCTCAGGCAATGGCTTAAGTTCAGGTGCGGGTGGAACCATAGTTGATAGAAAGGGAAAGGGTGGGAGTTGATCAACATCGATCTCCTCAAATGGTGTTGTGTGATGGTACTCAGCCTTACAGAGGTCCATGGGTAGTGATGATGACGGGTCAAAACAGTCATTACGGGTTTGGAGGTCTGATACAGAACTAAGGGTGAGGCATTCCTCGATCAGAGTTTCCACGGGATCATGTTCCTCAACGCAATCGCAATCAAAAGACTTTGTCGCCCAGAAGAAATCCAATTGCATTTTCCTATCCCCGAAGGCGATTTCCATACATCCCATGTCACAATCAATGTTTGCCTTAGCCATAGCTAAGAAAGGTCTGCCTAAGATTATGGGCGCGTTCTGTAATTTTTTAGGGACTTCCATGTCAAGCACCAAAAAGTCGACCAGGAAATAGAAGTCCTTGACCCGTACAAAAACATCCTCGACAACCCCATTCGGGGTTTTCACTGATCTATCAGCCAGCTGGATGGTGACAGGGGTTGGTGTCAACTCTCCGAAATCAAATTGGTGGTATAGGGTTGTTGGAATCAGATTGATAGAAGCACCTAAGTCCAGGAGTGCTCTATCAAATGTCATGTCCCCGATATTGCAGGAAATCAGAGGCGCTCCTCGGTCAATTCGCTTGAGCGGAAGGTTGCTTGATATTACAGAACTTGCTTGTTCGGAGAGCACAACCTTCCTAGGTGCTTGAGGTCTTGGCTTACGCTTGGGTGTACAGGCATCCTTTAAAAACTTGGCGTAAGCAGGAATGTGCTTGACGGCTTCAAGGAACGGAATATTAATCTGTACTTACTTAAAGATCTCCAAAAGCTCCTCAGTTTCCACAACATTCTTCTTTTTCTTGATTGTTTCCAAGGCCTCAGGGTAGGGTGTCTGAATGTGGATTGGGTCTATTTTTGGGTCCTTGGTTGGTGCCTCTTCTGAGTCAAGTATTTCAGCGGGTGAAGTCTCGGGGAGAGTCAGCCATTTGGGATCCTGGGTTTTGGTGCCGCTTCTCAAGGTCACCGCATTTGCAGAGGCATTGGGGCCATGGGTTGATCCTTGAGAAGATGAGGACGAAGAAGCACCAAACCCATGGGGTATTTGCAGGGCTGGCTGGACCATGTGAGCCTGCCCGGGATTGCCTTGGAACCCTTGCGAATTGGGGCCTCTGTTAATTATGTTTCGCGGGTTCGATTGTGGCTGGGAAGGTAGGGATCCTTGTTGTTTACAGTCCAAGAGTTGGCTTAACTGTCCCTTTACCAAGGTCATCTCCTCCTGATGTTTCTGGTTTATGTCAGCCATCATCTTTATTAGGGTGTCCATTTGGTTTTGTGGGGGAGGAGCCGCCCTATTCTGATTATATTGGGGTCTAACTGGTGGTCCTTGCTGATAGGGGGGCAAGTGTGGCTGCTAGTTTGGCCTGGGCTGGTTTTGGAATTGCGGTGGTTTCTGGTTTGTCCAACCAAAGTTGGGGTGGTTACACCAGCCAGTGTTGTAAGTGTTGAAGAAAGGGTCAGGTTTCGCATAACCTTGGACAGCTTGTACATCTTCAAGGATAGCCGATGTTGATGAATATGGAAGAGAGTAATCAAGGGTTGAGGGAGCAAAGGTCCCTCCCTGGAACGTGGTCAGGGGTTATTCCAGGTTCAGTTGGGTTAAGGGCTGGACCAGGTCAACATTATGTCCTCCCTTTGTTAGGGAGAAGGTCTGTAAGGGGTTCCTGGTCTGGTTCAGTAGCTCATCAATCTTTTTGTCCACTAATTCCACTCGATCCAGTTTCTTGGCAATGATGTCCATGTCAACCATTCCAGAATTTGCTTGTACCTCATAAATCTCACCATGGGGTTGACTGGACCTGTTGAACTGGGTCATGGAGGCATTGTTGAGCAAATTCTCGCTCATAGACTCAAAGAGCTCAAACGGGCTCTCCTCGTCCTTATTCAGGAAGTTTCCCCCGCATGAGGCATCGACGAAGTTTCGTAGGTTGCTGTCCAGACCATGGTAGAAATTATGGGCCAATTGCCACCTTGGTACTTCGTGGTGTGGGCATTTCCTCAAGAGTTCATTAAATCTTTCCCACGCCTCATGGAATTGTTCCCCACCCTGGAGTGTGAAGGTAGTAATAGCTCGTCTGAGGGCATTGGTCTTTCCTATGGGGAAGAATTTCTTTAAAAATGCATGCCTTAGTTCTTCCCAGGTGGGATGGGTCTACCTAGGGTTCTAAGCCAGTGAGAAGCCTTGTCTCTTAACGAGAAGGGAAACATCTTGATTAGAACAATGTCAAGGCTAATGTTCCTAGGTTTCACAGTTCGTGCTATGCGGTCGAGATCCTCTAGATGCTTGAAGGGTCCTCATTTGAGCTTCCATGAAAGTGGCTCTGGATCAGACTTAAGACATTCGATTTCAGCTCAAAATCATCTCCCCCTTCGGGGATCCTAAGGTGTGGCTCGACTCTAATAGCGGAGGGATTATAAAAATCACGGAGGGGCCTCGGTTCATCCTGAAATGGTGGTACATCGAGTGGTGGTTGTCCTTGTGCGCCTTGGAAAGGTGGTGGTGGTTGTTCTTGTGGGTTCTGTAATCGGTGTATGGCTTGCATGATGGTGTGGATTTGTTGTTGCTGAAGTCGGTGGTTTGCATTAATTTGGGCTTGGATGATGGCCATTGTGTTTGGTGGGGGTTGATCCTCAGCCTCATCTACCCTAAGTTCAGCCATGTTCCTAATAGAATCACGTCGCCTAGATTCTTGCCCCAAAACAAACAACTCGGGATGCAGTAAGTGTCTTTCATGCATACACTAGAGAAGAGCAGGAGGGGATGCGGAGAGCGACAGATGCGAGAAATGTGTTTCAATCAAGCAAACAAGCCTAGTCCCTATGGTGTATTCCTTAGGAGACCTAGAAATCTCACAAAGGGTGATTAAGGCCGTAAGCACTGGACTCCCCTTCCCAAGGCTAATCTGGCCAGGTTGATTATGAGGGGATTGCAGGGAAGGTTCTTCCTTTGGCTTGCGCCTCCGATTCCGTAGACCCCACAACCACGGTCGTTTGACACTGCCCCGCAGCTTAGTCACCAGATTCTACCAAGGGAATGAAAGCTAAGTGCCCAACGAACAAAACCTCACCTTTCGAGACTTAACTCAGTCCTGTCTAGGGCACGTCTACTCAGTTTTAAAAGGACTAGGATAGTGCTTGTGCTAAGATTATGTGATGAGGTGTTGATTGGGGTGGTGCATCTTAATTTTCCACTTTCATTGTGTGTGCTTTCATCAAAACATGGTTTTCAAGTAAGGATTTTTAAGATGTGGTGTCTTTTAGTGTTTTATCCTTTCTTTAGTGACTTTTAGGGTTGACGTGTCTTAATGTTTTCAGACAAGTTTCAGTGGGCACGTCAAGTTTGCACACAGTTTGGTGAAAGTAGATTTCCTTTTATTCTGTAGAGGCTCTAAACCTCTAATGTACTCATCCTAATGATCATACAGCTTCTATTAGATGAATTGATTTTAGGGTTGAGTGGTGCGGCCCAAGTCAATTCATAGTGGCGTCGCAAACACCACTCAAAAAGAGAAAAGAACACTCTAAGAATTTATTCAGAATGTTAGAGTGTACATTTTTTTTTGTGGGGTGATGTGTTAAGGATGTGGGTCAAGCAATCATACACCACGCTAATTTTTTCAATTTTTACAATTTTTTTTAATTTTTCACGCAAGCAAACAATCATGAGTGAAGAATTACTCACTACCGATCCTTGTTGCGCCTACTCCCTTGTTACTGTCGTGGGATGCGTCGCTTCACCGTCTAAGCGTCAAATTCCTGCAACCATCAAGTAAAAAGGAAATAAGGCATTAGACGATGTGAGAATGGATGTGGAATGGAAGTGACAAAACAAATCCGTTGCCGGGGCCAAAAACTGGCGTGCGCTAGTGCGTGTGTGTTAAGAAGTGTCGTTATAGTCGCACTTGCAACGCCGATTTTAAAGTAAAGAAACGGAGGTGAGTCAGAGTGTCGGTCTCAGGGAGGGGTGAAAATCGGATTTTTCTTATCACTTGTTGTCACGGAAATTGCGGAGTTTTGCTTGCGAAAGGTGCGGTTGAAAAGCGAGAAAGATATAGAGAGGGAGAGATTAGGGTTAGAGTTGTTTATTGCTTGATCATGCAACTTAAACAGGAAATAAAGTAAATAACTAAACGGAAAGTAACTTCATTAATCATGCAGCTTTAGTTCACATATTACAACATTAGATACATGCTTAAACATAAGTAAAGGAAAGCTTAAAAGAGAGGAAGAGAGAGAGAGGGAGAGAGAGGTGAGGCAGCCACGGCGGTGGAGAAGGCTCCGTCTGCGGCTCGTCGTCTCCGTCGATTACAAGAGGGCCTAAAGCTAGCTAAGAGAGGGGTAGAGTAGTTGCAAGGGAAGTGAATGGCTTGAATGAGTGGTTGGAGGAGGTTTAAATAGGGAGAAGGGCTTTCTAAAAGAAGAAGGTCTGGACGTCGCTAAAACCCTTCCAAAAGCGTCGGTGAAGCTCCCAACCCGCCGATCACACGCCCGCACTATTCTTCTTCGCGCCTAATCCTTGGGCGCGCTCGGATCGCGCCTCGGGTGCGCGTGCGTGAGGGCGCTCACTGTCTGAAGGCACGCCGCGTGGCACGATCTCGGGCGCCCGCTGCTGATTGGGCTGCCCAATTTTGCCGCGCGCCTGTCAGTCTTCGATTTTTCACCCCGCGCGGCTCGAACCCGCATCGCGTGCATGCGGGCGTGCACGTTAACCGCTACACCACGCCTGCTGCTTTGTCGTGGCGACCGCGGGCGGGCGCGGGGCTCTTGGCCGTCCGATTGAAGATCGACGGCCGAGATTCGATCTTCAGCTGAAGGCGGAGGTGGCACGTGGTGAGCAAGCGCCACGTGGCGCAACGAGGGCCGTTGATCCTCAGATCAACGGTCAAAACTTCTTGGGCCCATTGTGGGAGCTCCGGATGTCGGATTTGGCTGATTTTGAGTCCATTGGACTCCATTTGTCGTTCTAAATCCATCAGTGTAGTCTGATTGCCCATCTGAGGATTGCTTTGACAAGTGCTTACACAAATGGCCATTAATACAGTTTTATAAGCAATCTTAGTATATGATGCATGCAATGCTCCCATTCTACTTATGTTGTGCCTTTTATTCTTAAGATGGGCCCTATTTAACAAAATTATCACCTCCATATGCAGTGTTATCAACCGCATCAGAGAAGGATAGATGGTAGATCAGTACCTACAGACGTTGTGAGACCGAGTGCTATCAGGGGACCCAGGAGACTTCTCTTTTACAAATGAGGTGCTGCACATGAGGGGACGCTTGTGCGTTCCTAGGGATGAGGAGTTGTTGAGAGAGCTCCTGACGGAGGCGCACGGGTCCAGATTTGCCAAGCATCCTGGGAACACAAAGATGTATCATGATCTGAGACGCGACTTTTTGGTGGAGATGGATGAAGCGGGATGTGGGTAAGTTCGTGCAATAGTGTTTGGTGTTCCAGCAGGTGAAGGCCGAGCAGCAGAGGCCTGCAGAGCTGTTGGAGCCACTTCCTGTGTCAGAGTGGAAGTGGGAGAGCATCACCATGGACTTGGTGGTGGGTCTACCCGTTACCAAACAAGGACACGACGTAGTCTGGGTGATAGTGGACAGATTGATGAAGACGGCATGTTTCCTGTCGATCCGAGTCACCTTGGGACCAGCACAGTTGGCAGAGAGATACATTAGTGATGTGGTATACTTGCACAGAGTTCCACGTGAGATTGTATCCAACTGGGATACCCGTTTTACTTCCCAGTTTTGGACTGAGTTTCAGCAGGCTTTGGGGACACGGTTGATGTTCAATACCATGTACCACCCCCAGACGGATGGACAGTCAGAGCGCACTATACAGACACTTGAGGACCTTTTGTGTGCCTGTGTACCAGACTGGAGAGGCTCTTGGGAGGTGCACTTACCCCTGGCAGAGTTTGTATATAATAACAGTTATCACTTGAGCATCGGCATGGCACCTTACGAGGCTTTGTACGGACGGAGGTGCACTGCGCCATTGAGTTGGGTTGAGGTGGGGACCAAGTGAGAGGTTGGCCCTAGGCTGATCCGATAGAGTCAAGAGGTGATAGAGCAGATCCACAGACGACTCTACACTGTCAGGAGCAGGCAGAAGAGTTATGCTGATCGGAAACGCAGAGAGGTGCAGTTCGAGGTTGGGGATCATGTCTTTCTTCGTGTTTCGCCCATGAAGGGCCTGTAGCGTTTTGGGGTGAAGGAGAAGCTTGCGTCGAGGTTTGTGGGGCCCTTTGAGGTCCTAGAGCGAGTAGGGCCCGTTGCTTGCCGACTTGCCCTTCCTCCCCAGCTTTCTGGTGTGCACGACATGTTCCAGGTGTCCAACCTCAGGAAGTACGTTGCCGATCCCAGTCACGTTCTGAGCCATGAGTGTGTCGAGGTGGGTGACAACTTGACCTACCCCGAGAGACCAGTGCAGATAATAGACAGGACCGTCCGGAGTCTGAGACGGAAACAGGTACCCCTGGTGAAGGTTTTTTGGAGAAGCCAGCAGTACGAGGAGGCTACAAAGGAGCCTGAGGCGGCGATTGGAGAGCGGTACCTGGAGCTTTTTGAGGGTACATCATTTTGGACTGACTTCGATCCTCTTTAAGTTTGTTATGTATTTTATATCCTTTTTCCGCACCCTAGTTAGTTCAAGTTTCGGAGGCGAAACTTCCTTTATGTTTGTTATGATGTAAGGACCCATCAAAATTTTAGCCTTTTAAGATGTCTGGAGTGTCAGTCAGACGTCTGAACCCCTTCCCGGACATCTGAAAATTGAAAAATCTGTACGCACTCTGCGTTCTGTGCGCAGGCGGCACACAGACTCTTGTTCTCTCTCCTTCCTTCTTTTCCCTCGTCGAACCCTAACCCCTCGGCCCTATAAAAGAGACCCCCCTTCCTCTCCTCTCCACTCCACCACTACCACCACACTCCCCCCTCCACTACCGTGAGCAAGAGGCGCGAGAGAGAGAGAGCGAGAGCGAGGAGGATTGGGTGTGAGGAGGAGAGGGCCGAGGTCGAGAGCTTCAGGGAAGCTCGTCGGAGGCTCGCACGACTACCGCGACGCGTGTGGGAGGAGGAGTGGGTGTGAGGAGGAGGAGAGGGTTGAGGTCGAGAGCTTCAGGGAAGCTCGCCAGAGGCTTGCACGGCTACCGCGGCGCGTGCAGGAGGAGGAGGACACTGGGGCGTCGTCTTCGACCTTCTGCAGCAGTTAGGGCTGCAGTTGAGCGAAAGGAGCCGCGACGGAGCGCGACGAGAAGTGCAGGAGCGTGGTCTCATAGTGGAATTTTTCCAGTATCAGACGTCCAGAGTGTCTTCCGAACAACTGGCTGGACGTCTGACGTTGACACCAGACGTCTGAAAGTAGTGGTGTTGCAAAGGTACGTCTTCCTCGCGGTTGCGACCATGCAGGCTGCACCGCAGATGTGATCTGTTTGGCTTAAAGTGGTTTGCTGCTCTGTCGTGCGCAGGAGCAGCTTTGGGAAGGTGCGCGGAATGCTCTTCCACGCACTTTCGGATGTCTGGACAACTTACCAAACGACTGAAGGCATTCCTAGACGACCGGAGGACTGGTCAGACGTTTGTAACTATGTTCAGACAGTCGCGGGGGAATCCTGGACGTCTGAGGGCATTGCAGGAGCTTGAGGTGAGTCTTTGTGACTTTTAAGACGTCTGGACTTGTTTCAAGACATCTGATTTGGGTCTACAGACACGTTTTCGACCCGTTTGGGGTCCGATCGGGGTCCGTTTTACGCAAACAAAGTATCTGTGGTTTCCTTGTAAATTCCTCTACGTATTAGAAGCATTTATACACTATTTTGAATCTTCCATTGTGGTGTGTTATTTGGTATAGGACTTCGACCTGTTGCGTGTCTGGGGCTTGTAGAGGCACGTGGGCCTGCAGTTCGAGCCATCAGTACTCCCAGATTGTCTGGTAGAATGGTCCACCCCTGTTAATTATATTAAATAAGAATGTATCTGTGAAAATTAGTCAACTGGAAACCTAGGATGTGACATGAACCTTAGGACAGAGAAATGAATAAAATAAATTGTTCTGCATAATTGTTTTGTATACATGAATAAGTTGAACTGCTAGCCATTGCCTGTAATAAAGTATGAGCTGCCTGTTAGAATATGAGCTGCCTGAGATAACTGAACAGTTACATGTGAAATCATAAGTTGCATGTATTAAATGGTAGTAATACGAGCTGCCTGTATGTAAAAGAGAATTGAATTGTGAATGATGGAATCTGGATCGGAATAAATGTGGTGAATATGAGCACGAACCCAACGGGGAATTAGGAGTAGAACTCCTGTGGTTGGTTGGAAACCTAGAATGTAGATGGGAAGTGTGCTGGCCTTTAAGTACGTAGTACCAAGGAGAGCGACTGTCCCCTTTTCGTGTAGAGCGAAGCTAGCCTCCCATGGGTTGTGACCCAGGGTTAGGATTGACCACTCTACACCGACTCCTGTTGGCTCTCGCGTACGCAGTACCAAGGAGAGCTACTAGTGTAGGGAGGGAGCTAGCCACCCCACAGGACCCGGGATTAAGCTAGCCAACCTACACCCTCTGGGCAAACCAGGGTAGTAAGACGAGGGTGCGCGGACTGTGGAGGGGCGAAACCCCTGTTTGGTTCTGAGGGGCGAGACCCCTGTTTCTGAGAGGGCTAGGCCCTATATTGTTCCGTGCTATACTTTGGGAGTACCCGCTAACGGAAACGATTGATCGCATGCCAGTGCGGGGTAGCTACCCGTGAGCTTATCACGCGTGCCGTAGTCACAACTACGTCTTGACAGTGACCTTGGGGTGGTTGACTGGGTGTAGGATTATCACGGGGGACTCTCCCGACCAGGAGAGCACCACGTGTACCTTCTACTCTTCGGAAAAGACTGCAATCAAGATCGTTCCCACGAGGAACATGCAAGATCAGGAAAGAAATATGAAAGTAAACCAATGGGGTGAAAGGAAATTACCTATAAAATAAATAACTAGAAAAGGATAAATATACCTGCTAATTTCTACTACTTTAGATAGTTTAGTTATCACTTTACTCAGCGTTCGCTGACTCCGTTTTCTTATAACACTGTTTAGGTCTAGGAGTTGAACAACCCAAGTAACCGGCTGTAGTGGGTGCTGGGCCCAGTCGAGCCCAGTTGTAGTTTCCATTACTTTTGTTGTACTCTCTTTTCTGCTATAGTGAGTTTTAGACTTGTTGTTACTGTTACTTTGTTTCACTTTTCTGTTGTTGCGGTGGTATGTACTGAATTAGTAGCTTTTACTTTCCTTTACTGCTTGTACGCTTTTACTGTAAGTTACATTGCATAGTGAATGTGGTTTATTTTCCTGCTTTTCGATTATTTCTTGTTGGATGACTGGGTCTTGGGATTAGTCGAGGCGAGCTAGTCTCGAGTCCTGTAGGGATTCGGGAACCAGGTCGTAACACGAAGAGAGCAATTATCCCTTATAGTGTAGAGGGGAGCTTGTCGCCCTTGGGTTGAGCCCCCGGGTGAGTTTGGCCACTCTACGTCGACTTCTGTTGACCCTCGCATACGTGATACCGAGGTAAGCTACTTAGTGTAGGGGGGACCTAGCCGCCCCAGGGGACCTGGGGTTAGGCATGGCCACCCTACATCAACTCTTGTTAGCCCATTGGGCAAACCAGGATAGTCAGATGAGGGTACGCAAATTGTGGAGGAGTGTGACCCCTGTTCTGTTCTGAGAGGGTAAGGCCTTGTATTGTTCCATACTGTACGTTTGAGCGTATCTGCTAGCAGAAACGACTGACCGCGTGCCAGTGTGGGATAGCTACCCGCGCGCTTATCACGTGTACCGTGTCACCGCTACGTCACAACCATGACTCGGGTTGGTAAACCGGGTGTAGGACTATCACGAAGGGACTCTCCCGGCCAGGAGAGTGCCACGTGTGCATCCTACATCACGGGAAAATTGCATGCAAAATCGTTCATTTAGGGAACAAGAAGATTAAGTAATGTGATGGACCCTGATTAGAGATCTTTACACAGAAAACCGTTATAAGATAATTTGGATCGGAAAGTAATATGTTAAGCTACCTGTTAAATGCATTTTATGTTTTAGTCACCACTCTATTCAGCGTTAGCTGACTTTAGATATATAACTTTGTACAGGTCAGGGATATGAGTAACTCGAGCCACCGGCTGTTGAGGACGTTGGGCCTAGTCGAGCCCAACTATAGTTTCTACTACTAGTTATAGTGAGTTCCTATAATTATATTTTCAGTATTTTCCGTTATGTTCTCTATCTATACTAGTTTTGTTGAGATGGTAGTATTCATGCTCTTGAAGGCATATAATATTCTAGTATTACTGTTCTATTTCTTCTTTTGTTGCTAATTTCTTTTTACTTAGTTACTGTACTTGTGTGGTTGTTGATTGATGTATGTTATTTGGTTATTTTTTGTTGGACGACTGAATCTTAGGATTAGTCGAGACAAGTCAGTCTCAAATCCTGTAGGGATGTAGGTTCAGATCGCGACAACGGGGTGAGAAAGAGTAATTTTCAAGAGACTTTGGTGTCATCCTTCACAATGATACATAATGGATGATATTTCACATAAAAATTGAAGTTCCGTGTAGAAGGGTAACCTCCACTTAGAGGATGATGATTTCCAAAGGTTTATACAGAAATATCTGGTATGAACATCTTTTGAAATTTTGGGGGACTGGAATGTACGTTCATTTAATATCTTAAATTAAGTGTAACTAACGTTAGGTAATTTCAAATCTATAAGGAGGCATAGCGGATCCAAGCAAATAGATGCAATCGACGGTTTATATTCCCATTGCATTATGGAATTAAAAATAGTAAATTCCCATTAAATTATGAGGTCAGCTCCAGGAAAAAAATGACAAACTCCATCTGTAAGTACATCTGCATGGAGTTTTATGATTTACTGAGAATGCGAGTTGCACCTTAAGGGTCGTTTGGTTGGAATGTTAATTAAGAGGGATAAAAGATAAATAAATAAATAGGATGAATTAAGTATTTTTATTTTATCTAATTATTTGATTGTATTTGTTGTTATATCAAATAATTAGAATTATTTATTCTATTTAAGATATTTGATAGGAAGAATAAATGAATTTTGTGTAGTGAAGTTGAGTGAGAAAAAGATGAAAGAGGTGAAATAAATAAATTTTTTTTTTGATAAAATTCATTTATTTTAAAATCCATCATTTAATTTTGAAATTCATCATCATTGAAATAAAAATTACCAAATATAAAATACAATCTTAATTTTTTTTCTATTTGACTAACTAAACAGCTCCCTAGGAATATTAGGTCCACCCATCGTCAAAGCAAAGAGTACCTAAGCCATGAAAGGCCACAACTAAATCACCAATCATTGTCCCTTTTAGTTGTATTTTTAGTTATGACAGATATAATGTATACAAGGTAGAAAATTAAACAACGATAATTGGAAAGTTAATTAAATAGGCAAATGCAATAAAGATACGCCCCCGTCATCAGAGGCTAACCTCAAGACTCCATTGGAACACCTTAGTGGAAAGGGTTATTAAAAACAGGGTGTTGAAAGCAAGCATAAGCTTCGGCTCATTTCCTTCAACCATTTACGCTAAAATTGGAGTCCGAAAGCTGCAAACGGATAGAATCTTAACTAATGGAACTTATGTTACTCCTTACCCATTGGTGGAGAGAACGAAGATGTTTGGCTTCTCATTAGCTCTCCAGGAACTCCAAGATCGCAATTCCGTCACTAGAGTTGAGGAGAAATCAATGATTCTTTGGGAGGGACTCCCTTAACTCACCCTTTTTGCCGGAATGGGAAATATTTAGGTTAAGTTTGACAATAAAATAATATTATATCGAGATGGAATATGAGTAGAATAAGGATAGAAGGTATTTGATTGGTGAGATTGTAATAATTGGTGGGATTATTAATGATTGATATGTTAATTTTGTGAGAAAGGAGAGAGAGTTAATAATTTTGATGTGATGAATTTTAATTATTAAATATTATTTTTTTAGATATATATGTAAAAGAAAGTACTAATAGATTTTGATATAAAAAAAGAAAAAATACATATAGAAAAAGTAAATTTTTTAAATCCATACTGTTACTATCTTACCCCCCCCCCCTCTTATATCTCAACCAAATGGTACCTTAAATTCAACTTAAATTCTAGTGAGAGAACCTTGAATCTATACATAGAAATTAGCCCAACACTCATACCATCAAGAATTTGGTGTGAACACGCACAATAGAATTGCTATCGAACTCGGTACTAAAAGATGCAAAAACCTTTATTCGCACGTTTTAGGAATATAGCTTTAATTTCAAGGGTCTATCGATGCGATTTTTTTGGTTGTTCTTGATTTGTCCGTACTCCTCCCAATGTCTTTCTCCTGACGTAGTCCTTTTATCTCTCTCATCTTTTTATTTCTTTTACGTATTATTTAACTTGTGTACCTGTTTCGAATCTTATCGTTATCATTCATTTTAGTGTCCAATATAAAGTATATTTATATAAAAATATAAAATAATATATATAATAATTTAATTTAAAACATCCATTGAATGATGTATTTTAATATTTAATTAATTTTTTTTCCATTGATCAAGTAAAATATATCCGATAATATATTTTGTAATATATGATAGGTTGATTTTTTATCAATTAAAAATTAAAATATATTGATTAAAAATTATATTAAATTTTTATATAATTAATTTTTATATTTCTACCGTAACTAATTTTTATATTTCTATGTCAATGCATAAGTTAAAAATTAATTAAATCCTCTTATTCAAGCTAACAAAGGCCTTTTAAATAAAAATCGCTCGACTTTCGATCTCATGTTTGGTAAGGTGTATGCATCTCAGTAAAGTAACATTTTGCAAGTATATATATAAATATCGAAAATACATATATAAATAGGAGATATTCAAGAGTATACACGACCTTAATTAAGAAGTTTCCAGGATAGATATATAATTTTATTTACTTATTTTTTTGTTTGATGTTTTTGGGTTCGTCCATGGTAGCCTCTGCTCATCGGACACTCCATATTACGCATAAAGATTCAACAAACAAGGCTTATACGTAATGAATCCTCGACGATTAAGAAGACGGGGAGGAGCTTTTCTCGTCATCCGCAAGGTGTTGATTCCATCTTCTTATGGTGAAGCAATGGAGTCTTCGGCAAGAAGAACGTCCGTGTTACGAAGTTGGCAGGGAGCAATCGAGGCATGCTAGAGAGAGGCTAAGGGTGATCTTATCATATGATTCCTTCCTCCAAAAGGGCCATTAAAGAACCACGTCAACGCTTCAGAACTGTCGGCACAGGACACTTTTGCAATTACGCCGATAAGATATTATTCCAACCCCACCAAAATCAGTCTTGACCATAGAAAATAAAAAAAATAAAAACATCGCTATACCAAGGCAGAGAGAGAGAACAACAAAAAACCTCCACCATCTCTGTGTTTTTTTTTTTTTTAACCAACGTCCCAACTCCACCATCTCGATTGTTGAGACAGGTAGAGAGAAAGAGAGAGGGAGAGCAAGAGGTGGATTGAGATCCACTGTCCTCTCGCGTAGTTATCATCACCATCGAATCTCAAACAGAGAACAATAGTTAGCTTCATCTATCTTTTATTGATGGAGTTTTGACATATATATATATTTTTGATAATGTACATAAATACGTGTATATTTTTTATTAACTTTCCAATTATATATATTTATAAAATGTTAATTAATATATTTTCATACTTTTAAGATTGAATAATTAATATATTCTTATATTGAAATTCCTCTATTTTCATTCTTTTTTTTTTCTTACAACCTGTTCCCTCCTCCTTCCAATGGGGGGCTAGGGAGATGGCAATGGTTGCAGAGGACGTGGAGGGTTGTCATCAGCAGAGAAAAGGGAAGGGAAGGAGAGGAGGAAAAGAGTATGAAGACGAGGATCATGCCAACGTCGGAGTTGCCAACAACGTCGAAGAAATAGGAGCAGCAGGCAGAAGAGGGGTGAAGGGAGAGGAAGCGAAGGCAACACTCGAGGAAGGAGAGGAACTTGACGGCGAGGACGGTATCACGAAGGAGGTGGTGGGTTGAGGAGGGACAGGAGAGGAGGAGGAGGTAGTGAGCGAAGGAAGGAGCCTGTTGGGAACTGAGGGAGGGGACAGGTTGAAAATAAATAAATAAATAAATAAATGAGATTTAGAATAAAAAAATATATTTATTATTTAATTTAAAAAATAAAAAAACATATATATATATATACACGAATTTAATAAAATATATACACATTTACGTATACTAGCAGAGACATGCATATCAAAATCCCCTTTATTTATTACCATTTACCCTCCTTTCTTTTTTTTTCTTCCCCCCTTCAATTTACGTACGCACCACCGCACCAACCACACTAACCGGACAACCAATCCCACGCCAAACCCCACTCTCGGCCGTGCCGTCCCTCTCCCTCTCTCTGTCCTATACCCTAGTATTAGTAGCTCACCAGGCAGCAATTAAGCACCACACCACCCACAAGAACACAACACACCCACCCTCTCCTCCTCCAGATCTCAGATCTCTCTCCACCTCTCCTCCCCTCTCCTCTTACAAGACCAGCAATGGCCTCCGTGCTTGTGATCCTGTCCGTCTTCATCTTCGACCTCATCGCCTTCGGCCTCGCCATCGGCGCCGAGCAGCGCCGCAGCACTGTATGTACACGCATCTGCTCCGATCGCCACTGCCACGACAACTCCATACATTATTATTACATACCTGCAGCTGTAACAACTAATTATTACTAAGAGGTAACTCGTCTGATTAATTAAGTAATAAATATGCTGCAGGCTCAGCTGACGAAGGACGCGGAGCAGGATTACGACTACTGCGTGTACGACTCGGACATAGCGACGGGGCTCGGCGTAGGGGCGCTACTGTTCCTGCTGGTGAGCCAGCTCATCATCGTCGCCGCCAGCAGGTGCTTCTGCTGCGGGAGGCCCCTCCGCCCCGGTGGCTCCCGCGCCTGCGCCCTCCTCCTCTTCCTCCTCTCCTGGTAAACCTATATATATATCGATCACGTTCAGTTCAACTCGCCTTCGATTCGGCGGCGGCTTTCTCTGTTCTTGATCTTTCTTACTACGATCGGTTCTTGTGATGCCCGGATCTGATGTGTCAATCCGGTAAGAGGAGGGAAAGGAATCAGGGAGAGGGTAATTAAATTAAATAAATAAATAATTAATTAATTGTTGTTTAGGTGGGAAGGAGAGGGAAGGAATGCAATTAGGTTCGTATTATATGTTTAAATGTATGCGCTCAGAGAACGAATTAATTATGGTAAAAAAAAGGCACATTTAAAAAAAAAGAAGACTATATACTCGTTTGATGTTACTTCCATCCATCCTTGGATCTAGCTTGGTGATGGGTGTGCGTGCGTACATTTTTTTTTTTTTGTTCCTCTTTCTTCGAAAGATAATTCAACATTGAGATGTGGAGATGAGGGTTGAGAATTGTTACGTGATAACTCAAGCTTAAGCATTTTGGATGGTCGGTCTCATCCATTGAGCGAGGACACGATATAGGTGATGAAGGTCAATTTTTCTAGATTAGATTAGGATTTAAGTTTGGATTGTTATAACAGATGCACATCCACACTAAGTGCACCTAATTATGAGGAGGAGTGGGCATATTCAGGCTCCAGATCTGAGGTATAACGTGAGCCCTCTCCCGTTTGATGACCAGGTATGAGCGTATGAGATGGGGGTGTGAAAGGAAAGGAAAACGTTTCGTGTACGTATACCCTTATATAAAAATTTGCATGCATACCCTTTCATTGCCCGGATATGAGTTTATGAGATGGAGGGTGGGAAGAGGAGTGGGAAAGTTTTAGGGGATCTTGCGTGCATATCCACCTTATGCAGAAATTGCCGCACGTATCTTTTACATTTTGTGATTTCATATGTGTCCCACGTAATATATTCGTAGATGCCGTTAGAAGTGATTTCTGCGAAAGAATGGGCTTAGCTTAATAAGGTTAAGCAGTTGAATGATTAACTCAATCCTAACAGTGACTACCTTGACTAGGTTTATCTTGGACAAAGAAAAGCTAATGGGAGCATCTATGCCAATATACACCATATATAAGGTGATGTATGACAAAGATGGTGCAAGGAAAATAAGTATACAAATATATATGAGAGGAGGGTATCCTTTCAAATCCCCCAACTTTTATCTTTCTTTTAGGATGAGGAATTTACAACGTGAAGGTTACACACACCCAATTAATATGATCTCCAAAACAAATCTGTGACAAGCAAGCCAAGATCCGTCCATGTGATTAGATGCGGTAGTCTATGTTAATCATGAAATTGTTGAGGTGTGTGCCAACGTGCTAAGCATTAAGAGTGTGATAAATAATCGAAATCTTACAGGGGTTATCTTGGAGGATTTGTTTGGTTGTAGACATGGATAGGTGGAAGTTTAGTTTTTTCATGTAAGATGGACCTTTGGGATGGAGACGCGGATTATGGATCGGCCAGTGCATTGACTTTTACCTTTTTTTCTAAAAAAAAAATCAATTGGTTATTTAGTTTGGGTAACTTGGGGAGGGAGCTTGATTCTACTCTGCAAGTTCTTGGTTCTGATTTAGGAGTTTGCCACCAATTTGGCATTGGAGTTTCAAGCGTAGAGATTTTTATTCTTTAGGAGAAAAGATGTATTCTACTGGAACATGCAAATGCTTCTAAGTTGGATGTATGTTGAAATATGCATCCATCAATATCTGTGGTTGTGCTATAAAAATAAGGATCAAGAGTTTGAGAAATATTAATGGATATTGTGCTCTCTACGAAGCGAAGGTGCATTAAAGGATCCAGATTTATATCTGGATAGTTATCCTATATTATAATATTGATCCCACAGCCAAGCGGGATTTTGGTATGCGTGATGTTTGGTTCTGATAAGTAGACAAAAGTATCAAAGATTGGATCACATGCCATAGTGAAAATTGAAACAATTAGAATCCCACTATGGGCTTTGGAGAAGAATTATGATCATTTTAACATTGGTGGGAAATAGTCATCTCAATTTTCATAGAATATGGTGGGAGTAAATATTTTATTATAGGTGGAACATTGTAATTGGAAAAGCTATTTTTGATATAAAGTGCTTTGCAAATAATATGTTTGTTTTGCCTTCATTTGTTTTGGTAGTTATTGCTCTCTTTCAACTAAAGTTAGACTGAGAATGCTATATAGAGCCAAAGAGGTTCCCACTTTAACCCTGTCTGTAGATATGATAAACAACGGTTTGCTTTCATAATTACATTTTGATTGAGGGGAAGAAAAAAAAATAGATGGAATGAAAATTATTATTGCAGTAGGTCATCTTTTATGAAGGCTATCTTGATTGTGTCCATACTAACTTTTCAAGAAGGCTGATCCAAATTAAAAATATTTGGAAGGCAAAGCTTACTGAAACTTTCAAAATCAGACTTAAGAGTTGAAGCTTGTGCAATATTAACTGCATTGCTACTCCATTTGAAACTTGTTTACTTCCTATCAAATCAGACTTTGAGTTGATACTTGTTTTGCTTCTCCAACCATGCCCGTCCCCAACAACCTGACGTCTGGTCCATGCTTTCCTGGTTGGGTACAAACTCTGTTTGTCTGGATCCATCAATTAGGATTTTAATCCGTATGCTTCATGGATTAAAGTCCATAGTGATAAAAGGCTGACCATAAAATCAAGTCAGTTATCAATATTGGTCAAAAGGCTGTTTGGGGATGTAGCTGTATTATGATTCTAAGAGAAGAAGGGTTACAATGGGGAGATTTTAAGAAAGGCCTTTCACATCATATTGTCGTGCTCCAACAGTCCAGAGCTCATTTCAGAAATTTCTAAATAAACTCAGATAAGGTGAACTAGCTTGACAATATCATGTCTAAGGCCTAACAACGAGCTTTGGTTTTTATACTTGTGTTGTCAGTCACCGATATTATTCAACATTTGTTTTGACTAGTTTTCTGTCCATAGACTTGCTCCAGATGAAATTTAGATGAACCGAGTTCAACTGGCAGTATTTTTGGGTTGAACTAGAATTATGAGTTTAGAGTTGCTTCACACAGGGTGCAGTAAGATGATGAAATGGCTTATTGCTCTCCGTCCATAATTAGGTTTGACAGTACGGTTTCCATCAATGCTAATGCTTGCACACGGTAGGTGAATCTTGATTTGGTTTACCTGCTTGTCACTGGTGAGTGGTTTTGAATTATTAACAAGCTAATGTCACCTTCACCCTATGAGGTCTATGAGAAAACTACTCATCAAAAGGCCCCTCTGAGATTTCCATGGAAGAACACTTATCAGTGGTAGCACCTTCCAATGTCCAGGAAGTAATAGAAGCGTGTATTTAATCAGATACCAAAAAAAAAAAAAATGTTGTGTTTAAGCATTTTTAAATTGAAACTAAGGGGTATGAAGGATAAGGAATGACTTGTTAGATCCCATACACTTTCTAGAGCAATAGCCAATAGGCTCTCTCTTGAGAAGATACAACAAGAAGTTGGTTTTGAACTTTGCTTTGTAATAGAACCTATGGCTAGTCTCCATACTAAGGTGAACAACGAGTTGATGCCTCTATTTCAAGGGTCTGTTCCACTTAGTAAGTGAGCAATGATGTTGGAGAAGTTTAATTTTTGAACTTTTGATCCTCATCTGGTAGGTTGATTTAGAGGTTATCATGTGCTTATGTAAAGCCAAATTGTTGTAGCTCTCTTTGGATGACCAACATGAGATTCATCGATTATGATTATCCATTTAATTTTTAGTAAGTGGGCAAATGATGCCTGGGCAATAGGTAATATGCATACATACATCACTCTTCTAATTGTAGGGTCACAATTTTGTTGCTTCAGGGTGACCTTCATCATAGCAGTGGCCTGTCTCCTTGCTGGTGCAGCAAGGAATGCTTACCACACCAAGTATCGCGGCATTGTTGGAGGTGAGGATATCACTTGCCAGACCCTGAGGAAGGGCGTCTTTGCTGCAGGTGCCGCCTTCATCTTCTTCACTGCCATCCTCACCGAGCTCTACTACATTGCCTTTTCAAAGGCCAACTCCGACGGTATCTCAACCCCACCCTACAAGGATTCTGCTGTCAACATGGCTGCTTATCGCTGACGGGAAGAGCAATATGATGGATGGTCACTTGATGCCCCCTTGTGTTCCTTTTGGTTACTTCTTCCGTTGATCGCTGCATGTAGGATTTTGTTTATCTGTGCCTACCATGATACTGTATCATTTGTACTTGTGATGTTAAGGGGTAAACTGGTCGTAAAATGCGATCTTTTTGGTATATCATATGTGGATTCATCCAATTGTTTTCTGTTAAAGATATGTTAAACTTTGATTTTCACCGTCTGGTGCTGTACCAGCTGGACAACAGATTTGCTAGTTGTTGACACAGGGAAATTTCCATGGTATAATCTTGTTTAATTATTTCTTATTCTTAGATATCTATCTCGAATGGACCCTCACTTTTTTTCGAATATGTCTAGAGGGTATGGCATAATGACAAGACAAAGTATGAATAATGCCTATTCTTCAGATTCTCTAATGGTCTTTTTGAAGAATGTATTCATGGGTAGGCATAAAAATGTGATTAAATGAGAGTAGAGCTGTGTTGAAGGAAAGGAAGCCGTTGAAACAATTTAAACATAAAAAATTTTGACAAGCAAAAGAAAAATGTAAGATCTCCTTTGTCATGCCACTTCTTTGAGTTCTGGGGATTGATTAATACTTGTAGGTTTTGTAATTTTTGTAACTTCTCTCATGCGTTCAAGTATAAGAGGAAAATGGAACTACACATGCGAATGTTGTTCAAGTTAGGTGTGTCGTTGTGACCGGGAAAGAAAGACAAAACAAGAGTTTCATGACTAAGGAAATTCGTTGTTTCTTTCGTTCTTTCCTTTTTTTTTATTCTCTTCTTTTTTTTTTGTGGGGAGGCGGGGGTTGGGGAAAGAAAGTAAATGTGATAGGCAGTGGATATGATTCCATGACCTCTTGTAGGATGGGTTCAAAGATGTGAACCCGTCCTCTACTATTCTCTCTTTGGCTATGATAACTCACATGCCTAACGGTTGCCAAAATAAAAGGTAGTCGGCCTTAGATGTATGCAAGGAGATATTAGCTTTTGAAAAAATTAGTATGAAGTATTTTGCAAATATCTTAGGTGGATAACATGGAAATTATAATATAAAGGTTAAAAAAATAGGTTTTATATAATGACATAAAAAATTTAAATTATTTACATAAATGTTATTATAAGATCCATGATGCTCATAAATGCCAATGGAATGCTACTCCTTTTCACATAAATGCTATTTTACTAGTGTGAGGCTGAACTTTAGTCATATACTTGGGTTACTTTTGAGCAACATTAGTTTATTGCAATGTTTCAAATAGGTCTAGTGGTAGAAACATTGTAGAGTATAAAGGAAATTGTAGAACATAAAGGAATGTCACAACTTCACCTTGATTGCATCTTCCTTTTACTTCCTTTGGATTAAGAAACCTCCTCCCTTATAGGGTAGAATATTTCCCAGAGGAGAGGTTTTAACAGTTAGATCTTGATTCAATGTCCGAGATGTAACATAGCAAATTAAGTGGAATGATCAAGGGGTTTATTCTTACTGAACCAATATTGGAGTGGGTGTTAAGGCTACTGAGGATGAGGTCTTTGGAAGGGATGCTTTATTAGTTTAACATCTCCTAAATAATGTTTTGATAATTTTACAAAATAAAGTAAAAGAAATAAATACTGGGCATATCAAAGTATTGAAGGATGAAGAAATGTTTTATGTCTAGATTTTAGGTTTTATCGTAATGATCTTATCAAACTTGTATTTTTATATTTTGTTGAGTCTAGAAAGAGTTGTAAATAAACCCCAATGAACATATATATTCTCTAGACTTAGGCTTTCAAAACTTAAGAAAAATTAGAAATAAAAACCCAACATAGCAACATCCATCAAATGTCTAAATTGTAGGTTTTGACGGAGGGAGGTGAGATGTGCGTGATAAGAAAATAATGCGGAAATATAAACAATAATCTTACAAAAGTAATCCTAAAATGAACACAAAGATTTTTAGGTGGAAACCCAAATCTGGGTAAAAACTACTGCCTAAACCTTTCGATTTAGGATTTCCTAATCTACCTAGTAGATCAAATCTACCAATGAACTACTTAAACGAGAGTAGCTCAACCTCTTATAACCATGGTACTTACACGAGGGTAGCGTATCTCAAATCCCTCATCTTTATGAGGAGTATTTTGTCTCACGATGGAGATGGGAATTCGCAAAGTGAATACTCAACCAAAAATAAGTTACAACATTCCTATAGAGCTACAAAGAAAATATATATAAAATTTAGCTTTTATAAGCAAATGGTACTTCCCTGAGATGGAAGTTGGTGTGCGTGAACCATGTAAAGCACGAAGATACTCTCGAATATGTGAAGATGGGAAAGCGGGTGTGCAGCGAAGACGGTACTCTCGGATTTGTAGACTAAGGCTTGGAGAGCAAGGTCACTTCTAGATGATTTCTTTCTTCTGTTGGACACAATATCAGTGGAAGTAGTTTCTTTAGGTGTGTTTTGCTTAGGAAGGGTCCTCTTCTATTTATAGAGGTCTTAAGAAGGCTTTAGAAGGTTTAGGAAGCCTTAGGTAGCCGTTGGGAACATATCTCAAAAGATCAAATCAAAATCCCAACGAAATCAAGGTTATTATGACTCTAATAGAGTTATCAAACGTCTAATATTCTGGTCAAATGTCTGGTAAGATGTCTATGCTAAAGGGTCAGAGTCCTTGATTCTAGATCTAAACAGGGATCGAAGCGGACGTCTAAGATACCATTATAAGACGTCTAACACTAAAATTGGACATCTAATACTAGGTAGGTTCGTTCTTGTTTTAACCAGATCCAAATAGAGTTCTAGATCTTAAGGGTTGGACGACATACTGGATGTTTGTCATAAGGTCTGGACGTCTGGAAAGAGGATTCTTGGCGGGAATTGATTTCCTGAGGTTCAAATGGTCGTAAACATCTGACAAATAAGGATTTGGGTTAGATTAAGTCTAACGGTTCTTTATCAGACATCTGGGAGGCTCTACGGACGTTTGAAAGTGTTATAAATATGATTAAAAGATAATCCTCGAATATTATGCTTTGACAAACTGACGAGCCTCTTGTTGGACGTCTGTCAAGGTCACCAGCCATGTTCTAAGACATCTAGATTAAAGGCTGGAGTTTGGAAGTAAAGCAACAGAGGCAATTTTCAAACTTGGTCATTGGACGTCTAGACAAACTATTAGACGACTTAAATGTCAATATTAGATGTCTGATAATAATGTTAAACGTTTGATAAGACTTGTGTTATTCTTGTTTTGATTTTCTACAATATCTCTGAGTTTGTCTAAGTGTCCTAGGGATAAATAAGTTTTCCTAGGACTAAAGTGATATTCTTTGGGCTTTTTGACATGTATCTAAGAGAAAAATAAAGAGCAAAGGAATAAATAATACAAATATATTGATAAGCAAACGCATATCCTATTCTTCTTCTCCATCTTCAAGTTCTCGCTCCAAGCGAAACTCGATCTCCTTGTCCTCCATCAAGCTCTTCTAATCTGCCATGGATGCGAGCTTGAGCTCATTTACACTTAAATCCATTAGCATTATTCCTGAAAACTCAAATTCAAATGTAAATGTCAAATAATAAGTATTTTGTTATCATCAAAATTAATGATCATGGTGTCCAGAATGATCGACCACGGTTCGTATAAAAATCATCGTCGTTGTTATAGTATATGTCATAAATATAAACCGTTATCGCGACAATTTTATTTAATTACATAATTTTTACTGGTTTATTCCAGGTCGTTCACTGGAAGACAGTTATTGATATACATCACTCTTTAAGTCCAATATTATTCTTTAATTCCAAAAAGATCAATTTTATGTACGATCATAAATGAATGAATTAATAAAGAAAAGAATTAAACTAATTGATGTACAAAAGAATGTATTGAAATGCTTGTAAACACAAATATACAAACAAACATCAAACACTATACACATATATTATATACTATCTATTTATAACTTATAATACTAATACTGACATATATATACAATAATAAGTAATAATATATACTATTCTAACTTAACTTATATTAATATATATAGTAACATATATAATATGTATAACAACGGATATAAACATCACCAAACCCAAGCAAAACTATGTACATAACCTAAGGTAAAAATTAGGCTCTAGAGTGACACTTATTCTATCTACAGTGACGGATAATTCTATCAGTAAAGCTATACTGTTATTTATATACATAATAGCTCAAACATTACCTATACTACGTATACTTTTAATATACATATACATTACATTATACATATATATATACACTATATACGCATATGTACATCTTCTTCTTTCTCTTCTGTACTTCTCTTCTTAGCTTAAGGCTCTCTCTTTTTAATCCCCTCTTTAAGCCTTAATTCAAAAATTAGTTTATTAGTTGGCGGGTGACCTTTTCGAGGGATACACAGTACCCTCTCGGGTAAGACCAAACTTCTTCTAAGAGCCATCCTAATTGGTTAATTAGGCCTCCTAATCATGTTTTATGCTTAATAATGGACTTAATCAAGTCCTCGCACAGTGCATGGCTCCTAGCCACACACCACACATCGTCATATCACATCACATAGCTCAAAACATGCTTGTAAGGGGTAAAGGATTTCCTTTAGCGCCCAACGCTTGTTGACTGATGGGCATAGAGAACAAAAACAATTTAAGCTTCTCAAAGTGCTTTGCCACACACGACGTGGCACTATCTTTAACGCCTCTCAATGCTGGAATTCCACCGAGGTTTGTCCTGATTTTGGATTTTTGGCCCTAAATTTGAGAGCCATAATTTATTAGAAATTAAAATAAATTATGTGATATTAAAGTGTTTACACAATACTACATAATTATACAATTTATTTACAAAATTAATTATGTTTGTTATATGAATAAATTAGGTAAAGTTTACAGTTTATTCATACTATAAATTAAGTTTATTTCTTAATTACATGTTAAATTAGTTAATTAATGGTCTAATTGACCTATTACAGTAGTAATATACATACTAAAGTATTTATTACATATTTTTCTTATATTTTACAACATTTGATTTGATTTATTTACATTTAAATATCTATTTTCAGGTTATTGTACATGTAAATTAGGTATAAATAGTATAATACAATATAAATATATTTAAATTAGTTTAAATTACTTAAAATATTCTAATACAAATGTACAGTATAACTTATCTCAAATATAACTTAATTTACTCATTTATTTTGATTTAACTTAATAACTTAGGTAATAACTTAATAAATTCAGTATTTATTCTATATACATAATTAAATTATGATACAAGGTTTATAATATACAAAATAAATATATATATATATACAGTATAAATAGTAATTACATTTATATACAGAGTTTTATAAATTTATTTAAGTTATAGTGCTTGTAAGTTAATATAAATAATAAATAGTTATATAACTAAGTTATATACCGTTTATATACTTTTAAATATGTAATTTACATTATACAACATATATATAAGTTATTTACACCTATTATACATCTATTTTACATTATATACATATATACTTACTATATAGCTTATATTTACATGCATGTACATAATATACAAGGTATTTTTGGGTATTTTTGGAGTTTTTCTACATTTTAAGGTTTTAATATATTTTGTGGAGGTGGGGGATGAGAGAGAAAGAGATAGATGAGATGAATAGATTGTTTTTGGTGTTTTTGTGTTAAGGGATTTTTATTGAGTTTTAAGATATACTGAACCGTCGACTGATATGTTCTACTAAGTCGAGGGTTCAGAATGCCTTGTAACTTGGTATATACTTAAAAATATACCTAATCTTCACTAAGACATGTTTATTTTATTTTTTTGGATTTTTTATAGTATTTTTATTTATTTCCAAGTTGAGCACAATCTAGGCCTAAGAAGGGTTTTCAATGAGAACCTAAGGCTCTAGATGTAATTCTAAGTGCTGAACATGCAGTTAAAACATTTAGATATAAGCATTAAGACATAAAGAAGATGTTCATGCACTCAAACATGGTTTTCAATGAGTTTTGACATTAATTTTCATCATTTGGACAGTTAGACATACTTTTAGTTGATAAAAGAGATTTAAATAAAATGACAAGCAATTCATATGCAGTTATAAAATCTACAACAGTACAGGAATGCTTGTACACAGCCTACACAACATTACATACATGCCAGCTATTCTAAATACTTAAACCTAAGCCTACAGTCCCTTTGATCCAGCCTACTGTCCAGTTGTAGCAACAGCAAAAACAAAGCAACAGCATTGCTATTGCTGAAATCCACCACCCCAGCAGCAAAAATTCAGGGATTTCCAGACGTCCTTAAGGCAAATTAGACGTCTTAACATAGCTCAGATCCATACTGTAGTGTCCAGAAGTAAGGGAAAATCATCCGCAGCAGGTCTGGACCACCACTTAGTAGACTAATTTCCTGATTCATTCATTTGTATCTCAAACCAATCTTGAGAAAGTTTAATCAGAGATATAAAATGTCTAAATCAGAGGATTACTTTGCTGAATTGGTTAAAATGTTACCGCATCATGCAGCAATTTGATATGGTGGACTTGGGATTCAAAACATAACAAAAAGCTCTTTAAAACTCTGACAAGGTCTGAAAATCACATTGACATCACTTTGGGATGTTGAACTCTACATCAGAAAATCTTTGTCAACATACACATTTCCAATCAAAAGAAAAATCATTGATCTAACACTTTCCTAATGCTATAGACAGCATGTACGAAGTGTTGCAATAAGTCCATTAAACTACTAACTTGAATCCCAAATGTTTAAAGCCTTAAGGGATATTAAGAATCCCTTAGGTAGAAGTCATATTCTCAAAAATAGTAGAAAATTTTGGGTAGAGCCTCCAATCAACAAAGTTGATTTTCCTAGGCTCTAACATGCATTCAAAACCATAAAACTCACACTCATGACAAATTTGATCATGGCTCATCTGAGGAAAATTCATCATTAGCCTCATCTCAAATTCATGACCATGTACAAATCCACTCAAGAATATCGATTCACTTGATCAAAACCCATTCAAAACCCAATTTGATCAAAATCTTACGATCTTGCATTGAAAAACCACATTGAAATCAGATAAAGCAAATCGATTCCATTTAAATCAAGATCAGGGGTCTTTGTGAAAAATCTAAACTGCATGGGAGACTCCTAGATGATTTTTTAGCAGAAATCCTTATCTTAAAGCTTGAAAGCAATGGGATGGGGATTTGACTCCAAATGGATGGGTGGATTGCGAATTAAAAACTGAGAAAAATCAGAATGCAAAGTGAAAACATATAGGGGGAGAAAACGATAATCAGTGAATGGGTGAATTCTTCTCCTCTGATCTGAATTGATCAGAGGAGGTGCAGGATCTATTCTATCTCTACTCCTAATTTACTCTAAAAATCATGCACAGATAAGAATTAATCTATATCTAAATTCTACTCCTAAACTACTCTAATTATCACTACAGCTACTCTAGAAAGCAGTAAATCCTACTCTAATCAGATGAATGGGACCTTCGGATCTAAAGTCGGAGGTTAAGGAGGAAGGATGGGGGGCAATCTCCAACGAGGGAAATGCTCTCTAGTGAAGCTTCAGGGTTGTCCTCAGGCGTACGTCATTGATGGGAACACCATCATGAGCCTTAACTAGCTCATTTTAACCCAATGAAGAGAATAAATGCTCTTACATAACCAACTGAAGATCATAATTCATTGCATAACCTTTCTGAGAGAAACAAAAGAAACAATGGGTAAAACTGTAATTTTACCAATGCAGTACAACCACGGGTTTTCTTAAGGGCTAAACAAAGGTCAAATGGTCTTAATAAGATAACAAGTGGGTTGGATTAGACAGAAAAGGGTTTGTGCATGTTCTGTGAATTAAATGACTTTTTGAAACTCTAAAAATAGACCCACTTAATTAACCAAGGTTCTGGTCAAGATAAAATTCACTTAAATCCTCTAAAAATCATAGAAAAATACTCTCTAGGTTTTAGTACCTTCAATTTGACCATTAAAATCCATCTTGACCTAAAATGGGGATTTAGACAAATATTTGCCCTAATTTAAATTTTTGCATAAATTATCCAGTCAAACATGTTCAAAACAAAAATCCAACTTCCCCATTGGATTCGTGAGGTCTAAATTAGGTCTGTACCAAAATTTGGACCCAAGATGAGGTTGCCTTGACCTAGTTTGCAAAAAGGTCCTATCTAATTACATTTGTGCCCCTAACTTTCAAAAATCCTTGCTAACAGCCCCGTAACTTTCTCATCATCTTCACAAGTAGGTCCCTCTACCATTATTGCGAAGGAAACCTACTCCGGCGACTTTTAACTTGGAATTTCTCCTTGATTGCTTAAAGAATCTATTTCAAAATTAGAAGGGAGATCCTCTGAGAAATTCTCGCCAGTATGAACCCATCTTTGAGATATGATTCCCTCCTAATCTCCCATGCGAATGCATGAGAGATTTGGGTATCCTAACAAGCTCCCATCTCCAGTGACCTTCTAAGCTTTAGAAGCTTGCTCTCCAAGCTCTAACTGCCCTTCAGAGCCCTATTTAAAGAAGCCCAGATCTCCTCGACTTCTTCACGCTTGAATTCAACCATGAATACCCTCAATTCTTCTCTTCCCCTCACGGCCGAAGGCTCCTCGACGTCCAGTGACCTTCCCTGCTCTTTCTCGTCGTTCGACCACCATACTTGCAGCGGATTCACCCTCCCTGCCTTCGTCCGCGTCTCGCCGTACCAGCAGACGCCACTTCCTCTTCATCCTCGCCGTCCCCACCTCACCGGAGCCGCCTTCATCTCCAGCATCGGCCACACCAGACCTGACGCCCTCGTTGCCCCCTTCGTCCCTTAACGGCCTAGCTAAGTTCCCTGTTCCCTCTATTTTCTTCCCCTCTCTTTATTTCCCAAAATCTGCCACTGACGCCCTTCAGACCTCCATCCCTTCCATCTCCAACCACCACCTCCGATGAGGCCATCCCACCTCCACAGGCCACTGAAACCCTCGCCGACAAGCCTAAAACCTCCGCCACACTTCACTGATCACTTCCCCTCTATTCACTCACTTCGCCACTGACCCAAATCACCCCCCCGAACACACCCACTCACATGCACACAGTGTGACCTAGGTACGCACCCACATGCACCCATACACCATGCCACCACCCCTAGCACATCCGCTGTGCTCCGACGGACCTCCCTGAGCATTTTGCCGTGGCCAAAAGGCTGTGCTATTGATTTCAGGTTACAGGCCCCATCCGCCATTGGCGAGCAAGCTTGAAGCTTGCTTGAAGCTGCTCCAGGTGCTGCCAAGCCCATGTTGCTGTCCCAGGATGCGCGAAATTACCTCGCGCACTGTTCTAGGCCCTCAATTGAAGTCATGTGCCTCTGCAGCTGCTGCAATTGGAAGATCAATCTCTGTGCAGGCGCGCAAGAAGAGGGGGTGGATAGTCCCACCTCGGAAATGAAGAGGTGCCCGTAGTTGAATAAATTGCAAAAGTGTTGTAAGTTGTTCACCTCAGTACCATGGGGTGAGGTCCCTATCACACACACCTGGTCTTGTCCGTGACACTGCCTCCGTGGACCTGGTTGACCCGACTTGACCTGCACTCCTCGCTCACCACGCACGCAAGTGAGCCTGGACCTAGGTATGCATTAGATCCGATTACTCGAATATGTGGCTCTGGGAGAGCGGATTCTAAGAGAGAGAGAGAGGAGAGTCACGCAGGTAGGGGTAGGGTTTTGCTCTAGGGATCTTTGGTCTACACTTAGAAGATTCTGAAGAAGAAGAGGAGGCCAGGGTTGAAGGCAAAACAAAGAAGAAGAATAAGAAGAGGCCAAATAGAAAGAGAATGATTGCAGAAGAAGAAGAAGAGGAAGCCAGAAGCTGAAGAAAAGAAGGACCTCAAAGAAAGCTAAGGATAGAGAAAGTAAAGACAGAGAAGGAGAGAACAACAGATACAAAGACAGAGAAGAAGAAAAGAAGACAAGGAAGAATCAGACACTTTAAGTCGTCTGATCAGATGACAGATCATTAGCTCTCTCTGCATATTCATACATTGAGTTATTTGGTGATATTGTAGGAGTATTTGGTGATCTACATCACCATTTTACTCCTATATTTTTGCACATCGCTATTGCTATTATTTCAATTTCTTTCAGTTTAAATTGTGATCTTGATTTCTAAATACCAATTTGCTCCCTGTGTTCAACCTCGGAAATCTTTTCGAGTAATAAAATTGTATTTGTTTTCAAAGCGATTTCGACTATACTGCAACGCGATTATTTCAAAATTGAGCTCGCTTGTGATAAACAGTCATCCCTAGCGGCAAGGAGGAAATGGTGGTGAAAAACCACACCACCGTCACTGATGTGGTGAGTGAAAAGGGTAGGGGAGCTGGAGGGGAGGATGGGATCAGCCTCAAGAAAGTAGAAGAGGAGGTCGATCCTTTGCACGCGAGGCATGGGAGCTCCTTATGTAGAACGATTAGTGAGTGAGCTCACCGCAAGGGTGAAAATAGGCACTTAGGTCAATCACAGTGAGGATTCAAGGAGAGGAGTGCACGAAGAGCTAAAATGAAAAACCACTGTTAGATCAGATTTGGGGGAAGGGGTGACTGCATGCGTAGATTCGTGCGAAGGTTCGCTCGAGGAAGAGCCCCAGATCAAGAGGGTCTAGATGATGGACGGCGAGGATGGCTCGTGTTCTTCGCGGTGCTATAGTGCACACGCGAGGAGCAGGTGTAGAGGAGTTCTATTAGTGAAATTGCAGAGAGGGCCCTGATGAGAACCTCATCATGAACCCTAACTGGCACAATCTAACCTAGATATTCGAAAAAAAGCTCCTACATAACTCACAGAAATGCTTGACTCAGAGAATTATGAGTTTAAGAAGAAAACAAGTCATAAGGGGTAAAAATGCAATTTCACCAACATAATCTGTAAACAGGGTAACTCAGGGTCCAAACATAGGTCGAACTAACCTAATAAGAAGGAAAGTGGGATGATTTGATCCAACAAGGGCTACAGCAATGCCAAGGAATTAAATGACATTTTGTAACCCTAAAACAAACCCACTTCAATTCACGAGGTTCGAGGTAGAGTAAAAATCGACTAAACCCTCTAAAATTCATAGAAAAATAATCTCTAAGGTTTAGAACCTTCAATTTGGCCTTGGGAACCCATTTTGAGCTACATTGAGAACCATGCCCAATTAATGATTTAATTTGGGTTTTTACGTAAATTGGCTGGTCAAACAAGGTCTGACCTAGAAATAAAATTCACCATTAGAATCCTTAGGTCCCATTTAGTCATGCATAAAAACTTGAACCTAAGATAAGACCTTCTTGACCGACTTTGCATTTTTGTCCTCATCTATTACTTTTTGACCCTCAACTTTCGAAACCCTTGCATTTTGCCCCTAGGTTCTTCGTCGTTCTTTGCATACAGGTCCCTCCTGCAAATCTCTGAGCAGTGCCGTGCTCCGGTGACTTTGCACGGAGCATGGCGCCGCGCAGGGTGAGGGAGGGTACCTGCCAGTTGAACCGGGTGTTCCCTGTGACGTCTGCTGTTGCAGGGACACCGCCATGACCTCTACCCTCGCCCGTTTGCACGGAAGGTATGGGTCGCAATTCTGACCACTCTTCGGCAAGGGAGGCACGTCGCCTCCCTGCGCCCACCCCTCCGCCTCCACCTTTATAAGGACCAGCGTCTCCAGCCGACTCTGGCAGCTCGGTCCTAACGGAGAAAAACCCCCACCTTTCCTCTCTTCCCACTCCGGCAGAAACCCACCAGCTCCGGCGGCTCCTCCTCCTCCGTCTCGTTTCTCTGCTGCAATACCAGCAGCAGAGCCACCTTTGCCTGCTCTTCCTGCGTCGCGCCGTACCCAGCGCGCGCCCTCCCTCTCTCTTCCTCGCCGCCGCCCTCGCCCTCTGGGTATTTCTTCTCCGGGGACAGTCGATACGACTGCCGCCCTGCTCCGGCCCCTTCATCCCTTTAATTAGGTCAGAATTATTCCCCATCTCCCCCACTTTCTTTTCCTCACTGTCTTTCATTCAATTAACCCTCGATCGCTCCTATCCACCGTCACCTTCCTCGTCTCCGGCCACCCTCCGGCGAGACGCTCCCATCGCTCCGCAGCCCCACACGCCTCGCCGACCCTCACAGAACCTCCGCCTCATCACGCTGAACAACCTCCGCCCACCCACTACCGCTCCACACCCCCACCACACTCCCCCGATCAGACCCATTTTTCCGGTCGCTGTCCGACCTAGCCCCGCCGCCAGACGTTGCCCCACGACCTGCTGCACCCTACACCACCTTCGCCGTGCACGGCGAAGGTCCCCCGCTGATCTGATTAGGCCGAGATGCCCTTTTTGTGTCTGGCAGGTTCGACGCCCAATCGCCATTGACGTTGCATTGAAGCAGCTCCACGCACGTTCCAGGCTTCAGAACCCTAGGGCTCCAGGTGCTGCGAAGTCGGGAGGGTAGTGCGAAGGCAACTAACCCAGCAATCAAAGCGAATAGAGCCTGCAGCTGAGGAAGTGAAGCTGCGGTCTGCTGCGGGTGCGCGCGAGAAGAGCACAGAGGATAGTCCCACATCGTGAGTTTACCAAACCCCGCAGTAGTATAAGTTGATTTTGTGTTTTCTACTGGTCGCCTCCGAAATCACTGGGGTGAGGTCCCTTACCTTACGCTCGCCTCGTCCGCAGTTTCACCTCGCAGATCTGGCGAGATCCGACCCGACCCTATCTGAGCACACCTCGCGCATCATCCACACACCGGTGCGCCTGGTCATGGGCATGAAACCCGACCCGATTACTCGCAGCTCTGGGAGAGCGTCCTGTGAGTGGTTTACAGAGAGAGAGAGACGTGCGGGTAGAGGGACAGGGTAGGTTTTGCTCTTTGTGCAGGGACAGGGTGCGAGAGAAGAAGACCAAGGAAGAAGGAAGAAGGAGAAGGCCAAGGAAGAAGGAAGAAGAAGACCGCAGGAAGAAGAAGAAGAAGGAGAAGCACAAAGGAAGCACTATAGCAGACACCACTTAAGCTGTCTGACTGAAAAATCAGACGATGGATGTAGCTCTGCAGACAAAGCAAAGAAGAAGAAAAAGAAAAGAAAAGGTGCCGCAGCTGAAAGAAAAGAGAAGAAGGAAGAAAGAAGAAGAAAGAAAGAAGACAAAGAAGAGAAGAAGAAGAACTGAAGAAGATCAAGAACTGTGAAGAAGAGAAGAAAAAGAAGAGAAAAAGAAGACAAGCAAAGAGAGAAAGAAGAGAAGAAAAAGCCAAGAAACAAAATCTACTTCTCCCCCTCCCTCTCTCTTATTTTTGTAATAAAGAAGCATTGTACTTCTAGAATTCTAGTAGCTCCCTGAGTTCGACCTCGGAAGAAAAACATTTCTGAGTAAAATTGTAATAGTGGCAATGACGACAAACCGTAGCTAATTTATCTCTACCACAACCACATTACTATAATAAGAACAAACAAAAGACTAGTCACGGTTCGGTCGACATCACGGCCACTAGGCCCCTCAACGAAGGGGTAGAAAGATTACATAGAAGCACATAAGTGGTTAAGAAACGTTTTAGAGCAGTCCTTAAGGCTTACAATAGGTCCCTGCGGTCTTCAAGTAGGTCCTTGGCTAATTTTCTACGAATGAAATATAATGTATTATGAGAGCCTCATCATGAACCCTAACTAGCACAATTTAATCTAAATAAGTGTGAAGAAGCTCCTACAAAACCTAAAGAGAAGCCTAACTCAGAGAATTCTGAATTAAAGAATAAGATAAATCATAAGGGGTAAAACTGTAATTTTACCAATGTAGTACGCAAATAGGGTAATTAAGGGTCTAAACACAGGTCAAATAAGCTTAATAAGGAGGGAAGTGGAATGATCTAATCTGAAAAGGGTTATAGTAACTTCTAGGAATTAAATGACATTTTGTAACCCTAAAATAAATTCACTTTAATTCACGAGGTTTGAGGTAGGATAAAAATCAACTAAACTCTCTAAAATTCATGGAAAAATATTTCCTAGGGTTTAGAACCTTCAATTTGGCCTTTGCAAGATATTTTGACCTAAAATGATAACCATGCCCAATTTATGACCTAATTTGGGTTTTTACGCAAATTGACTGGTCAAACATGGCCAAACCAAAAATCAAATTTCACCATTAAAATCCTTAGGTTCAAATTAGGCTGGTATAAAAATTTGGGCCTAAGAAAAGATCATATTGACTGACTTTACAAATTAGTCCTCTTGAATTACTTTTTGACCCTTATCTTTTGAAACCCTTACACATTGCCCCCTATCTTTCTAGTCGTTCTTTGCAGAACGGTCCTCCCTACCATTCTGAGCAGCGCCATACCTCCGGCGACCTTGCGCGGAGGATGGCGCCGCGTAGGGCATGGCGCCCGTTCTCAGGAACGAGCGGGAGGTTCCCTACGTCGTCCTCTGTCGCAGGGACCCTCCCCTGTGTCCTGCAACCGCCCATGCCTCTCGTGCGAACGCACGACAGGCATGGGTCTCCTTCTCCGGCCATCTCCGGCGTGCTCTGCACGTCGTTCCCTCGGGCTGCTCTCCTCGCCAGCGCCTTTGTAAGGAGCGGCAGGGGCTACCGTCCAAGGTAAGCTAGTTCTGGCCGAGAAACTCCCCCTCCTTCGTCTCCTCTCTCTCCGGTTAGACTGCCCAAGCTTCTACCGAACTCCCCTCCTCCTCCTCGTCGCTCTGCTGCCATACCTGCAGTAGAGCCCACTCTGCCCCGTCTTCCCACGCCATGCCGCACTAGCTGGCATCCTCAGATCTCCTCGTCGCCGATAACCCCCTCCTGGACACCTTCGTCCCCAACGCCGGCAGGTACGCGCCGAGCGCCACCTCCCTCCCTCTTCGTCAATTAGGTAGGTAAAAACTTTCCTCTCTCTATCTCTGTTATTTCCCCCTTCTTAATTTACCATTTTAACCCACCGACCGCCACTGTCCATCACCACCTTCCCCATCTCCGGCCGCTCTCCGGCGAGGCATTCTCGTCACTCCACGCCTCCATCTGCCTCGCCAGCTACCCATTAAGCTCCGCCACATCTCATTGACACCGAATTCGCCCTCCATTCACTTCCTAGCACCTCCAGACCACCCCCCAAACACACCCACTCTCACGCACGCAGTGTGCCTTAGGCGCACGGCCACAGGCACACTCACGTCTCGCCGACCCCCGCACCGCCTTTGCCATCTTTTGGTGAAGCTCCCTGCGTTGTCTGACTTGGCCGTGAGGTCGTCTTCGTGATTTCAGGGTTCACCCTCCTCGCCGCCATTGACGAGCAGCAGGAGCTGCTTCGCAAGCAGCTCCAGACTTCTTCGGCCCCAGGCGCAAGCCCTAGGCAGCGCAGGGCACTTCCGCAGAGACGCCCAGGTTCTCAATTGGGGTCGCGAGCCTTCGCTGCTGCCCCAATTGCGCAAAGCCTTCTCCCGCCGGCACCCGAGATCGGAGGTGGGACTTTAGTCCCACCTCGTAAGTGTGTGGCCTCACGCCCACACTTAAATTGTTTTTGTGATATGAGCCGATTGCCTCCGATACACACGGGGTGAGGTCCCTCACCTATCATCGCCCTTGTCCGTGAGCTCACCACACGAATCAAGCGCGATCCGACCCGACACTTCTGTGCACTCCTCGCGCACCACCCACGCCGGTGCGCCTGGACCTGAGCGTGCGACCCGACCCGATTACCTGGCTCTGGGAGAGCTTTCCAAAGAGAGATCCAAAGAGAGAGAGACACGGGGAATGGGTAGGGTAGGTTTTGCTCTAATGTGTGTGTGTGTGCGCAGGAAGGAAGAAAGGAGAAGAGGAGCGGCGGTCGGGACTTAGCCGTGCAGAAGAAGAAAGGAAGGAACGAAGGATAGAAGAAGAAAGGAAGGAACGAAAAACAGAAGGAGAAAAGCAAGGGAAGCCAGGAGGAAAAGGAGAAAGCAAAGCCGATCAGATAAGGCGTCTAAGCTCTAAATCAGATGTCGGCGAAAAAGAGAAGAAAGAAGAAAAGGAAGGGCCAGAGCAGAAGAAAAGAAGGAAAAAGAAGAAGAAAGGAGAGAAGAAAATCAGAGAGGAAGAAAGGAGAAAGACTTAGCAGCTGAAGAAAAAAGAGAAGGCAGAAGCCTCTGCAGCCGCAAGGAAGAAGACCCAAAAGAAAAAAAAGAAAATCAGAGAGAAGAAAAGAGAAAGAGGAACCATAGAAGCAGAGAAGAAGAAAAGAAGAAAGAAGAAGAAAGAAGAGAGTCGGCTCAAGAAAGAGAAGAAGCCAATCACCCCTTCTTTTTCTCTCTCTCTCTTAATTTTTTGTAAAACCTTATATGTTGTGAATTTATATGCTTCTAGAATTATAGTTTGCTCCCTAAGTTCAACCCCGGGAAATTTTTCATTCCGAGTAATAAATCATATTAGACTAGTGACCATTTTTGTTATATACCACAACGACTATCATAACTATAAAGACGAACAAAGCGGTAGCGTACCAATGTACTAAGGACCTAAATTTAAATCTTTAAGTACAAGGCCCTAATGATATTCAAATGCACCCAAATTTTTATAGAAGCTTAATTGAACATTTTGGAAGTTAATTATACTTTTGATCTGTACTTTTAAACTCATTTGTGTGTTCAATTTGCACTTGGATCACCATTTAATCTTAGTTAGAAGAATATCTCATTTAATGACATAATTATGCTTTTTTAACACAAAATTGATGTTTTAGGCCTTTTTCTCTACTTCCCACACCTAACCCTTTTTATGTGTTAATTTGATAGTGTTTAACCTAGTTTCTAGCTTAACTTAGGCAATTTAGTTATGATGAGTCACAACTCATCACCTTGCACCAACATAAACCACTTCCCAGACATCTGATATCTCACTATAAGTCATCTAACATTTTAATTAGATGACCAAGCACCATAATCCTCGCCTTAAGCTTTTAAGCAGTTAGCTCCAGATGATTAGACTTAACTCCATACGTATGCAGAATAATTTAGATGTCTGGTAAGTCTATCTGACGACCTTAGAGAGTACTGTTGGCCGAATCATTTCCAAATCTCCTTTTGTTAGATCACATCCAAGCATTAGAATATTTTATCCTTTGTTCCAGACGTCTGGACATGTCTCCAGACGTCCAATAACGGAATGTTACACCTAAACCCACTTAACGATTACTTGTTAAACGAAATCAGGCTTTTTGGATTCGCAAGAAATCCGAAACCCAAGATCATCACAACGTTCAGACGTCCAGAGCCCATGTTAGATGTCCGGTCAAACGTCTGACCCTTAAACACTAGAACCTTGTTTGAATTTCGTTCAATGCAGGAATTGATCCATACTAGATTAGACGTTCAATTTTTTAGTCAGATGTCTTAAAATGATATTCCAGACATTTGTTTTAGAACCCTGTCCGTCCAAGGAATTCCAGGGACTCTAATCCTTAAGATCAAACGACCAAGAAAATCGTCAGAAATCTAATAAGACATCTAACTCAAAAATTAGATGTCTGATTTTGCTATCAGAGTCACCATGAGTTTGATTTGATTTGGATTTGGACCCAATCTCTTGGGATTTGCCTCAAATGGCTAGAAGCTCTCTCCCAAGCCTTCTTGAAGGTTCCTAACATGCTGATGGGAACACCATCATGAGCCATAACTAAGTCATTTTGACCCAATTAAGTCAGTAAATGCTCCTACATAACCACCAGAGAGTCACAAGTAATTGTATAATCATTATAAGGGAAAAATAAAAAACTAGAGTTAAAACTGTAATTTTACCAACTTATCATAGATGCAGCGTAACCACGGGTTTTCTCAAGGGTTGAATGAAGGTTAATTGGTCTTAAAAAGATAACAAGGGGGTTAGAACAATCAGAAAAGGGTTTGCACGTGTTTTGAGAATTAAAAGACTTTTGAAACCCTAAAAGCAGACCTACTTAATGAACTGAGGTTCTGATCAAGATAAAATTCACCTAAGCTCTCTAAAATTCAAATAAAAATATTCTCTAGGGTTTAGAATCTTCAATTTGACCATAAGAACTCGTTTTGACCCAAAACAGAGTCATAGACAGACATTTGCTCTAATTTAGGTTTTTACATAAATTACAAAGTCAAACATGGTCGAAACCAAAATTTAACTTCACCATTAGATTTCTTAGGTCCTAATTATGTTTGTACCAAAATTTTGACCCAAGATGAGTTTGTCTTGACTTAGTTTGCAAACTGGTCCTGTCTAATTACATTTCTACCCTTAACTTTCAAAAAATTTTCAAATCGGCCCCTAACTTTATCATCGTTCTCACAGAAAGGTCCCCACCACACAAAACTCCTAATCCTACTATTCCGACGACAATCAATTGAGGATTTCTCCTAGATTTATTGATGAAACATCCTCAAAATTAAATTGGAAATTCCTCTTAAAATCCTTTTTCAATTAGATCGATTCTTGTGCTTCAAATCTTTCCCAATTTCTCATGCGAACACATGAGAAATTTGGGTTTCCAACTCCAACGACCTTCCAAGATTGAAAGCTTAGCTTACAAGCTCTAATCGACCCCCTGATACCTATATAAAGACTCCTAAGACCTGCCCGATCCTTCCAGCTTGAATTCGACTAGAGAAAGTCTCAAATTCCTCTCTCTCCCTTTGGCCGATTTGCTCTTAAAGCTCCGGCGAATCTCCCTGCCTCCCCTCGTCGTCTGACTGCAATACCAGCGGCGAACTCTTCCTCCTTGCCTTCTTCCGCGTCGCACAGCACTCGTCGGCGCCCCTATCTCATTCATCCTCGCCGTCGACTTCTCATCAAAGCAGCTTCGTCTCCGGTGCCGACCATACCTCAACCGGTGCTAACTCCACTCCCTTTCACCTGCCTCCTCTCCTAAACAACTCCTCATCTTCGACTCTTCGTTGTCAGACACTCGCCAGTCCGTTTCGACCGTCAACTCGCCCCACAGTCCTCCGTCTTCCACCTCACCGGCGTACCTTCAGTGAGCTCGCACGGCCACTACGCTCCATGTTTGCACACCAAAAATACACCAATAAATATGCCATCTTGTGTTATTCCCTAGCACTGTCATTGCATCTTATGTAGCAATAATTACATTTGTAAATAGACGACTGCATGCATTTATAGAGATGGGAGGAGAGTGTGAATAATTGGCCATCCATTCCGCTACCATTAATTAACATCTTCATTAAGTGTGGCATTGCAATTTCACCATTTTTCATTTTTTTATTTACTTTGAATTTTTCTTCTCATGCGACTGCAGAGCATGGGGATGCGTGCCTCTTCGCGCTTCTCCTCCTGCCAACAGCATGGCAGGACGTGCACTGCCAGCAGCATGGCTATGGCATGCTTCCTCCTCTTTACATTGCCTTGCTCTCTCCCTTGTGCGAGAACGCTCCTTTAGGCACCTTGACCTTCAAATTCCCACCTCCCTGAGATCGACCCTGGGCCTAAAAGCGACCAAGATAAAATCAAGTAGGCCAAGTTAAAAATTTTGTGAAGTTGGTTAGACTCAATTTAGGTTAACTCACTATACGAATTTCAACGATAATATCACCATATTAATAAAACCTATTCGAGTCACACCACGCTTTTTCTGGCGCCGTTGCTAGGGAGGCGCAAATTGAGGTAAGTATCTACTCTAATTCCTTTGATTTTCTCTTCTCACACCCTTCTCTTCACGAGTTTTTTGTTTGCTTGTGTGCAGGTAAACCGGTTGCAAGGAGGAGACAAGCAGAGGAGGTCGGAAACGTGGCCAAATCCAAGGTGGGAGCAAGAGCTTAAAGTCGCCGACGCTGCATTGGAGCTTTACCCATGTTGCTGAAGAGGTAGGTATCTCCCTCTTAGTAACTTAGGTTATCTTGTCACCTAAAAAAAAAAATCCTAAAAACTCTTCTTGGGAATTTCTTGAGGCAAGTGGATTAAAAATCAATTGTTGACTGTTTTCTATCACCCCCACCGCCCCTTGATTTCCCGCAAAAATTCACATAGCTAAAATAGATTGATTGCCATTCTTTCTTGCCTCATTTATTCACATTTCAAGATCACATTTTTTATGAGAAGACTTGGAATTGAGTTGATTCCAACCCCATCACGACCTTTCAATTGCCTTAGATTTGATCCTGAATAGTTCAACTCCAACATTTTAATTTTCTTTACATCATCTTGTGGTTGAGCCCTGTGTGGAACATCATTTTGGTGATTGGGAGTACTTGAATTGAAGTGCTTTGGCTCCCTTTCACATTGGCCTAAAATAGACTCGTAAATCCACACATAGAAATGTCCACCTAGGGAAGCCCATTGTATTTTTAGCATGCATTAACTAATTCACATTGAAGAAGAGTTTGTTGGGCATAAAAGAAACTTGTGTTTTCTCAAAACCTGGAGATTGGTTGAATTGGTAATTAAATGGAATCCTAAAATCCATACTACTTAAGGCTGAAATTCTAAAAGCCATTCACCATCTAAAACTCCAATTCGGGGAGATTTCCCTGTTGCATGCTTGGTTTACACACTCTTAAAATCAACGCACTTGGGCATTACCCGTATACAACGCCCTTCACATTCTTGAAGCACTTGATCCTAAGCCTCTAAATTAAAACTGGTAGCAACTTGACCCCTATTAAGGATTGGAGGTCTAACTACCTATGTGTAGCGCCTACGTGCTAGTGTGGGTTCCCGAGTACTATCGGGTGTCTAAGACTTGGGCAAACGGCCTTTCAATCTGGCCCGGTGGTTCCGCGGTGATCTCATTTGGTTCCATAGGTTGTGATAGTAGGTAACTTAGATCTTTAAGGCTAACGGCACATTGTAGAGGTTATGAAACTGATTGCTTTGATTTGTCATCAAGTGTACCCATACGGCGTTGTTTCTCTCATCCCCTTTTCCCTTCTTATCTCCCCAATTCTTCCTGCGGTAGTGCATATTTGGGAGGAGGTCACAAAATCCTGAATTGTTTGAATTGTCTGATAATTCTAGAAGTTTAGAAACTGATTCGTCATCCTCCTCCACAAACATAGCTGCATGCCCACCCCCAAATCTCGAGGGAGGAAACAGCCCCCCTCAAATCCCACCAGGTGGTGGTGGTGGAGTCGTAGACCCCATACCCCGCCTCCAAGCCCAAATGGAAATGTATAATGAGCAGGTTGAAGCCATTAGGGAAACCTTGGAGGAAATGCAGAACCCTCTCGAACGGGAGGAGCCTAGGTCTCTTAGTTCTTATCAAAATCCCGCTTCTACAGAGACCATTGGGCAAATTTGGGTCCCCATGGGCGGGGACGATTTTGAAATAAAACCTAATGTCATTGGCCTGATTAACTTTCACTTCCATCGTCTTGCAAGTGAAGATCCTTTTCTCCATTTGGAAGACTTAACTCAATTAGCTGAAACTGTTAAACTAAGAAATATCGGGTTATCAATTGTCCTCATGAAAATGTTCCTGTTTTCGTTGCGGGATAAGGCGTCGCAATGGTTGCGCGCCCTTAGGAGAACCACCCATTCTTGGGAAGAGATGCGAATAGCATTTCTCAAGAAATTCTTCCCAATCGGGCGAACCAATGCGCTAGTTGGGCTATAACTTCTTTCATGCAACAAAACGGCGAGCAGTTTCATGAGTCTTGGGAAAGGTATAATGACCTCCTCCGGAAATGTCCGCACCATAGTCTGCCTAAGTGGCATATAGCCCAGATCTTCTATTATGGGCTAAATGAAACTTTGAAGCAGATTGCAGACGCTTCCTGCGAAGGGAATTTCATGAATAAAGACGAAAATAAAGCATTTGAATTATTTGAGAACATGAGTGAAAATTCAATGAATAATGTCTCCATTGTCACCTTTAATCGTACCAGCCTACCCCGCAATGTTCACGAAATTGACACAGGACCTTCCCATTCATCTACAGATCTTAACCTTATTACACAAAAATTGGATGAAGTCTCTGTCGTGCACAAGAAGCTGGACGAGCTTCTGGCCAATTCCGCCTGCTCTATGGCAAACACCTCCACCTCATCACTCCGTCACAACCCTAATCTTTCCAATGCCAGGCTTATTCCTAAAAACCCTGTAAGACCGTCCTTACCGAGTGTCGTGCCAAGCGATTCGGTAAGTCATGTGGACCTGGCTTCTGCAAACCAGTATTTCGACAAAGGGGACCAAGCTTCCATGTGCTCGGATGCATATATACATGTGGACTCGTCTTCGGGCTTAGAGGACTCTTGCGCCCTAGGGAACAACCCGTTCTCTGCTACTTATAACCCAGGGTAGCGAAATCATCCTAACTTTGCATGGTCCAGTAACCCGTAGCACCAAAACCTCGCGGGTGGGCCAATGCGACCGTCCGCACCCATCATCCTAAGGGCCCAGTCTAATCCTGTGGCAAATCCACCATCGGGTCCTTGCATTCCGCAAATAGAACATGCATCAAGTCCTCTTGATAAACTGATGCGAATGGTAACGGAAATGTCTAAGTGCCATGAAGAAAATATGACCTCTCTTCAGAACCAATTGGCGCAATAGAATGTTGAGATCAGTCAACTACGCATGGCAACTCGATCTCAGGGCACTCTTCCAGCCCAACCTGTTCCTAACCCACGAAATTTTGTACCCCATGGTCCTCAACCATAGGTACGACCTTCTCAGGGGCAGGTTCATCAGATTCTACAATCTCCGAGCATTCCACAGAAATTTCAGGCTAATCCTGCAGTAGCACATCACCCTTATGTCCCTATTGCGAACCCTCCTTCGCCTTATGATCCCACTAGACTCGTAACGTCCAATGCGATTACTATGAGGAGAGGTACGCAAACCGTCGATCCGCCTTGACCTGATCCTGTCCCGTCTTTTTCATCGCCCTCTCATTCGGGATGCGCACCGCATTCTCGTGAGGACGATACACCCAAACTAGTGCCAGAATCAGTCCCATTCCCTGAGACTCTACTGAGGGAGCCAAAAGGCAAGAAAAAGGATATGCAGGCCTTTGATAACCTACGTAATTTATTCAGGGATGTTGAAATCAAAGTACCCCTGTTGGAGGCTATCGACCATATACCAACTATCGCCCGATTTTTCAAAGACTACACTACCCCCAGGCGACAGTCAAAGAAAACAAAGAATCCGGTGGACCTCTCGCCTCATGCGAGTTGTGCTATACTGTCAAATCTACCACCAAAGCAGAAAGATCCGGGCACACCTCTTATTTCTTGTAGCATCCAAGGCTGCAATTTTGACCATGCTCTACTTAATCTAGGATCTTCTATCAAGCTTATACCAACCATCATGCTCGAGAAATTTGCCTTAGGAAATTTGAAACCCACCCCTGTCACGTTACAGTTGGCAGATCGTTCCGTCAAAATACCAAAGGGTGTGGTGGAAGACGTGGTGGTTCAGGTCAATAGTCTCTGTTTTCCTGTTGACTTTCTTGTTTTGGATATGGAAGTTCCTAGATCACTTTTTGATTGTCCGATCATCCTTGGTCGACCTTTCTTGGCCACAGGCCGCGCCCATATCGACTGTGAGTCGGGCTGTATTGAGATTACCGTTAGCTCTGAGAAGCTCAAGCTAAACATCTTCAAGGCAGCCAAGAATTTTGATTGCGATTGCATCAAGGATGACACGTCTAACGAGGACATGGCCGTCAGTGTGTGTATCGGACTTATAGGGACCTATTCTAACTGTTGTGGATTGCCCCTGAACAAAGACCATCGCCTGACTAGCACATATTGTGACGTTCCCCCATCCCTCCCCTTACCTATACCTTCTCCTGAACAGACTTCTAACGAGGTTTTCTTTGCTTCCTATACCTCGTGGTCTGAGTCATATTCGGGCTACTCACCGCCGGTCCACTTCCTTGAAGACCGGATTGCCCTTTCTTTCCCGCCAAATCAGGCGGAAATGCAACTCCACACTGTGACCTTGAGCCCACATATTGATCACCGGGGCTATCCCTTTTTGGATCCATCAATCCAAGATGCCCCTCTTCTTGGCCAATCTGAGGGCCAACTTCTTCCTCCTGCCTTTCTTTCCTCTGATCCGCTTGGGACACTCTCGTCCCAAGAAATGCCAGATCTTTCATCATCCACTCCCGAGCTGAAAGAGTTGCCTGACACGCTTAAATATGTTTTCTTGGGACCAAATGAAATGCTCCCCGTAATCATTAGTTTAAAATTGACCAGGGAGCAAGAGTGCAAACTAACAAAGGTCCTTATGGAACATAAGGCAGCCATTGGATGGTCCTTATCTGACTTAACTAGCATTAGCCCCTCCTACTGCACTCACCGTATATATACGGAGGAGGAGGCTTGACCTTCCCACGAGATGCAGCGACGTCTCAACCCTAATATGCGGGAGGTCGTTAAAAAATGAAATCATTAAGTGGCTTGATGCGGGTATAATCTACCCGATCAGCGATAGCCCCTGGGTGAGCTCGATTCATGTCGTGCCCAAAAAGGCGAGACTCACCATCCATGTCAATGATAGGGGCGAATCCATCCCTACACGTACTCCTACATCTTGGAGAGTGTGTGTAGACTATAGGAAATTGAATGCTGCAACTAAGAAAGATCACTTTCCGCTACGTTTTATTGACCAAATTATGAAGCGGTTAGCGGGAAATAAAATTTTCTGTTCCTGGATGGATTCTCTGGATATAACTAGGTGGCAATTGACCCCTGGGACCAAGAGAAAACCACCTTTACCTATCCCTTCGGCACCTTCGCATTTAGAAGGATGCCTTTCGGACTTTGTAATGCGCCAACAACTTTCCAGAGATGTATGCTGGCAATATTTCATGACATGGTGGGTGACTTTCTTGAGGTCTTCATGGACGACTTTTCAGTCTTCGGACCTTCATTTGATGATTGTCTTGCCAACCTGACCCGTATCCTTCGGAGATGTATTGATGTGAACCTCGTGCTTTCTTGGGAGAAAAGTCATTTTATGGTACACGAGGGAATTATTCTCGGGCATATCATCTCTGATAGGGGTATTGAGGTTGACAGAGCTAAGCTTGATGTGATTGCTGATGTACCTATGCCTAGTTCTGTCAAGAAAATCCGCTCTTTCTTAGGACACGTCGGTTTCTATAGGAGATTCATCAAAGACTTCTCCAAGATTTCTAGACCTTTAACTCATCTCCTATCGACCGACGTACCCTTCGATATGGGCCCCAACTGCATACGAGCACTCACACAGCTGCATGATGCTGTCACCAAGGCCCCTGTTCTCCAGCCACCTGATTGGTCCCTTGACTTTGAACTCATGTGTGACGCTTCCGACCTTGCAGTCGGAGCCATCCTGGGACAAAGACGTGATAGACACCCTTTCGTGGTGTACTACGCTAGTAAGACGTTGGACGAGGCCCAGTGTAATTATACAACCACCCAGAAAGAACTATTGGCAGTCGTCTTTGGGCTGGAGAAATTCCACTCTTACCTTCTAGGCTCGCATGTTATTGTATTCACTGACCACGCGGCCATTCGCCATCTCATGCACAAGAAGGATGCCAAGCCGAGACTGATTCGTTGGATCCTTTGCTCCAAGAATTTGACATTGAGATCTGTGATAAGGTCGGAGCCCAAATTGTTGTTGCTGATCATCTCTCGAAACTGGACCCTGACCACATTGGACTTACCCTACCGATCAATGAGGTTTTTCCCGATGAGCGCCTATTGGCAATTAATGTGGCAAGTGGACCTTGGTATGCCGACATTGCCAATTACCTTGCTTTTGGTTCCCTTCCACGTAGCTAGCCTAAAAACTAGCGCAAGCGTCTCACTACAGAAGCAAAGTACTATTTTTGGGAAAATCCACTACTTTTTCGAATAGGTGCTGACCAGATCATCCATCGTTGTATTCCCGACAGCGAATTCCCTAGTGTGCTATCCTTCTGTCACGATCAGGCCTGCGGAGGCCATTTTTCTAGGAGGAAAACTGCAGCCAAGGTGTTGCAGTGCGGTTTCTTTTGGCCCTCCCTTCACCAGGATGCACACAATTATGCCAAACATTGCACTAGGTGCCAGTCGTTAGGGTCAATGTCACGTCGTGACATGATGCCCTTACAACCCATCCTAGCTGCCAAAATCTTTAACATTTGAGGAATTGATTTCATGGGTCCCTTTCCTCCTTTCAACGGCTTTGAGTACATCCTCGTTGCTGTTAATTATGTTTCGAAATGGATCGAGGCTATTCCCACGCGCCATGTTGACCATGTCATATCTACTAGATTTGTCAAAGATCACATTTTTGCACGCTTTGGGATCCCTCGAGCCATTATCTTTGATGGAGGAAGTCATTTTACTCATGCTTCTTTTCGGGCACTTCTGAAGAAATATGGAGTCCACCATCGTATCGCATCTCCATATCATCCTCAGACGAACGACCAGGCTGAGGTGTCAAACCGTCAAATCAAGCAAATTCTCCAGAAAATGGTTTGGCCTGACTGTAAGGATTGGTCTGACAAGATGATTGACACACTTTGGGCATATCGGACCGCCTTCAAGGCTCCCCTTGGTATGTCTCCTTATAGAATCGTTTATGGGAAGCCTTATCATTTGCTCGTGGAGCTGGAGCACCACACTTATTGGGCGGTTCGCCAATGTAACATCGACCCAGACCTGTGTGGTTCAGAAAGGAAACTCCAACTCCATGAGTTGGAAGAGCTCCATCGTGAAGCCTATGACTCTACCTTAACTTTCAAACAATGTACTAAGGCCTTTCACGATAGCCAAATTCGGCAAAAGGAATTTAAGCCATCTCAGCAAGTTTGGCTTTACAGTGTCCGGCTCAAATTCTTTCCAGGGAAATTGAAGTTCAAATGGACTGGTCCCTACGTGGTCTCAAGACCATTTCCCAACGGGGCCGTTGAAATTGAAGATCTCAAATCTAGGCATAAATTTATGGTCAATGGGCAGCGGTTAAAACCCTATCTTACTCATGAACCTACCCCGTTGGTGAAACTGTTGCCATGTCGGAGGGTAACTAACTTCGTGCCTCACTCTGAGTCCAGCTGGGGACGTTAAATTCAGTGCTCGTTGGGAGGCACCTCAGCAACACTCCTCCACTATCACTTACACAATTCCATGTCACTTCACTTCGCACTTCTTCACTTTTCACTTCACCACCCACCATCCACCCACCCTACCACCCTGCTATATACCTTACATGTCAGTTCCCGTTCCCTAATCCTTGGACCTTGCTTTACCCTGCATGCATATGAGGGCATAGCATCATTTGGCATGGGAGGGTGGATAGGCATCCATAGGATCTGGGTATTATATGGTATCATGCAGCTTCCATTATACATATCCATCTATAAATATGTACATAGCCTATTTCAAAAAAAAAGAAAAAAGGGGCATTTAGCAATGATCTGAAGGCTGAAACAAAAATACAATAAGTCTTTATGGATATTCAACTGCTGTTTTGAAGACTTTCCAGGCTACAAAAACTTGATTCGTTCAGGCTTGGCTTAATTCACTTGAGCATTGATAAGATAGATCGGAATCTCTCCTAATTAAGGATGTATTCTCTCCTAACTAAGGCTCAGGCTTGGCTTAATTCACTGCCATTGCATCTTATGTAGCTATAATTGCATTTGTAAATAGACGACTATATGCATTTATAGAGAGGGGAGGAGAGTGTGAATAATTGGCCATCCATTCCACTACCATTAATTAACATCTTCATTAAGTGCGGCATTGCAATTTCACCATTTTTCATTTTTTTATTTACTTTGAATTTTTCTTGCTCGGCTGCAGGGCATGGGGCATGCGTGCCTCTTCACCCCTCTCCTCCTGGCAACAGCATGGCAGGACGTGCGCTGCCTGCAGCATGGCTGTGGCATGCTTCCTCCTCTTTAAATTGCCTTGCTCTCTCTTATGTGAGAACGCACCTTTAGGCACCATACCTTCAAATTCCCGCCTCCCTGAGATCGACCCTGGGCCTAAAAGCGACCAAGATAAAATCAAGTAGGCCAGGTTAAAAATTTTGTGAAGCTGGTTAGACTCGATTTAGGTTAACTCACTATGCTAATTTCAATGATAATATCACCATATTAATAAAACCTATTCGAGTCCCACCACTCCACCAATCCGGCTGCCGTTCATCCCTACACCTCTACCGTGTCCCAGAGAGCAAAAGCCCTCTGGTATTCGAGCTAAGTACCACATTCTTAACACTACCGCTATCACATTCTTGTTTGAGCTCTAGGTACCACATTTGGACAAATTAAATTGGACCAAATTAGAGCCAATTAAGGATTCCAGTTTAGGGTTCTTAGAGACACACTTGCTTAATCAAGAAATCATCTTCCCAAACAATGTGTGCCTAGACCTTGATTGAACTAATCTATTCAAGCAAAACCCTAAAATCAGGCCCTTAAAGTCATTTGAATACTAAAAGAGGGACCTAAATTTTCAAGGACAATACAGGTGAAGTTGACCCACCTTGTTGGGTCAACCAATCTTCAAATTAGGTCACTTTTACACTCAATACATCTTAAAGTTTAAGTGAAATTCTAAAGCACCCTTGCTCTTAATTAAAACTGGTAGACTTAAAAGGTCAAGTCCCCATTCTTGTCTACCTGGAACATCAGTGACAAGAGAGGTCGGGTTGGGGAAACCCTGTAACCTGTGGGGATGTTCTACTGTGTAGGGGTCTTTGCAAGACTCTCTGATAGCGGTGGCTGGCTGTCCACTTGTTTACGTTTGTTATACTTTAAATTACAGTCGTTGTAGTAAAAGGACAGCTACCAGGTTATCATTACCAAAAATTTTTACTTGGAAATGGTTTTCCCAAGGTCGAACTCAGGAGCTACTGGAATTCTAGAAATACAAAGGTTCTCTATTAGATTACAAAAATAAGAGAGAGAGAGAGAGAGGAAGTCTGTCTTGGCTTCTTCTTCTTCTCTTCTCATTCTCTTTCTATCTTTCTTCTTCTTTCGGCTGCTCTCCTTTTCTTCTTCTTTCTCTTCTTCTCTGCTTACGGCTGTGTCTTCTCTCTTCTTTTCTTCTGTTCTTCTTTTTCTTTTGCTCTGGCGACTGTCTTCTTCCCTCTTTTTTCTTCTTCTTCTTCTTCTTTCCTCAGCCTTCTTTCTTTCTTTTCTTGCTTTATCTCCTTTGGCCGCTGCTCAACCATCGTCTGATGCGGCGGTCAGACGACTTAACTATAGGTTTGCTACAGTGCTTCTCTTCTTCTTCTGTTTCTTCTCTCTTGCTTCTCCTTCTTCTTTCTTTCTTCTGAGCGGCTAAGGCTTCGGCCGCCTTCCTTCTTCTCCTTCTGCTCCTGTATGCTCACACAAGGATTAGAAAGCAAAACCTACCCTTACCCTTCCCTGCGTCTCTCTCTTTCTTAGATTTCTCTCATAGGATCGCTCTCCTAGAACAGGGTATTTGGGTACGGGTATTGCACCCGGGACCAGGCCCACCGACGTGCGGTGGTGGGCGAGGAGTGCGTGGGTTTCGGTAATCAGATCCGACCCAGACCCGCAGGGCGTGAGTGCGGGCGAGTGCGTGGCGCGCGGCGTGCGTGAGGGACCTGACCCATGTGTTTGAAGGCGAATAGCCTGGAACACATTTCAAATTTATGTGCGGGCGTTTGGCCACTCACCTCCGAGGTGGGACTAAAGTCCCACCTCCCAGATTGGCGCCCGCAGCTGAGGAAGCTGTAGGCAATTGTAGCAGCGTGCGAGGCCTTCGCCCCAACTGTAGGCCCGGGATGCTTCGCGGAGGCAAGCCGCGCATCCTGGGGCGTGAGCCTGGGCGAGAGAGCACCTGCAACTGTAGGTGAAGGAGCTGCAGAAGCTCGGTAATGGCGGTGAAGGGGCGTCGACCTAAAAATAAGAATACGGCCTCTCGGCCCAATCAGAGGATGCAGGGAGCTTCGCCGGAGTGCGGTAAAGGAAGTGCGGGTGGTGGCGAGACATGAGGCGACGTATGGCGGTAGCCCTAGGTCGGACTGTGGTCAGAGAGGTGGGTTTGTTCGGGGGGTCGTCGGGTGGCGTTTGGCAGAGAATGGAAAGGGGGGATCTGTTGAATGGAGTGAGGGGAAGCTTTCGGGGTAGTCGGCGAGGGGTGAGAAGGTCTGTGGAGGTGGGATGAGCTCGCCGGAGAGGGTGGTCAGAGACGAAGCAGGCGGAGGTGGAAGTCGTGTGCGGTGGGGCAAAAAGATAAATTGATAGAGGGAAAATGTAAGGGAGGAGGAGAGGAAGCTATTTACCAAGGTTTTGGACGAAGGGGGAGGGCGGAGCCACCGGCTCGTACCTGCCGGAGCTGGGGAAGAAATGGCCCTGGAGGAGGAGTGCGGCGACGAGGAAGCAGGCGGAGGGCGCCGATAGCTACAGCATGGTGCAGACGAGAGGGCAAGGAGAACCCTGCTGCAGGTAAGGCGGCAGAGCGACGAGGAGGAAGAGGAGGGAGTCGTCGGAAGCTGCGGGCCGTCTGACGGAGGAGGAGGGGAAGAAGTGGGGGGGGTGTTCTCCGTCAAAGAGAGCTTGAAGGAACCGACAGGGGGTGCCGGTCCTTATAAAGGGGCTGGCGTTGAGGGAGGCACGGGCTGGCGACGTGCCAGTCTCACCGGAGTGTAGCGGGAAAGGGGACCCATACCTTCCGCGCGTTCGTACGGATGGTATGGGGGCCGGCAGAGAGCATGGTCGGGTCCCTGCGACAGAGGATGTCGCAGGGAACCTCGCGTTTCTTTTGTAGGGCGGTCACCCCTCTCTGCGCGGTGCCATGCTCCGCGCAAAGTCGCCGGAGCATGGTGCTGCGTAGAGTTTTGCAGGAGGGACCGTTCTGCAAAGAATGATGAAAAAGTTGGGGGTCAAAATGCAAGGGTTTCGAAAGATAAGGGTCAAAAAGTAAATGAAGAGGACCAAATTGCAAAGTCGGTCAAGGCGGTCTCTTCTTAGGCTCAAGTTTTTATACACGACTAATTTGAACCTAAGGATTTTAATGGTGAATTTTATTTCTAGGTTGGACCATGTTTGACCAACCAATTTACGTAAAAACCCAGATTAAGTCATTAATTGGGCATGGTTCTCTTTGTAGGTCAAAATGGGTTTCTAAGGACAAATTGAAGGTTCTAAACCCTAGAGATTATTTTTCTATGAATTTTAGAGGATTTAGTTGATTTTTATCCTACCTCAAACCTCGTGAATTGAAGTGGGTTTGTTTTAGGGTTACAGAATGTCATTTAATTTCTTGAAGTTGGTATAACCCTTTTTAGATCAGATCATCCCACTTTCCTTCTTATTAGGCTTGTTTGACCTGTGTTTGGACCCTTAATTCCCCTATTTGCAAACTGCATTGGTGAAATTACAGTTTTACCCCTTATGATTTATTTTCTTCTTAAACTCAGAATTCTCTGAGTTAAGCCTTTCTTTGGGTTATGTAGGAGCTTTTTCTTACATATCTAGGTTAGATTGTGCTAGTTAGGGTTCATGATGAGGTTCTCATCACTCTCCCTCTCTGGCTACCTAGGTAATTCTCAGGTTGACGGCTTTCTGACTAAGGGGTATCATCCGCCCCGAACCTCTATAGTCATCCAAAATTTTTGGGTGTTTTGATTGGGTCCATCACATTCTACCTCTCATCTACTCTATCGGTGCATGTTCAGGAGGCGGCCTCTAAGACCATCCTTGAGGCCTCCTTTAATCACTCATTCATGTCAAGGCCAAGCCTCGACCTCTTTGTTTGTGCAACAACCAAATCCTATTGATATCTCTTCTGATTCATCTGAACCTGATTCTCCTTCATCCATCATCATGGCAAAACCCGCAGAAGAAAATAATCTTGAAAATCAACTTCAGTGCCTCAATGATCTATTCCAAGCCTTTGTGAACCCACCGCAACATCCAATGATACGAGATCGCTACAATCTCGCTGCGGTGGCAATCGAACCTCGAGTACAAATCCATGTTGGAGGTCTTGACACTGAACTCAAGCCCAACATGATTCATGCCATTCCTAAATTCCATGGGCGTAATTTTGAAGATCCTTTCCAGCATATCAAACAACTCAAGCATCTGGCCCAGACCTTCAGGTCAGAAGCTCAAAATCGGGATATTCTACTCATGAAAATGTTCTCCTTCTCTCTCATGGATAAAGATGCTCACTGGTACCAAACCCAAATGCGTCCGATCAACACCTAGGAGGAACTGCAATCTGAGTTTCTGAGAAAGTTCTTCTCTGTTGGTCGGACAAATGCTTTACGACACCAGATCACACACTTCACACAATAAACAGGAGGACCGCTTCACCGAACATGGGATCGTGTTAAGACCCAAGGCATCAAAACACTTTAAGACGTCTGGGAGTTGGTCCAGATGTCTGGACGCCTTCCCAGACGTCTAGAAATTAATTTTTGCATGCGTACGATCGCGAGTCTGTGCGCATGCTGCGCGTAGACTGAAACCCCACCGTCTCCTTCTCTTTCTTCTTCCCCCGCTGACCTGTAGCACTTTTCTTCCCCCCCCCCCCCAATGCCTACATATATCCTCCTCTCCCTCACGCCACCCACATCCATCCGTCTCCTCCTTCCCCAGCACGAGAGCGAGGGCAGCAGCTGCTGCCGGGTGCAGTGGCGGAGAGGAGAGGTGAAGCGAGAGGGAAGAGGAGAGTGCGCGCGAGCCATGAGAGAGAAAGCTCATCGAAGCAGCTTGAGGTCGGCTGGCGTACGGGCGGAGGAGCATTGTGCTGGGGAGGTTTTTCCGGTGCAAATGTAGCTCGGGCAGCAGGCAGACGAGCGCAGCACGGCCGCACGCAGCAGGAAGAAGACGAAGGAGCTTCTGATTCTGGGATTTTTCCCAGAATCAGACGTCTGGACCTACATCCAGACGACGCGGGCGACGTCTGGAGGATGCTCCAGACGACTGAGAGGTACGTATTTTCCTCCCTCGCTTGCTTTTGCAGATATGGCCATGCAGGTCATTCCGCCGAAGCTCTGTCGCGTGCCTTGCTGAGGGATTTTTACGTACGCGTGCAGGATTCACTTCGGGAAGGCACGGGACACGGCCTCCCATGCGGTTTAGACATCTGGGCGAGTCACCAGACGGTGGAGAGCGTCTCCAGACGTCCGGAGAGGTGGTCGAACGTCTAGAACTAGGTCCAGACGGTTTAGCAGGATCTCTGGATGTCTGAGGAGAAACGCAGAGTGAGGTATGACCTGGACCCTTTTTTTAAGATGTCTGGATGATGTTCCAGACGTCTGATTTGAGTCAGAGTTGTCATTTTTGACCCGTTTAGGGTCCGTTCGAGGTCCGATTTCCACGTTCAAGATTCCGTTCTTCTTCGTATAAGCTCCTCTACTTGTTAGAAGGCTTGTTATCATGTTCAGAGTGATTTCTTGTGGTGTATCCTTGTGTTAGGACCTCGTTCTGTTATAGACTTGGGGGTCGCGGAGGCACGTGGACCTGCCGTTCACACCCCCATTACTCCCGGATTTGCGGGTAGAGTAGCTTCCCTTAGTTAATTACAAACATTAATGCATATTTGAAATAAATGATAGATCCTAGGGTATGGCATGAATCCTAGGACTAGAAAAACTAGATTGAATGATAGATCCTAGGGTATGGCATGAATCTTGGGACCTGAAAACTAGATTAAATGATAGATCCTAGGGTATGGTGGTGATGGTCCAACAGCGGTGCTGCTTTGTGCTTCTTTTTATGTTTATTATAATACAATCGTTGTAGTATAAGATAAGACAGCTACGGTTGCCATTACCATATAAATTTACTCGGAAATAGTTTTCCCAAGGTCGAACTCAGGGAGCTACTGGAATTCTAGAAGTACAAAGTTTCTTTATTGAATTACAAAAATAAGAGAGAGAGAAAGGGAGAGATAGATTTTTGTCTTGGCTTCTTCGTCTTCTCTTTTTGTTTTCTCTCTGATCCTGTCTTCTTCCCTCTTCTTTCTTCTTCTACTCTTCTCTACCTTGCCTCTTCTCTTCTTTCTCTTTTCTTCAGCAGCAGAGCCTTCTTCTTTTTCTTCTTCTTCTGGCTGCTCGTCTTCTTCTTCTGCTCTTCAGCTGCAGAGTCTTCTCTTCTTCCTTCTTCTTTTCTTCCTTTTCCTTTCTCTCTTTCTTTCTTCTTCTTCTTCTCTGCTTTATCTCCTCTAAAGGCCGCTTATCCGTCGTTTGATATAGCAGTCAAACGACTTAACTGCAGTCTGCTACAGTGCTTCTCCTCTTTTCCTTCCTTCGCTGCTGCTTCTTCTTTGGCGAGCCTTCTTCTTCTTCTTCTTCTGCTTCTTCTCTTCTCCTTCCTGCGGCTAAGTGCTGAGCCCTTCTCCTTCAGTGCTCCTATCCTGCACACAAGGGGGAAGCAAAACCTATCCCCTCCCTCTACTCGCACGTATCTCTCTCTCTCTACAAACTGCTCACAGGAAGCTCTCCCAGAGCCGCGGGTTAACAGGTTGGGTTGCGTACCGGGATTAGGCGCACCGGCGTGATTTGGTGCGCGAGGTGTGCGTGGGTAGTGTCGGGTCGGATCCGTCGGGTCCGCATGGTGAAACCGCAGACGGGGCGTGTGATGGGGCGCGGGACCTCACCCCAGGTGTATTGGAGGCAACCAGCCGTATACACAAAAATAATTTAAATCAGTGCGTTGCGTTGTGAACTTACGATGTGGGACTATCTTCTGCTTTTCCTCGTGCGCGCCCGTAGGAGAACCTCCTCGCAATCTGCTCAGCTGCTGCCGCTATTGGTGCCAAGTGCTGAAGCAAAAGTCTTCACAGACATCACCCCAGTCCACAGCACTTGGAGAGCAGCTACCCCGACACCTGGAGCCTGCTTGGAAGCTACTTCAATCATCAACAATGGCGGCAGGGCTCCAGAACCTGTCGTGCACGAATACGGCCTATCGGCCTAATCAAACCACCGGGAGACCTTCGCCGTGACACGGCGAAGGTGGTGCGAGGTGCAGCAGGTCGCGGGACGGCCTAGGCATGTGTGCCTAGGTCGTCCTGTGACCGAAAATATGGGTGTGTTCGGGGGTGCGTTGAGTGGGTGTAGAGCTGCAGTGGGTGGACGGAGGATGTTCAGCGTGATGAGGCGGAGCTTTTGCGACGGTCGACGAGTTGGGTGGAGTTGCGGATCGACGGGGGCAATTCACCGGAGAGTGGCCGGAGGCGGGGAAGGTGATGGTGGACAGGCGTGGTCGTGGGGCAATCAACCAAAATAGATGGGGGGAAAGAAAGAGGGGAAGAAGGGGAGTAACTGTAACTACTCGTAGGGACGAAGGGGGCCGGAGTGGCAGGCAGTCGTATCGACTGTCGCCGGACAAGAAACACCCAGAGGGAGAGAGCGACGGCAAGGAAGTGGGCAGGGAGGCGAGCGCTTGGTGTGGCGCGACGCGGGAAGATGAGACGAAGCTGGCTCTGCTGCAGGTATGGCAGCAGAGCGACGAGAAGGAGGAGGAGCAGTTGTCGGAGCTGGTGGGTTTCCTGTCGAAGTGGGGAGGGAGGAAAGGTTGAAGGTTTCTCCGCCAAGACCAGACTGCTCGAACCGGCTGACGATGCTGGTTCCTATAAAGGGGGTGGCGGAGAGGCGGACGCAGGCTGGCGACGTGCGTGCCTCGCCGGAGTATGGTTGGAGACGAGACCCATACCTTCCGCGCATTTGCACGGAAGGTGTGGGGGTCATCAGGCGGCATGGTTGAGTCCCTGCGACAGCAGACGTCGCAGGGAACTCCGCGTTCACTTTATAGGACGTTCCCCTCACCCTGCGCAGTACCATGCTCCGCGCAAAGTCGCCGAAGCATGGTGCTGTGCAGAGACTTGCAGGAGGGACCGTTCTGCAAAGAACGAAGAGGAAGTTGGGGGCTAAAATGCAAGGGTTTTGAAAGTTAAGGGTCAAAAAGTAAATGATGAGGATCAAATTGCAAAGTCGGTCAAGGAGGTCTCTTCTTAGGTTCAAGTTTTTATGCATGACTATGTTGAACCTAAGGATTATAATGGTGAATTTTGTTTCTAGGTCAGACCATGTTTGATCGGCCAATTTACGTAAAAACCCAAATTAAATCATTAATTGGGCATGGTGCTCAATGTAGGTTAAAATGAGTTTTTAAGGCCAAATTGAAGGTTCTAAACCCTAGAGATTATTTTTATATTAATTTTAGAGAGTTTATTTGATTTTTACCCTACCTCGAACCTCGTGAATTGAAGTGGATTTATTTTAAGGTTACAGAAAGTCATTTAATTTCTTGGAGTTGTTGTAGCCCTTGTTAGATCAGATCATCCCACTTTCCTTCTTATTAGGTTTGTTTGACCTGTGTTTGGACCCTTAATTACCTTGTTTGCAAATTGTGTTGGTGAAATTGCATTTTACCCCTTATGACTTGTCTTATTCTTAAACTCAGAATTCTCTGAGTTAAGCCTTTCTTTGAGCTATGTAGGAGCTTTTTATTGCATATCTAGGTTAAATTATGCTAGTTAGGGTTCATGATGAAGTTCTCATCATATGGCATGAATCCTAGGACCTGAAAACTAGATTGAATGATAGATCTTAGGTTGTGGCATGAATCCTAAGAACAGAAACACTGAAACGAATGCTGTGAATGCCTGAATTACAGTGTTGGATAAGTAGATAAAATAATGATAATTACCTGTAATTGGATAACAGCTGCCTGTGAAATGTAGAGTACTGTTGCTAGTAACTGCTACATGTAATTCTTGTTGTTTGGAAACTAATTTCGAGCGGCTTGTATATAAATTGGAAAAGAAAGATTAAATGTTGGAAACACGTGCTATATGCGAATAAAATTGAAATGATGAAACCTATTATGGCATGGCTTGAGGAAACATGAGCACTAACCCTACGGGGAATTAGGAGTAGAGCTCCTGGAAATAAATGGAATGGAACTGGAAAAGTAAATGGGAAAGTGTGTTGTCTCTTGGGTACGTGGTACCAAAGAGAGCATATATTACCTCTTAGTGTAGAGGGGAGATTGCCGACCTCAGGTCGAGACCGGGGTGCGTTTGGCCACTTTGCACCGACTTTCTAGCCCTCGCGTACACAGTACCGGGGAGAGCTGCTAGTGTAGGGAGAGAGCTAGCCACCCCACGGTGCCCGGGGTTCAGCTAGCCATCCTACATCGACTTGTTAAGCCCACTAGACAAACTAGGGTAGTCAGGCGAGGGTACGCGGACTGTGGAGGGGCGAGTCCCCTGTTTGGTTACAGTGGAAGGGCTAGACCTCTGTTGCTGAGAGGGCTCTACCCTATACTGGTTCCATGCTGTGCTTTGGGCACACCCATTATTAGAAACGACTGACCACGTGCCAGTGCGGGGTAGCTACCCGTGCGTTTATCGTGAGTGTCGTAGTCACTGTTACGTCTGTCAACGACCTTGGGGTGGTTGACTGAGGGTAGGACCACCACGGGGGACTCTCCCGACTAGGAGAGCACCACGTGCTACTTCTACTTTTCGAAAAAGACTGCAATCAAGATCGTTCCCACGAGGAACATTCGAGATCAAGAAAAAGACCTGATAAATAAACCAAGTGATGAAAGAAAGAATAATTAGTTGCATAAAGAAAGAAATTGAAAATAACAGCTACTTGTCTGATGAGAGCTTCATCATGAACCCTAACTAGCACAATTTAATCTAAATAAGTGTAAAGAAGCTCCTACAAAACCTAAAGAGAAGCTTAACTCAGGGAATTCTGAATTGAAGAATAAGATAAATCATAAGGGGTAAAACTACAATTTTACCAATGCAGTACACAAACAAGGTAATTAAGAGTCTAAACACAGGTCAAATAAGCTTAATAAGGAAGGAAGTGGGTTGATCTGATCTGAAAAGGGTTATAGCAACTTCTAGGAATTAAATGACATTCTGTAATCCTAAAATAAACCCACTTTAATTCATGAGGTTTGAGGCAGGATAAAAATCAAATAAACCCTCTAAAATTCATGGAAAAATATTCCCTAGGGTTTAGAACCTTCAATTTGGCCTTTGCAACCTATTTTGACCTAAAATGAGAACCATGACCAATTTATGACCTAATTTAGGTTTTTGCGCAAATTGATCGGTCAAACGTGGTCAAACCTAAAATCAAAATTCACCATTAAAATCCTTAGGTTCAAATTAGGCTGGTATAAAAATTTGGGCCTAAGAAAAGACCATCTTGACCGACTTTATAAATTGGTCCTCTTGAATTACTTTTTGACCCTATCTTTTGAAACCCTTACACATTGCCCCTTATCTTTCTCGTCGTTCATTGCAGAACGGTCCCCCTACCATTCTGAGCAGGCACCATACCTCCGGCGACCTTGCGCCCGCACAGTCTATGGCGCCCGTTCTCAAGAATGAACGGGGGGTTCCCTGCGTCATCCTCTATCGCAGGGACCCTTCCTTGAGACCTGCAACCGCCCATGCCTCTCATGTGAATGCACGAAAGGCATGGGTCTCCATCTCCGACCATCTCCGGCGAGCTCCACACGTCGCTCCCTCGGGCCACTCTCCTCGCCAGCGCCTTTATAAGTAGCAGCAAGGGCTACCGTCCAAGGCAATCTATTTCTGGCGGAGAAAACCCCTCTCTTTCGTCTCCCCTCTCTCCGGTCAGATTGCCCTAGCTTCCAGCAAACTCTCCTCCTCCTCCTCGTCGCTCTGCTGCCATACCTGCAGCAGAGCCCACTCTGCCTCGTCGTCCCACGTCAGGCCGCACCAGCTGGCGTCCTCAGATCTCTTCCTCGTCGCCGTCACTCCTCCCTTGGGCACCTTCGTCCTCAGCTCTGGTAGGCACGCGCTGGGCAGTCTCCCTCTCCCTCTTCGTCGACTAAGTAGGTAGGAATTTTCTCCTTACTCTCCTCTCACTTTTCCCTTCTTGAATTAGTTTTTTTTAAACCCCTAGATTGCCACGACCACCTTCATCTGCTCCGCCTCCGGCCACCATCTTTGATGAGATCGCCCCACTTCCACAGACCTTTCCACCCCTCGCCAACAAGCCCAGAACCTCCCCCTCACTCCACTCTAGTGATTCCCCTACTCCATTCATCACCCTACACACTCTGAGCACCCCCCGAACACACCCACTTCCGCGCATGCAGTTTGCCCTAAGTGCACGACCACAGGCACTCTCATCGCACGATGCCCCTTGCACCGCCTTCGCCACACTCTGGAGAAGCTCCCTGTGTTGTCTGACATGGCCGTGAGGCTATCTTCGTGATTTCAGGGTTCACCCTCCTCACTGCCATTGACGAGTTGTTGGAGCTTCTTCGCAGGCAGCTCCAGGTCTCTTCGACGCCAGTCGAGGGCTCTAGGCAACGCGGGGCAAGTCCGCAAAGGCACCCAGGTTCTCAATTGGGAGCGCGAAGCCTTCGCTGCTGCCCAATTGACGGCTACTTCTCGCCTGCAGGCGAGCGGAGCGGAGGTGGGAATTTAGTCCCACCTCGTAAGTGTAGAAGCAAGCGCCACCACTTAAATTGAAGAAGTGGTATAGGCTCTTCGCCTCTGATTACACACGGGGTGAGGTCCCTCACCTATCACCGGGTCTCGTCCGTGGTTCACCCACGCAGATCTGACCTGATCCGACACCCTCCTGTGCACTCCTCGTGCACCACCCACGCCGGTGCGCCTGGACCCAGGCACGCGACCCGACCCGATTACCCAGCTCTGGGAGAGATTCCTAAAGAGAGATCCAGAGAGAGAGAGACGCGGGGAAGGGGTAGGGTAGGTTTTGCGCTGATGTTTGCGTGTGTGCGCAGGAGAAAAGAAAGAAGAAGAGAAGCAGCAGCCAGGACATAGCCACAGGGAAGAAGGAGAAGGAAGAAGAAAGGAAAGAAAGAAGCTGAAGAAAAAGAGGAGCTGCATTGTAGCAACCGAGCAGTTAAGTCGTTTGAGCGCTGAATCAGATGTCGGCGAAAAAGGAGAGTCAGCAGCAAGAGAAGAAGAAAAGAAAGAAGAAGGAGGGCCAGAGTAAAAGAAAGAAGAAGAAGAAAGAGGAACCGCAGCTGCTAAAGAAGAAGAAAGAAGAAGACAGGCTGAAGTAGAAGAAGAAAGAAGAAGACAGGAAGAAGAAGAAACAAAGAAGAAGATAGGCTGAAGAAGAAGAAGAAGAAAGAAGAAGCAGAGAAGAAGAAAAGAAGAATGAAGAAGAAAACAAATTGAAGAGAAGAGCCAGCTGAAGAAAGAGAAGAAGAAAAAGCCAATTACCCTCTCTCTCTTTCTCTCTCTCTCTTAATTTTTTGTAAAATCGTATATATATTGTGAATTTATATGCTTCTGAAATTTTGGTTTGCTCCCTGAGTTCGACGTCGGGAAACTTTTCATTCCGAGTAATAAATTGTATTAGACTAGTAACCGTTTTTGTTATATACCACAACGACTATAATAACCACAAAGTCGAACAAAGCGGTACCAGTTTTTGGCGCCTTTGCCGGGGAGCAACGGCTATTCTAGAAGCTATTAATTCACAAATTTTGAGTTTCTATTGATTAATCTCTTCTCCTATGTTGTGCAAGCACAGGAAATCAAGAGGAAAACAAGCAGCCGCACAACAACCACACCAAGGATAGGTAATTTTCTATCCTCTTATTTTAACCCCTAAATTCTAAAGAGGAAGAAAAAGAAAGAAAAAGCAATTTAGGCATAACCTGTCTTCCATACTTAGTAAATCACCAAAGCTACCTGTTTTCAATTTCAACATAATATATCTGTACATCCATTAAAGGTGGTTAGGGCTAAAACCTTCTTGCTTGAGCCTTAATTACCCAATATAAAGGCAACTAACTGGACCAATTAGAGCTAAGATAAGATTCAAAACTAGGGTTTTAGAGACACACTTTCTAAGGAAAAATTGAGAATTAGCAAAAGAAGTGTGCCCAAACCATTGATTGAAAACACCTATTAAAGAGAAACCCTAAGAAATTTGGCTCTTAAAAACACTTGAACCCTAAAAGACAAGAGCTACTAAGTTCTCAAAGGAACTAGTTGGTGAAGTGGACCCCTTGGGTCAACCAACCTTGAACTTAGGTCACTCTTTGCACTCAAAAGGTTAAAGTTCAAGTGAAAACCTAAGCACCTTGATCCTAACTAAAAGTGGTAGACTTAAGAGGTCAAGGTCCCCATTCTGGTCTACCTGGAATCTCAGTGACAAGAGAGGTCGGGTGGGGGAAACCCTGTAACCCGTGGGGGCGCTCTACCGTGTAGGGGTCTTCGTGGGACTCACCCTCTCTGGCTGCTCAGGTAATTCTCAGGTGGACGACCTTTTGATCAAAGGGGTCCATCCGCCCCGAACCTCTATAGTCACCCAACATTCTGGGTGTCTTGATTGGGTCCAGCACTTGCTAAACTCACCTTATCCATTAGTGTATGTTTGGTAGGAGGTCCTTGAAACCTCCTTTAGAAATTCACTCTCCTCGAGGTCGAGCCTCGCTGCCTTTGCGTGTGAAACCAATACTTCACATAGACCTCTCCTCCGATTCCGAACCCAACTCACCTTCTTCTTCCACAATGGCTCAGCCAGTTGAGGAAGAGAACAATCTGGAGCACCAGCTCCAGCGACTCAATGACCTCTTCCAGAACTTCATGCACACACCGCAGCGTCCCATGATACGGGATCACTATAATCCTGCTGCAGTGGCTATTGAGCCGCGAGTCAGAATCCCGACTGGAGGACCTGATTCTGAACTAAAGCCCAACATGATTCATGCCATACCTAAATTCCATGGGCTTAATTCTGAAGACCCCTTCCAGCACATTAAACAGCTAAAGCATCTGGCCCAGACTTTCGGGTCAGATGCGCAAAATCGGGATATTCTCCTTCTCCCTTATGGACAAGGCCGCCCATTGGTACCAAACACAGACCCGGCCGATCAACAATTGGGAGGAACTTCAGTTCGAGTTCTTGAAGAAGTTCTTCCCCGTTGGTCGGACCAATGCCTTGCACCATCAGATTACCCACTTCAAGCAACAGACGGGGGAACCTCTCCATGAGGCAAGGGATTGCTTTCAGGATCTCATGAGGAAGTGCCCCCATCACGGAGTTCCTAAATAGGAACAAGTACACTCTTTTTACCAGGGACTCCGTGAGGATATTAGGCTATTCGTCAATGCAACTTGCAGAGGGAATATCATGGGTCAGCATGAGGACACCGTGTGGGAGATTCTTGAAAATATGTACGAGAACTCCATCAATAATGACTCCATGGGATTATTCGACAGGACGAATACTCGCACATCGACGAACCTTAAGGGAGCATACGAGACGCAGGGCCTGTCCACATCAGTCGACCTGGAATTGATGGCCTGTCGATTAGACAAGGTCTCTATTATTGAGAAGAAGGTGGATGAGCTGACTCAGCACTTGCAGCGAGTCACCTCTACGCATAATTCCTTTGCATAGCCTCCTTCCACACGGGAGACTGTGCAAAACATTTTCCACCAACCTTCTCCTAGGATGGACCCGTATCCACCCCCATCTGACTCTCGAATCGAAGGAACCTCCGACCCTTTCTATACTAGCCGGGGGAATTCCACTCCCCCATTTTCTGACTTTTCTGAGGCTCCTTAGACCTGCGAGGACCTCAACGCCATCCAAAATGACCCATTTTCCAATACCTACAATCCTGGATGGCGAAACCATCCCAACTCCAGTGGGCGGGAAATTCCAAAACTCAAAGACCACCCTTTCAGCCCGTCCACAACCACCTCGTCCTTACCAGCCGCCTTAGCCTCGGCCCAACCCTACTTATCCATCCAGGCCAAACCAAGACCAAATGTCCCTCATCCTTCAGACTCTGGCTGACATTCATAGAACGAATGCGGCTATTCAGAAACAACACAAGGACGAAATCACAGAAGTTCAAAACCAACTGGCCCAGTTGGCAAATTCTCGCCAACCAGGCACACTTCCTTCTCAACCTCTTCCTAACCCTAATAATGTGCCGACCCAGCGGCGCGTTATGAACCCAAACCCGGGCCAAGCGCACATGGTTTATCAGGCCCCCTCTGTTCCTTCACCTGACAGGATTGAGGCCTTAACTTCTTATGCGAGTTATCAGTAGCAACCCATCCTATCAAACCCTAACCAGAATCAGGCAGGACTGAATTCTGTGACCACCCGTAGTGGTAAGGAGACCCAAGATCCACCTTATCCAGACCACTCCAAGCTTGGTAGTGACCCAAAACCTAGGACAGTAATTCAGGACGTTCCTATCCCTGATCAAAGACCTGGACCTATCCTAAAGGAACCAACCAAGGTTCCATTTCCCGAGACCTTGACCAAGTGAAAGAAAACAACCAAACCCGTGGCTCCCGAGGAGGACCTGGTCAAGCTCTTTGAGCAGGTCCAAATAAACTTCCCCTTGATGGATGCAATTCGCCACGTACCGGCTTACGCACGATTCTTGAAGAATGTGTGTACACCTCAGCGTAAGCCGCGAACCAAGAGTGGGAGTCCAATTGTACTGTCAGAGCAAGCCAGCTCTATAATCCTGAGCAAACTCCCACCCAAGGCAAAAGACCCAGGCACTCCTCTAATTTCATGCAAGATAGGTGAAACCCAGTCTGACAGAGCATTGCTAGACTTGGGTGCTTCCATAAATTTGATACCCACATCCTTACTTAACCACCTAGAAGAACCTGAGCTAAAACCGACTGAGGTGACACTACAGTTAGCAGATCGATCTATAAAGTCACCTAAAGGGATTCTTGAGGATGTTATTATAAGGGTGTGGGATTTCTATTTTCCTGTAGACTTCATAGTCTTAGACATGGATGCACCTGAAAACCCTAGGGATACACCGATCATTTTAGGGAGACCTTTTCTGGCCACCGCTAGGGCCAACATTAGTTGTGAGGAGGGCCAAATAGAACTGAAATTTAGGAATCAAACCCTCAAAATTGATATCTTTAATGCCCAACAAGGAATCAATTGCGGTGTCATTGAACAAATATATGATATTAGAGCTTTGGTTGATGAAACACAATTTGAGAATAACCTGATTATGCCTCATCAACCACAAGAAGATCTTGAACCGCAATTAGAGGAGTCAGACCCTGATTCAGACAAATCCATAACTCATATCCTTGAACCTCACATTCACCCTAAACCACCCGCTGCTGCTGATAACCCCATTCTTGAACTAAAACCCCTTCCTGACCATTTGAAATACATCTTTTTGGGTTCTAATCAGACTTTTCCTGTTATTATAAATTCCAAGCTCACTCTTGATCAGGAATCCTGTTTGATTGCTGTTCTCCAGCAACATCGCAGAGCCATTGGTTGGACTCTCGATGACTTGACTGGAATAAGTCCCTCTTATTGCACATACTGTATCTATTCTGAAGAGGGCGCACGACCTTCCCGTGAGATGCAGAGACGTTTGAATCCCAATCTACAGGAGGTCGTGAAAAAGGAGATCATTAAGTGGTTAGATGCAGGGATCATCTACCCGATCTCCGATAGTCGTTGGGTGAGCCCAATCCAGGTTGTGCCTAAAAAGGTAGGGCTCACCACCATCACGACTGTAACCAGAGAAATCATACCTACCCAAATAGCCAACTCGTGGAGAGTCTGCATAGATTATCGAAGACTCAATTCCTCCATGAAGAAGGATCATTTCCCACTACCTTTCATTGATCAGATTCTCGAGAAATTAGTGGGAAATCGATTCTTCTGCTTTCTTGATTGGTACTTCGGTTATAACCAAGTGGCTATTCATCCTGAGGACCAAGAGAAGACCACGTTCACCTGCCCCTTTGGGACATACGCATTCCGAAGGATGCCTTTCAGTCTCTGCAATGCACCCGCGACTTTTTAGCGGTGCATGCTTGCCATATTATCTGATATGGTAGGTGATTATCTGGAAGTCTTCATGGATGACTTCTCAGTTTTCGGGGCATCATTTGATTATTACCTCCAGCACTTGGTTTATATACTTAGGCATTGCATCGATGTAAATTTGGTTCTTTCCTGGGAAAAGAGCCACTTTATGGTGCCTGAGGGGATCGTCCTAGGTCATCTAATTTCTGAGAAAGGCATCCAAGTGGATTAAGCCAAGGTTGATCTAATTTCTCGGCTTCCTATGCCTAGCTCGATCAGGGACATCCGTTCTTTTCTGGGGCACGTCGATTTTTACCGTCGTTTCATTCCTGATTTCTCGAAAATAGTGCACCCCCTGACTACTCTTCTCTCCAAGGATGTACCCTTTAAGATCTCCAAGGAATGCACTCAAGCCTTTGAGAACCTTCGTGACCGAGTCACCCAGGCCCCGATCCTACAGTCCCCTGATTGGTCTCAACCCTTTGGGATCATGTGCGATGCATCTGGTTTCGCTGTAGGAGCGGTTCTGGGGCAGAAAGTTGACAGGAAATCCGTGGTAATCTACTACGCTAGCAAGACACTTGACGAGACTCAGCGTAACTATGCAGTTACGGAGAAAGAGCTGCTAGCCGTAGTATTTGCCCTCGAAAAATTTCGATCCTATCTCCTAGGTTCCCACATCATCATCCACTCGGATCACACAGCTGTGAGACATCTCCTTGCTAAGAAGGACGCGAAGCCCCGACTAATCCGATGGATCGTGCTGTTGCAAGAATTCGACCTCGAGATTCGCGACAAGGTGGGAAGACAAAACGTGGTAGCTGACCATTTGTCTCGCCTTCCTTCTGAGATCATCAATCCTTCTGGACCCATCACGGAGCATTTTCTTGATGAGCACCTACTGACTATTGGTTCTAGGCTTCCATGGTTTGCTAATATAGTAAACTACTTGGCATCTCATCAGATCCCGTTTGATTGGCCGAAGGCCAAGAAAGACAAATTGCACTATGATGCCAAGTATTACATCTGAGAAGACCCGTACCTCTTTCGCATAGGTACTGACCAAATCATCCGGTGATGTGTCCCGGAGGGTGAAATCAATGATATTCTCTCCTTCTGCCATGACCAGGCATGTGGTGGCCACTTCTCTGGGCAAAAAATCGCATAAAAAATCCTCCAGTGTGGCTTTTATTGGCCCACTTTATTCAAGGATGCATACAATCATTGCAAGGTATGCAGTCGTTGCCAAACTTTGGGCAACATGAGCTATCGTGACATGATGCCTTTACAGCCGATTCTCGTATGCGAAATCTTCGCCATTTAGGGGATTGATTTTATGGGCCCCTTTCCTGTTTCGGATGGCTTCAAGTACATTCTACTGGCTGTGGACTACGTGTCCAGATGGATCGAAGCCATACCGACCCGAACCTGTGATCATAAAATCGTTATCAAATTCATTCATCACAATATCTTCTCATAATTCGGGATTCCTCGTGCAATCATCTCTGACGGGGGGACCCATTTTATGAATGCTCAGTTCAGGTCACTGATGACCAAATACGGGGTGTCTCACCGAATCTCTACTCCTTACCACCCCCAGACTAATGGTCTAGCTGAGCTATCAAATCGGGAGATCAAGAAAATCCTGCAGGTCACTGTTCGGCCTGACAGGAAGGACTGGTCATCCCGACTTCCAGAAGCTTTGTGGGCTTATAAGACCGCCCACAAAACCCAACTAGGCATGTCTCCTTTTAGACTGGTGTACGGGAAGGCGTGTCACCTTCCCGTTGAACTGGAGCACAAAGCCTATTGGGCAGTACGGAGCTGTAATTTAGATCTTTGTAAGGCTGGAACCCACAGAAAGCTTCAGATAAGCGAGATCGATGAATTACCCCTTGATGCGTATGAGAACTCACGAATCTACAAAGAGCAGGTGAAAGCCTTCCATGACAAGTACATATCTAGAAAGATCTTTCATCCTGGTCAGAAGGTCCTACTCTTCGATGCCCGACTCAAACTCTTCCCTGAGAAACTACGATCCAAGTGGGTCGGACTATACCTTGTCCGACAAGTTTTTGGAAATGGAGCCATCGAAATCAATCCGCTCAGCCATGATTCCGAACCTTTCATCGTGAACGGTCAGAGACTCAAACGGTTCATCGATGTGACCTCTACAAATTTGGTGGAGTCATCATTTATCCTCCATTTTCCCTGAGCATATTGCGCCCAGCCAATGGCGTAAAACTCAGCGCTCAACAGGAGGCAACCCGTCATTCTTTTTGAAAAAACCCGAAACCTTTTCTGACATCTCTTCGCACTTAAGGTTCACCCTTTAGGACAGCCGACTCCACCTCAGGTGCTTGCATCTGAGATTAGAAATCGTCCGCAACAGTCACCCCGACCCATTCACTCATCAAAACATCTGTCCTAATGTATGAACTAAGTTAAATAAAAACTCTCCTAAGTTACAATGAGGACATTGCAAATCTTAGGCATCGGGGGCATGAAAGTGCAAAACTCACAAGAAAAGGTTTTAAACAAAAAAATTCACATATGCCAAAAACACCATTAAAATTAAAAAAAAAATTTCGAAAAAGAATAATAAAATAAGAGGAGGAAAGAAATTTTGTGGACTCTACAAAAGAGGAGAAAAAGAACAAAATGATAAAAATGAGCACAAAATGAAAGAAAAGAGATAGTCATTAGTAAGAAATTAAGGAATTAACCTAAGTTCTAGACCTCATTCAGGAAAAGAAATGGAAAGTGCATAGTGAGATTAGTAAGAACGCAAACCTTAGACATTCTTGGATAGACTCTTAGTACCCATTAAGATCTAGATATTCCTCAAGAGGTCGAGGAAAATGAAAAGCTTAAGTATTAGGTCCAAGGCTTAGGGAGTATTTGGCATTGTTAACTAACTTTTGGTTTACGGGACTCAGTAACCTAAGCACCCAAATTTCACACACAGCCTGGTTCAGTAAGCATAAAAGTCAAAATCACGCAGAAGCGTTGCAAAAATTCTGAAAATGACACCTAAAGTAGGAGCGGCCGATCAACACAAGTTGATTTGGATGAATCCCCAGCGCAGAGAGGTGGGAAATTCTCCTCGAAGATGCGTAATAAAGTATCATCTCCTCGGTGCTTATCTCTTAGGATATTTACATATCCTACTGGGGGCATGTAAGCACTCTGCTGGTTCAGATTCCATGGAGGGCATTATCACGAAGTGTCAATTGCTAGGATCTGAATTCGGCCATGGAACACCATGGATGGGATTATCTCGAAATCTCGAAAGCCAGGGTTCTGGGGGTTACCATGGGCTATGCTGTCTCGAAGCATCGACTACCAGGAACCCTTAAGGATTGATGATGGGGACAAGGAATCTAATACAGACCGTGTTGAGAAGCCAATCCTAAGCTAGAATTGAAAAGAAAAAGGGAGAGAAAACTCTCCAAACACACAAATCTTCTACCTCTCTTACAAAACGCATTGCAAATTGAATCAGGGCTAAAATTATCCCAAGCAAGGGTGCTTTAACCACAAAGTCCAATAAACCTTAGGTTAGCTCCTGTAGGCCTTAAAAACCTTTGCTAAGGACTGAGGCTAAGGCTAGACAGATCTAGATCTTGGTTGGTACTAGAGTACCTTTTAGGCTTATGGTTGGCATTCTGACCTAATCAAGGTTACAAAAGAAAAAGCACTTATCTAAACTCAATAAGAACTCTATGGTCTAGAACAAGGGTTGAAACCTTAAAATTTTGCTAAGGGACTAGCAAAAGCTAGGCATGGGGGTATGATGAGAGCCTTATCATGAACCCTAACTAGTACAATTTAATCTAAATAAGTGTGAAGAAGCTCCTACAAAACCTAAAGAGAAGCTTAACTCAGAGAATTCTGAATTGAAGAATAAGACAAATCATAAGGGGTAAAACTGTAATTTTACCAATGCAGTACACAAACAGGATAATTAAGGGTCTAAACACAGGTCAAATAAGCTTAATAAGGAAAGAAGTGGGATGATCTGATTTGAAAAGGGTTATAGCAACTTCTAGGAATTAAATGACATTCTGTAATCCTAAAACAAACCCACTTTAATTCATGAGATTTGAGGCAGGATAAAAATCAAATAAACCCTCTAAAATTCATGGAAAAATATTCCCTAGGGTTTAGAACCTTCAATTTGGCCTTTGCAACCTATTTTGACCTAAAATGAGAACCATGACCAATTTATGACCTAATTTAGGTTTTTACGCAAATTGATCGATCAAACGTGGTCAAACCTAAAATCAAAATTCACCATTAAAATCCTTAGGTTCAAATTAGGCTGGTATAAAAATTTGGGCCTAAGAAAAGACCATCTTGACCGACTTTATAAATTGGTCCTCTTGAATTACTTTTTGACCCTTATCTTTTGAAACCCTTACACATTGCCCCCTATCTTTCTCGTCGTTCTTTTCAGAATGGTCCTCCCTGCCATTCTGAGCAGGCGCCATACCTCCGGCGACCTTGCGCGGAGGATGGTGCCACGTAGGGTATGGCGCCCGTTCTTAAGAATGAACGGGGGGTTCCCTACGTCGTCCTCTGTCACAGGGACCCTCCCTTGAGACCTGCAACTGCCCATGCCTCTTGTGCAAATGCACGAAAGGCATGGGACTCTATCTCTGGCCATCTCCGGCGAGCTCCGCACGTCGCTCCCTCGGGCCACTCTCCTCGTTAGCGCCTTTATAAGGAGCTACAGGGGTTATCGTCCAAGGTAAGCTATTTCTGGCGGAGAAAACCCCTCTCGTTTGTCTCCCCTCTCTCCGGTCAAATTACCCTAGCTTTCGGTGAACTCTCCTCCTCCTCCTCGTCACTCTGCTGCCATACTTGCAGCAGAGCCCACTCTGCCTCGTCGTCCCACGCAAGGCCGCACTAGCTGGCGTCCTCAGATCTCTTCCTTGTCGCAGTCACTCCTCCCCTAGGCACCTTCGTCCTCAGCTCCGGCAGGCACGCGCCGGGCAGTCTCCCTCTCCCACTTCGTCGACTAAGTAGGTAGGAATTTTCTCCTCACTCTCCTCCCACTTTTCCCTTCTTGAATTAGTTTTTTTTAAACCCCTCTACTGCCACGACCACCTTCATCTGCTCCGCCTCCGGCCACCATCTCCAGCGAGATCACCCCACTTCCACAGACCTTTCCACCCCTCGCCAACAAGCCCAGAAGCTCCCCCTCACTCCACTCTAGCGATTCCCCTACTTCATTCATCACCCTGCACACTCTGAGCACCCCCCGAACGCACCCACTTCGGCGCACGCAGTTTGCCCTAGGTGCACGACCACAGGCACTCTCACTGCACGCTGCCCTCGCACCGCCTTCACCACACTCTGGCGAAGCTCCCTGTGTTGTCTGCCATGGCCGTGAGGCCGTCTTCGTGATTTCAAGGTTCACCCTCCTCGCCGCCATTGACGAGATGCTAGAGCTTCTTCGCAGACAGCTCTAGGTCTCTTCGACGCCAGGCGAGGGCTCTAGGCAACGTGAGGCAAGTCCGCAAAGGCATCCAGGTTCTCAATTGGGAGTGCGAAGCCTTCGCTGCTGCCCAATTGACGGCTGCTTCTCGCCTGCGGGCGAGCGGAGCGGAGGTGGGAATTTAGTCCCACCTCGTAAGTGTAGAAGCAAGCGCCACCACTTAAATTGAAAAAGTGGTATAGGCTCTTCACCTCCGATTACACATGAGGTGAGGTCCCTCACCTATCACCGGGTCTCGTCCGCGGTTCACCCGCGCGAATCTGACCCGACCGGACACCCTCTTGTGCACTCCTCGCGCACCACCCATGCCGGTGCGCCTGGACCAGGGCACGCGACCCGACCAGATTATCCGGCCCTGGGAGAGCTTCCTAAAGAGAGATCCAGAGAGAGAGAGACGCGGGGAAGGGGTAGGGTAGGTTTTGCGCTGATGTTTGCGTGTGTGCGCAAGAGAGAAGAAAGAAGAAGAGAAACAGCAGCCATGACTTAGCCGTAGGGAAGAAGGAAGGAGAAGGAAGAAGAAAGGAAGGAAAGAAGCTGAAGAAAAAGAGGAGCTGCACTGTAGCAACTGTACAGTTAAGTCGTCTGAGCACTGATTCAGACGTTGGCAAAAAAGGAGAGTCAGTAGCAAGAGAAGAAGAAAAGAAAGAAGAAGAAGGAGGGCCAGAGCAAAAGAAAGAAGAAGAAGAAGCAGGAACCGCAGCTGCTGAAGAAGAAGAAAGAAGAAGACAGGCTGAAGAAGAAGAAGAAAGAGGAAGACAGGCTGAAGAAGAAGAAGAAGAAAGAGGAAGACAGGCTGAAGAAGAATAAGAAAGAAGAAGACAGGATGAAGAAGAAGAAGAAAGAAGAAGACAGGAAGAAGAAGAAATAAAGAAGAAGACAGGCTGAAGAAGAAGAAGAAAGAAGAAGCAGAGAAGAAGAAAAGAAGAATGAAGAAGAAAACAAATTGAAGAGAAGAACTAGCTGAAGAAAGAGAAGAAGAAAAAGTCAATTACCCTCTCTCTCTTTCTCTCTCTCTCTTAATTTTTTGTAAAACCTTATATATATTGTGAATTTATATGCTTCTGGAATTTTGGTTTGCTCCCTGAGTTCGACCTCGGGAAACTTTTCATTCCGAGTAATAAATTATATTAGACTGGTAACCGTTTTTATTATATACCACAACGACTACAATAACCACAAAGACGAACGAAGCGGTACCATTGTCCACCTTTACTATTTTTCTTAACTAGCCGGTTGCCACTCTACTCAGCGTTTCACTGAAGTGTCGTACTTACCACCTTTTTCAGGTCCAGGTGTTGAGCAGCCAGAGCCTACGGCTGTGGAGGGTGCTGGGCCTAGTAGAGCCCAGTAGTTGTACTTTTGTTGTATCCATTTTTCTGTAGTAGTGAGTATTCTGTTACACCTACTCTAATTCTCTCTCAGACACCTACTCTAATTGGGACTTCAACGCCATTCAGAATGATCCATTCTCAGACACCTACAACCCTGGATGACGCAATCATCCCAATTTAACGTGGTCAGGCAAAAATCAAAATCAGAGACCTCAATATCCGCCCCAACCACAAGCTCCTCGTCTATATCAACCGCCTCAGCCTCAGCCTAACCCAACTTATCAATCTTGGCCAACTCAGACAGGTCAAATGACTCTTATCCTTCAGACTCTAGTCGACATTCAGAAGATGAATGCGGCTATGCAAAAATAGCACATAGACGAGATCACAGAGGTTCGTAATCAATTTACCCAGATGGCAAATCCTCGCCAACCTGGTGCACTTCCTTCACAACCTCTTCCTAATTCGAATAATGTGTCGAACTAAAGGCGCGTTATGAACCCAAATCTGGGCCAAGTTCACTTTGTTTATTAGGCCCCTTCTACTCCATCACCCGACGAGATGGAGGCTTTGACATCATATACGGGTTTCCAGCAGCAAGCACCTCTTCTACCCACTCCAAACCAAAATCAGGCAGGATTAAATTCTGTTACTACCTGCACTGGCAAAACAACACAAGACCTACCTTATCCAAGCCAAACCTAGCCTGGTAATACAAACCCTAACCCAAGGATAGCCATCTAGGACACCTCTATTCCAGATCAAGAACCTGGACCCATTCTAGAAGAACCATCTAAAGTTCCATTTCCTGAGGCCTACCAAGGGAAAATGGATTACCAAAACTGTGGCACCTGAGGAGGACCTGGTTAAGCTCTTTGAGCAGATCCATATAAACATCCCCTTGATGGATGCGATACGCCACATACAGGCTTACGCATGATTTCTGAAAGACATATGTACACCTAAGCGTAAATCGTGAACTAAAGACGAGAATCCGGTTGTACTGTCATCAATTTGAGCAAACTCCCGCCTAAGGCAAAAGACCCAGGCACCCCTTTGATCTCTTGTGAAATCAGTGATATACGATTTGACCGAGCTTTATTAGACTTAGGAGCCTCCATAAATTTGATACCCACATCCCTACTAGACTACTTCGAGGAATCTGAGCTTAAATCGACTGAAATGACTTTACAACTAGCAGACCAATCAATTAAGTCACCAAAAGGAATTCTCGAGGATGTCATAGTTAGGGTGCATGATTTCTATTTCCCAGTGGATTTCATCGTTTTAGACATGGATGCTCCTGAGAATGTGAAGAATACACCGATCATACTAGTGAGACCCTTATTGGTCATTGCCAAGGCCAATATCAATTGTGAGGAGGGTCAAATTGAATTGAAAATTGGGAGCAAGACACTAAAGATCGACATCTTTAAGGCCCAACAAGGAATTAATTGCAGAGTCATAGAACAAATTTGCGATATTGAAGCAGTGGTTGATGACTTCATCGAGAACTCGACTATTTCTGATCAACCACAAGAGGATCAAAGCCCGCAATTAGAGGAGCCTGAACTCAACCTAAACACACCCATAGCTCCTTCCTTTGCTTCTAACACCCATCCTGAACTACCCGCTGCTGCTGAAAATTCTATTTTGGTATTAAAGCCTCTTCCTAATCATCTCAAGTATGTCTTTTTAGGTTCCAATCAGACGATTTCTGTGATTATCAACTCCCGACTCACACCTGATCAGGAAACACGCCTGATTTCTGTTCTCTAGCAACATCGAAGAGCCATTGGATGGACTCTCAACAATCTCACCGGTATTAGCCCCTCATACTGCACACACCACATCTACACCTAAAAGGGTTCACGACCATCCCGTGAAATGCAGAGACACCTAAATCCCAATCAACAGGATGTCGTGAAAAGGAGATTATCAAGTGGTTAGATGTAGGGATCATCTACCCAATCTCCGACAGTCGGTGGGTGAGTACAATCCAAGTTGTGCCTAAAAAGGCAGGGCTCACCGTCATCACGATTGAAACCGGAGAAACCATATCGACCCGTCTAGCAAACTCATGGAGTCTTCGTTGATGACAGAAGACTCCATTCCTCCACAAAGAAGGATAATTTCTCACTACCGTTCATTGATCATATTCTAGAAAAACTAGCGGGAAATTGATTCTTCTGCTTTTTGGACGAGTACTCCGGTTACGACCAGGTCGCAATCCATCCCAAGGACCAAGAAAAGGCTACCTTCACCTGCCCCTTCGGAACTTATGCATTCCAAAGGATGCCGTTCGATCTCTACAATGCACCCGTTACTTTTCAGTGGTGCATGCTTGCCATATTCTCATATATGGTAGGTGAGTACCTTAAAGTCTTGATGGACGACTTCTAGGTATTTGGTGAATCATTTGATGATTACCTCCTGCACTTGGTCCAGATCTTCAGGTGGTGCATCGATGTGAACTTGGTTCTTTCCCGGGAAAAGAGCCACTTCATGGTACCTGAGGGAATAGTCCTGGGACATCTTATCTCTTAAAAGGCATCCAGGTTGATCGAGCCAAGGTGAATTTGATTTCCAAACTCCCTATGCCTAGCTTGGTCAAAGACATCCGATCCTTCCTGGGGCACGTCGATTTTTACCGTCGATTCGTTCCCAATTTCTCGAAAATTGAGCGCCCCCTGACTAATCTTCTATTTAAGGATGTCCCTTTTGAAATCACCAAGGAATGCACCCAGGCATTTGAGATCCTGCGTGATCGAGTTACCCAACACCTATCCTGTTGTCCCCTGATTGGTCTCAATCCTTTGATATCATGTGCGACGCATCTGATTACGCTGTGGGGGCAGTACTTGGGCATAAAAGAGACGAGAAACCCGTGGTCATTTATTACTCTAGCAAGACACTTGACGAGGCTTAGCGTAACTATACAGTTATTGAGAAAGAGCTGCTAGCCGTAGTATTTGCCCTAGAGAAATTCAGATCATATCTTTTGGGTTCCCGTGTTATCATTTACTCAGATCACACTGCTGTGAGGCATCACCTTACAAAGAAGGACGTGAAACCTCGATTAATCCGTTGGATCTTGCTGTTGCAAGAATTTGATCTCAAGATTCGTGACAAGGCGGGGAAACAGAATGTGGTAGATGATCACTTATCCCGCCTTCCTTCTAATATTATCAACCCTTCCAGACCCATTACTGAACATTTTCCCGATGAGCAACTCTTGACTATCAGTACAGGACTTCTGTGGTTTGCTGATCTAGTAAACTACTTGGCATCACATCAAATACCGCTCGATTGGCCAAAAGCAAAGAATGACAAATTACTTTCCGATGTCAAGTACTACTTTTGGGAAGACTCATATCTCTTCTGCATTGGTGCTGATCAGATCATCCAACAATGTGTTCCGGAAGAGGAAATTCAGGACATTTTATCCTTCTTGCATGACCAGGCATGCAGTAGACACTTCTCTGGTCAGAAAACCATAGCAAAAGTCCTCCAGTGCAGCTTCTATCGGCCCACAGTTTTCAAAGATGCATACAACCACTGTAAGGCATGCACTCGTTGCCATGCCTTAGGCAAAATGAACCATCGTGATATGATGCCCTTACAGCTGATTCTCGTATGCAAAATCTTCAATATCTTGGGGATTGATTTTATGGGACCCTTCCCTAATTCGGACGGCTTCGAATACATTCTTCTCGCTATTAACTACGTATCCAAATGGATTGAAGCCATTCCGACGCGAACCAACGATCATAAGGTGGTTATTAGACTCATTCATCAGAACATCTTTTCTCGGTTCGGGATTCCATGTGCCATAATCTCTGATGGAGGACTCATTTCACGAATGCTCAGTTCAAATCACTGATGACTAAATACGGGATGTCACACCAAATCTCTACGCCTTATCACCCCTAAACCAACTGTCTAATTGAGCTATCGAATCGGGAGATCAAGAAAATCCTCCAAGTCACTGTTTGACCTGACAGGAAAGATTGGTCATTATGACTTCCGGAAGCTTTGTGGGCTTATAGGACCGCCCGCAAAATCCAATTAAGCATGTCTCCCTTCAGATTAGTGTACGGGAAGCCATGTCACCTCCCCGTCGAATTGGAGCACAAAGCCAATTAGGCAGTATGGAACTGTAATCTAAATCTTTTTACGGCAGGAACCCATAGAAAGCTTCAAATGAGCGAGATCGATGAATTACGCCAAACGCATATGAGAACTCGTGAATTTATAAAAAGTTGGTTAAGGCCTTTCACGACAAACACATATCCAAAAAGATCTTTTTCCCTGGTGTTACGAATGCGGGGCTCCAGACGTCTTTTAAGACGTTTGGGAGGTGGCCCAGACGTCGGACCAGACGTCTGGAACCCCTTCCAGACGTCTGGGATTAGGTTTTTTTCGACACGCCGGTTTCGTCTGCGCACCTGAGCGCGCAGACCTGCGAATGCACCCCCCTCTCTTTTTCCCTCTCCCTCCTGCGGGCGCAGGCTACGCCCCTCTCTCTCGCTCTCTTTGTCTTTCTCTCCCCACGCGGCTTTAAAAAGCCTCGCCCTCACTCTCACCTCCGCCCCCTTCCTCCTCTCCTTCCATCCGGTGCGCGAGTGCGAGCGCGAGTGAGCGAGCGGCGGAGGTGGCAGCCGCGGCGAGTGCGGGAGGAGGTGCTGCGCGAGAAGAGGAGGCGCTCGGCCGTGAGGGCGAGCTTGCCGGGGCTGCTAGAGCCGGCCGGCGGGGGAGCAGCAGACGCGGGGTGACGCGGGAGGCCTGCTGCAGCTCGAGCAGTAGGCGGACGAGGTGCGGCGCGGCCGTGCTTCGCGGGCGGAGGGCGAGTCGCGCTCTGATTCTGGAAGTTTTTCCAGAATCATACGTTTGGGTTTCCAACCAGACGACAGGGAAGACGTCTGGAGTACGGTCCAGACGTCTAAAAGGTAAGTTATTTTCGTACCTTCTTCCTTCTCTTCGGCCGTCCGTACTGAGAGAGAGAAATGGGTACGCGCAGGTTCTGGATTCGCATCCAACGTGAATCAGACGTCTGGCAATGGTTCCAGACGACTGGAGGGACGTCCAGATGTCCGGGGTGACCATCGGACGTCTGGGAATTAGGCCAGACGCCCCCGCAGGCTTCTGGACGTCTGAGAGACCACGCAAAGCAAAGGTAACCTCTGATCCACTTTTTAAGACGTCTGGAAGAGGTTCCAGACGTCTGATTTTGCACTGCTTCATCGTTTTCGACCTGTTTAGGGCCCGTTCGAAGTCTGTTTTCCGCGTTTCGAGTTGCATGCTCTTCGGAATTAAATCCTCTACCCGTCTACAGTAGTTGTATACTTTTTTGAGAAACTCTTTGTGTTTGATCCTTGTGATAGGACCCTGTTCCGTTGCAGTCTCGGGGGTTGCGTAGGTACGCGGGATTCCCGACCATGCCCCCAGTACGCCTGTCGTAACCGGTAGAGTGGCTTTTAAGTTTATTAGTATAATCTGTTAAATTATGAAACCATAAATAGAACCTAGGACATTGCATGAATCCTAGGAATGAGAAACTAGAATGAATGATAGATCCTAGGGTGTTACATGAATCTTAGGGCTAGAAAACTAGATTGTATGATAGATCCTAGGGTATGGCATGAATCCTAGGATGAGAAGAACTAGTGGAATATATGAATACTGCAGTCTTGGAAAATGTGGAAAGGAAATAATAGCTACCTGTAAATTGGTTTAACAGCTGCCTGTTATGAATAAATGAGCATGTCTGAGAATATGGGATGTATGAACGTGAAACTGGAAAGGTGAAACCTGAATGTGCTGAGTTAAAAGAACTGGAACCCTACGGGGAATTAGGAGTGGAACTCCTGGAAAGATAAAGGAATGGAACTGAGAAAGAAAGACGTGGTAGTGTGCTGTCTCTTGGGTACGTAGTACCAAGGGAAGTACCTGTACCTGTTTAATGCAGAGCGGAGCCAACCGCCCCAGGGACCCGGGGTCAGGACTGGCCACTTTGTACCGACTTGCTGGCCCTCGTGTACGTAGTATCGAGGAGAGCTACTAGTGTAGGGAGGTACTAGCTACCCCAGGAGCCCCGGGGTTCTGCTAGCCTCCTACATCGACTTGTTAGGCCCACTGGGCAAACCAGGGTAGTCAGGCAAGGGTGCGCGGACTGTGGAGGGGCAAGCCCCTGTTTGGTTACTGTGAAGGGGTTGGACCCCTGTTACTGAGAGGGCTCTGCCCTGTACTGGTTCCGTGCTGTGCTTTGGGCGCACCCGTTAACGGAAACGACTGACTGCGTGCCACTGCGGGTTAGCTACCTGTGCGTTTATCGCGCGTGCCGTAGTCACCGTTACGCCTGTCCGTGACCTTGGGGTGGTTGACTGAGAGTAGGATCACCACGGGGGACTCTCCCAGCCAGGAGAGCACCACGTGCTACTTCTACTTTTTGGAAAAGACTGCAATCAAGATCGTTCCCACGAGGAACATTCGAGATCAAGTGAAGGATCTGAGAAATAGATAAATTTTGAAACAATAGAAAGACGTAAATAAAGGAAGAAAGAAAATTAAAACAGCTACTGTACACTTTACGGTTTCTTTAGTTTAGCTGCCACTCTACTCAGCGTTTTGCTGACGTGTTACACTCGTTACCTTTCAGGACCAGGTGTTGAGCAGCCAGGGTCAGCGGCTGCAGAGGACGCTGGGCCGAGTAGGGTCCAGTAGAGTTACCACTATTCTCTTGTACCTCTTTTTGGTTCCACTGTAGTGAGTAGTTCTTTTTACCGCTGTACTTTTCTTTACCTGCAGTTCATATTATGTTATGAATGTTGTTCTACTGTTGTGGTGGTATATACTGTAGTGGTTTCTTTCCTTACTGTTGTATTTTCTTACCGTTAGTTATATTCATGCTGAATGTGGTTTATTTTACTGCCCTTTTGGTTACTTCCTCGTTGGACGACCAGGTCTTGGGATTAGTCGAGTCGGTCCGATTCTCGTGTCTCGTAGGGACTCGGGAATCGAGTTGTTGCAAGATGGTATCAGAGCAAGGTCGTCCCGAGAAGTGAATCAACTGACTGGAAAATAACCAATTCACATGTCTATAACTAGAGTAGCCACCACAACATATCTTTTGACATCAGCTCTTAGACGTTTCCGTTAGGTGTCGTTCCGTAGTGACGTGTTCCGTTTTGTTTCGCATCTCCTTGCAGGAGATGCCTCGTCGCGGGACTGGTGAGGCGGGCCACGGGCGCGGCCGAGGACGAGGTCGGCGAGGTGGGCGTGCCGTTGCCGACGCCTCAGTGGACCAGCCACTACTCCAGGGCGTCCAGGCCCAGGACCTCGCCCAGCTGATACGGGATATTGTGCGAGAGGAGCTCCACCCACCGCCCCGAGCGCCTCCCCCTGGGGCTGCGGAGGGGGAGTCCTTTGTGGGACCACCCGACGGACGCGGCGCTGGACACGGGGGAGGGGATGGGCCGCCGCAGCCCCCACCTTCCTCCAATACTTCTGTGCATGAGGCACCGTTGCCTGGAGGTGCACCAGCATCCCCACTGCAGCGCCACTCCGAGCTCTTCGGGCAGTTCCGAAAGCTAAAGCCCCCCTCCTTCAAGGGGGATGAGGACCCGACCGAGGCAGAGGACTGGCTCGAGCAGCTCGAGAAGATTTTCGACACCCTTCGCCCCCCGGTGGAGTGCCGCGTGGCCTTTGCCACGTACCAGCTGGATAGTGCGGCATACAGGTGGTGGAGGGCGGTCCGGGGACAGGAGAGGGACGAGCCGACCTGGGATCAGTTCCTCGCCCTCTTCTGCGAGCAGTACTTTCCCCAGACGTGGCAGGACTAGAGGAGGCGGGAGTTCCACACTCTCCGCCAAGGGACGATGACCGTGAGCGCGTACCGCACGCGTTTCCTGGAGCTGTCCCGCTTTGCAGCGACAGCGGTAGCTACTGAGGAGGAGTGCCTTTGGAGGTTCACCGAGGGGCTCCGGCCTGCGATTTGGGGGTATGTCAAACCCCTGAAGCTGCCTACGTTTTCGATGGTGGTGGAAGCGGCCATGACTTACGAGGAGAAAACCCGTCCGCGCAAGACACTGACGGAGGGCGGAAGAGGCCCTTTCAGCCAGACTTTTCACAGGGCCGGCGAGAGAGGAGACACGTGGCGTTCGCAGGAGAGCCGTCACATTTTACAGGGACATCAGTGGCCTTTAGGGGCGCTCGACAGGGGCCAGTCGCCAACACCGAACCCCCGCCCAGCCGACAGCAAGGACCCACTAAGGGCGGGAGTCGGGTTCCCCTCTGTTACCAGTGTGGCCAGCCGGGCCACATCAGGAGGGACTGCCCGTCTAGGGCAAGAGGTCAAAAGATACTTCCCGCGCAGAGCACTGGAGGGCATGCAGGAGGCCGCGGTTACCAGGCACGAGGAGGAGGACAGCAGTCACGAGGAGGGTACCGGCCAACACCTACCCGTCCGACGCAGAGTTTGGCTGCTTCGTCCGCACCTAGAGCTGAGGGGCGTATCAACGCCCTGACACACAGGGATGCCAGAGCTTCGGGCTCGGTTGTGGCAGGTATGGTTTCAGTTTCCGGCAGACTCGTTTACACACTTTTCGATTCCGGCGCTACGCACTCGTTTGTCGCAGCCAGTTTCGCAGTTAGTTTGGGCCAGGATTATATGCTGTTAGAAAATCCGTTAGTAATCAGAGGTCCGAGTGGTCAGCTGTTTGTAGCTGAAGAGGTGTACACGGATTGCGAGGTCAGCGTCGGGGGACATAGCTTGCCAGCTGACCTGATTATGATACAGATGGAGGACTTTGGAGTGATTCTGGGGATGGACTGGTTGTCCGCTTACCATGCCTTGGTAGACTGTTTTGAGAGGAAGATTGTCTTCTCCATGCCGGAGTTGCCTTCTTTCGAGTTTCACCGACAGCCAGTGGACGGAGGCTTCAGGTGCATTTCGGCACTTCGGGCGGCGAGACTTTTGAGCCAGGGGTGTGAGGGCTTCCTAGCTTGTGTGGTGGCAAAGCCCAGCCCTGTGGCCGACTTCCAGAGCATCCCGGTGGTCAGAGAGTACCCTGACGTGTTTCCAGACGAGTTGCCAGGACTACCGCCCGAGCGCAAGATCGAGTTTGAGATCTCGCTAGTACTAAGGACTAGCCCCATCTCCACCGCACCATACAGGATGGCACTGCTTAAGCTACGAGAGCTTAAGTTTCAGTTGCAGGACCTTTTGGAGAAGGGTTTCGTGAGGCCCAGTGCGTCTCCCTGGGGAGCCCCGGTACTGTTTGTGAAAAAGAAGGATGGTACCCTACGCCTTTGTGTGGACTACCGACAGCTGAATAGGGTCACCATCAAGAACAGATATCCGCTGCCGAGGATCGACGACTTGTTTGACCAGTTACGGGGTGCCACGGTGTTCTCCAAGATCGACTTGAGGTCTGGATACCACCAGTTGAGGATCAGGGAGACCGACGTCTCCAAGACAGCTTTCCGCACCCGGTATGGACACTACGAGTTTTTGGTCATGCCATTTGGGCTAACCAATGCCCCCGCTGCTTTCATGGATCTGATGAACCGGGTGTTTAGACCGTACTTGGACCAGTTCGTGGTGGTATTCATTGATGATGTACTCATCTATTCTCGAGATCGGACGCAGCACGGACAGCACTTGCGGATGGTTCTGGACACACTGAGACGACGCAGGCTGTACGCCAAATACAGCAAGTGCGAGTTCTGGTTGAGGGAGGTGACCTTCTTAGGTCCTGTGATTTCTGGAGACGGCTTGGCGGTGGACCCAGCCAAGGTCGAGGCAATGCCCAGGTGGGAGAGACCGCGTTCAGTCACTGAGATTCGCAGTTTCCTGGGACTGGCAGGCTACTACAGACGATTCATCAGAGGTTTTTCACATATTGCGTGTCCTATGACACAGTTGACCCGGAAGGACGTGCCCTTCACTTGGACAGACGCCTGTGAGGCGTGTTTTCAGGAGCTGAAGGAGAGGTTGACTTCGGCTCCCGTGCTCACCATCCCTGACAGTAGTGGCGGGTTCGTTGTGTACATGGACGCCTATTTGCAGGGGTTAGGAGGTGTGCTCATGCAGAGGGGTCACGTCGTCGCTTACGCTTCGCGGCAACTGAAGCCCCATGAGCATACCTACCCTACCCACGACATAGAGTTGGCAGCTGTCGTCTTCACGCTGAAGACCTGGAGGCACTACTTGTACGGTGAGACCTTCGAGATTTTCACAGATCACAAGAGCCTCAGATACCTTTTTGATCAGAAGGAGCTCAACATGAGACAGAGACGTTGGTTGGAGCTCCTGAAGGACTACGACTGCAGCATCTCCTACCACCCGGGAAAGGCCAATGTGGTGGCTGACGCCTTGAGCCGTAAGGCACCCGCACACTAGGCCAGTTTACAGTTACAGAGTTGGATCCTTTTGGAGGAGGTGGGCAGTTGGCGACCCCTGGAGTTACGGGGGCACTGTGGGGCAGTGACGGTGACACGACAGACTAGGCCAGAGCTGATAGACCGCATCATCACAGGACAGATGGCCGATCCGTACTTGCAGTCCTTACGCGACAGAGTACTGTCAGGAGACCTAGGGGACTTCTCTTTCACAGACCAGGTGCTGCGCCTGAGGGGACGGTTGTGCGTTCCCAGAGATGAGGAGCTGTTGAGAGAGCTCCTGACTGAGGCACACAGTTCAAGATTCACCATACATCCCGGAAACACGAAGATGTACCACGACTTGAGACGCGAGTTTTGGTGGAGGGGGATGAAGTGGGATGTGGGTGAATTCGTGCAACAGTGCTTAGTGTGCCAGCAGGTGAAAGCTAAGCATCAGAGGCCTGCAGGGCCGCTACAGCCACTTCCAATGCCAGAGTGGAAGTGGGAGAGCATCACCATGGACTTGGTGGTGGGCTTACCTGTTACCCAGCGAGGACACGACGCAGTCTGGGTAATTGTGGATAGACTGACGAAGACAGCACGATTCTTGCCGATTCGAGTCACTTTGGGACCAGCACAGTTGGCAGAAAGGTATATCCGTGACATGGTACGACTACACGGAGTTTCGCGGGAGATCGTATCCGACCAGGATACCCGCTTTACGTCCCAGTTTTGGGCTAAGTTTCAGCAGGCCCTGGGGACGCGGTTGAGGTTTAGTACAGCTTTCCACCCCCAGACGGATGGACAGTCCGAGCGCACGATACAGACACTTGAGGACCTTTTGCGTGCCTGTGTACTGGACTGGAGGGGCTCTTGGGAGGAGCACCTGCCCCTGGCGGAGTTTGCATACAACAACAGTTATCACTCGAGCATCGGCATGGCTCCCTACGAGGCTCTGTATGGATGGAGGTGTATGGCACCCTTGAGTTGGGTTGAGGTGGGGACCAAGTGGGAGGTTGGCCCCAGGTTGATCTAGCAGAGTCAAGAGGTAGTCGAGAAGATCCACAGGCGACTCCGCACTGTCAGGAGCAGACAGAAGAGCTACGCAGATCGGAAACGCAGAGAGGTACAGTCCGAGGTTGGGGATCACGTCTTTCTTCGTGTTTCGCCCATGAAGGGCCTGCAGCGGTTTGGGGTGAGGTCCTGGAGTGGGTTGGACCCGTTGCTTACAGGCTTGCCCTCCCCCCGCAGCTTTCTGGTGTGCACGACGTGTTCCACGTGTCCAACCTCTGGAAGTACGTAGCTGATCCCAGTCACGTACTGAGTCACGAGAGCGTTGAGGTGGGCGACGACCTGACCTACCCCGATCGGCCAGTGCAGATTCTAGACCGAGCCGTCCGCAGTTTGAGACGAAAGCAAGTACCCCTAGTAAAGGTTTTGTGGAGGAGCCAGCGGTACGAGGAGGCTACCTGGGAGCCTGAGGCGGCAATGCGGGAGCAGCACCCGGAGCTCTTCGCGGGTACGTCTTTTCGGACCGGCTTCGGTCCTCTTTGAGTTTGTTATGGTTACTATGACATTTTTCTCGCACCCTAGTTAGCGCAAGTTTCAGGGACGAAACTTCCTTTGAGTTTGTTATATTGTTACGAACGTGCGGCTTCAGACGTCCCTTAAGACGTCTGGGAGGTGGCCCAGACGTCGGACCAGACGTCTGGAACCCCTTCTAGACGTCTGGGATTCGATTTTTTTCGACACGCGCGGTTTCGTCTGCGTGCCTGAGCGCGCAGACCTGCGAACGCACCCCCCTCTCTTTTTCCCTCTCCCTCCTGCGGGCACAGGCTGTGCCCCTCTCTCTCGCTTTCTCTCTCCCCGCGCGGCTTTAAAAAGCCTCGCCCTCACTCTCACCTCCGCCCCCTTCCTCTTCTCCTTCCATCCGGTGTGCGAGTGCGAGCGCGAGTGAGCGAGCGGCGGCGGTGGCTGCCGCGGTGAGTGCGGGAGGAGGTGCTGCGCGAGAAGAGGAGGCGCTCGGCCGTTAGGGCGAGCTTGCCGGGGCTGCTAGAGCCGACCGGCGGGGGAGCAGCAGACGCGGGGTGACGCGGGAGGCCTGCTGCAGCTCGAACAGCAGGCGGACGAGGCGCTGCGCGGTCGTGCGTCGCGGGCGGAGGGCGAGTCCACTCTGATTCTGGGAGTTTTTCCAGAATTAGACGTCTGGGTTTCCAACCAGACAACGGGGAAGACGTCTGGAGTACGGTCCAGACGTCTGAAAGGTAAGTTATTTTCGTACCTTCTTCCTTCTCTTCGGCCGTCCATACTGTGAGAGAGAAATGGGTACGCGCAAGTTCTGGATTCGCATCCAATGCGAATCAGACGTCTGGCAGTGGTGCCAGACGACTTGAGGGACTTCCAGATGTCCGGGGTGACCATCGGACGTCTGGGAACTAGGCCAGACGCCCCCGCAGGCTTCTTGACGTCTGAGAGACCACGCAGAGCAAAGGTAACCTCTGATCTACTTTTCAAGATGTCTGGAAGAGGTTCCAGACGTCTGATTTTGCACTGCTTCGTCATTTTCGACCCGTTTAGGGCCCGTTCGAAGTCTGTTTTCCGCGTTTCGAGTTGCGTGCTCTTCGGATTTTAAATCCTCTACCCGTCTACAGTAGTTGTATACTTTTTTGAGAAACTCTTTGTGTTTGATCCTTGTGATAGGACCCTGTTCCGTTGCAGTCTCGAGGGTTGCGGAGGTACGTGGGATTCCCGACCACGCCCCCAGTACGCCTGTCATACCAGAAGAGTGGCTTTTAAGTTTATTAGTATAATCTGTTAAATTATGGAACCATAAATAGAACCTAGGACATTGCATGAATTTTAGGAATGAGAAACTAGAATGAATGATAGATCCTAGGGTGTTACATGAATCCTAGGGATGGAAAACTAGATTGTATGATAGATCCTAGGGTATGGCATGAATCCTAGGATGGGAAGAACTAGTGGAATATATGAATACTGCAGTCTTGGAAAATGTGGAAAGGAAATAATAGCTACCTGTAAATTGGTTTAGCAGCTGCCTGTTATGAATAAATGAGCATGTCTAAGAATATGGGATGTATGAACGTGAAACTGGAAAGGTGAAACCTGAATGTGCTGAGTTAAAAGAACTGGAACCCTACGGGGAATTAGGAGTGGAACTCCTGGAAAGATAAAGGAATGGAACTGAGAAAGAAAGACGTGGTAGTGTGCTCTCTTGGGTACGTAGTACCAAGGAAAGTACCTGTACCTGTTTAATGCAGAGCGGAGCCAACCGCCCCAGGGACCCAGGGTCAGGAATGGCCACTTTGTACCGACTTGCTGGCCCTCGTGTACGTAGTACCGAGGAGAGCTACTAGTGTAGGGAGGTACTAGCTACCCCACGGGCCCTGGGGTTCTACTAGCCTCCTACATCGACTTGTTAGGCCCACTGGGCAAACCAGGGTAGTCAGGCGAGGGTGCGCGGACTGTGGAGGGGCAAGGCCCCTGTTTGGTTACTGTGGAGGGGTTGGACCCCTGTTACTGAGAGGGCTCTGCCCTGTACTGGTTCCGTGCTGTGCTTTGGGCGCACCCGTTAACAGAAATGACTGACCGCGTGCCAGTGCGGGTTAGCTACCTGTGCGTTTATCTCGCGTGCCGTAGTCACCGTTACGCCTGTCCGTGACCTTGGGGTGGTTGACTGAGAGTAGGATCACCACGGGGGACTCTCCCAGCCAGGAGAGCACCACGTGCTACTTCTACTTTTTGGAAAAGACTGCAATCAAGATCGTTCCCACGAGGAACATTCGAGATCAAGTGAAGGATCTGAGAAATAGATAAATTTTGAAATAATAGAAAGACGTAAATAAAGGAAGAAAGAAAATTAAAAGAGCTACTGTACACTTTACTGTTTCTTTAGTTTAGCTGCCACTCTACTCAGCATTTTGCTGACGTGTTACACTCGTTACCTTTCAGGACCAGGTGTTGAGCAGCCAGGGTCAGCGACTGCAGAGGACGCTGGGCCAAGTAGGGTCCAGTAGAGTTACCACTGTTCTCTTGTACCTCTTTTTGGTTCCACTGTAGTGAGTAGTTCTTGTTACCGCTGTACTTTTCTTTACCTGCAGTTCATATTATGTTATGAATGTTGTTCTACTGTTGTGGTGGTATATACTGTTGTGGTTTCTTTCCTTATTGCTGTATTTTCTTACTGTTAGTTATATTCATGCTGAATGTGGTTTATTTTACTGTTCTTTTGGTTACTTCCTCGTTGGATGACCAGGTCTTGGGATTAGTCGAGTCGGTCCGGTTCTCGTGTCTCGTAGGGACTCGGGAATCGGGTCGTTACACCTGGTCAAAAAGTCCTACTCTTTGACGCCAAACTCAAATTGTTCCTAGGGAAACTCAAATCAAAATGGATTGGACCCTACCATGTCTGACGAATCTTTGGAAATGGAGCTGTCGAAATCAATCTACTCAGCCACGATTCAGAACCTTTTGTCGTGAACGGTCTGAGACTCAAACTATTCATTGAACTCACCGATACAAATTTGGCTGAAGTATCTTTTACCCTCCATTCTCCCTGAGCTCATTGTGTCCGACTGATGGCGTTAAACTCAGCGCTTAACAAGAGGCAACCCGTCATTTTGCAAAATCTGAAACCCCTCCTGACACATCTTATGCTGAACTCATATTGCACTTTAGGGTTCATCCATTAGAACAGCCGACTCCACCTCTGGTACCCGTACCCGAGCTTGAAATCGTCTGCAATAATCACTTCGACCCATTCATCCACCCAACACCTATTCTAAATGAATGATCTAAGCTAAATTCGAACCTACTTAATTTACAATGAGGATAATGCAAATCGTAGGCATTGAGGGTATTAAAGTGCAAAACGCCGTGAAAATCACTTCACAAGAAAGGGTTTCATCAAAAAAATCACATACTCCAAAAATATACAAAAAAAATTTGAAAAAGAAAAAAAATATGAGATGAGAGGAAATTTTGATGGCATATCAGATTTTAAGGAGAAAAAGGGAGAAGATAAAAATGTCAAAAAAGAGCACAATTTGAAAAGAAAAGAAAAAGAGATAGTCATTAGTAAAAGATTAAGGAATTAACTTAGTTCTAAACCATATCAAAAGAAAGAAAATGAAAGGCAAAAAGTGCTAATAAAACAAAGAAGAGATTAGTAGGAACACTGAATTTAGGCCTCTTGGGCTGTAATCATAGGCTTAAAAATTCAAGTACCTACAAAGATCTGGATAGTCCTCAAGAGGTTGGGGAAAATGCGAAGCTTAAGTATTAGGTCTAAGGCTTAGGGACTATTCGACCACGTTAAATGACCTTTAGTTTGCGTGAGTTGGTAACTTAAGCACCCCAACCCACACATAGTTTGGTTCAATGCGCTTAAGTATCAAAGTCATGCAAAATGCGTTAAGTATGTTTTGAAAAAAGTTACCTAAATTAGGAGCAGGTGATCAACACAAGTTGATTTGGACAAGTTCTCGGAGCGAAGAGGCGGGAAATTCCCCTAGAAGATGCGCAATAACATATTGTCTCCTCGGTGCTTGTCTCCTAGGATATCTACATATCATACCGTGGGCATGTAAGCACCCTGTGCTGGTTCAGATGTCATAGGTGACATTATCTCAAAATGTCGATTACCAGGGTCTGGATTTAGCTACAGAACGCCATGGGCGAGATTATCTCGAAATCTCAAAAGTCAGGGTTCTGGGGATTGCCATGGGCGGTGCTATCTCGAAGCATCGATTACTAGGGACCCTACGAGGATTGATGGTGGGGACTAGGAATTCGATATAGACCGTGTTGTAAAGTGTAAAGACCTGTCACACTTTTAGCCTTTTAAGACGTTTGGAGTCTTAGCCAGATGTCTGGACCCTTTCCCGGACGTTTGAAAATGAAATTTTTGTACGCACACTGCGCCCTGCACAAGGGCGACGTGCAGGACCTTCTTCCTCTCTCTCCTTTCCCTACTATCCTCGAACCCTAAAACCCCCACGCCACCTATTTAAGCCCCTCCTCTCCTCTCCTCTCCACTCCACACACCACGACCTTCACCTTCAGAGCTTGCGGGAGTGGCGAGGGGAGGTGAGCGGGGAGGAGAGCAAGAATGAGAAGGAGGAGAGTGCGGGAGAAGGAGGAGGCTGAGGTCGGAGAGCTTCGATGGAAGCTTGGCGGAGCTCGCACGACCACCGAGGGTGCGTGCAGGAGGAGGGGAGAACTTGGGGAGGCAGCCTCCCGACCATCTGCAGCAACGGCGTGAGGCGGAGCGCAGCGGAGTGCGCTGGGAGGATGTTCTGGAACTGGAAGTTTTCCAGTATCAGACATTTGGAGTGGAGTCCAGACGGTTGACGGAGCACCTGGATGTCTGGAGTTAAAGACAGACGTTTGAAAGCTCATTTATCGTGAAGGTACGTTCTTTTTCACAGTTATGGCCATGCAGACCTCACCGCAGATAAATGTTTGGTCTGATTTGGGGGCTGCGGCTGTCGTACGATGGAGCAGCCTTGGGAAGGAGCGTGGAACGCTTTCCCACGCACTTTTGGACGTTTGATCAGATCACCAGACGTCCGGAGGTGCTTCCAGAAGACCGGAGGCGTGGTCCGACATCTGGAACTACCTTCAGACGATCGCAGAGGAGGCCTGGATGTTTAAGGACACCGCAGGGACTTAAGGTAAGGTTTTGGTACCTTTTAAGACGTCTGGACTTGTTCCTGGATGTCTGATTTTGGACAGTAGGCACGTTTTTGACCTGTTTGGGGTACGATCAAGGTTCGTTTTATGCAAACGAAGTGCATGTAGTTTCCTTGTGAGTTTCTCTACATACTAAAGACCTTTGTACACTATTCTGAACTCTCCTTTTGTGATGTATTCCCTGGTATAAGGTTTCAGCCTGCTGCATGTTTGGGGCTTGCAGAGACGCCTAGGTCTGCGGTTTGAGCCCCCATTACTTTCGAATTGTCTGCTAGAGTGGTTAATTCTGTTAATGATATTTAAATAAGAATGTGCTTGTGGAAATAGCCAATGAAACCCTAGGATGTGGCATGAACCCTAGGATAGAGAAATGAACGAATCATTTATGTTGTATAATGTACTTGCATGCATGATTGAGCTAAACTATTAGCAATTGCCTGTATTTTAATGATGAGCTGCCTATAAATTGTTAACAATTACCTGTGAAATCACCAGTTGCATGTATCGAATTATGGAAACACGAGCTGCCTGTTTATAGACGAGAAATGAATTGTGAATGATGAAATCTAGATCGGAATAAATGGGGTGAACATGAGCATGAACCCTACGAGGAATTAGGAGTAGAACTCCTGTGGTTAGATGGAAACCTGGAATGTAGACGGGAAGTGTGCTGACCCTTGAATACGTGGTACCAAGGAGAGCGACTGTCCCCTTTTCGTGTAGAGCGGAGCTAGCCGCCCATGGGTTGAGACACGAGGTTAGGATTAGTCACTCTACACTGACTCCTGTTTGCCCTCGTGTACATGGTACCGAGGTGAGCTACTAGTGTAGGGAGAGAGCTAGCCACCCCACGGGACCCGGGGTTCAGCTAGCCACCCTACACCGACTTGTTAGGCCCATAGGGCAAACCGGGGTAGTCAGATGAGGGTGCGCGGACTGTGGAGAGGCGAGACCCCTGTTTGGTTATGAGGGGTGAGACTCCTGTTCTGATAGGGTAAGGCCCTATACTGTTCCATGCTGTACTTTGGGTGTACCCGCTAGTGGAAACGATTGACCGCGTGTCAGTGCAGAGTAGCTACCCATGCACTTATCATGCGTGCCGTAGTCACCGCTACATCTTGACAGTGACTTTGAGGTGGTTGATTGGGTGTAGGACTACCACGGGAGACTCTCCCAGCCAAGAGAGTACCACGTGTACCTTCTACTCATCGGAAAAGACTGCAATCAAGATCATTCCCACGAGGAACATGCAAGATCAAGAATATTTGGATGTTTGAGAAAAGTGGGTGAAAAGGAAATACACATAAAACACATAAATAGAAAAGAGAAGTAAACATGTTGCTTTTACTATTTTAGATAGTATAGATATCACTCTACTCAGCGTTCGCTAACTCTGCCTTTTCATAATACTGTTCAGGACCAAGAGTTGAGCAGCCCAAGCTTCCGGCTGAGAAGGGTGCTGGGCCCAGTCGAGCCCAGCCGTAGTTTTCAGCACTTTCTTGTTGTTCCTTTACTGTTGTAGTAAGTATTAGACTTCTAGTTACTGATTGTTTCTACTGTTTACTTCCGTTTCCATTGTTTTGTTGTTGTGGTGGCATGTAATGGAACAACAGTTTTACTTCCTTTTACTGCTTTGTACTTTTCTTCTGCTTAGTTATATTGCATATGTGAATGTGGTTTACTTTCCTGCTTTCTGGTTATTTCTTCTTGGATGACTGGGTCATGGGATTAGTCGAGGTGAGTCGATCTCGGGTCCTGTAGGGATCCGGGAATCAGGTCGTAACATAAAGCTAATCCGAAGCTAGAAATAAAAAGAAAAGAGAAAGAAAACTCTCCAAAAACAAAGAAAAATTCCTCTATCTCTCTTTGACAAAAACGCACTGCAAACTGAACCTAAGCTAAAGCATGTTACAAGTACAGGTGCTTTAACCGCGGAGTTCAACGAAGCTTAGGTTAGTTCCTATGGTCCTTAGAAACCTTCGCGGTAGATTGAGGCTAGATCTGGTCAGGTTCGGATCTTGGTTGGTATTTAGGTACCTGTAGGCCTACTATCGGCATTCAAACCTGATCTACAAAAGAAAGCACACATCAAAGTTTTAAGCATCAAAAGGTTTTATGGTCTAGAATCAAAGTTAATACCTTGAAATTTTGCTAAGGGACTAGCAAAAGTTAGGCATGGGGGCATGATGGGAACACCATCATGAGCCATAACTAGCTCATTTTGACCCAACTAAGTCAATAAATGCTCCTGCAAAACCACCAGAGATTTACAAGCCATTGCATAATCATTCTGAGGGAAAAATAAGAAACTAGGGTTAAAACTGCAATTTTACTAGCTTATCATAAATGCAGTGTAGATCCCTACTCGGAGGGGGTGAGATCAGAGTGACGTAAAAAATGCGGAATTCAAAAAATATCAATCTCACAAAATACACAAACACACAATGTGCACAATAATTTTTAGGTGAAAACCCAAACCGAGTGAAAACCACCACCTAACCCTCTCGAGTTAGGATTTTCCGATCAACCAAGTTGATCAAATCCACTAAACGAATCACTTTAAACGAGGGTGATTCAACCTTAATTACAACTACGCTACAAGTGCAAGGGTAGCGTTCCTCAACCCCTTCTCTTCACGAGAAGGATTTTGTCCCATGAAGGAGACGGGAATTCGCAAAGCGAATACCCAACCAAATAACAAAGATAACAAATAATCCTATAAAGCCAACAAAGTAATTTTAAACCTAGCTTCTATAGGAATTAGGAAACTCCCCTTTGCAAGGATTGTGTCGGATCGATGACGCGGGTGCGTGAGCCACGCGATGGCGCAACGTCGCTCTCGTGAACTACGGCAGGAGAGCGGGTGTGCAAAGACTTGATGCTCTCAAGATGTAGAGCTTGAGCTTGGAGAGCAAGGGCTTCCTTTTGGACACAAAAGAATGGAAAGTATGTTGCTTGGGTGTCTCTTAGTGTGCAAAGGCTCCCCTCTATTTATAGAGGCCTTAGGAAGGCTTTGGAAGGCTTAGGAAAGCTTCCATAGCCGTTGGGTGCAAAGCCCAAGAGAATCAGACCGAAATCAGGGACAATGATTGCATTGACAGGGTAATCAGACATCTAATTCTGGCATCAGATGTCTGGAAGACCACCTTAAGACGTCTGAAAATAAGGTCAGACGTCTGATTTTGGGCGGGTCTCTTCCTGACTTGAATCAGATCTAAACAGGTTTCTAATGCAAGTCCATCAGACGACATACAGGACGTCTGGCACTATGTCTGGACGTCTGGAAACCTACTTTTTCGTGGGAATGGATTTGCAATGGCTAGAAAATCTCTGAGAAGAGATTTTCGGGTTAGTCGAGGCAAAACGGTCAATTATCAGACATCTGGAAAGGCCTATGGACGTCTGATAAGGCCCTAACGGTTATATTCTGCTGTGTTTGTGAAGCCAGCCAATGGTTCACTAATTGGACGTCTGGCAAGTCCATCAGACGTCTTCTAAGACGTCTGGACTAAGGTCTGGACGTCTGATTTCATCAGACATAACTAACTAAGTCCAGCCTACATGTTATCAGACGTCTGAATCAACAGTCAGACGTCTTAAAATACATTATCAGACGTCTGATTTGGGAATTAGACATCTAGAAATTCTGTCTGAACCTTATATTAGTTTTCTAAGTTTTCTACAGAAAACCTAAGTATCCTAGCGTTGTGCGGGTGTTCCTAGGACTACTGTTAGGGTACTTTGAGGCTCTTTAACATAATGTTCTAAGGAAATAAAGAGCAAGAAAATAACGACAAAAGTACATGAAAGGAATAAAATGGAATTCTATCCTATTCTTCTTGTCCTTCCATCTTCAATCTATCGCTCCTCGCGAATCCCCTCTGTTCTCCATCAAGCTCCTCCAATCCATCCTGGATGCGAGCTCGAATTCCGTCTAATCACGTCTCCATTTGCAATTGACCTGAAATCAAAGACTCCAAGTGCAAATGTTAAATAACACGTGTTTTGTTATCATCAAAACAAATGATCGTGGTGCTCTAGCACCAACAATCTCCCCCTTTTTGATGATGACAAAACCATAAATAATAATGCAAAAAATCCTCCCCCTTTTTGATATTATCAAAAAGGTTTGATTGATTTTAAATTTTCTATAACTCCTCCTTAAAACATGCTCTTCTATAAATTTCTTTTAACAAAGGTAATGTCCTCCCCCTTTTTCATAACAACAAGATAGCTATTATTTTTCTCCCCCTTTCTAAAGGAAATTTAGCTACCTTATATCTCCCCCTTAAAAATTGACAATTAGCTTATAATTTTTTGCTCCCCCTATCTAAATGCTTATGATAAAAGGATAGGGTAAATGATTTTTACCTCACCTACCATGGCCAATAAAATGGCCCGAATGGTGGTGGTGGATGCCACATCAGATGGGGCTCCCATCCGTAGCTTGGAGGCCCGGGCATTGGTGCCGGTCTTCAGTCTGGCGGTCGACGTGCGGCGGGTCCGTCGTTTGTTCGTCATCTCGTCGGTCTTCTTGTTCTTCTCCTTGGTCTACTCCTTGGTTCTCCCAACTCGAGTTGACCAGCCTTGAGCTTGTAGGTCCAGTCCTTCGTGTTGTAGTTATCCCTGAAACCTACAAAACAAGATTCCAAATTTTTCTTCGGTATCCAAGTGAGCTTGGATCCGGATCTGTTAACGGGTCTCCTTGACGGAGATCCTTTCTCAACCTTAGGGTTATAAAAATTATCTACTTTGTTGATTAATTTGTTGGAGTTTTCCCTAAGACATGCAATTTCTTTTTCTATAATATTCATCTTAGTCTTTAAATCAGAAATTTCTATTTTTAGACTAACATTTTCCTCAATCAATTTATTATTTTCATTGATGAGGTTATGATTTTCTAATAATAGGTTATTATCCTTAGGACTAGAGCTACTTTCTAGGTCCTTAAGTTTTATTTCTAACCTATCATTTTCACTTCTAAGAAAACTAAGATTCTTTTTCATGCTCTTGTTTTCAGTTTTTAGTGATTTACTAAGCTCATACAACTCATTAAAAGCATCTTGTAAATCCGAGTTTACCTCGTTGTCGCTGTCGTCGCTGTCGTTATCCGTGATGGCCATGAATCCAAGGCACGTGGTTTCCTTCTTCTCAAGATCTTCCGAGCTCGTCTCCTCATGAGTGCCTTCCAACCTCCTCCATATCTCGTGGGCGGTGGTGCACTCTTGGATTCGTTCGAATTCCTTCGGACTCAATGCGCAATACAAGACATTCATTGCCTTTGCGTTGAGGTTGAGATTCTGAACCTGATCTTCTGAGTAACCTTTTGCGGGTTTCTTGGGAATCACAAATGCGAATTCGCATTTTTCCTACACCCAGAAGTCGTAGGCCTGCAACCACATAGTCATACGATTTTTCCAATAAACGAAATCTGTACCTGCAAAGTATGGTGGTCGTGAGGTATCGTGTCCTTCGGTGCACACGAATGCTTTTCCCTCCATATCTAGATCCTCACCGGTTTGTAATGCCGATAACGCGAGACCTGCTCTGATACCAATTGTAGATCCCAACTCGGGGGGGTGAGATCAGTGTGACGTAAAAAATGCGGAATTGAAAAAATACCAATCTCACAAAATACACAAATACACAATGTGCACAATAATTTTTAGGTGGAAACCCAAACAAGGTGAAAACCACCACCTAACCCTCTCGAGTGAGGATTTTCCGATCAACCAAGTTGATCAAATCCACTAAACGAATCACTTTAAACGAGGGTGATTCAACCTTAATTACAACCACGCTACAAGTGCGAGGGTAGTGAAACGCTGTGGGCAACCGGGTTTTATTGTTATAGCGTTGTAGTATAGCCAGTTATTGCCAACATTTCAAATATAAAATTTTTTTACTCGGAAAATAAAAGAGTTCCCGAGGTCGAACTCAGGGAGCAAGTTGTATTCTAGAGATATACATGTTTCTTTTACAAAAATAAAGAAAGAGAGAGAAAGAAATTGTTGTCTTCTTTTCTCTTTGTTTCTCCTCGTCTCAGATCTTCTTCTTCTTTGTCTGCAGAGGTGATGTTCTTCTTCTGCAGTGGTGATGCTCTTCTTCTTCTTCCAGCTGTTCCTGCTCTTCCTTTTTCTTCTGTCTTTCTTCAGATCTTCTTCTTTCTTCTTTGTTTTTCTTCTTTCAGTTCTTCCCTTGTTCTTTTGTGTTCTCCTCTGCCTCGCCTTCTTCTGTTGTTCTTCAGATCTCCTTCTTTCTTCTTTTCTTTTTCCAGTCAGGACGTTGCCCCTCCTTCTTTCTTCTTTTCCCTTCAGGACGTCGTCTGATTTCCAAATCAGACGACTTAAACTGCCTGTTGCTACAGTGTCTCCCTCAGCTTCCTTCTTCTTCCGCGGTCCTTCTTCTTCACCTGTGCCTGCACACTTCAGAGCTTACGTCAGAGGACAAAACCTACTCTACCCTCTCCCCCCCGCGTCTCTCTCTCTCTCTGAAACCACTCTTGGGAAAGCTCTCCTAGAGCTGCCGGGTAATTGGGTACGGGTCGCGCCCGGGTCCAGGCCCACCGGCGTGCGTGGTGGGCGAGGAGCGCAGGTCAGTCTAAGTCGGGTCAGGTCAGGTCCGTGGGGCGTGAGCGCGGACGAGACCGGGTAACCGGGCGGGTGAAGGGGACCTCACCCCGTGTGCTGAGGCAGTAAGGCTAATGCACAAAATCAATTTAAACGGTGAAAAGGTTGTGAGGCTTACCGATGTGGGACTAAACGGAGGCCTCTCCTCGCGTGCGCCTGCTGGGAGACCGCGGCCTAGCTTCTGCAGCTGCGGCTTCGATTTGCGTCGGTTGCTGGCTGGCTGCCTTCGCAAGACTCCCCGTAATCCGCAGCAGCTGGAGAGCCTGGAGTCCTCAAGCCTGGAGCGCGGGAGAAGCTGCTTCAATGTGCGTTAATGGCGATCGAACCTCAAAACCTGTCGGACACGAATATGGCCTCTCGGCCTGATCAAACTACTGGGGAACCTTCGCCGTGGCACGGCGAAGGTGTGGAGCTGTGCGGCAAGCCGCAAGGTGGTGTCTGGCGGCAGCCCTAGGTTGGACTGCAACCGAAGGAATGGGTTTGTTCGGGGGAGCGTTACGGAGGTGTGGAGTGGCAGTGGAGGGGTGGGGGGTGCTCAGTGTGATGAGGCGGAGGTTCGGTGAGGGTCGGCGAGGTGTGTGAGGCTGTGGAGCGATGGGAGCATCTCGCCGGAGGGTGGCCGGAGACGAAGGGGGTGACGATGGTCAGGGTCGGTCGAGGGCTTAATTGAACAAATTGAAACCGGGGAAAGAAAGAGGAGAGGAAGGGAAGTAGTTCTAACTTACTTGCAGGGACGAAGGGGGAGCAGTAGGGCGACAGTCGTATCGACTGTCGCCGGAGAAGAAGATGCTCAGGGAAAGGGGCGGCGGCGAGCAGAGAGCCGGAGAGGCGCCAGCTGGGTGCGGCGTGGCGCGGGAAGAGCAGGGGAGGAAGTCTCTACTGCTGGTATTGCGGCAGAGCGAAGAGGAGGAGGGGGAGGAACCGCCGGAGCTGGTGAGCGTCTGCCGGAGAGAGAAGAGAGGAAAGTTGGGGGTTTTCTCCGTCAGATCCGAGTTGGGAAGAACGGTGGAGCGACGGGGGTATTTATAGGGACCGAATCAGGGAGGAAGGCGGAGGGAGACGTCGTGTCTCCCTCGCCGGAGGACGCCGGAGATGGAAACCCATACCGTCCGTGCGTTCGCACGGCCGGTATGGGGGGTTACAGCGACCAGGGGGGTGTCCCTGCGACGGCTGACGACGCAGGGCACCCCCGGTTTACTTGCCAGGCTCTCCCCCTCACCCTGCGCGGCGCCATGCTCCGCGCAAGGTCGCCGGAGCATGGTGCTGGCAGGTTTTGCAGGGGGGACCTGAACGCAAAGAACGAAGGAGAGTTAGGGGCCAAAATGCGAGGGTTCAAAAGTTGAGGGCCAAAAAGTAAATATATGAGGACCAAAGTGTAAAGTTGGTCAAGGAGGTTTCTTCTTAGGCTCAAGTTTTTATACATGACTAATTAGGACCTAAGGAATCTGATGGTGAATTTCATTTCTATATTAAACCTTGTTTGACCGGTCAATTTATGCGAAAACCCAAATTAAGTTATTAATTGGGCATGGTTCTCAATGTAGGTCAAAATGGGTTCTGAAGGCCAAATTGAAGGTTCTAAACCCTAGAGATTATTTTTCTATGAATTTTAGAGGGTTTATTCTATTTTTACTTTGCCTCGAACCTCGTGAATTGAAGTGGGTTGTTTTAGGGTTACAGATTATCATTTAGTTCCTTGGAATTGATGTAGCCCTTACTAGATTATCTCATCCCACTTTTATTCTTATTAAGTTGCTTTGACCTATGTTTGGACCCTGAATTACCCTGTATGCAGATTATACTGGTAAAATTGCATTTTTACCCCTTATGACTTGTTTTCTCCTTAAACTCAGAATTCTCTGAGTTAAGCCTTTCCTTGAGTTATGTAGGAGCTTTTATCCTTTGTATTAGGTCAAAATGAGCTAGTTATGGCTCATGATGAGGTTCTCATCATACCCCCATGCCTAGCTTTTGCTAGTCCCTTAGCAAAAACTTAAGGTTTCAACCCTTGTTCTAGACCATGAAGTTTTTAATAGTTTAAGATAAGTGCTTTTTTACTTGAGCATAGATTAGGTTAGAATGCTGACCATAGGCCTAAAAGGTACTTTAGTACCAATCAAGATCCAAATCTGTCTAGCCTTAGCCTCAGTCTTTAGCAAAGGTTTTTAAGGTCCACAAGAACTAACCTAGGGTTTATTGGACTTTGTGGTTAAAGCACCCGTGCTTGAAATGATTTTAGCCCTGGCTCAGTTCGCAGTGCGTTTTGTAAGAGAGATAGAAAGTTTTTCTGTTTGGAGAGTTTTCTCTCTCTTTTTCCTTTTAGTTCTAGCTTAGGATTGGCTTTTCAACACGGTCTGTATCAGATTCCTTGCTCCCATCATCAATCCTCAAGGGTTCCTGGCGATCGATGCTTCGAGATAGCACCACCCATGGCAACCCCCGGAACCCTGGCTATTGAGATTTCGAGATAATCCCATCCATGGTGTTCCGTGGCCGAATCCAGACCCTGGCAATTGACACTTCGAGATAATGCCATCCATGGAATTTGAACCAGTAGAGTGCTTACATGCCCCCAGTAGGATATGTAAATATCCTAAAAGACAAGCACCGAGGAGATGATATTTTGTTACGCATCTTCGAGGGGATTTCCCGCCTCTCCGCGCTGGGAACTCGTCCAAATCAACTTGTGTTGATCGGCCGCTCCTATTCTAGGTGTTTTTTTCAGAATTTTGCGACGCTTCTGCGTGATTCTGATTTTTACGCTTACTGAACCAGGCTGTGTGTGAGGTTAGGGTGCTTAGGTTACTGAGTCCCGTAAACCAAAAATTAGTTAACGAGGCCAAATACTCCCTAAGCCTTAGACCTAATACTTCAGCTTTTCATTTTCCTCAACCTCTTGAGGAGTGTCCAGATCTTAATGGGTACTAAGAGTCTATTCAAGAATGCCTAAGGTTTGCGTTCTTACTAATCTCATTATGCACTTTTCAGTTATTTTCTTGAATGAGGTCTAGAACTTAGGTTAATTCCTTAGTTCCTTACTAATGACTATCACCTTTTCTCATAATTTTATGCTCCTTTTTCATTTTGTTTCTTTTCTCCTTCACAAAATTTCCTTCTCCTCTTTTCCTCTTATTCTTTTTCGAAAAAATTTTTTAATTTTTATGGTATTTTTGGCATATGTGAATTTTTTGTTTGAAACCTTTTCTTACAAGTTTTTGTACTTTCCTACCCCCCCATGCCTAAGATTTGCAATGTCCTCATTGTAACCTAGGGGTTTTTATTCAACTAAGTTCATACATTAGGATAGCTGTTTTGATGAATCTCAGATGCAAGCACCTGAGGTGGAGTCGGCTGTCCTAAAGTGTGAACTTCAAGTGCAAAAAGCTGTCAGAACAAGTTTCAGGTTTTCAAAGAGAATGACGGGCTGCCTCCCGTTGAGCGCTAAATTTGATGCCTTCAGCCAAGCGAGAAATGCGATGGAGAGGGGATGGTCAAATCAGCGGAGTTTTGTAAGACAAGCACCTTGATTAAGAGCCTGGTTGGTCCAACCAGGTGCTTGTTCAGATCAACAGGCTGATGATGCAGCCCAAACCCAATCAATCTGGTGGGTTGATAGATGTGGATAAAAAGGTGTGGAACCCACCATAAACTATGAAGCTCAGATGGATGTGGAAGTGTAAACGCAGGGTTTGGCTGAGTCGAATCAGCCTGGTCAGAGTAGGGACCCGTAGAATAATCAATGAATGACGCGGAAACCCTACGGGGGTGATCAGAGAATGATAGAGCATGGTATGTAGTCTGATCAATGTTCGAAACCCGATGTGGAAATGCAATCGGCTCTGTGAGAGGTGAATCTGAATAGAAATTGAGTCCGGTTGCGGGTCGGGGTTTGGGAGAGGTTTTGATCCGTTCTGTGTGTGCGGACAAGGTGGCCATTGTGTACGAGGGCTCTTCTAGAAACAGATGATAGGTGATTTTCTGTAGAGAGTCCTCTGGGTAACTATCAAATGCCGGAAGAGTGTCTGTAGGATGAAAGGAATCGGATTCGAGAAAAAATTTGGATTCTTGGTTGTAATCACTCCTGGCATTTTCTATTTTTGGTTCCTGAGGATCGAAAAGGAGTGATTCTGTGTTATTAGTGATCTCGGGAATCAGGACCTCAGAGTCAGAGTCAGAGTCATGTGAACTGAGGTCGTAGATAGACCTGGCGTGTTCAGGAAGGGGAATCTCTCCGCAATTATAGTCAGATCTGAAATTATCGGAGAGTTGGCGAAAATGATCATGAATTCCACCACAGCAAAAATCATCAGATGTGGAATCAGCAGCCTGACTGGGTTCTAGCCTATATGTCACTTCTGGGCTCAAAAAGATGTTCTGTTCAAGCTCTAAGCTGGTAGGATAGACCCCATTAAAACCTTGCTCATCCAACTCCTCAGTTTCTGTATCATAAATTGGCATGTTTTCTGAAAAATCGATCAGATTTCCTGAGGATGTTGGAGAGGGATATTCATCAAATAGAGGCCCGGAATTATATTCTGTAAAAATTTGATCTTTCTCATAAGGGGCCTCATAATCTTCCCAATAAGTTTCAGATCTAGGTTCTAGGCTTAGGATGTGGGTAGAATTATTAGAACCTAAGTCCGAATAACCTTCGAGGGTTACCTTATCAAAACAAGGGGCGGAATTTATACCCTCCAGAGGTTCAATTCTAATCTTGTTATTGCAGGAGTCTTGGAGTTCTAAGCTTGGTGATTTATGGCCTAGGGTTGGCTCAGCATTGTGTTCTCCTGCAACTTCCCAACCTATTTTAATGCTATCTTCTATTTGGGTTGGGAGTCGACAACCACCTTGTGCCTCAGTCCCGAGGTCTGGGAAACTGGATTGATTTTTAGTACTGTTCCAAGATGACTCATCCTCTATTTCTGGTGTATACGGGTATTTTTGGTTGATAGTTTTTTCTAAAAGTCTCATCATCTCTACCCGTTTTTCAAGAGCATCTTGGTTTTGTTCCCAAAGTACAGGATTTGTCAAGCATTGAAGGTATTCAGATTTGTGTAATTTGTCTATCTCAATGTATCCTGTCATGAGCATATCTCGGGTTGATCCTTTTGAAATTTCAGTCAATAGGATTTGGGCACAGTTCATGATGAAAGCTGTGGTTGTTGGGACATCAACTTGAATGTTTTCTACTGGTGTTGAGGGTTTGATTTCATAGATTTCAAGGGCATCCTCAATCATCTTATCTTTCATGGATCTCATATATTCAGGTTTTTTGAATGGTAGTCTTGCTAGGTAATTAGGCTGCATAATTGGATCAGGTGGTGGAATCAAGATATAGAATCAAGGTTTGAATCAAGATGGAAGAAGGGGATTTTGTTCAGAATCAGAGGAAAGAAGGGCTGTGTGAATGATTTTTGAAAAACAAAGGAGTCGAGGCTTAGCCTCGGGGAGAGTGAATTTCTATAGGAGGTTTCAAGGACCTCCTGAAAAATACTGAAGGACTGGATGAGATAAGCAGGTGCTGGACCCAATCAAGACACCCAAAAATTTGTTGGGTGACTATAAAGGTGCGGGGCAGATGGACCCCTTGATCAGAAAGATCGTCCACCTGAGAATTACCTGGGCAGCCAGAGAGGGAGAGTCCCGCAAAGACCCCTACACGGTAGAGCGTCCCCACGGGTTACAGGGTTTCCCCCACCCGACCTCTCTTGTCACTGCGGTTCCAGGTAGACCAGAATGGGGATCTTGACCTCTTAAGTCTACCAATTTTTATGTTAAGATCAAGGTGCTTAGGTTTTCACTTGAACTTTAGGTGTTTTTGTGAACAAAGTGGCCTAGTTTGAAGGTTGGTTGACCCCAGGGGTCAACTTCACCTAGTGGTTTCCTTGAGAAGTTAGGCCTTGTTTTAGGGTTCAAGTGTTTAGAGAGAGCCAATTGTTTAGGATTTTTCTTTTCAATCAATGGCTTGGGCACACCTCTTTTGGATTTCCTCAATTCTTGATTAAGGGGTGTGTCTCTACTGAAATCCTAATGTTTGACCTTATGTTGGCTCTACTTGGTCCATTTAACTCTTTGTTGGGTAATTAGGGCTCAAGAAAGAATGTGTTAGCCCTTAAATACCCTTAATAGTGTGCAGGAGTGATGAGTTGAAAACATGCAACTCTTTATGGTTACTAAGTATGGAAGACAGGTTAGCCCTATATTGCTTGTTCTTTTCTTTTCTTCCTCTTTAGAGTTTAGGGGTTAATAGCGAGAGGAAAAATTTACCTGTCCTCGGAGTGGTTGTCGTGCGGTTGCTTGTCTTCTTGATTTCCTGTAGTTTTCTGCACAAAAGAGAGGAGATTATCAGAAATTAAAAAGAAACAGGAATGTTTACCTCTAGAATAGCCGTTGCTCCCCGGCAACGGCGCCAAAAATGAAACGCTGTGGGCAACCGGGTTTTATTGTTATAGCGTTGTAGTATAGCCAGTTATTGCCAACATTTCAAATATAAAATTTTTTTACTCGGAAAATAAAAGAGTTCCCGAGGTCGAACTCAGGGAGCAAGTTGTATTCTAGAGATATACATGTTTCTTTTACAAAAATAAAGAAAGAGAGAGAAAGAAATTGTTGTCTTCTTTTCTCTTTGTTTCTCCTCGTCTCAGATCTTCTTCTTCTTTGTCTGCAGAGGTGATGTTCTTCTTCTGCAGTGGTGATGCTCTTCTTCTTCTTCCAGCTGTTCCTGCTCTTCCTTTTTCTTCTGTCTTTCTTCAGATCTTCTTCTTTCTTCTTTGTTTTTCTTCTTTCAGTTCTTCCCTTGTTCTTTTGTGTTCTCCTCTGCCTCGCCTTCTTCTGTTGTTCTTCAGATCTCCTTCTTTCTTCTTTTCTTTTTCCAGTCAGGACGTTGCCCCTCCTTCTTTCTTCTTTTCCCTTCAGGACGTCGTCTGATTTCCAAATCAGACGACTTAAACTGCCTGTTGCTACAGTGTCTCCCTCAGCTTCCTTCTTCTTCCGCGGTCCTTCTTCTTCACCTGTGCCTGCACACTTCAGAGCTTACGTCAGAGGACAAAACCTACTCTACCCTCTCCCCCCCGCGTCTCTCTCTCTCTGAAACCACTCTTGGGAAAGCTCTCCCAGAGCTGCCGGGTAATCGGGTACGGGTCGCGCCCGGGTCCAGGCCCACCGGCATGCGTGGTGGGTGAGGAGTGCAGGTCAGTCTAAGTCGGGTCGGGTCAGGTCCGCGGGGCGTGAGCGCGGACGAGACCAGGTAACCGGGCGGGTGAAGGGGACCTCACCCCGTGTGCTGAGGCAGTAAGGCTAATGCACAAAATCAATTTAAACGGTGAAAAGGTTGTGAGGCTTACCGATGTGGGACTAAACGGAGGCCTCTCCTCGCGTGCGCCTGCTGGGAGACCGCGGCCTAGCTTCTGCAGCTGCGGCTTCGATTTGCGTCGGTTGCCGGCTGGCTGCCTTCGCAAGACTCCCTGTAATCCGCAGCAGCTGGAGACCTGGAGTCCTCAAGCCTGGAGCGCGGGAGAAGCTGCTTCAATGTGCGTTAATGGCGGTCGAACCTCAAAACCTGTCGGACACGAATATGGCCTCTCGGCCTGATCAAACCACTGGGGAACCTTCGCCGTGGCACGGCGAAGGTGTGGAGCTGCGCGGCAAGCCGCAAGGTGGTGTCTGGCGGCAGCCCTAGGTTGGACTGCAACCGGAGGAATGGGTTTGTTCGGGGGAGCGTTACGGAGGTGTGGAGTGGCAGTGGAGGGGTGGGGGGTGCTCAGTGTGATGAGGCGGAGGTTCGGTGAGGGTCGGCGAGGTGTGTGAGGCTGTGGAGCGATGGGAGCATCTCGCCGGAGGGTGGCCGGAGACGAAGGGGGTGACGATGGTCAGGGTCGGTCGAGGGCTTAATTGAACAAATTGAAACCGGGGAAAGAAAGAGGAGAGGAAGGGAAGTAGTTCTAACTTACTTGCAGGGACGAAGGGGGAGCAGTAGGGCGACAGTCGTATCGACTGTCGCCGGAGAAGAAGATGCTCAGGGAAAGGGGCGGCGGCGAGCAGAGAGCCGGAGAGGCGCCAGCTGGGTGCGGCGTGGCGCGGGAAGAGCAGGGGAGGAAGTCTCTGCTGCTGGTATTGCGGCAGAGCGAAGAGGAGGAGGGGGAGGAACCGCCGGAGCTGGTGAGCGTCTGTCGGAGAGAGAAGAGAGGAAAGTTGGGGGTTTTCTCCGTCAGATCCGAGCTGGGAAGAACGGTGGAGCGACGGGGGTATTTATAGGGACCGAATCAGGGAGGAAGGCGGAGGGAGACGTCGTGTCTCCCTCGCCGGAGGACGCCGGAGATGGAAACCCATACCGTCCGTGCGTTCGCACGGCTGGTATGGGGGGTTACAGCGACCAGGGGGGTGTCCCTGCGACGGCTGACGACGCAGGGCACCCTCGGTTTACTTGCCAGGCTCTCCCCCTCACCCTGCGCGGCGCCATGCTCCGCGCAAGGTCGCCGGAGCATGGTGCTGGCAGGTTTTGCAAGGGGGACCTGAACGCAAAGAACGAAGGAGAGTTAGGGGCCAAAATGCGAGGGTTCAAAAGTTGAGGGCCAAAAAGTAAATATATGAGGACCAAAGTGTAAAGTTGGTCAAGGAGGTTTCTTCTTAGGCTCAAGTTTTTATACATGACTAATTAGGACCTAAGGAATCTGATGGTGAATTTCATTTCTATATTAAACCTTGTTTGACCAGTCAATTTATGCGAAAACCCAAATTAAGTTATTAATTGGGCATGGTTCTCAATGTAGGTCAAAATGGGTTCTGAAGGCCAAATTGAAGGTTCTAAACCCTAGAGATTATTTTTCTATGAATTTTAGAGGGTTTATTCTATTTTTACTTTGCCTCGAACCTCGTGAATTGAAGTGGGTTGTTTTAGGGTTACAGATTATCATTTAGTTCCTTGGAATTGATGTAGCCCTTGCTAGATTATCTCATCCCACTTTTATTCTTATTAAGTTACTTTGACCTATGTTTGGACCCTGAATTACCCTGTATGCAGATTATACTGGTAAAATTGCATTTTTACCCCTTATGACTTGTTTTCTCCTTAAACTCAGAATTCTCTGAGTTAAGCCTTTCCTTGAGTTATGTAGGAGCTTTTATCCTTTGTATTAGGTCAAAATGAGCTAGTTATGGCTCATGATGAGGTTCTCATCAGGTAGGGTTCCTCAACCCCTTCTCTTTACGAGAAGGATTTTGTCCCACGAAGGAGACGGGAATTCGCAAAGCGAATACCCAACCAAATAACAAAGATAACAAATAATCCTATAGAGCCAACAAAGTAATTTTAAACTTAGCTTCTATAGGAATTAGGAAACTCCCCTTTGCAAGGAGTGCGTCGGATTGATGACGCGGGTGCGTGAGCCACGCGACGACGCAACGTCGCTCTCGTAAACTACGGCGGGAGAGCGGGTGCGCAAAGACTTGATGCTCTCAAGATGTAGAGCTTGAGCTTGGAGAGCAAGGGCTTCCTTTTGGACACAAAAGAGTGGAAAGTATGTTGTTTGGGTGTATCTTAGTGTGCAAAGGCTCCCCTCTATTTATAAAGGCCTTAGGAAGTCTTTGGAAGGCTTAGGAAAGCTTCCATAGTCGTTGGGTGCAAAGCCCAAGAGAATTAGGCCAAAATCAGGGACAATGATTGCATTGACAGGGTAATCAGACGTCTAATTCTGGCATCAGATGTCTGGAAGACCACTTCAAGACGTCTGAAAATAAGGTCAGATGTCTGATTTTGGGCGGGTCTCTTCCTGACTTGAATCAGATTTAAACAGGGTTCTAGCGCAAGTCCATCAGACGACATACAGGACGTCTGGCACTATGTCTGGACGTCTGGAAACCTACTTTTTCGTGGGAATGGATTTGCAATGGCTATAAAATCTCTGAGAAGAGATTTTCGGGTTAGTCGAGGCAAAACGGTCAATTATCAGACATCTGGAAAGGCCTATGGACGTCTGATAAGGCCCTAACGGTTATATTCTGCTGTGTTTGTGAAGCTAGCCAATGGTTCACTAATTGGACGTCTGGCAAGTCCATCAGACGTCTTCTAAGACGTCTGGACTAAGGTATGGACGTCTGATTTCATCAGACATAACTAACTAAGTCCAGCCTACATGTTATCAGACGTCTGAATCAACAGTCAGACGTCTTAAAATACATTATCAGACGTCTGATTTGGGAATTAGACATCTAGAAATTCTGTCTGAACCTTATATTAGTTTTCTAAGTTTTCTACAGAAAACCTAAGTATCCTAGCGTTGTGCGGGTGTTCCTAGGACTACTGTTAGGGTACTTTGAGGCTCTTTAACATAATTTTCTAAGGAAATAAAGAGCAAGAAAATAACGACAAAAGTACATGAAAGGAATAAAATGGAATTCTATCCTATTCTTCTTGTCCTTCCATCTTCAATCTATCGCTCCTCGCGAATCCCCTCTGTTCTCCATCAAGCTCCTCCAATCCATCCTGGATGCGAGCTCGAATTCCGTCTAATCACGTCTCCATTTGCAATTGACCTGAAATCAAAGACTCCAAGTGCAAATGTTAAATAACACGTGTTTTGTTATCATCAAAATAAATGATCGTGGTGCTCTAGCACCAACATGCAGTGCAACCACGAGTTTTCTCAGGGGTTGAATGAAGGTCAATTGGTCTTAAAAAGATAACAAGTGGGTTAGAACAATCAGAAAAGGATTTGCACGTATTTTGAGAATTAAATAACTTTTGGAATCCTAAAAACAGACCCGCTTAATGAACTGAGGTTCTGATCAGGATAAAATTCACCTAAACTCTTTAAAATTCATAGAAAAATATTCTCTAGGGTTTGGAACCTTCAATTTGACCATAAGAACCCATTTTGACCCAAAACTGAGTCACAGACAGACATTTGCCCTAATTTGGATTTTTGCATAAATTACCCTGCCAACGTGGTCAAAACCAAAATCCAACTTTACCATTGGATTCCTTAAGTCCAAATTAGGTTTGTACCAAAATTTGGACTCAAGATAAGTTTGTCTTGACTTAGTTTGCAAATTGATCCTGTCTAATTACATTTCTACCCTTAACTTTCATAAACTTTTCAAATAGGCTCCTAACATTGTCGTCGTTCTCACAAAAAGGTCCCCATCGCATAGAACTTCTAATCCTACTACTTCGGCGACAATCAATCAAGGATTTCTCCTGGATTGATTGATGAAACCTCCTCAAAATTAAACTGGAGATTCCTCTTGAAATCCTTTTTCAATCAGACCGATTCTTGTGCTTCACATCTTTCCCAATTTCTCATGCTAACACATCAGAAATTTGGGTTTCCAACTCCGACGACCTTCCAAGCTTGAAAGCTTGGCTTATAAGCTCTAATCGACCCCCTAAACCCTAATATAAAGACTCCCAAGGCTTGTCCGATCCTTCCAAGCTTTCGACTAGAGAAACCCTCAAATTCCTCTCCCTCCCTTCGACCGATTTACTCTTCAAGCACAGGCAACTCTCCCTGCCTTCCCTCGTTGTCTGACCGCAACACCAGCAACAGGCTCTTCCTCCTTGCCTTCTTCCACGTCGCGCAACACCCACCGGCGCCCCTATCTCATTCATCCTCGCCGTCCACTTCTCATCAAAGTAGCTTCATCTTCGACGCTGGCCATACCTCAACCGGCGCCAACTCTGCACCCCTTCGTCTGCCTCCTCTCCTAAACAATTCGTCTTCCACTCTTCGTTTTCAGAAACTCGCCACTTCGTTTCGACCGCCAACTCGCCCCACTGTCCTCCGTCTTCCACCTCACTGGTGTACCTCCGGCGAGCTTGCACGGCCACTACGCTCCACCAATTCGGCCGCCGTTCATCCGTACACCTCCATCGTGTCCTAGAGAACAAAAGCCTTTGGTATTTGAGGCTATTAGTCTCTCCAACGCCCCATCGAACACACCCACTCTCACGCACACAATCTGACTTCGCCACGCACACACGGACCTCCCCACGCCACTCAACCTCCATTGTTGTACTCGCCGTGGTCCGGCGAAGGTCCTGAGCAAGTTTAATTGGGCTGCAAGGCCGTTTGCTTGGTTTCAGGTGTTCCAGCCTCCTCCTCCATTGACGCAGCAGCTGCGAGCTTGCTTGATGCTCTAATCAGGCCTGCAGTTCCAGGACTTCGACTCCAGGAAGAGTGGAGTACCTCTAGGAGCATCCTTGCGTGGTCAATTGGAGCCTTTGACCCCACCTTACATGTGAATTGAGCGAAGGAAGCAGCTGCAGGCGCACGCAAAGAAGGAGAGACATTTAGTCCCACATTGTTCGTGGAAGAGCTGAGGTGCATGCATAAATTGAATTTCTACTTTAGGCTTATCGCCTCAGACACAAGGGGTGAGGTCCCTCACACCCCTCACGTGCCTCGTTCGCGACCTCTCCTCCGCGGACCTGGTACACCCGACTCACCTAAAACCCACACCTCGGCTACCACCCACACCGGTAGCCCTGGTCCCAAGTGCGCTCTAGGTCCGAACCCGATTACCCGGTACTATGGAAAGCTCTAGGAGAGAGTGACCCAAAGAGAGAAAGTGAGCTTGCGCGAGGTTAGGGGGGTTTTGCTACAGAGAGTATTGGCGACACTTAGCGAATTCTAGAAGCCCCCCTCCCTGTGTGCAGAGGCTGAACAGAGAAGTAGAGGAAGAAGAAAAGAAGTAGAGAAGTAGCCGCAACAGAAGAAACAGAGAAGAAGAGAAAGAAGAAGAAAAATCTTAGCATCGTAGCACAGGGCTACTTAAGATGTCTGATACTTTGCATATATTTGAGACATTGATTTAAGTATTATTTGTGAGGAGTAATTGATGATTTAAATCATCATTTTACTCCATTCTTTTTGCATATTGATTCTGACATTACTCTTATTGCAATATTTATTCTTGATTTAAATTGTGATTTTGAGCTCTAAATTCCATATTGCTCCCTGTGTTCGACCTCAGAACTTTTTTTTTTCGAGTAATAACATTTATTTGTTTGAGCGCTATTTTGGCTATACTACAACGAAACAATTTTAAAACATCAATTTAGCGCGTAAACACATGCCTATATATACCTCCTAACCTGTCACAACCCGTTCCCAGCTCCCTACAGAACCCGAGGATGGCTCACCTTAACTAACCCCAAGACCTAGTTGTCTAACGAGAAACAACCAAATGCATACTATTCCACAACTACACGTGCAATGTAACTAAGCAAAAAGTACATGGTAGACAATAATGGAAATAGAACAGTATATCTCAAGGATATAACATGGCACAAGCGGAAAAGTACAGTTACAACATAGCCATCACAACAAAAACTGGTAAAAATATAACCGAACATAACAGAACAGTCTATAGGCTACAGGTGCTCACTACTAACAAAAACTCTGCAACGGAACAGGAGAGAAGACTACGACTGGGCTCGACTAGGCTCAGCGCCCTCAGCAGCTGATGACGCTGGTTGCTCAAATCTATGACCTGAATATGGTTATATAAATCCGTGGTCAACTAATGCTGAGTAGAGTGGAAGTTTAGCCATTTACATGCAATTAAACAAGCAACTAGCTAATCATACATTGCCGGTTATTTATTATCACTCGATTTCATTTATCTAATTTATGCGTTTCTGAGTCGAGTACTCTAATCAGGATCCATAACATTGCTAAATCTTCTTGTTCCCTAAGGGAACGATCTCAGTTAAGATCTCACTTGTAGTTTTCCTGCGATGCAGGATGTACACGTGGCACTCTCCTGGCCGAGAGAGTCCCTCGTGGTAGTCCTACACCCGGGCTACTTCCCTGAGGTCATGGTCGTGACGTAGCGATGACTACAGCACGCGTGATAAGCACGGATAGCAGCCCTGCACTAGCACGCAGTTAGTCATTTCCGCTAGTGGGTACGTCTAAAAGCACAGAACGGCACAGGGCCTTGCCCTCTCAGAACATGGGTCTCGCCCCTAAGAACAGAACAGGGGTCTCGCCCCTCCACAGTCCGCATACCCTCGTTCGACTAGTGGGCCTAACAAGAGTCGGTGTATGGTGGCTAGTCCTAACCCCAGGCTCCGTGGGGTAGGTAGCTCTCTCTGTACACTAAGTAGCTCACCTCGGTACCACGTACGCGAGGACCAAATTGGAGTCGGTGTAAAGTGACTAGTCCTAACCCCGAGTCTCAACCCAAGAGGCGGCTAGTGCCCCGCTAGACTAAAGGAACAATGGCTCCCTTGGTACCGCATACACAAGACAGTCGCTCTCCTCGGTACCACCTACACAAGGGCCAGCTCACTTTCTACACTAAAGGGACAATTGCTTTCCTCGGTATACGAGGGCCAGTGCACTTCCCTTAACCAAGTTCGAGCAGCTGCCTGTAGGAAACATTTCTCAATCATCCACCAGACTTTCCTTTCAAATTTGCCGTAGGGTTCATACATTGATTTCCTCATTTTCGTAGCATAACATCTATCTCTATTTATGTCATGATAAATTTAATTACATAGCAGGTAGCTCATGGTTTCATTATTCGGCAATCATCTAGTCAATCAATTATACAGGATACAACATGCATTTTAATTCAATCATGGTTCAATAAATTAATCCGGCAGCTTATGATTTATCACATCTAAGAAACAACACAACAGATTAAGCATTAATCTTATTTCCTATGGTTCATTTCACAACCTAAGGTTCAATCAATTATTTCTAAGGCATGCATTTTAATTATTAACTTTAGGGTTAAGGTGAAAACCACTCCACCAAGATAACCGGAGATGTGGGGGCACAAACGACGGATCTCGCAGCTTCCGTAGGTCTCGTGCACACCACGAACGAACGACCTATCACATTGACTCACATATCAAAAGGAGCTCAAAATAGTGTAGACACTATACCACAACGTAGAGAATTTTGAATGGAAACCAACTATAATTTGTTTGCGGAAAACTGACACCGTTTAGGCCTTAAATGGGTCCAAAAACACAACTCTGACCAAAATCAGACGTCTGTGAAGAGTCCCAGACGTCTTAAACAAACGCAATGGCTCACCTTACTCTCTGCATCTTTTTGAGACGTCTGAGGGGTTCTTCAGACGTCTGGCAACACTCTCGGACATCTGAAACCACCTCGATCTTGGCACTAGCGTGCCTTCTCAACCTCTGACATACACATACACGATTAGAACTTGGTAGGGAAAAGTTGATTGAAAACTACGCGCCATTAGACGTCTGGTATTACCTCCGAATGTCTTACCAGACGTCTGTCGAACTCCACAGACGTCTAATTCTGCGGAAAAATGCCTTCGCAGAATCCTTCGCGGGCATGTTTCCTCTGTGTGTTGCTGCACCCCGCAGCAGCAACTTCTGCCAACGCACTGCGAACCTCCTGCCACCCTCTTTGCTCACTCTCTTTCTCTCTCCCTCGCCCACGCTCTCCTCCCTCTCGAGCTCCTCCCGCTCCCCATTCTTCCTTTCCTCCCTCACTCGGTTGCGGTGGTGGAGAGAAATGGAGGAGGGGGGGTTAATGGATGGGTGAGGGATGGGCATGGGTATGATGGGGGAGTATGGTGGGAGGTATGAGCATGGTGGTGTAGGGGCATGGCATGGGGGTTTTTGCAAAGTTGACCTTGCGAAAGCCTCCTATCCCTGCAGAGCCCACAAATTAGAAACCAGAGGGTTTACAATTGTAGTAAAATGATCATTTTATTCCTTAACACAGTTAATTAAGTTATTTATACTTAATTAATCGCATGAGAAAGTAACATAGGTTAACTTGATTTAATGTTGGTTGTGTAGTATAGGGTTAAGTTAACCTAACATTTTAGATTTTAAATTCTTTTTAACTGGTTGAGTCCAGGTCATTCACTGGGAGGCATAACCTATCTTAATTCACCATTAATTACTAATTACTTAATCAATCAGATTATAATTAGATTACTTTAAGTACATGAATTTTGTATAAGAGATATTTAAATAAAAACATGCAACATTCCATTAAGAAGGAACATATTTACACATGTGATTTTTCATTAAGAATTAAGTAAACATGTTTATTCACCCATTACAACTTATTACAAAAGATTAAGGCAAGAAAAAGTTATACAAGTGAATACAAATGCCTTATTGCATCAATTAAACTAAAAAGAGACATGTTATTGAAATATAAAAACTCAAAAGTAGAAGATTAGAAAGCAACAACAGACCCTTTTCTTCTTAACATTTAGCCCTCTCCTCTCTTCTTCTTTCTCTGTCGTTACTCTCTCTCTCTCTTTTCCTTTATTCATCTTTTTCTCTTCTTCTTATTCTAAGCCCTCTCTATTCTCTTCTTTAGCTTTTTCCTTAGGTTATCTCTTCTAAATTTCCCTTAGTATTGTGTATAAATGTTCACACTTAACTAAACAAAAATTTGATTTTTATAGTTGGCGGCTCAGACTAGTCAGGGATACACAGCACCCCTTAGAGGGTGGGACCAGATCCTACTGGATCCAAGCCTAGTTTATATTAGGTGTTTAATTTCTAATTCAAGCCAATGCACAATCTCCGATCTCCCAGGCCCACACACGCCCACTCAGGCCGACGCTCACGCCCACAGGTGCACACACACACACATGCGAAGGCACGTGCAATGCACGCACCCACACACAAGCTCAAGTTTCATTTTGCACCCTGCACTGACGACCGGTGTAATGACCCGATTCTCGAGTCCTTACGAGACACGAGAACCGGACCGACTCGACTAATTCCAAGACCTAGTCATCCAACGAGGAAGTAACCAAAAGAGCAGTAAAATAAACCACATTCAGCATGAATATAACTAACAGTAAGAAAATACAGCAGTAAGGAAAGAGACCACTACAGTATATACCACCACAACAGTAGAACAACATTCATAACATAATATGAACTGCAGGTAAAGAAAAGTACAGCGGTAACAAGAACTACTCACTACAGTGGAACAAAAAGAGGTACAAGAGAACAGTGGTAACTCTACTGGACCCTACTCGGCCCAGCGTTCTCTGCAGCCGCTGACCCTGGCTGCTCAACACCTGATCCTGAAAGGTAACGAGTGTAACACGTCAGCAAAACGCTAAGTAGAGTGGCAACTAAAAGAAAAGAAACAGTAGAGCGTACAGTAGCTGTTATGTTCTGTTACCTTCTTTATTTACGTCTTTCAATTGTCTCACGATTTCATTTATTTCTCAGATCCTTCACTTGATCTGGAATGTTCCTCGTGGGAACAATCTTGATTGCGGTTTTTTCCAAAAAGTAGAAGTAGCACGTGGTGCTCTCCTGGTCGGGAGAGTCCCCCGTGGTGATCCTACTCTCAGTCAACCACCCCAAGGTCACGAACAGGCGAAACGGTGACTACGGCACGCGCGATAAACGCACATGTAGCTAACCCGCACTGGCACGCGGTCAGTCATTTCCGTTAACGGGTGCGCCCAAAGCACAGCACGGAACCAGTACAGGGCAGAGCCCTCTCAGTAACAGGGGGTCCAACCCCTCCACAGTAACCAAATAGGGGCCTTGCCCCTCCACAATCCACGCACCCTCGCCTGACTACCCTGGTTTGCCCCAGTGGGCCTAACAAGTCGGTGTAGGAGGCTAGCAGAACCCCGGGGCCCGTGGGGTAGCTAGTACCTCCCTACACTAGTAGCTCTCCTCGGTACTACATACACGAGGGCCAGCAAGTCGGTACAAAGTGGCCAGTCCTAACCCCGGGTCCCTAGGGCGGCTGGCTCCGCACTGCACTAAATAGGTACAGGTACTTCCCTTGGTACTACGTACCCAAGAGACAGCACACTACCACGTTTTTCTTTCTCAGTTCCATTCCTTTCCCTTTCCAGGAGTTCCACTCCTAATTCCCCGTAGGGTTCCAGCTCTTTTAACTCAGAACATCTAGGTTTCACTTTCCAGTTTCACGTTCTTACAATCCATGTTCTCAGTCACACTTATTTATTCATAACAGGCAGCTGTTAATTCAATTTACAGGCAGCTATTTGTTCCTTTCCATTTTTCCAAGACTGCAGTATTCATATATTCCACTAGTTTTCCCCGTCCTAGGATTCATGCCATATCCTAGGATCTATCATACAATCAAGTTTTCCAGCCCTAGGATTCATGCAACACCTAGGATCTATCATTCAATCTATTTCTCATTCCTAGGATTCATGCAACACCTAGATCTATCATTCAATCTATTTCTCATTCCTAGGATTCATGCAATGTCCTAGGTTCTATTTATGGTTCCATAATTTAACAGATTATACTAATAAACTTAAAAGTCACTCTACCGGTTACAACAGGCGTACTGGGGGCGTGGTCAGGAATCCCGCGTACCTCCGCAACCCCCAAGACTGCAACGGAACGGGGTCCTATCACAAGGATCAAACACAAGGAGTTTCTCAAAATAGTATACAACTACTGTAGACGGGTAGAGGATTTAATTCCGAAAAGCACGCAACTCGAAACGCGGAAAACGAACTCCGAACCGGCCCTAAACGGGTCGAAAACGACGAAACAGTGCAAAATCAGACGTCTGTAACTTCTTCCAGACGTCTTAAAAATGGGGATCAGATGGTACCTTGTCCTGCGTGGTCTCTCAGACTTCCAGAAGCCTACGGGGGCCTCTGGCCTAGTTTCCAGACGTCCGATGGTCACCCCGGACGTCTGGATGTCGTTCCCGTCGTCTGGCACTGCAGCCATACGTCTAATTCGCGTTGGATGGCGAATCCAGAACCTGCGCATACCCATTTCTGTCTCTCAGTACGGACGGCCGGAGAAAAGGAAGAAGGACGAAAATAACTCACCTTTCAGACATCTGGACAGTCCTCCAGACGTCCTCCCAGTCGTCTGGTTGGAAGCCCAAACGTCTGATTCTGGAAAAATTTCCAGAATCAAGGCGTGACTCGCCCTCCGCTCACGACGCACGGCCGCGTCGCGTCTCGTCCGCCTGCTGCTCGAGCTGCAGCAGGCCTCCCCCGTCACCCCGCATCTGCTGCTCCCCCCGCCGGCCGACCCTAATAGCCCCGGCAAGCTCGCCCTCGTAGCCGAGCGCCTCCTCCTCCGCGCAGCACCTCCTCCCGCACTCACCGCGGCTGTCGCTGCCGCCGCTCGCTCGCGCTCACACTCGCTGGAAGAAGAAGGAGGAGCGGAGGTGATGAGAGTGAGGGAGAGGGCGAGGCTTTTTAAAGCCTCGCGGGGAGGAGAGAGAGAGTGGAACAGAGGGCGCAGCCTGTGGCCGCAGGAGAGAGGGGAAAAGGCACCCACAGGTCTGGGCGCGCAGGCGCGTAGACGCAACCGCGCGTGCCGCCGAAACCGAATCCTAGACGTCTGGAAGGGGTTCCGGACGTCTGATCAGACGTCTGGGCCACCTCCCAGACGTCTTAAAAGACATCTGAAGCCGTGCGTTCGTAACAATATAACAAACTCAAAGGAAGTTTCGTCCCCGAAACTTGCGCTAACTAGGGTGCGGGAAAAACGTCATAGTAACCATAACAAACTCAAAGAGGACCGAAGCCGGTCCGAAAAGACGTACCCGCGAAGAGCTCCGGGTACCGCTCCTGCATTGCCGCCTCAGGCTCCCAGGTAGCCTCCTCGTACCGTTGGCTCCTCCATAAAACCTTTACCAGGGGCACTTGCTTTCGTCTCAAACTGCGGACGGCTCGGTCAAGAACCTGCACTAGCCGCTCGGGGTAGGTCAGGTCGTCGCCCACCTCGACGCTCTCGTGACTCAGTACGTGACTGGGATCGGCTACGTACTTCCGGAGGTTGGACATGTGGAACACGTCGTGCACACCAGAAAGCTGCGGGGGGTGGGCAAGTCTGTAAGCAACGGGTCCAACCTGCTCCAGGACCTCAAAGGGCCCCACGAACCTCGGCGCGAGCTTCCCTCTCACCCCAAACCACTGTAGGCCCTTCATGGGCGAAACATGAAGGAAGAGGTGGTCCCCAACCTCAAACTGCACCTCTCTGCGTCTCCGATCCGCGTAGCTCTTCTGTCTGCTCCTAACAGTGCGGAGTCGCCTGTGGATCTGCTCGACTACCTCCTGACTCTGCCGGATCAACCTGGGGCCAACCTCCCACTTGGTCCCCACCTCAACCCAACTCAAGGGTGCCGTACACCTTCGTCCGTATAGAGCCTCGTAGGGAGCCATGCCGATGCTCGAGTGATAACTGTTGTTGTATGCAAACTCCGCTAGGGGCAGGTGCTCCTCCCAAGAGCCCCTCCAATCCAGTACACAGGCACGCAAAAGGTCCTCAAGTGTCTATATCGTGAGCTCGGACTGTCCGTCCGTCTGGGGTTGGTAAGTTGTACTAAACCTCAACCGCGTCCCCAGGGCCTGCTGAAACTCATCCCAAACTGGGATGTAAAGCGGGTATCCTGGTCGGATACGATATCCTGCGGAACTCCGTGTAGTCGTACCACGTCACGGATAAACCTCTCTGCCAACTGTGCTGGTCCCAAAGTGACTCGGATCGGCAAGAATTGTGCTGTCTTCGTCAGTCTATCCACAATTACCCAGACCGCGTCGTGTCCTCGCTGGGTAACAGGTAAACCCACCACCAAGTCCATGGTGATGCTCTCCCACTTCCACTCTGGCACTGGAGCGGCTGTAGCGGCCCTGCAGGCCTCTGATGCTCGGCTTTCACCTGCTGACACACTAAGCATTGTTGCACGAATTCACCCACATCCCTCTTCATCCCCCTCCACCAAAACTCGCGTCTCAAGTCATGGTACATCTTCGTGTTTCCGGGATGTATGGTGAATCCGGAACCGTGTGCCTCAGTCTGGAGCTCTCTCAGCAGCTCCTCGTCTCTGGGGACGCACAACCGTCCCCTCAGGCGCAGCACCTGGTCTGTGAAAGAGAAGTCCCCTGGGTCTCCCGACAGTACTCTGTCGCGCAAGGACTGCAAGTACGGATCGGCCATCTGTCCTGTGATGATGCGATCTATTAGCTCTGGCCTAGCCTCCCGTGTCACAGTCACTGCCCCACAGTACCCCCGTAACTCTAGAGGTCGCCAACTGCCCACCTCCTCCAAAAGGCTCCAACTCTGTAACAGTAAACTGGCCAAGTGTGCGGGCGCCTTACGGCTCAAGGCGTCAGCCACCAGATTGGCCTTTCTCGGGTGGTAGGAGATGCTGCAGTTGTAGTCCTTCAGGAGCTCCAACCAACGTCTCTGTCTCATGTTGAGCTCCTTCTGATCAAAAAGGTATCTAAGGCTCTTGTGATCTGTGAAAATTTCGAAGGTCTCACCGTACAAGTGGTGCCTCCAGGTCTTCAGCGCGAAGACAACAGCTGCCAACTCTAGGTCGTGGGTAGGGTAGGTATGCTCATGGGGCTTCAATTGCTGCGAAGCGTAAGCGGCAACGTGACCCCTCTGCATGAGCACACCTCCTAACCCCTGCAAGGAGGCATCCGTGTACATAACGAACCCGCCACTACTGTCAGGGATGGTGAGCATGGGAGCCGAGGTCAACCTCTCCTTCAGCTCCAGAAAACACGCCTCACACGCGTCTGTCCAAGCGAAGGGCACGTCCTTTCGGGTCAACTGTGTCATAGGATGTGCAATCTGTGAAAAACCTCTGATGAATCGTCTGTAGTAGCCTACCAGTCCGAGGAAACTACGAATCTCAGTGACTGAACGCGGTCTCTCCCACCTGAGTACTGCCTCGACCTTGGCTGGGTCCACCGCCAAGCCGTCTCCAGAGATCACATGACTTAAGAAGATCACCTCCCTCAACCAGAACTCGCACTTGCTGTATTTGGCATACAGCCTACGTCGTCTCAGTGTGTCCAGAACCATCCGCAAGTGCTGTCCGCGCTGCGTTCGATCTCGAGAATAGATGAGTACATCATCTATGAAAACCACCACGAACTGGTCCAAGTATGGTCTAAACACCCGGTTCATCAGATCCATGAAAGCAACAGGGGCATTGGTCAACCCAAACGGCATGACCAAAACCTCGTAGTGTCCGTACCAAGTGCGGAAAGCTGTCTTGGAGAGGTCAGTCTCCCTGATCCTCAACTGGTGGTATCCCGACCTCAAGTCGATCTTGGAGAACACCGTGGCACCCCGCAATTGGTCAAACAAGTCGTTGATCCTCGGCAGCGGATATCTGTTCTTGATGGTGACCCTATTCAGCTGTCGATAGTCCACACAAAGGCGTAGGGTACCATCCTTCTTTTTCACAAACAGTACCGGGGCTCCCCAGGGAGACGCACATGGCCTCACGAAACCCTTCACCAAAAGGTCCTGCAACTGAGACTTGAGCACTCGTAGCCCAAGCGGTGCCATCCTGTATGGCGCGGTGTAGATGGGGCTGGTCCCTGATACTAGTGAGATTTCAAACTCGATCTCACGCTCAGGCGGTAGTCCTGGTAACTCGTCTGGAAACACGTCAGGGTACTCTCTGACCACCGGGATACTCTGGAAGTCTGCCACAGGGCTGGGCTCTGCCACCACACAAGCTAGGAAGCCCTCACACCCCTGGCTCAAAAGTCTCGCCGCCCGAAGTGCCGAAATGCACCTGAAGCCTCTGTCCACTGGCTGTCCGTGAAACTCGAAAGAAGGCAACTCTGGCATGGAGAAGACAATCTTCCTCTCAAAATAGTCCACTAAGGCGTGGTAAGCGGACAACCAATCCATCCCCAGAATTACGCCAAAGTCCTCCATCTGTATCACAATCAGGTCAGCTGGCAGGCTATGTCCCCAGACTCTGACCTCACAATCCGTGTACACCTCCTCAGCTACAAACAACTGACCACTCGGACCTCTGATTACAAACGGATTCTCTAACAGCGTATAATCCTGGCCCAAACTAACTACGAAACTAGTTACGACAAACGAGTGCGTAGCGCCGGAATCGAAAAGTGTGTAAACGAGTCTGCCGGAAACTGAAACCATACCTGCCACCACCGAGCCCGACGCTTTGTCATCCCTGTGTGTCAGGGCGTTGATATGCCCCTCAGCTCCAGGTGCGGACAAAGCAGCCACACTCTGCGTCGGACGGGCAGGTGCTGGCCGGTACCCTCCTCGTGACTGCAGTCCTCCTCCTCATGCCTGGGAACCGCGGCCTCCTGCACGCCCTCCAGTGCACTGTACGGGAAGTATCTGCTGACCTCCTGCCCTAGACGGGCAGTCCCTCCTGATGTGGCCCGGCTGGCCACATGGTAACAGAGGGAACCCAACTCCCTCCCTCAGTGGGTCCCTGCTGTCGGCTGGGCAGGGGTCCGGTGCTGGCGACTGCCCCCTGTCGAGGGCCCCCAAAGGATTCACTTTCCAGTTTCACGTTCTTACAATCCATGTTCTCAGTCACGCTTATTTATTCATAACAGGCAGCTGTTAATTCAATTTACAGGCAGCTATTTGTTCCTTTCCATTTTTCTAAGACTACAGTATTCATATATTCCACTAGTTTTCCCCGTCCTAGGATTCATGCCATATCCTAGGATCTATCATACAATCAAGTTTTCCAGCCTTAGAATTCATGCAACACCTAGGATCTATCATTCAATCTATTTCTCATTCCTAGGATTCATGCAACATGATGAGAGCCTCATCATGAGCCATAACTAGCTCATTTTGACCCAATAAAGAAGATAAAAGCTCCTACATAACCTAGAAGAAGGCTTAATTGAAGGAACAAGTGCTCTGAGAAGCAAACATGAAATAAAGGTTAAAACTGCAATTTTACCATTGCAGTACATAAATGGGATTTCTCAGAAGCAAAACATAGGTCAAATGGTCCAAATAAGATAAAAAGTGGGTTGAATTAATCAGAAATGGGTTTATGTGCAATCTAAGAATTAAATGACACTTGGTAACCCTAAAACAGACCCGCTTAAATTAACAAGGTTCCGGTCAGAATAAAAATCAAGAAAACCCTCTAAAAATCATAGAAAAACATCCTCTAGGGTTTAGAACACTTAATTTGGCCTTTGGAACCTAGTTTGACCTAGATTAGGGTCTTAGCTCTTCAATTAACCTAATTTGGGTTTTTACGCAAAATGTCCAGTCAAATGAGGTCAAACCTAAAATCCAACTTCACCATTGGATTCTTTAGGTCCAAATTAGGTTTGTACCAAAATTTGGACCTAAGGGGAGGTCATCTTGACCTACTTTGCAAGTTAGTACACCCAAATCACAAATAGGTCCCTATCTTTTGAATATCCTTGCAGAGAGCCCCCTAGGTTCTTCGCCTTCTTTGCAAACCGGTCCTTCCGCCATTGCCAGGGCAGAACCGAACTCCGACGAAGTTTCGAGAGAGATTGCTCTCTAATTCCTCAGAGATTCTCTCCCAGAAATGGAAGGGAGATTCTCTGAGGAATTCCCTTCCTTCTAAAGCCAATCAAATTCGCTGGCGTGAACCCAATCTCTCGTGCGAACGCACGAGAGATTTGGGTATCTTTCTTCCTTCCAACTCCGGCGAGTCGGCTGACCTAATTACGCGTTTTTCACGCACTGATAGGAGCGGCCAGCACCTATAAAACACCCTTCGGACCCGGCCGCTCATCTTAAGCTTGATTTTGACGGAGATCCCCTCCAAATTTCTTCTCTCCCATCTCCGGCCAAACGACCCACAAGCTCCGGCGACCGCCTTCCCTCCTTCTCGTCACTCTGCTGCCATACCAGCAGCAGAGTCCTCTCCGCCTCTTCCTCCCGCGGCGCGCTGTACCCTGCGCGCAAGCTCCCGACCTCATCTTCGTCGCCGCTTCCTCCCCCAGGGTCTTTCTTCCCCGACGACGGCAGTTACGAGCCGTCCTCTCCGCCGCCTCCCTTCCCTCCAGACAACCCCAGATACGTTCTCCACCTTCTCCTCTCTCTTTTCCCCCTGTTATCTCCCTTGATCGACCTTCGACAGACGCTAACCACCTCCATCATCTTCGCCTCCGACCACACTCCGGCGAGCCGCCCACACCACTCCAGCCCTCCACACGGCTCGCCAACCACCTCGAAAGCTCCGCCTCACCTCCAGGAACACATTCCACCCTACCACTGCCACTCCATCCCTCCACAATCACCCCCCGACCAACCCACCATCTTCGGCCACAGGTTGACCTCGGCACGCACGCCTAGGCCGACCTGCGGCCTGCAGCACTGCCCACCGCCTTCGCCGTGCCATGGCGAAGGTCTCTAGCTATTCTGATTTGGCCGAGAGGCGCGTTTTGTGTACGACAGGATTTGAGCCGCTGCCGCCATGGACGACCTCTGATGAAGCTCCCACGAAGCTCCAGGCACCCGGTCTTCCAGGCTACAGGTGCTGCATACTAGCGCGAGTGTCGCGAGGTGAACGAGTCCAGCCAAGGAGCGCTAGCAGAGCCAGCAGCTGCGGGGCAATCGCACGACGAGGCTTCTGCAGGCGCGCGTGAAGGCGAGGCCAGATAGTCCCACATCGTGGGATTGCAACCGGCAGGTACCATATAAGTTGTTTTTGCGTTTTACTCTTATCGCCTCAGTAAGCACAGGGGTGAGGTCCCTCACTGACCCCACCTGCCTCGTCCGCGGCCTGACCACGCGGACCTGGCGGATCCGACCCGACCTAGACCTACGCACTCCTCGCGCATCACACACCTGCAGGTGCGCCTGGTCCCGGGTACGATCCGACCCGATTTAAGACTGTGGCTCTGGTAGAGCGGTTTGAGTGAATTGCTTGAGAGAGAGAGACGCGCGGGTAGAGGGAGAAGGGTTAGGTTTTGCTCCTGTGCAGGCAGGCTGATCGCAGGAGAAGGACTTGGCCGCTGTAGAAGAAGGAAAAGCAAGCCAAAGAGGAAGAAGAAGGCAACGAAGAAAGGAGGAGCAAGACAGAAGAAGAAGAAAGAAAGAAGTCTTCGCAGGAGAAGAAGGAAAGCAGAAAGATTAGAAGTCTTCGCAGAGGAGAAGAAGAAGAAGGACAAGGGAAGATTGCAAAGAGATCAGAAAGGCAAAGCAGAAGAAGGAACAGAGAAAGAAGGATCACATTTAAGACGTCTGATACATAAATCAGACGTCTAATTCTATTTTTTTTTACATCTTTCTTAAAAACTCTTTGAATCAATTATATTTGCATTTAACAGTTGTATTCTTGGGTTTTACAAAGTACTGAGTTTGCTCCCTATGTTCGACCTCGGATACTCTAGTTGTTCGAGTAATAAAATTATTTATATTTGTTTAAACGTTTTGTCGGTTCTACTGCAACGTAATACACCTTTAAATCCGCACAAAAACGTTGACAACACAACACCTACGATCTATCATTCAATCTATTTCTCATTCCTAGGATTCATGCAATGTCCTAGGTTCTATTTATGGTTCCATAATTTAACAGATTATACTAATAAACTTAAAAGCCACTCTACCGGTTACAACAGGCGTACTGGGGGCGTGGTCGAGAATCCCGCGTACCTCCGCAACCCCTGAGACTGCAACGGAACGGGGTCCTATCACAAGGATCAAACACAAGGAGTTTCTCAAAATAGTATACAACTACTGTAGACGGGTAGAGTATTTAATTCCCAAAAGCACGCAACTCGAAACGCGAAAAACGGACTCCGAACGGGCCCTAAACGGGTCGAAAATGACGAAACAGTGCAAAATCAGACGTCTGGAACTTCTTCCAGACGTCTTAAAAATGGGGATCAGATGGTACCTTGTCCTGCGTGGTCTCTCAGACGTCCAGAAGCCTACGGGGGCGTCTGTCCTAGTTCCCAGACGTACGATGGTCACCCCGGACGTCTGAATGTCGTTCCCATCGTCTGGCACTGCAGCCAGACGTCTAATTCGCGTTGGATGGCGAATCTAGAACCCGCGCATACCCATTTCTCTCTCTCAGTACGGACGGCCGAAGAAAAGGAAGAAGGACTAAAATAACCCACCTTTCAGACATCTGGACAGTCCTCCAGATGTCCTCCCAGTCGTCTGGTTGGAAGCCCAGACGTCTGATTCTGGAAAAATTTCCAGAATCAGGGCGCCACTCGCCCTCCGCTCGCGACGCACGGTCGCGCCGCGTCTCGTCCGCCTGCTGCTCGAGCTGCAGCAGGCCTCCTGCGTCACCCCGCGTCTGCTGCTCCCCCCGCCGGCCGGCCCTAGCAGCCCCGGCAAGCTCGTCCTCACGGTCGAGCGCCTCCTCCTCCACGCAGCACCTCCTCCCGCACTCACAGCGGCTGTCGCTGCCGCCGCTCGCTTACGCTCGCACTCACTGGAAGAAGAAGAAGGAGGAGCGGAGGTGATGAGAGTGAGGGAGAGGGCGAGGCTTTTTAAAGCCTCGCAGGGAGGAGAGAGAGAGCGGAACAGAGGGCGCACCCTGCGGTCGCAGGAGAGAGGGGAAAAGGCACCCGCAGGTCTGCTCACGCAGGCGCACAGACACAACCGCGCGTGCCGCCGAAACCGAATCCCAGACGTATGGAAGGGGTTCCAGACGTCTGGTCCGACGTCTGGGCCACCTCCCAGACGTCTTAAAAGATGTCTGAAGCCGCGCGTTCAGCGTTTTGCTGACGTGTTACACTCGTTACCTTTCAGGACCAGGTGTTGAGCAGCCAGGGTCAGTGGCTACAGAGGACGCTGGGCCGAGTAGGGCCCAGTAGAGTTACCACTGTTCTCTTGTACCTCTTTTTGTTGCACCGTAGTGAGTAGTTCTTGTTACCGTTGTACTTTTCTTTACCTGCAGTTCATATTATGTTATGAATGTTGTTCTACTATTGTGGTGGTATATACTGTAGTGGTTTCTTTCCTTACTGCTATATTTTCTTACTGTTAGTTATATTCATGCTGAATGTGATTTATTTTACTGCTTTTTTGGTTACTTCCTCGTTAGACGACTAGGTCTTGGGATTAGTCGAGTCGGTCCGGTTCTCGTGTCTCGTAGGGACTCGGGAATCAGGTCGTTACAACCGGAAGGCTCTGACACCTTTTCATATAACGACCCGAGTCCCTACGAGACACGAGAACCGGACCGACTTGACTAATCCCAAGACCTAGTCGTCCAACGAGGAAGTAACCAAAAGAGCAGCAAAATAAACCACATTCTGTATGAATATAACTAACAGTAAGAAAATACAGCAGTAAGGAAAGAAACCACTACAGTATGTACCACCACAACAGTAGAACAACATTCATAACATAATATGAACTGCAGGTAAAGAAAAGTACAGCGGTAACAAGAACTACTCACTACAGTGGAACCAAAAAAAAAGTGGTACAAGAGAACAGTGGTAACTCTACTGGACCCTACTCGGCCCAGCATCCTCTGCAGCCGCTGACCCTGGCTGCTCAACACCTGATCCTGAAAGGTAACGAGTGTAACACGTTAGCAAAACGCTGAGTAGAGTGGCAGCTAAACTAAAGAAACAGTAAAGTGTACAGTAGTTGTTTTAATTTTCTTTCTTCCTTTATTTATGTCTTTCTATTGTTTCAAAATTTATCTATTTCTCATATCCTTCACTTGATCTGGAATGTTCCTCGTGGGAACGATCTTGATTGCAGTCTTTTCCGAACAGTAGAAGTAGCACGTGGTGCTCTCCTGGCCAGGAGAGTCCCCCGTGATGATCCTACTCTCAGTCAACCACCCCAAGGTCACGGACAGGCGTAACGGTGACTACGGCACGCGCGATAAACGCACAGGTAGCTAACCCGCACTGGCACGCGGTCAGTCGTTTCCGTTAACGGGTGCACCCAAAGCACAGCACGGAACCAGCACAGGGTAGAGCCCTCTCAGTAACAGGGGTCCAACCCCTCCACAGTAACCAAACAGGGGCCTTGCCCCTCCACAGTCCGCGCACCCTCGCCTGACTACCCTGGTTTGCCCAGTGGGCCTAACAAGTCGGTGTAGGAGGCTAGCAGAACCCCGGGGCCCGTGGGGTAGCTAGTACCTCCCTACACTAGTAGATCTCCACGGTACTACGTACACGAGGGCCAGCAAGTCGGTACAAAGTGGCCAGTCCTAACCCCGGGTACCTGGGGCGGCTGGATCCGCTCTGCACTAAACTGGTACAGGTACTTCCCTTGGTACTATGTACCCAAGGGACAGCACACTACCACGTCTTTCTTTCTCAGTTCCATTCCTTTCTCTTTCCAAGAGTTCCACTCCTAATTCCCCGTAGGGTTCCAGTTCTTTTAACTCAGCACATTCAGGTTTCACCTTTCCAGTTTAACGTTCATACATCCCATACTCTCAGACATGCTCATTTATTCATAACAGGCAGCTGTTAAACCAATTTACAGGTAGCTATTATTTCCTTTCCACATTCTCCAAGACTGCAGTATTCATATATTCCACTAGTTCTTCCCATCCTAGGATTCATGCCATACCCTAGGATCTATCATACAATCTAGTTTTCCAGCCCTAGGATTCATGCAACACCCTAGGATCTACCATTCATTCTAGTTTCTCATTCCTAGGATTCATGCAATGTCCTAGGTTCTATTTATGGTTCCATAATTTAACAGATTATACTAATAAACTTAAAAGCCACTCTACCGGTTACAACAGGCGTACTGAGGGCGTGGTCGGGAATCCCGCGTACCTCCGCAACCTCCGAGACTGCAACGGAACGGGGTCCTATCACAAGGATCAAACACAAGGTGTTTCTCAAAATAGTATACAACTACTGTAGATGGGTAGAGGATTTAATTCCGAAAAGTACGCAACTTGAAACGCGGAAAACGGACACCGAACGGGCCCTAAACGGGTCGAAAACGACGAAGCAGTGCAAAATCAGACGTCTGGAACCTCTTCCAGACATCTTAAAAATTGGATCAGAGGTTACCTTTGCTCTGCGTGGTCTCTCAGACGTCCAGAAGCCTGCGGGGTCGTCTGGCCTAGTTCCCAGATGTCCAATGGTCACCCCGGATGTCTGGAAGTCATTCCCGTCGTCTGGCACTGCAGCCAGACGTCTGATTCGCGTTGGATGGCGAATCCAGAACCTGCACATACCCATTTCTCTCTCTCAGTACGGATGGCCGAAGAAAAGGAAGAAGGTACGAAAATAACTTACCTTTGAGACGTCTGGACCGTACTCCAGACGTCTTCCCCGTCGTCTGGTTGGAAACCCAAACGTCTGATTCTGGAAAAACTTCCAGAATCAGAGCACGACTCGCCCTCCGCCCGCGACGCACGGCCGCGCCGCGCCACGTCCGCCTGCTGCTCGAGCTGCAGCAGGCCTCCCGCGTCACCCGCGTCTGCGGCTCCCCCGCCGGCCGGCTCTAGCAGCCCCGGCAAGCTCGCCCTCACAGCCGAGCGCCTCCTCTTCTCGCGCAGCACCTCCTCCCGCACTCGCCGCGGCTGCCACCACCGCCGCTCGCTCACTCGCGCTCGCACTCGCGACCGGCTGGAAGGAGAAGAGGAAGGGGGCAGAGGTGAGAGTGAGGGCGAGGCTTTTTAAAGCCGCGTAGGGAGAGAAAGAGAGAGAGAGCGAGAGAGAGGGGTGCATCCTACGCCCGCAGGAGGGAGAGGGAAAAAGAGAGGGGGGTGCGTTCGTAGGTCTGCGCGCTCAGGCGCGCAGACGAAACCGCGCGTGTCGAAAAGAATCGAATCCCAGACGTCTGGAAGGGGTTCCAGACGTCTGGTCCGACATCTGGGCCACCTCCCAGGCGTCTTAAAAGACGTCTGAAGCTGCGCGTTCGTAGCAATATAACAAACTCAAAGGATGTTTCGTCCCCGAAACTTGTGCTAACTAGGGTGTGGGAAAAATGTCATAGTAACCATAACAAACTCAAAGAGGACCGAAGTCGGTACGAAAAGACGTACCCGCGAAGAGCTCCGGGTACCGCTCCCGCATTGCCGCCTCAGGCTCCCAGGTAGCCTCCTCGTACCGTTGGCTCCTCCGCAAAACCTTTACCAGGGGTACTTGCTTTCGTCTCAAACTGCGGATGGCTCGGTCTAGAATCTGCACTGGCCGCTCGGGGTAGGTCAGGTCGTCGCCCACCTCGACGCTCTCGTGACTCAGTACGTGACTGGGATCGGCTACGTACTTCCGGAGGTTGGACACGTGGAACACGTCGTGCACACTAGAAAGCTGGGGAGGGAGGGCAAGCCTGTAAGCAACGGGTCCAACCCACTCCAGGACCTCAAAGGGCCCCCCAAACCTCGGCGCGAGCTTCCCTCTCACCCCAAACCGTTGCAGACCCTTCATGGGCGAAACACGGAGAAAGACGTGGTCCCCAACCTCAAACTGCACCTCTCTGCGTCTCCGACCGCGTAGCTCTTCTGTCTGCTCCTGACAATGCGGAGTCGCCTCTGGATCTGCTCGACTACCTCCTGACTCTGCCGGATCAACCTGGGGCCAACCTCCCACTTGGTCCCCACCTCAACCCAACTCAAGGGTGCCGTACACCTCTGTCCGTACAGAGCCTCGTAGGGAGCCATGCCGATGCTCCAGTGATAACTGTTGTTGTATGCAAACTCCACCAGGGGCAGGTGCTCCTCCCAAGAGCCCCTCCAGTCCAGTACACAGGCACGCAAAAAGTCCTCAAGTGTCTGTATCGTGCGCTCGGACTGTCCATCCGTCTGGGGGTGGTAAGCTGTACTAAACCTCAACCGCGTCCCCAGGGCCTGCTGAAACTCAGTCCAAAACTGGGATGTAAAGCGGGTATCCCGGTCGGATACGATCTCCCACGGAACTCCGTGTCGTTGTACCATGTCGCGGATATACCTCTCTGCCAACTGTGCTGGTCCCAAAGTGACTCGGATCGGCAAGAATCGTGTCGTCTTCGTCAGTCTATCCACAATTACCCAGACTGCGTCGTATCCTCGCTGGGTAACAGGTAAGCCCACCACCAAGTCCATGGTGATGCTCTCCCACTTCCACTCTGGCACTGGAAGCGGCTGTAGCGGCCCTACAGGCCTCTGATGCTCGGCTTTCACCTGCTGGCACACTAAGCACTGCTGCACGAATTCACCCACATCCCACTTCATCCCCCTCCACCAAAACTCACGTTTCAAGTTGTGGTACATCTTCGTGTTTCCGGGATGTATGGTGAATCTGGAACCGTGTGTCTCAGTCAGGAGCTCTCTCAACAGCTCCTCGTCTCTGGAAACGCACAACCGTCCCCTCAGGCGCAGCACCTGGTCTGTGAAAGAGAAGTCCCCTAGGTCTCCTGACAGTACTCTGTCGCGCAAGGACTGCAAGTACGGATCGGCCATCTGTCCTGTGATGATGCGGTCTATCAGCTCTGGCCTAGTCTGTCGTGTCACCGCCACTGCCCCACAGTGCCCCTGTAACTCCAGGGGTCGCCAACTGCCCACCTCCCCCAAAAGGCTCCAACTTTGTAACTGTAAACTGGCCAAGTGTGTGGGTGCCTTACGGCTTAAGGCGTCAGCCACCACATTGGCCTTTCCCGGGTGGTAGGAGATGCTGCAGTCGTAGTCCTTCAGGAGCTCCAACCAACGTCTCTGTCTCATGTTGAGCTCCTTCTGATCAAAAAGGTATCTGAGGCTCTTATGATCTGTGAAAATCTCGAAGGTCTCACCGTACAAGTAGTGCCTCCAGGTCTTCAGCGCGAAGACGACAGCTGCCAACTCTAGGTCGTGGGTAGGGTAGGTATGCTCATGGGGCTTCAGTTGCCGCGAAGCGTAAGCGACGACGTGACCCCTCTGCATGAGCACACCTTCTAACCCCTGCAAGGAGGCGTCCGTATACACAACGAACCCGCCACTACTGTCAGGGATGGTGAGCACGGGAGCCGAAGTCAACCTCTCCTTCAGCTCCAGAAAACACGCCTCACAGGCGTCTGTCCAAGTGAAGGGCACGTCCTTCGGGGACAACTGTGTCAAAGGACGCGCAATCTGTGAAAAACCTCTGATGAATCGTCTGTAGTAGCCTGCCAATCCCAGGAAACTGCGAATCTCAGTGACTGAACGCGGTCTCTCCCACCTGAGCACTGCCTCGACCTTAGCTGGGTCCACCGCCAAGCCGTCTCCAGAGATCACATGACCTAAGAAGGTCACCTCCCTCAACCAGAACTCGCACTTGCTGTATTTGGCGTATAGCCTACATCGTCTCAGTGTGTCCAGAACCATCCGCAAGTGCTATTCGTGCTGCGTCTGATCTCGAGAATAGATGAGTACATCATCAATGAATACCACCACGAACTGGTCCAAGTACGGTCTAAACACCCGGTTCATCAGATCCATGAAAGCAGCGGGGGCATTGGTCAGCCCAAACGGCATGACCAAAAACTCGTAGTGTCCGTACCGGGTGCGGAAAGCTGTCTTGGAGACGTCGGTCTCCCTGATCCTCAACTGGTGGTATCCCGACCTCAAGTCGATCTTGGAGAACACCGTGGCACCCCGCAACTGGTCAAACAAGTCGTCGATCCTCGGCAGCGGATATCTGTTCTTGATGGTGACCCTATTCAGCTGTCGGTAGTCCACAGAAAGGCGTAGGGTACCATCCTTCTTTTTCACAAACAGTACCGGGGCTCCCCAGGGAGACGCACTGGGCCTCACGAAACCCTTCTCCAAAAGGTCCTGCAACTGAGACTTAAGCTCTCGTAGCTCAAGCGGTGCCATCCTGTATGGCGTGGTGGAGAAGGGGCTGGTCCCTGGTACTAGCGAGATCTCAAACTCGATCTCGCGCTCGGGCTGTAGTCCTGGTAACTCGTCTGGAAACACGTCAGGGTACTCTCTGACCACCGGGATGCTCTGGAAGTCTGCCACAGGGCTGGGCTCTACCACCACACAAGCTAGGAAGCCCTCACACCCCTGGCTCAAAAGTCTCGCCGCCCGAAGTGTCGAGATGCACCTAAAACCTCCGTCCACTGGCTGTCCGTGAAACTCGAAAGAAGGCAACTCCGGAATGGAGAAGACGATCTTCCTCTCAAAACAGTCCACCAAGGCGTGGTAAGCGGACAGCCAATCCATCCTCAGAATCACTCCAAAGTCCTCCATCTGTATCATAATCAAGTCAGCTGGCAGGCTATATCCCCCGATGCTAACCTCGCAATCCGTGTACACCTCTTCAGCTACGAACAGCTGAACACTCGGACCTCTGATTACGAACGGATTCTCTAACAGTGTATAATCCTGGTCCAAACTAACTGCGAAACTGGCTGCGACAAACGAGTGCGTAGCGCCGGAATCGAAAAGCGTGTAAATGAGTCTGCCGGAAACTGAAACCATACCTGCCACAACCGAGCCCGAAGCTCTGGCATCCCTGTGTGTCAGGGCGTTGATATGCCCCTCAGCTCTAGGTGCGGACGAAGCAGCCACACTCTGCGTCGGACGGGCAGGTGCTGGCCGGTACCCTCCTCGTGACTGCTGTCCTCCTCTTCGCGCCTGGTAACCACGGCCTCCTGCGCCCCCTCCAGTGCTCTGCGCGGGAAGTATCTGCTGACCTCCTGCCCTAGACGGGCAGTCCCTCCTGATGTGGCCCGGCTGGCCACACTGGTAACAGAGGGGAACCCGACTCCCGCCCTCAGTGGGTCCCTGCTGTCGGCTGGGCGGGGGTCCGGTGCTGGTGACTGGCCCCTGTCGAGGGCCCCCAAAGGCCACTGATGGCCCTATAAAATGTGACGGCTCTCCTGCGGACGCCACGTGTCTCCTCTCTCGCCGGCCCTGTGAAAAGTTTGGCTGAAAGGGCCTCTTCCGCCCGCCGTCAGTGTCTCGCGCGGACGGGTTGGTCTCCTCGTAAGTCATGGCTGCCTCCACCACCCTCGAAAACGTAGGTAGCTTCAGGGGTTTGACATATCCCCGAATCGCAGGCCGGAGCCCCTCGGTGAACCTCCAAAGGCGCTCCTCCTCAGTAGCTACCGCTGTCGTTGCAAAGCGGGACAGCTCCAGGAAACGCGTGCGGTACGCGCTCACGGTCATCGTCCCTTGGCGGAGAGTGTGGAACTCTCGCCTCCTCTGGTCCTGCCACGTCTGGGGAAAGTACTGCTCGCAGAAGAGGGCAACGAACCGATCCCAGGTCGGCTCGTCCCTCTCCTGTCCCTGGACCACCCTCCACCACCTATGTGCCGCACTCTCCAGCTGGTACGTGGCAAAGACCACGCGGCACTCCACCGGGGGGTGAAGGGTGTCGAAAATCTCCTCCAGCTGCTCGAGCCAGTCCTCTGCCTCGGTCGGGTCCTCATCCCCGTTGAAGGAGGGGGGCTTCAGCTTCCGGAACTGCTCGAAGAGCTCGGAGTGGCGCTGCAGTGGGGATGCTGGTGCACCTCCAGGCAACGGTGCCTCGTGCACAGAAGTATCGGAAGAAGGTGGGGACTGCGGCGGCCCATCCCCTCCCCCGTGTCCAGCGCCGCGTCCGTCGGGTGGTCCCACAGAGGACTCCCCCTCCGCAGCCCCAGGGGGAGGCGCTCGGGGCGGTGGGTGGAGCTCCTCTCGCACAATATCCCGTATCAGCTGGGCAAGGTACTGGGCCTGGACACCCGGGAGTAGTGGCTGGTCCACTGAGGCATCGGCAACGGCATGCTCACCTCGCCGACCTCATCCTCGGCCGCGCCCGCGGCCCGCCTTACCAGTCCCGCGGTGAGGCATCTCCTGCAAGGAGACGCGAAACAAAACGGAACACGTCACTACGGAACGATACCTAACGGAAACGTCTAAGAGGTCATGTCAAAAGATATGTTGTGGTGGCTACTCTAGTTATAGACATGCGAATTGGTTATTTTCTAGTCAGTTGATTCACTTCTCGGGACGACCTTGCTCTGATACCATCTTGTAACGACCCGATTCCCGAGTCCCTACGAGACACGAGAACCGGACCGACTCGACTAATCCCAAGACCTAGTCGTCCAACGAGGAAGTAACCAAAAGAGCAGTAAAATAAATCACATTCAGCATGAATATAACTAACAGTAAGAAAATACAGCAGTAAGGAAAGAAACCACTACAGTATATACCACCGCAGCAGTAGAACAACATTCATAACATAATATGAACTACAGGTAAAGAAAAGTACAGTGGTAACAAGAACTACTCACTACAGCAGAAACAAAAGGGGTACAAAAGAACAGTGGTAACTCTACTGGACCCTACTCGGCCCAGCGTCCTCTGCAGCCGCTGACCCTGGCTGCTCAACACCTTGTCCTGAAAGGTAACGAGTGTAACACGTCAGCAAAACGCTGAGTAGAGTGGCAGCTAAACTAAAGAAACAGTAAAGTGTACACTAGCTGTTTTAATTTTCTTTCTTCCTTTATTTACGTCTTTCTATTGTTTCAAAATTTATCTATTTCTCAGATCCTTCACTTGATCTCGAATGTTCCTCGTGGGAACGATCTTGATTGCAGTCTTTTCCGAATAGTAGAAGTAGCACGTGGTGCTCTCCTGGTCGGGAGAGTCCCCCGTGATGATCCTACTCTCAGTCAACCACCCCAAGGTCACGGACAGGCGTAACGGTGATTACGGCACGCGCGATAAACGCACAGGTAGCTAACCCGCACTGGCACGCGGTCAGTCGTTTCCGTTAACGGGTGCGCCCAAAGCACAGCACGGAACCAGCACAGGGCAGAGCCCTCTCAGTAACAGGGGTCCAACCCCTCCACAGTAACTAAACAGGGGCCTTGCCCCTCCACAGTCCGCGCACCCTCGCCTGACTACCTTGGTTTGCCCAGTGGGCCTAACAAGTCGGTGTAGGAGGCTAGCAGAACCCCGGGGCCCGTGGGGTAGCTAGTACCTCCCTACACTAGTAGCTCTCATCGGTACTACGTACACGAGGGCCAGCAAGTCGATACAAAGTGGCCAGTCCTAACCCCGGATCCCTGGGGCGGCTGGCTCCGCTCTGCACTAAATAGGTACAGGTACTTCCCTTGGTACTACGTACCCAAGAGACAGCACACTACCACGTCTTTCTTTCTCAGTTCCATTCCTTTCTCTTTCCAGGAGTTCCACTCCTAATCCCCCGTAGGGTTCCAGTTCTTTTAACTCAGCACATTCAGGTTTCACCTTTCCAGTTTAACGTTCATACATCCCATATTCTCAGACATGCTCATTTATTCATAACAGGCAGCTGTTAAACCAATTTACAGGTAGCTATTATTTCCTTTCCACATTCTCCAAGACTGCAGTATTCATATATTCCACTAGTTCTTCCCATCCTAGGATTCATGCCATACCCTAGGATCTATCATACAATCTAGTTTTCCAGCCCTAGGATTCATGCAACACCCTAGGATCTACCATTCATTCGAGTTTCTCATTCCTAGGATTCATGCAATGTCCTAGGTTCTATTTATGGTTCCATAATTTAACAGATTATACTAATAAACTTAAAAGCCACTCTACCGGTTACAACAGGCGTACTAGGGGCGTGGTCGGGAATCCCGCGTACCTCCGCAACCCTCGAGACTGCAACGGAACGGGGTCCTATCACAAGGATCAAACATAAGGAGTTTCTCAAAATAGTATACAACTACTGCAGACGGGTAGAGGATTTAATTCCAACAAGCACGCAACTCGAAACGCTGAAAACAGACTCCGAACGGGCCCTAGACGGGTAGAAAACGACGAAGCAGTCCAAAATTAGACGTCTGGAACCTCTTCCAGACGTCTTAAAAAGTGGATCAGAGGTTACCTTTGCTCTGCGTGGTCTTTCAGACGTCCAGAAGCCTGCGGAGGCGTCTGGCCTAGTTTCCAGACGTCCGATGGTCACCCCGGACGTCTAGAAGTCCCTCCAGTCGTCTGGCACCACTGCCAGACGTCAGATTCACGTTGGATGCGAATCCAGAACCTGCGCGTACCCATTTCTCTCTCTCAGTACGGACAGCCGAAGAGAAGGAAGAAGGTACGAAAATAACTTACCTTTCAGACGTCTGGACCGTACTCCAGACGTCTTCCCCGTCGTCTGGTTGGAAACACAGACGTCTGATTCTGGAAAAACTTCCAGAATCGGAGCGTGACTCGCCCTCCGCCCACGACGCACGACCGTGCCACACCTCGTCCGCCTGCTGCTCGAGCTGCAGCAGGCCTCCCGCGTCACCCCGCGTCTGCTGCTCCCCCGCCGGCCGGCTCTAGCAGCCTCGGCAAGCTCGCCCTCACGGCCAAGCGCCTCCTCTTCTCGCGCAGCACCTCCTCCCGCACTAGCCGCGGGTGCCACCGCCGCCGCTCGCTCACTCGCGCACCGGCTGGAAGGAGAAGAGGAAGGGGGCGGAGGTGAGAGTGAGGGCGAGGCTATTTAAAGCTACGCGGGGAGAGAAAAAGAGAGAGAGCGAGAGAGGGGGAGCAGCCTGCACCCGCAGGAGGGAGAGGGAAAAAGAGACGGGGGTGCGTTCGCAGGTCTGCGCGCTCAGGCGCGCAGACGAAATCGCGCGTGTCGAAAAAAATCGAATCCCAGACGTCTGGAAGGGGTTCCAGACGTCTGGTCCGACGTCTGGGCCACCTCCCAGACATCTTAAAAGACGTCTAAAGCCGCGCGTTCGTAACAATACCAGTGCAGCGCTTCATTAGTTCCCGAGGTGGGACTATCTAAGTCCATTCCAGGCCGAACTTTGGTCGACGATTCCGGCCGACTCACTAGGTGATTTCGATCGAGCAAAGGCTCGATCGAGAGCCCTTTGGATGCTCTACATGTACGTAACACCAATTTGATGTTCGAGATAGATCTGGCCCTTCGATTTGAAGGGCAAAGGTGAAATGTTTTCACGGCCATTCATGGCCTGCAAAGGGTAATTTCAGGTCTTTTGACCTACAGGAAAGAGTCTGACCTCCAAGTGAGTTCTAAATCATCTTTAGTAGGTGATTCCGCATCAATTGGTGAAGAAAGAGAGCTCTATATGGTGTCAGGAAGAGGAAGAAGCTCATGAGCTTCTTACAGGAGCTTTAGAGCTCCATTTTGAGCTCTAAACAGTTCGATAGAGAGCTAAGGATCCCTGGAAAAGATTTAAACCTTCTTTGCAAGAAGTTATGATTCAATCTGGGTGAATTTGGCATCCAAATCTCACCAAAAACTCAAAGAACTCAGTATTGGGTTCTAAAGAACCCAAACTGGACAGTGATCAAATTCACACAAAATCCTCAATAAAACTCAATCAAATCAATTCCAACTCACTCTAAATCATCCCAGAAAGAATTTCAATCTTTTAATCTGCAGAATTAAACACTTAATCCTCAAATTGAACCTTGGATTTGACCACAGTAAGCTCAGAGTTGACTTTGAGAATTAGAGCTTCTCTAACCTAATTAAGACCCTAGTTTAATTCTATTTAACCTCAGAAATCATTTTAGACCTTAAAACTAAGTTTTGAAGCTCTTAAAGGCCCTCTTAGACACTGTCACCTAAGCTCAAAAGTGGAGTGTTCGGTGGAATAATCTAAGGGATTTTAGAGCCAGATCAAATATGACTCCTATAGGTTTTGCTTGAACTTTTTGACCTATTTCTAAAACCTAAAACCTAACAGGTTAGCTTCTCCAACTCCGCCAGAGTTGGAGAAGACAGAAGTTGTCTACAAGCTTCAGGTATCAAAACATCAAATTGACAATCGCTACATAGTCCTTAGGTCCTAAATAATGGAGCTCTGCATAGAGTTCTATGGGCTGTAATGGAACATTGACTCGCCGGAGCTCCGATGAATCCGATTCTGATATACAGAGATGAATAACACAGTAATTGAGGCCATTATTGACCCATGGAGATTCCAAGGACCTAGATAGATCCTAAGATCTCCCTAATTGGCTCAGAGAATGATCAGAATTTAGGATTTATCAGGGTATTCGAAAATTGAGCATTCTGAGTTCGTCAGAACTCAGAATGCTTCCTCTCACTCAATTGAGTGAGGGAAAGTATTCTAAGGGGTGAGGCAATACTAATGAACTAATTATTTAGGTGATTACTCATCTCTGAGATGCCATTGACAGCGAGTTCAGAGATAAGGTGGAATTTTGGCGTTTATTTTCTATGATTTAATTATACTAATTAGGTATAGGATCGAGGCCCTTAGATTATGAAGATGTGATGGAGGGCCCTAGTGAGTGTGTTTTAATCTCAAAGACCTTTGCCGTGGACAGCGGAGGTCGCCGGTGAATGTGAAATGAACTAGGCGATTCGGCTACTAACAGTGAGGGAAAAACGATGTTATGAAATTATGATAAGGTGAGAGAGGTGAAAAATGCGTAAAAATGACAAAAGAATGGCTCAAACGAGCTTAAAGAGCTTGCCGGAGCTAAGGAAGATGACATACAATTTGAAATTTTAAACCTAATTAACTACCTAATCTACTGAACTAAGTTACACTACTCTTACCTTAACCTAATCCTACTGTTACCTGGACGAAGGAGGTTGAGGAGTCTTCGTTGAAGGTTCTTAACAGAGGATGAAATTAGAAGGTTGGAGGCGGGTAGTTTCGTGGCGTGGTAGCGGAGTCCAGCGTTGGCGCTTCGTCAGAAGACGCAGCAGACGGTGGTGGAGATCGGAAGTAAGTGGAGACGATCGGAGGAATAGGATGAAGACGGAGATTAGTCGTAGGAGAAGGAAGAATAGCTTATCAATTAGCTGTGGTTGGAGAAGAATGTCGGGAGCTAACCACCCAAATCGAAGGGTTTAAGGGGTATTTATAAGATTTGAAGATGGCTAAGGAGCTTGAATTCGGACGGGTTTGCGTCTAGGTGCGACCTAACTTCTGGCGTTGTCTCCGATGCCGGTGAGGTTAACGCCGTGACCTAATTAGGATTTAGGGCAAATCCGAACTGATGGATGGATTGAAGAGGGTGAGCGCATGCTCCATGCGCTTGGTGTGGAAGGAAGGATGCCAGATGTGAGGAGATCAGTTGGTAAACGCACTGCTGATCATTAGCCGTTGAAGCGGCTGAAGAAGAAATGAAGATGAAGAAGATGTTCACAGGGACCTATATGCAAGGAAAAGTAAGGACCTAGGTGAAAAGAAATGACTCAAATGCAATGAATTCCAAGGATCAAAATGCAAACAAAGGCTTTTAATGTTAATTTAAATTATTTTCTTTTCTAACTTTTATATATATTTATAATTTAGCTAAATATTATATTAAAGCCTTGTATTCACATTTTTGATCCATTTCTTTATATTTATTTACTTATTAACTTGCTTAAGTTATTTAAGACTTAGATCTTAAGTTATACTTAAGTTAAATAAAATATTGATTAGGTAATTAATTAATGGTATTTTGAGTACATTTATTAATTATATTATTAATAATATTAATTGGCTTATAATTTATTATTTTTAGCTTATTTTTAGGTCCTTTAATGATTTGTCTCTTATTACATAATTAGCCCTAATATATACATATACCTAGCTAATTAACTAGGGAAACTAGTTAATTAGGGGTAATTAGAAGCTATGATGAACCTCTCATCAAGTAACACTCCCACAATTCTGGGAAATTTCCGAGCGACCCTTGGGAAGGGTCATTTCATAACTCCTCTTATGTTAAATACATCATTAAGAGATAAATTCCATAAGCAAATGCTTGCTCTACTCACTCTAGTGTCCCATTGCTGTGCAAATCTATTCCTTGGGCGAACACCCACTCCCTTGTTGCTGTAATACTACTATTATCTCAGGGAGTACTCTCACCATAGTTACTAAACTCTTATATATCTATTTGGGGAGCCCTATAGGGTGTATTTTCATTTCAATTTTATATTCTGTTGTACCTAAGTATTTGGCCTGTTGGATTCCTGCCTCTTCCTTACGAAGGGAGAAACCTACGTTTTGGGATCAAAGGTGTGATTCGTATTTGAGGTACATTACCCTTGTTCAAGTAGTATGATTAGTGGATTAATCACTAGGTGATCAGAAATCTTAATCAAGGTTTGACTTAAGTGGTGGTTTTATCCAGATTTTAAGTTTTCACCTAAAAATTATTGTGTTATTTATGTGATCAAATTTTTATTTTCCAATTATATTTTCAATTTCATTATTCACCCTCCTCTAATTCATTTTCATGCTCGAGGGGGTATGTTGAATTAAAATAAAATTTAAGGGTAGATTTGTCCTTTTCTTGTGATACTCCGGTAAAGACACCATACCTTCTAATCGTCTACTTAAAAGGCTTAACACTAGTTGCATCTGCTGAGGGTAAAATTTGTAGTGGGATTTATGCAAATATGAAATTTCAGTTGTGTTTATGAAATATTAAATGTTTTCATTGACACTTAGGTATAACTCCTTTGGCATTTATTTATCGAAAATAGTCTATAGAGGATGCGTGATATGGCTTTTCAACACTCATGTTGCCCAACATTAGGTTTTGGGCCCACATGCTCATCCAAATAGATCTTGGTTGTCACTAGGGCTGTTAAACATAGGAGCTTGGCATATGTCTAGTAATCTAGGATAATACCTAGTTGACTAGGTCATGAGATAGTTGAAATGTGATGATCGCACTTGAAAGTTACTCTTAGAAGTATATATACTAAATTACAATTGATATTTAGTTTGATTTTAAAGAATGAAACAATTAATAAGAAACATTGGAGCATAAAGATAACCTCTGAAGAAGACATCATGGAAATGGAATATTAGTACGAAATCTAGGAAATATGACTTGAGAGATGAGTGGTTGTGGGGTACTATACAAATATTGATTTATTTCGTCTAGCAAAAGTCAAAATGGAAACATAGGTATTTTGTGAATATTGAAGACAAATCCAATGGATTAATGGAGTAACAACTAATGATTAGTTTCAAAAGTTAACTAAAAAAAGAATCGTAGTAAAGTAGTACCCAAGGACTAAGTGGATTGATAGATACATATACTTAGGGCACAATGCATTGAGTTTGGTATCAAGGAGAACCTTTCGTAACCCACCGTGAAGAACTTTCAAAAGAAAATGCGATTATTGAGATTTGATCAAGTAATCAGAACCTTATACATGTTATAAAATCCTTTGGAAAGAGTAGAAGAATGCATTATCTCAATAAACACAACAGTAAACAATTGGAATGCTAAGGCTTGTAAGAATACAACTTTCTAGAATAGAGAGGAAGCACCTACAATCTTGTCCTTCAATGTATAGGAAGGATCAAAGACTCTTGAGCTATCCCTAGTATTTGTCTTACCATAGAGTAGAATAGAATTTTTAAATGACCTTGGCAATCTTTGTTATTGCCTTAACGAAAAATTGCCAAATTTTTTTTTTACTCTAATTCTCTTACTCTAGCTTTGTAGTATGAAGGGACTAGGAAAAAAGATATAAAGATTCCTATATATCTAATCAAATTAAGGCCGATCTTTATGCTTTATGTAAATCCATCTCCTTGCATCGAATATTAAAGCTTCTACAATTAGTAGCACAATAGTTAGCCAAGGATAGAAGATGAATAGTTACTATACCTTGAGTTCAAGGCACTACTAATTGATTAATATCATCTTAAAGAAATGTCTTTTCCTCACTATAAAAGAGACATTTGATGGGTGAGAGGTGGCAGCAATCCATCAATAAGTAGTCACAAGGTATGGAAATCTAAATACCTAATTAGGTTCATACAAGTCTTTGCCACAACCCAAAATAATATCCTCAAAGCTTGATTGAATATCATCTATTTGCATCATATATAATGACTAAGGATTAAACTTGAGTCTACTTAAGAAAATCAGACCCTGCTAGCTTGTTTTACTTAGTTTAGTAGACGCAAACTATTAATTCAAATATTTAATTCAAACTATCGAAGGATACTCAATTCTTACAATCTCTAATCCACTTCTCACATTCATTAGATGTGGAGCTATTTTAAGAGGTTCTACATATAAGACCCTCTTAGGATAAACTATCGAAAGACTTCGATCGTCCATGTTGAAATTGTATTTTATTTAAGAACCAAAATCTTAAAATATACTTTTAGTCAAAATATTAAGTATGAACTGTCGACATGTATGGGTGCATGTCTGGAGCATTGCTGTGTTGGTCCTAATAAAAAATTATTTTTTTTGATGGTCATATCAATGTACCCAAATCACCTTGTTGGGCCACCTTCTAGAAATTAATTTAAAAATCAAACTGTCAAGCCAACACATTGAATCATGCGTCGCATTTCCCGATAAAACGGTTGGCAATCTATGCCTCATTTGTGTTTACGCATGCAATTAGAGACTATCTATGCCTACCCAGTTTTGAAAATTGCCATATGTATTCTTTAAATGCCAATTTTTCCCGAAGCCATCACCTTTTGTGTGAAATACATGTATTTACCTTCTTGAAAATAAAACAAGTATTAATCAAAAAAAAAAAAAAAGAGTAAAGGTGCAATGTATATATACTTTTCATGGAGAAAAGTACAAAAACATACTTTGTAATACTTGGAAATGAAAACCTTCATCTACGTCTAATAAGAAAAGAAAGGGCATCTCACAAAAGTTCACAAAAAAGTTGATACAGTTTCCGGTGACGAATAGATACGTTAGTTCAGAATATTTGCCTAAGGACATAAGTGGATAGACGAACTCTTTTAGCCAACGGAAAGGCCTGGACTGAACGCTTGGCATTGAGGTGGATAGATCCGTCCAACAGCCTCGACAGGCCAGACTAGCCTTTTTTTTTTAATTATTTTTTTATTCTTTGAAATTAAGATTTTATTCATATGGGAAATATAAAAACCCCACAACAACAAAAAAACAGCAATAATCGTAGGAGCCACGGTGAGGCCACGATGGTTTGGGTGCCCTCGACCGGTCGGTTGTGTGCAGCATAACCGCACAGCAAGATCTAACAAATGAAATGAGCGATCTACCTTGAGATGTTAATCGCCCAGACAACACACATCTCCAACTAAGGATAAAGCCCACAACTATATACATAAATAAATAAATAAAAGACACTAACAACGACAAAGGAAAAAAAATTAGAGATAACCCACGGCCAAATGGCTGAACAAAAACCAGGGATGGAGGGAGGTGGGATGGATCTCAAAGAAGCCAAACCTGAGAAGAGGTGATTCCATAGAGACCATCCTTCACCAACCGTCATTCATGGTGCCACCGGAGGAACCGACGACGGCAGCTACAGGACGCCGGCAGTAGGAAGGAGCTCCACATCGCCGGGGGAGATGTGTAGGAAGAGGGGAGAGGTCTGGAAGGGAAGGGTCGGGAACTATTTCTTCGTGCTTGGACTCGCATGGGAGATCATATCTAAGCACAACTGATCAGTATATATATATATAATCGATATGACTTTTCTAAGCTTAAACTACTGCAGTCCGACATTCAAATTAAAGAGTAACCACAAACAACAGGTAAATTTTGAAGTTCTCTTTACCGTCTGGGACATTTTTTTCTACAAGATAAAAGATGTCAAAATAAGAAAAGATCACCTGAACAGAGTGCCGTAGTTGACCTGATGGAGAAAGCATGACTGTAAAACGTATGCTGTTTGTTTGTTTCTCATTTTGATAAGAAGGTTTTGAGATCTGCTTTCTTAAATCAAGTATTTATTAATGATGTTTTGACAAAATCCGAAAATAGGATTAAGGATTCAATCATGCTTAGCTAATTGAAATTTGTCGGCCTGATTTCTGTGGAGAACATATAATAGACAGCCCTATACAGAGAATGATTTTATATTTTAATATTGATTGATATTGATAGGAATAATTAATTAGGAATTGATCTCAAATCAGAAAATTGATTATGACTTATGATAAATCTCAATATTAATATCAAGTCACAAGATTAAAATTTTTTCCATTTGAGAGGATTGCATCATACTTTTGGTCTCATCTCATTTAAGTGGAACAACTTCTATCGCCACCGTACGGTGATAGTGCCCATCATTGACATCAAAGAGGTCATGAGATTAGATTTCAGGTCCAACGTATTTCCTATCTAAAAGGACAAAAAAAAGACAAGGAGAGAAATGGGGACAAAGGCAGGGGTAGAAGAGATATTTACCCTGTCCCCTCTTGGGCTTAGAACAAGGAATCGTCTCCAAACCCCCTGTAACCCAATTCTAAGATGGTTACCCGTCGTTTCCCCCCAACCATAAAAACTGCCGTGCCGACCCATCGTGAAGCCAAACTCCCTTCCCGCCATGGCAACCACAACCGCCACCGCCACCGCCCCCAGCCCCTGGTCGACGCCCTTCTCCTCCACTCCCTACCACGAATTCCCCACGAGTGTTGACGACACCGATGTCGAGAACGATGAGGAGGAGGAGGAGTTCTTCGAAACTCTCGACCGCATCCTCTCCTCCGGCTCCTCTGATGACGAACTCGCAAACACCACCACCACCACCACCTCCTCCTCCTCCACCCTCCCTCCCCCTCCACCTCCCCTCCCGGGTTCCTCCTCCCAGCGCCACCGCCGCCACACCGCCCCCTACGACCTCTGGCTCTCCCCACCCTCCTCCGTCCAGGAGCGCCGCGGCCGCCTCCTCCTCCAGCTCGGCCTCTCCCCGGACCCCCACGGCCACTCCTCCTCCAATCTCGACCGCTCCCCCGACCACCCCGCGGGGGTCAACGCGAGCGCTCCCCCCGTCGCCAACAACGACACCCCCCAGCAGCAGCAGCAGCAGCCGCTCCCCAAGGTCATGGGGTCCCCGATCGCGCAGGAGCTGCTGCGGAGGGAGTCCGGCGACGAGGCGGGGCCGCTGGGGCCCCGCGAGGGGGCCCGGAGGAAGGGGTGGCTGAAGAGCCTCAGGCACATGGCCAGTGCAATGGTGTACAGGAATGAGAGGAAGGAGAAGAGAAGAAGCGGCGACGGCGAAGGCGGAGACGAGAGTACCAGGCGGTCGAGCACCGTGGGCGACGGCGACGTGGCGCTTCAGCTCGCGTTCTTCCAGGGCTTGGAGAGGGTGAGGGTGAGGGTGAGGCAGGCGGGGAGGGGGGCGTGGCGGGAGTTGACCGGTATGTTCGTTATGCAGGAGGTGAGGGCCCACGCGGGCGCCGTGTGGAGCGTAAGATTCAGCGTCGACGGGAGGTACTTGGCAAGTGCTGGGGAGGATTGCGTTGTTCGTGTTTGGGAGGCGAGTGAGGTGGAGTGGAAGGGGAAGAGAGACGGGGGCCACGTGGTGGCGGTGGACGGGGGTGCCGTGGTGGCGGAGGACGAAGGGTCGAAGGAGTTGAGTTGTAGATCGGGAAGGAGGAGGGGGAAGGGGTCATCGTCGTCGACCGCGGGATCGAGGCGCTTCTCGTTCAGCTTGGAGAACATGGCGGTGCCGGAGAAGGTGTTCGCGTTGTCGGAGAAGCCGGTGTGCTCGTTCCACGGCCATAGCACGGATGTTCTCGACCTCTCGTGGTCAAAGTCCGAGGTTGGTTTTCTTCTTCTCCCCCTCCTTGTAAAAGGAAAATGTTGAATGCACCTTTCATCTCACATAAAATCCCAACCATGAAATTTGAGCTATGGAAGGAGGAGAATGAGACACAAGTCCAATTCCTATTTTTATTTCATTCTACCTCATGAATGGCTCAGATTTTATTGGTGAGATTCTGAGTGAGATACCAAAGATCTCACCTTGTATGCCACCTATGTTTCTAGATTTGTGTTAAACATTTTCTTACTCTTGTTTGTATGTACTCATTTACCACCATTGGATATTAATGGTATTGAATATAAATTTTAATTGGGTTGAATTAGGTTTTTGGAAAGTGCTATTTCCTACTTATATGTTGGAGTCCAAATGACAGTATGTTAATGCTCTATTCCATGGTAGAATAATAATTGAGAGAAGAAGGGGATTGCATTAGGAAGTTGAGGAATTAAAGGAGTTTCCAACTTGAAAGAGCTCGTTCGATATTAAAATAGCTTTAATATCTATACCCCGACGTAATTAGTTGGAAAATAGCTTTACCTAAGTATGAAATGTGGCCTCTTCCTACAAGACCAATACTTGGCTTGAGGAACTCTTGAATTATGACTTTGAATCTTAATGTTACCAAACGGAACTAAAAGGGCAGAGTAGTTCTGATCTCATCAAGATCATTGCAGGTGGAAGTTGTTTTGATGAATGTAATACTTGTGAATTTGAGCTTTGCTTCCATCAAGAACAAATTTGTCTAGCTATCAGAGGATTGGGGGATGGGTTCTACAGTCTTTGATTGAGTACAGAACCATCAAACAAGGATCCATTTTAATTTCTTCTTACTTCTCAATGCTTTTCGATCAACCAACTTTCAGGCAATAAGGTTTGCATTGGATCTCATAGGTTCAACAAACTAAATTTATTTTCCTTAGGCTCAATATTATGCATTAAATTTGACCTTATTCTGGGCCTAAGGAAGGACATACACGAAGTCTACTTAGTGCGAATTTGCAGTGTATTTGGCATAAACGGAGTTGTTTATCTTGAATAATCTACCTAATTGGTTAATGCTTCTCCTTTAACTTCTTCTCATTTTTAAAAACTCTACCTTTCTATGCTATGCAATTTTTAACTTTCCTTCGCATTTTTGCAGCTTTTGCTGTCAGCTTCCATGGACAAAACTGTGAAGATGTGGACAATGTCAGATGGCTCTTGTCTGAGAACATTCTCCCACAATGATTTTGGTAAGTATCGACTCCCAACTTTCATACGAATTATCCTTAATTTCCATCCTTGAGCTTGGTTTTGATTCCTTTTTACATGGATTTTCTTGTAGTCACCTGCATCCAATTCAATCCTTCTGATGACAACTACTTCATCAGTGGGTCATTAGACACCAAGGTTCGGATATGGAGTATTGGGAACTGCAAAGTCGTTCATTGGAGCGACATGCATGAAATGGTCACTGCTGTTTGTTACACTCCAGACGGCCAGGTTTGATTATTATTTCAACTTTTAGTTCAAAATTTTATCTTATGTGTTTTAATTTAAAGTTGATATTATTTTGATCATGGCCGCTGAGAGGTCTAATTATGCAATTTTTTTTAAGGGAGCATTTGTTGGTTCGAACAAGGGATCTTGCCACTTGTATGATATATCAGGTAAGCTGTGATCAAAGCTCTGTATGCATATGGCCAACAAATCGTTGATAGATCATAAGCAATTAAGCACTCTCAACCAAAGACGAAAATGTCACGTAAAACAAAGTTTAGAGAATAAATAAAGGAAAACATGGAATGTTCAAAGTAGTAGAGCAAATCCTTTCCAAGTTGGTAGGTTTCAGAACTAGGAGCAAAATCGGATGAGTGATATGGTTTGAATTTGAGGGAGAGCTTGCATAAATTAAATATATAACCTTTGGCTATTTAGTTAAAAGGAATTGTAGAAATTGAAATCTTACGAATAAAATAAACAGGAAAAAGATCAAGCACATAGTTACACGATGATTTACGTGGAAATCCTTCACGATGTAAGGGAGAAAACCACAGAAATGAGTGCCCTAGGCCTCCACTCTCACAGGAGGTTAGGGTTTCTTCATTAAGGCCTTTACAGAAAAAGAGGAGGGGTGCAGGTACGATATCTATGCAAGGGATAAGTGGATTTGCACTCAAGATCCATTAACCCAATGATTACAACTCAACACCCCCCTTTAAGTTGGGCATAAATGTCAAACATGCCCAACTTTCTAGCTATCTTTCCAAATTGAGATACAAGTACCTTGGTGAACAAGTCATCAACTTGATCACTTGACTTAACATATGGTAGGCACAATATTCCTGCATCAATCTTGTCACAAATGAAGTGTTTGTCTAATTCCACATGATTTGTCTAAACATGAAGAATTAGATTATTTGCAAGATTGATGGCAGGTTTGTTGTCACGATAAAGCATCATCATAATCTTTGGTTGAAGATCAATATCTAATAGAAGAATTTGCACCCACAACATCTTAGTGACTCCAAGAGCGACTGACTTATGTTTTGCTTCTGCGCTCGATCTTTTCATTACCATTTGCTTCTTACTTTACCAAATGACAAGATTTCCCCCTAATTACATCCAATATCCAAATGTAGATCGTTTATCATCACATGAGCATGCCCAATCAACATCAAAATATCCTTCAAGAATGTGTTCATCCCCCTTGGTATAAAGGAGTCCCCTTCTTGGATCTTTCTTTAGATATCACAACACCTTGTAAATTGTCTTGAGATACATAGCTTTAGCTAATATGTGTATGAATTATACACATCCAAAAACACGGGGAGGAAGCTGAAAGGGTTCCACATTAGGGAATAACATGGAAAAAGGAACCTTGCCATCAAGGACACGAATAGGCACCCCGTTCGTAAGATAAGTGCTCATAAGAAGCACATCGGCCCAATACTTTTGGAGAACATTTCGTTGGAGAAGAAGAGCATGAGTAATCTCAAGGAGATGTCATTTTTCTTTTTAGCCACACCATTCTGTTGGGCTGTGTAACTACAAGGCGTTTCATGGATGATACCCATATCTTGGAAATGTGCAATCAACTTGGAGTCTAAGTACTCTTTTGCATTCCCACATCTAAATCTTTTGATACTTGCATTGAATTGGTTCCTCACCATATTGCTAATAAGGATGACTATTTTGGGAAGCTCGTCCTTACTCTTCATCAAATATACAAAATTACACCTTGATCAATCATCACCGAAGGTCATAAAATATCCAAAGTTGGCAATTGTTATTTTGTTTGCAGGGCCCACACATTAGAGTGCACAAGGAAGAAGGGGCCAGTGTTTATGCTATTAGAATCTTGAAAGCTACCACGATAGAATTTGAGCTAACTCATGGTTTCATTTATTAATGAATATTAAGTTTAGTTCAACTACTTTCAAAGTGGAACCAAATCAAACATGTGAGATCACAATCATGTGAGGGGGGTAGATGGGTGTTCATTTAGTTAGAGAATGAGAGAGATGTGAAGAGGGGAAATGAAGGAAGCATAATAGGTTTAGTGAAAGCATTTGTTACGTTCTTCACAAAGTTGCATGTTTTAGGTGTAATTTCTTCCACTATATATATACTTATATGCATTATATGTCTTCACAAGGCTCAACTTAATTAAGAGAACCTTACCTTGGTCAAGTTTGGTTTATCTACTTTCAAATTGCAAATCCCCAGCTTGGGATGCGAAAGGGGTCATGTCAGTTACCATTCATAGGTAATGTCGAGTGGCAGGGATTATGAACATGGAATGGAGTTCCGTCTTTGTCTTCAAACTTGGGGTTTCACTAGTTCAGACAATCAATCGCTTTCCAAAGCCTGGGAAGGGGTATAAGCGGGGAATAACGAAGTAACAATGGCAATAGTAGTGTGTGATTGAGCTAAAGGTAATGTAGGCATATATAAGCTTATACCGAAATGAATGACTGATGAGAAATACCTAGGGATTGGAATAAAGTACTCATATATTAGTATATCCTGCCCCATCTCATAACTCACTAAATCCGAACAGTTGGGCACAAGATAATCATGAACCTAGAACTTTCTGACGGTCGTGGGTCTAAGGAGGATAGTATTGTAATGATTTGCTAATAATTTCATGAACAATATACTTCTTAGATGGCCACGAAACTTGAGTGGTCATTTTTTTTACCTCCTAAGAGAAAATATCAAGTAAAAATGATTTTAGCCAATATAATCCATCAACTAATTAAATGTCCATTTTACCGGTAACCAACCCCCTCTTGATGTCATTTTTGTGCAAGTAGTGGGGTGTAGTTGCCATCTCTAACTAGGGATAAAATTTTTCAAAAAAAAAAAAAAAGAGTAGCCTCCTAGTTAGCTACATTTTCTTGCATAGCATGCATGTTTTATCATATAGTACCATGATTGACCTGCATGCATAGTCTTATATAATCAAAGTTATTGCTTGTGAATTTTGGAGCTTGAATTTTTCTTTCATCATTATTTCATTATTTTTTCATTACTTGTTTTTTTCAGATAATAAGATGCAACTAAAAAGTAAAGTTAAACTATATACCAAGAAGAAGAGATCTAGCCTCAAGAAGATCACCGGTTTTCAGGTACTTCAACACCTTCTTCCGATTCTGTTCTTTTTTTTTTTACAAGATCATTTTGAGGTTTTTCACAAGAAATTTATAATATTTTTGTTTGTTTGAACAGTTTGTCCCAAGAAGTTCATCTGAGGTGTTTGTTACATCTGCTGATTCACGAATACGGGTTGTCGACGATCTCAAGGTGGTGCACAAGTTCAAAGGTTAGAGATATTACTTTCAAACTAACTTTTTAGGAAGTTTGAATTATCGCAATCTTGCTGTCATGAAACCAGGTATTATTTTCATGCTTAGTTATGGGCGTACCTTGACTGTTACTTGCATCAATGGTGATAGTTTCACATAGTAAAAATGTAGACAAATGTACGTTGTGACATATTTTGTAACGCACAAAGTGAAAATAATGATTTCAATTAGTATATTTTAATTTTCTACCGGTAGAAAACACTTTCCATAGATGAAAGATTACTTTTTAAGTGAAAAATTACATTTCAAATGAAAAATCATTTACCACCAATAAAAAGGCAAAACACACCGGTGTATTTTGATTTTTAATCGATTGAAAATTATTTACAACCGGTGTGTTTTGATTTGCTTGATTTTTAATCGATTTATTTTCATTTTCAACCGGTTGATTTTGATTTTGAATATGTTGATTTTGACCGCACGTTGCAAAACGCGTTGTAACACGTTGCAAAACGCGTTGTAACACGTTAATGGGCCTCGGAAGGCTACCAAGAGATTTGTTAGCGTAGGAAGCGTTACTTAGCCATTATTCATCCATCGCATAAGAGGGTAGGGCGACAATTAACAAGTATACACAGAGAAGAACAAAGGTTTTGTGACCCAATTTGACCACAAGGGGTGTACGTCTGGGGGGAGGGTGAAGATCCCAACTATGCACTAGAATTTTGAGGATACATGACATTACATGACTTCACTCCCTCTCTTACGGGGGGAGGGGGTGAGCCTTCTTCCATTGGGGGACCTTCCCTCTATTTATAACACGGGGAGTATCTGCACTCGATGACCCCTGGTATCTCTATTGCTAGGCTACTTGTACGTTGTCAGGGCATAGGTCAGGACTATATTATCGTATCTTTTCCTTTTGCTATGCTAGATCTTCTGGTAGTTGGGCTGGTGCTGATTGGGATCTGGCTAGATTTAGGCGAGATGGAATGCCGATTCCACTTGCATACCCTATATTCAGATAGCTGGATCCTCTATCGAATCATGTGTGGAATTTTAGATTCGAGAATATTTTTTACTCCTCATCACACGTGTTTCAATACTCGTATCCTTTCACGTATTATATTGCTTTCTTCGGGCGTCAACATATTAGAGAATTTTAAGGCTTATTGGATTAGTTTGTTGCAAAATAATTTGTTCAATTTGCCCATTAAAAGATTGTATTATCAAATCTTTCAAACAATGAAAAAGATAATAGATTTCGTTTCAATTTTACAGATGCCATGGATGTCAAATCTTGCATCTTTTCATAGAAAGCAAACATGGATGCTTATTTTGACACATTGTTGTTAACATGAAGCAATTTGCATGGTAGTTTGATTTCTTGTACTAATTCTCATGGATTTTGCACACATTCAACTTTGCAAATAAGTTCTTGATTAATAGATTTCCATGTGTATATATACCTATCTATATGTCTTCTTCATTTATATGAATTTTATATAAATACTTTAACAGTACTAATGCCACGTTGGGCATACTTTTGTATGCCTTCCTTGACAACCAGAACCCTTTGCTCTAAAGTGAACATTTTAAATGGGTCCCGATTTTCCATAGTGATATCCCGTGCGCATCGAAAATAGGGAGTGAACTGAAGGAGATGCGAAGTTAAATGATGGTCAGTTGCTCCTCTTAATTAGGAGAGGTTACATTAACTATTTTTAGCTACACCAGACTGCGTATGTCATGTAGAGAATCCAAAATATGTATGGAATTAATCTTCACAGACGTATCCCTAAAGTCATTTGAAACGATACCATTGACTTCTTACGATTTACATAGACACCCCCTTAAAGCTGCTTAGTACATCTGTATTCAATATTCCATTAAATCAAATGAGTTGGCTTTAAAGGCAAGACTATACTATCGAAAACCCCATAAAGTCCACCTTAACTTTGAAAATGGTAAAAAAATCTGAGCCTTACAGATGGGGATTTGGACATGGAAAAGCCCTGCTTCTAAGCTTAACTCCATTAACCACGGCAAGATAGTTGACGAAGGACGACAAACCCCACAATGCAGCAACTTGATCCAGGCGTATCAATGCAAGTGCCGAGAAGTCGGGGGAGTCTACGTGATAGGAAACCATCCCCGAGGACACAAATATTATAAACATTCCTTTTTACACGTGAAAAAATTGCGAAAGTGGCGTCGACCTGTAAACTAAAGTGTACGTTAGATCTCACCTCTCCTTAATCAAAGGTTAATCGTGCGACTCGTAAGTTGATAAGAAAATATTACAAAATTAACCCAACTTCTGAAACAAATAAAAATACATATGACGAGAGTTATTTTCTGCTAATCCAAATCACTTTGGACGGATCTGGAGGGTAAAAGTCGACGTATGCTCTGACGTACAAATCAATATTCCTGTAGCAGTGCCCTTTGGTCGTATATATCTCAAGACATATATGCTACCGAGTTATCCAAATATGATCGACTGCACATGTTTACGGTAACAAACATGGATGGCATGTTACATGATCCCATTGCTTGAAATAACCCATCGCAGGTTTCAGGAACAAGACCAGCCAGATCTCGGCCTCACTGACGGCCGACGGGGGGCACGTCGTGTGCGCGAGCGAGGACTCCCAAGTCTACGTCTGGAGGTACGACCCCACCCCAGAACCAACCAGGACCCTGCAGGGCGACGCCGCCACCACCGCCACGCAATCCTACGAGTACTTCCACTGCAAGCACGTCACGGTGGCCGCCGCCTGGCCGCGAAGACCCAACGGTGCCCGCGCGCCATCCTCCGCGGTGGAAGGCACCTCCCAATCCGGATCCATCTCGGGCGGCAACAGCCCGCGCCACCCGCACTCGGAGCGAGCATCCGCGACGTGGCCCGAGGAGAAGCTGTCTGTGCCGCCCACCATCAGTGCCGGCGCTCCCGAGCTGCAGGTGCAGGGCGGGTCGTCTGCATGGGGAATGGCCATCGTGGCGGCGGGTCGCGGCGGCGAGATCAAGGTGTTCCAGAACTTCGGCCATCCTTCCCACACTTAGCTGCTGATTAATTTGTTTTGCCGAATATGATCTGTTCTATATATATACATATATATGCGGTGGCTGATTGTCGTAAGTATAGATCAGGAGCGTGAGGGTTGGCGAATGCAGACGTTAGAATATCTCATATATAGAATGATCATTCTGGGAAGGAAATCACGATTTTGTTTTTTTCCAGTTATTTGTGTGTGTGTGTGTGTGTGTGTGTGTGTGTGAATTGGCTCTTGGAGGGTATGAATGGAAGATGATGCATTGTATGAACGATCATTCATGATTTTTTTTTTTCGTTTTTGCTTGTTTATTTTTTGGGTTCTCTCCATATATATTATGTGTTGTACATGAGGAATTATTTAAGCGATCGAAATGGGGTTAGAAATGTAAGCAACGTGTGTTTATCTGGTTTGCAGGCATGGGGAGAATCTTTGGGTTTATTTGCATTTGACAATGAAGTACAGGATTTAATTACAAAGGATAAGGTAAATTGCTCACTTGCAAGGATTGAAGTGAAAGATTTCTTATGTCTAATCTTAAGTAACTTGAATCTTGTTGTTTAAAGTTTACAAATATTTGTATTTAGATACAATTGTTCGTAAAACTTAACGTCAAAAGTATACTTGAAATCACTTTACGATAAACATTTAAATACAATTGATGGATTAAATTAATAGATTGATCGATCAATTAATAAATTAATCAATCATTGATTTAAATTGATCGATCAAATAATTTAAGAAGTAATTTTATTTTTTACATAAATTGATAAACCAAAATTTCTTTTTAATTGATTAATAATAATAATTGATGGATCAAAAAATTAATTAATCAACCAATTTTACTTGAAAGATATTTACTAAATTTTCATTTTTAACCCTGTTACACTTATAAATAAATCACAAAGTCACCATTTTCAAAATACAACATTCAAAGCAATCTTTATTAGAAAAAGAGTTCTTCTCTATCTTCCTCTCTCTCCATTCTCTTAAAAGCTTCCGTGCTTTCACATTCTCCTAGACATTCATCTTCCAAATCATGTCTTTTTTCATGGCTCTCTGTTTGAAAATTTTTACTTTTGAGGTTACATAGGATTATATTCTGTATTATTTTTATTTCTTCCAATTTATTTGATTGAAACGTAGAGTGTTGTGATTCGTGAGTTGTTTTTTATTTTTCTTAGTAGGTATAAGAAGAGTAGATTGGTAAGAAGTTATATCATCCCTATTCAAGTGATGCGGATGATGGATTGATTAACCTTCACCCAATTAAACAAATTCTACTATAAAAGATTTAGGTAATATTTTTATCCAAAAGAATTTTCATTATGAATCATGTGCACTTATATTATTTTGTGATTTGTTAATTTTGTTTATCATAGCGTAAACTTCTAGATCCACAGTACATGAGGCATTGATGTAGGTACTTTTTTTGTTTTGTTTATGGTTAGAGGTTTTTTTTTGTTTGTTTATTTGTTTTTTTTTTTTTTTTGAGAATGGTAATTTTTCGTTGAAAGAAGGGCAACCTTATAATATACAAGGTAAATTGGATAGACACCAATAATTCCAAACACTCTCACAATTACAATAAGTAGCAAGATTGTGAGTCTTGGAGATCAATTCCCTATTAACTTTTGTGACAGTGATGGAAGGGTACTCAGAGATAATTTTAAGACAAGGAAGCATATGATGTTTAGACTTCCATCGAGATTGCACTCCATTCATGATGTAGCTCACAAGAACAGCAACATCACTGTGAATTACTGCATGAGGGTGAGCCAAGCTCAAGGCAAGGAAGAGGCCTTGAAGTATAGCAGCACATTTAACTTCATCTGAATTAGCCGTGAAGCAATTAACAACCCTTGCAAGTAATATTTGTCCATTTGCATCAAAGATGATTGCAACAGCTATGGAAGAGGATGGATTCACCGCTGCATCAACCTGAATTTTAATATTATATAGTTGGAAGCTTGGAGGAAGTGATGTAGGGCCACACTAGGTGTTACGAACGCGGCCTCAAGATGGTTTTTAAGACGTCTAGGAAGTGGCCCAGACATCTGACCAGACGTCTGGAACCCTTTCCAGACTCTGGTATTTAATTTTTGCGACGTACGGGGTTGCGTCTGCGCGCATGGGCACGCAGACCTGCGCCCGCCGCTCTCTGTTGGTGCTAGAGCACCACGATCATTTGTTTTGATGATAACAAAACACGTGTTATTTAACATTTGCAGTTTGAGTCCTAGATTTCAGGTCAATTGCAAATGTAGACGTGCTTAAACGGAGTTCAAGCTCGCATCCAGGATGGATTGGAGGAGCTTGACGGAAAGTAGAGGAGGTTCGCGTGTAGCGACAGATTGAAGATAGAAGACAAGAAGAATAGGATAGATTCTTTTTAATCCTTTCTTGTATCTCTTGTCTTTATTTTCTTGCTCTTTTTATTTCCTTAGAATATTATGTTAAAGAGCCTCAAAGTACCCTGACAGTAGTCCTAGGAACACCGGCACAACCCTAGGATACTTAGGTTTTCTGTAGAATACTTAGAAAACCAATATAGGGTTCAAACAGCACTTCCAAACGTCTAATTCCCAAATCAGACGTCTGATAAAGTATTTTAAGACGTCTGACTGTTGTTTCAGACGTCTGATAACTGTTAGGCTGGACATAGTTAGTTCTGTCTGATGAAATCAGACGTCCAGACCCTTATACCAGACGTCTTAGGAGACGTCTGATGGACTTGCCAGACGTCCAGATAGTGGACCGTTGGCTAGCTTAGCACGCGCTCAAGATTATGACCGTTAGAACCTTATCAGACGTCCTTAGGCCTTTCCAGACGTCTGATAAATGACCGTTTTGCCTCGGCTGACCCAAAATCTCTTCTCAGAGATTTTCTAGCCGTTGCAACGTTTGGAAATTAATTCCCACAGTAGAAGTAGGTTTCCAGACATCCATACATAGTGCCAGACGTCCTGTATGTCGTCTGATGGACTTGCGCAAAAACCCTGTTTAGATCTGATTCAAGTCAGGAGGAAACCCGCATAGAATCAAACGTCTGACCTTTAAATCAGACGTCTTAAAGTGGCCTTCCAGACGTCTGATGCCAGAGTTAGACGTCTGATAACCCTGTCAAATGTAATCATTGTCCTGATTTCGGCCTGATTCTCTTGAACTTTGTTCCCAACGGCTATAGAACCTTTCCTAAGCCTTCCAAAGCCTTCCTAAGGCCTCTATAAATAGAGGGGAGCCTTTACACACCTAGACACACTAAGAAAGACACAAGATACACACTTGGATACACTTAGCTACACACTTTCACACTCTTTTGTGTCCAGAAAAGATCTTGCTCTCCAAGCTTAAGCTCCATTCCCTTGAGAGCATCAAACCTTCGCGCACCCGCTCTCCCGCCGTTGTTCACGAGAGCGACATTGCGCCGTTGCGTGGCTCACGCACCCGCGTCATCGTCGACGCACTCCTTGCAAAGGGGAGTTTCCTAATTCCTATAGAAGCTTAGGTTTATTACTTTGTTGGCTCTATAGGTTTGTTGTTTATTTTATCTTTGTCTTTTGGTTGGGTATTCGCTTTGCGAATTCCCGTCTCCTTCGTGGGACAAAATCCTTCTCGTGGAGAGAAGGGGTTGAGGAACGCTACCCTCGTACTTGTAGCGTGGTTGTACTGAGGTTGAATCACCCTCGTTTTAAAGTGATTCGGTTAGTGGATTTGATCAACTAGGTTGATCGGAAAATCCTAACTCGAGAGGGTTAGGTGGTGGTTTTCACCCGGTTTGGGTTTCCACCTAAAAATTCTTTGTGTACTTTGTGTGTTTGTTTATTCTGTGATATTGTTTATTTCCGCATTTTATTACGTCACCACTCCTGGTAGGGCCGGAAACTTTCACTCTCTTCCCTCTTTTTCCCTCTCTCCTCCTGCAGGGCGCGGCGCCTCTCTCTCTCTCTCCCCACGCGGCCATAAAAGGCCCATCGTCCTCTCCCTCACCCTCATCTCCTCCGTGTCCCTCTTCTTCTTCTCCCAGCCGGTGCGAGAGCGCGAGCGAGCGAGTGAGCGGCGGCAGCAGCGACCGCGGCAAGTTTGCGGGAGGAGGTGTCGCGCGAGGGAGGAGACGCTCGACCGTGAGGGCTCGAGCTTGCCGGGGCAGCTAGAGTCGGCCGACGGGGGAGCAGCGGGCGTGGAGTGTCGAGGAGGGGTTGCTGCAGCTCGAGCAGCAGGCGGACGGGGCGCGGCGCGGCCATGCGTCGCGGGCGGAGAACGAGTCGAGCTCTTATTCTGGAAGTTTTTCCAGAATCAAACGTCTGGAGGATTGTCCAGACGTCTGGACAGTAAGATATTTCTATCTTCTTCCTTTTTCGCATGTACGGCCATGCGGCCGTCCGCCACGCCTTCGTCGGTGACTCATCGTACTGAGAACAGGTGTGGGTACGTGCAGGTTCTGCTCGAGAGGGCGCAAGGGCTTGCCATCCCACGTGAGTCGGATGTCTGGCCGCAGTGCCAGACGACGGGAAGGACTTCTAGACGTCCGGGGTGACCATCGGACGTCTGGGAACTAAGTCAGATGCCCCTGCAGGCTTCTGGATGTCTGAGGGACTACACAGAACGAAGGTACGCTCTGACCCACATTTTAAGACCTCTGGAAGAGGTTCCAAACGTCTGATTTTGGGGCAGTTTCGTCGTTCTCGACCCGTTTAGGGCCCGTTCGGAGTCCGTTTTCCATGTTCGAGTTGCATTCTTTCCAGAATAAAATCCTCTACCCGTTTACAGTAATTATATACCGTTCTGAGAAACTCCTTGTGTTTGATCCTTGTGTTAGGATCCCGTTCCATTGCAATCTTGGGGATTGCGGAGGCGCGCGGGATTTCCGACCACGCCCCCAGTACTCCCGTTGTAGCTGGTAGAGTGGCTTTTAAATTACTTAATCAAAATTGTTACAATTGTGGAATAATTAATAGAGTCTAGGGCACTGCATGAACCCTATGACTGAGAAACTAGATTGAATGATAGATCCTAGGGTATTGCATGAAACCTAGGACTAGAAACTAGATTGAATGATAGATCCTAGGGTACGGCATGAATCCTAGGACTGGAAAACTAGTGATATGTATATAAATATTGCAGTCTTGGAAAGGTGGAAAGGAAATAATAGATGCCTGTAAATTGATTTAACCGCTGCCTGTTATAAAGGAATAAATATGATTGAGAACATGGGTTGTATGAACGTAAAACTGGAATGGTGAAACCTAAATGTGCTGAGTTAAAAGAGCTGGAACCCTATGGGGAATTAGGAGTAGGTCTCCTGGAAAGAAAATGGATGGAACTGTAAAAGAAAGACGTGGAAGTGTGTTGTCTCTGGGGTACGTGGTACCAACGAGAGCACACATTACCTCTTAGTGTAGAGGGGAGCTTGCCACCCTCAGGTCGAGACCGGGGTGGGTTTGGCCACTGTACACCGACTTGCTGGCCCTCGCATACGCAGTACCGAGGAGAGCTACTTGTGTTGTGTTACGAACGCGCGGCTTCAGATGTCTTTTAAGACGTCTGGAAGGTGGCCCAGACGTCGGACCAGACGTCTGGAACCCCTTCCAGACGTCTGGAAATCGGTTATTTTCGGCACGCTTGTTTCGTCTGCGTGCCTGAGCGCGCAGACCTGCGAACACCCTCTCTCTCTCTCTCTTTTTCCCTCTCTCCTGCGGCCACAGGCTATGCCCTGTCCGCTCTCTCTCTCCTCATCGCGCGGCCTTAAAAGGAGACGCCCTCTCCCTCACTCCCGTCATCTCCGTTCCCTTCCTCTTCTCCTTCTAGCCGGTGCGCGAGAGCGAGCGCGAGTGAGCGGCGGCAGCGACAGCCGCGGTGAGCGTGGGAGGAGGTGCTGCGCATGGATAGAGGCGCTTGGCCGTGAGGGCGAGCTCGCCGGGGCTACTAGGGCCGGCCGGCGTGGGGCGCAGCAGGCGCGGAGCGACGCGGGAGGACTACTACAGCTCGAGCAGCAGGCGGACGGGACACAGCGCGGCCGAGCGTCGCGAGCGGAGGGCGAGTGGCGCCCTGGTTCTGGAAACTTTTCCAGAATCAGACGTCTGGGAGTCTAGCCAGACGACGGGGACGACGTCTGGAGGACTATACAGACGTCTGAAAGGTGAGTTATTTCCGTCTTCCTTCCTTTTCTTCTACTTACCATACTGAGAGAGAGAGGAAATGGGTACGCGCAGGTTCTCATCCGCCACCCAACACGAATCAGACGTCTGGCTGCAGTGCCAAACGACTGGAGCGACTTTCAGACGTCCGAGGTGACTATCGGACGTCTGGGAACTAGGCCAGACGCCCCCACAGGCTTCTGGACGTCTGAGAGACCACGCAGAGCAAGGTAACCCCTGATCCACTTTTTAAGACGTCTGGAATAAGTTCAAGACGTCTGATTTTGCACTATTTCGTCGTTTTCGGCCCGTTTAGGGCCCGTTCGGGTTCCGTTTTCCGCGCTTCGAGTTACGTTCTTTTCGGAATTAAATCCTTTACCTGTCTACAGTAGCTATATACTATTTTGAGAAACTCCTTGTGTTTGATCCTTGTGATAGGACCCCGTTCCGTTGCAGTCTCGAGGGTTGCGGAGGCACGCGAGATTCCCGACCACGCCCCCAGTTCGCCTGTTGTAACCGGTAGAGTGGCTTTAAGTATAATCTGTTAAATTATGAAACCATAAATAGAACCTAGGACATTGCATGAATCTTAGGAATGAGAAATAGAATGAATGGTAGATCCTAGGGTGTTGCATGAATCCTAGGGCTGGAAAACTAGATTGTATGATAGATCCTAAGATATGGCATGAATACTAGGACGGGAAAACTAGTGGAATGTATGAATACTGCAGTCTTGGAAAATGTGGAAAGGGATTAATAGCTGCCTGTGAATTGAATTAACAGCTGCCTGCTATGAATAAATAAACGTGATTGAGAACATGGATTGTATGAACGTGAAACTGGAAAGGTGAAACCTGATTGTGTTGAGTTAAAAGAGCTGGAACCCTACGGGGAATTAGGAGTAGAACTCCTGGAAGGTGAATGGAATAGAATTGGGGAAGTGAGCTGGCCCTTGAGTACGGAGTACCAAGGAGAGCGACTGTCCCCCTATTTAGTGAAGAGCGGAGACAGCCGCCCCAGGGACCTGGGGTTAGGACTGGCCACTTTGTACCGACTTGTTGGCCCTCGTGTACGTAGTACCGAGGAGAGCTACTAGTGTAGGGAGGTACTAGCTACCCCACGGGCCCCAGGGTTCTGCTAGCCTCCTACACCGACTTGTTAGGCCCACTGGGCAAACCAGGGTAGTCAGGCGAGGGTGCGCGGACTGTGGAGGGGCAAGGCCCCTGTGGAGGGGTTGGACCCCTGTTATTGAGAGGTCTCTGCCCTGTACTGGTTCCGTGCTGTGCTTTGGGCGCACCCGTTAACGGAAACGACTAACCGCGTGCCAGTGCGGGTTAGCTACCTGTGCGTTTATCGCGCGTGCAGTAGTCACCGTTACGCCTGTCTGTGACCTTGGGGTGGTTGACTGAGAGTAGGATCACCACGGGGGACTCTCCCGACCAGGAGAGCACCACGTGCTACTTCCACTGTTCGGAAAAGACTGCAATCAAGATCGTTCCCACGAGGAACATTCGAGATCAAGTGAAGGATCTGAGAATTAGATAAATTTTGAAACAATAGAAAGACGTAAATTAAAGGAAGAAAGAAAATTAAAACAGCTACTGTACACTTTACTGTTTCTTTAGTTTAGCTGCCACTCTACTCAGCGTTTTGCTGACGTGTTACACTCGTTACTTTTCAGGACCAGGTGTTGAGCAGCCAGGGTCAGCGGCTGCAGAGGACGCTGGGCCGAGTAGGGTCCAGTAGAGTTACCACTGTTCTCTTGTACCACTTTTTTTTTTGTTCCACTGTAGTGAGTAATTCTTGTTTCCGCTGTACTTTTATTTACCTGTAGTTCATATTGTGTTATGAATGTTGTTCTACTGTTGTGGTGGTATATACTGTAGTGGTTTCTTTCCTTACTGCTGTATTTTCTTACTGTTAGTTATATTTAAGCTGAATGTGGTTTATTTTACTGCTCTTTTGGTTACTTCCTCGTTGGACGACCAGGTCTTGGGATTAGTTGAGTCGGTCCGGTTCTCGTGTCTCGTAGGGACTCGGGAAATGGGTCGTTACAAGGGAGAGCACTAGCTACCCCACGGGCCCTGGGGTTCTGCTAGCCTCCTACATCGACTTGTTAGGCCCACTGGGCAAACTAGGGTAGTCAGGCGAGGGTGCACGGACTGTGGAGGGGTTGGACTCCTGTTGCTAAGAGGGCTCTGCCCTATACTGGTTCCGTGCTGTGCTTTGAGTGCGCCCGTTAACGGAAACGACTGACCGCGTGCCAGTGCGGGGTAGCTACTCGTGCACTTATCGCGCGTGCCGTAGTCATCGTTACGTCTATCAGCGACCCTGGGGTGGTTGACTGAGGGTAGGATCACCACGGGGACTCTCCCGGTCAGGAGAGCACCACGTGTTACTTCTACCTTTCGGAAAAGACTGCAATCAAGATCATTCCCACGAGGAACATTCGAGATCAAGTGAAGGATCTGAGAAATAGATAAATTATGAAATAATAAAAAGACATAAATAAAGGAAGAAAGGAAATATAACAGCTACTGTACACTCTACTGCTTCTTTAGTTTTAGCTGCCACTCTACTCAGCATTTCGCTGACATGTTACACTCGTTACTTTTCAGAACCAGGTGTTGAGCAGCCAGGGTCAGCGGCTGCAGAGGATGCTGGGCCAAGTAGGGTCCAGTAGAGTTACCGCAGTTCTTTTTGTACCCCTTTTGTTCCACTGTAGTGAGTAGTTCGTGTTACTCTCTGTACTTCTTTACTTGTAGCTTCATGTTATGTTATAATTGTTGTTCTACTGTTGTGGTGGTATATACTGTAGTAGTTCCTTTTCTTACTGCTAGTTATATTCATGTTGAATGTGGTTTATTTTACTACTCTTTTGGTTACTTCCTCGTTGGACGACTAGGTCTTGGGATTAGTCGAGTCGGTCTGATTCTCGTGTCTCAAAGGGACTCGGGAATCGGGTCGTTACAAGATGGTATCAGAGCAAGGTCATCCCGAAAAGTGAATCAATTGACTGGAAAATAACCAATTCACATGTCTGTAACTAGAGTAGCCACCAAAACATAGCTTTTGACATGAGTTCTTAGATGTTTTTCGTTAGATATCGTTCCGTATTGACATGTTTCCGTTTTGCTTCGCGTCTCCTTGCAGGAGATGCCCGTCGCGGGACTGGCGAGACAGGCCGCGGGCGCGGCCGAGGACAAGGCCGGCGAGGTGGGCGTGCCGTTGTCGATGCCTCCGTGGACCAGCCACTACTCCCGGGCGTCCAGGCCCAGGACCTCGCCCAGCTGATACAGGACATTGTGCGAGAGGAGCTCCACCCACCGCCCCGAGCGCCTCACCTTGGGGCTGCGGAGGGGGAGTCCTCTGTGGGACCACACGACGGACGCGGCGCTAGACTCGGGGGAGGGGATGGGCCGCCACCGCCCCCACCCCCTCGTGGGAGGGAATCCCGCGTGCCTCCGCAAACCCCGAGACTGCAACGGAACGGGATCCTATCACAAGGATCAAACACAAGGAGTTTCTCAAAACAGTATACAACTACTGTAGACGGGTAGAGGATTAAATTTCGAGAAGCACGCAACTCGAAACACGGAAAACGAACTCCGAAAGGCCCTAAACGGGTCGAAAACGACGAAACAGTGCTAAATCAGATGTCTGGAACCTCTTCCAGACATCTTAAAAAGTGGATCAGAGGTTACCTTTACTATGCGTGGTCTCTCAGACGTTCAGAAGCCTGCGGGGGTGTCTGGCCTAGTTCCCAGACGTCCGATGGTCACCCCGGACGTCTGGAAGTCACTCCAGTCGTCTGGCACTGCAGCCAAACGTCTGATTCGCATTGGATGCGAATCTCAGAACCTGCGCGTACCCATCGTCGTGCTCAGTACGGACGGTCAAAGGAAAGAAGAAGGTACGAAAAATAACTTACTTACCAGACGTCTGGACAGTCCTCCAGACGTCTTCCACGTCGTCTGGCTGGAATCCCAGACGTTTGATTCTGGAAAAATTTCCAGAACCAGGGTGCTACTCGCCCTCCGCTCGGCCGCGCCGCGTCTCGTCCGCCTGCTGCTCGAGCTGCAGCAGGCCTCCCGCGTCACTCCGCACTCGCTGCGCCCCCGCCGGTAGGCTCGAGCCCTCCCGGCCGACGCCTCCTCCCTCGCGCAGCACCTCCTCCCGCACTCACCGCGGCTGTTGCTGATAACACCACGCAAGGGGGTAGTAATTAGGTTGAATATGGCCCATTTTTAGAATAAAAGGCACTACATAAAGTAGAATAGGAGCGTTGCATACATCAAGTACCAAGATTGCTTATAAACCGTATTAATGGCCATTTGTGTAAAGTATTTGTCAAAGCAGGCCTCAGATGAGCAATCGGACCGCACGGATGGATTCAGGACGACGAACGGAGTCCAACGGACTCAAGATCAGCCAAATCCGACATCCGGAGCTCCCACAATGGGCCCAAGAAATCATGACCGTTGATCTGGAGATCAACGGCCCAGAACGAGCCACGTCGCCCCGCCCCCGCCGCTCTCTCGCCCTCAAGCCAGCCAAGAACGAATCTCAGCCGTTGATCTTCGATCGAACGGCCGAAATCCGCGCGCTCGCCCGCGGTCGCCGCGACAAAGCACGGGCGTGGCGCAACGGTTAGCGCGCACGCCCGCGTCACAGCGACGCGCGTTCGAATCGCGCGGAGCGGAAATCAAGCGCGAGCGAAGGGCGCGGCGAAATTGAGCCGCCCGATCAGCAGCGGGAGGTAAGGATTGCGCCACGCGGCGCGACGACAGCGCCCGAGCGCCCACGCGCGCGCGCACGCCGAGCGGAAACTCGCGCGCGCACGCGCGCCCGAAGCGCGATCTCAGCACGGGCGCGGGAGGCTCTCAGCCGTCCGATCTTCGATCGGACGGCTCTCGTTCATCATCCACGGATCGCGCTTGTAGAGAGAGGGGGGGCGAGCGGCTGACCGGCGGCAGAAGGCCTTCACCGACGTATATGGAAGCGGTTTTAGCGACGTTCCGGATGTCGCTAAAGCACATTCTTCTTCTAGGAGGCCCTTAACTCTATTTAAACCCCCTTCTACCACCATTCAAGGCATCCTCTCCCACTTGCAACTACTCCACTCCTCTCCTAGCTAGTCTTAGGCACTCTTGTAATCGCCGGAGACGACGAGCCGCCGACGGAGCCTCCTCCACCGCCGTGGCTGCCTCGTCGCTCTCCACTCTCTCTCTACCTCTCTCTCTCTCTTTTAAGCTTTCATTTACTTTTGTTGAAGCATGTATTTAATATTGTAAACCATGAACTGTGAATGCATGTTTAATGAAATTATTTTCCATTTAGTTGCCATTTTAATTTCTGTTTAAAGTGCATATCAAAACCAAGAGCTTTCTAACCCTAAACTCTCTCTATCTCTCGCTTTTCAAAACCGTCTCTTTCGCAAGCAAAACTCCGCCTTTTTCGTGACAACAAGTGGTAAACAAAATCCGATTTCCACGCCTTCCTGAGATCGACACTCGGACTCACCTCCGTTTACTTCTTTTAAAACCGACGTATCAAGTGCAACTATAACGACACCTCTTAACACACACGCACGAAGGCACGTCAGTTTTTGGCGCCGTTGCCGGGGAGGCAACGGATTTGTTTTATCGCCTCCATTCCACACTCATTCTCACATCATCTAATGCCCTATTTTCCTTTTTACTTGACGGTTGCAGGAATTCGACGCATGGATGGCGAAGCGACGCATTCCACGACGGTAGCAAGGGAGTAGGCGCCTCGAGGACTGATAGTGAGTACCCTCTCTCTCATTGTTTGCTTGCGTGAAAAAGCTAAAAAAAAAAAAAAATCATAAAAACTAAAAAAATTGACGTGGTGAATGATTGCTTGACCCACATTCTTAACACATCACCCTACAAAAAAATGTACACTCTAATATGCTGGATAAATTCTTGGAGTGTTCTTTTCTCTTTCTCTTGAGTGGTGTTTGCGAAGCCACCGTGAGTTGACCTGGGCCGCACCACTCAACCCTAAAACTGACTCATCTAATAGAAGCTGCACGATTATCAGGATGAGTACACTAGGATTTTAGAGCCTCTACAAAATAAAAGGAAATCTACTTTCACTAAGTTGTGTGCAGAACTTGACGTGCCCACTGAAACTTGTTTGAAAACATTAAGACACGTCAACCCTAAAAAGTACTCAAGTAAGGATAAAACGCTAAAAGACACTATATCTTAACAAATCCTTGCTTGAAAATCATGTTTTGCTAGAAGCACACACTTTGAAAGTGGAAAATTAAGAGGCACCACCCCAATCAATGCCTCATCACATCACCCTAAGCACAAGCATTATCCTAGCCCTTTAAAACTGAGTAGACGTGCCCTAGGCAGGACTGAGTTAAGTCTCAAAAGGTGAGGTTTTGTCTGCTAGGCACTTGGCTTTCATTCCCTTGGTAGAATCTGGTGACTAGGCTGCGGGGCAGTGTCAAACGACCGTGGTTGTGGGGTCTATGGAACCGGAGGCGCAAGCCAAAGGAAGAACCTTCCCTGCAATCCCCTCGTAATCAACCTGGCCAGATTAGCCTTGAGAAGTTGAGTCCAGTGCTTACGGACTTAATCACCCTTTGTGAGATTTCTAGGTCTCCTAAGGAATACACCATAAGGATTAGGCTTGCGTGCTTGATTGAAACACATTTCTCGCATCTGTCGCCCTCCGCATCCCCTCCTGTTCTTCTCTAGTGTATGCACGGGAGGCGCTCACTGCATCCCGAATTGTGTGTTTTGGGGCAGGAATCTAGGCGACGTAATTCTGTTGAAAACATGGCTGAACCTAGGGTAGATGAGGCTGAAGATCAACCCCCACCAGATGCTATGGCTGTCGTCCAGGCTCAAATCAATGCTAACCATCGGCTTCAGCAACAACAAATCCACACCATCATGCAAGCCATACAACGGTTACAGAACCCGCAAGAACAACCACCACCTTTCAATGACATACCAAGACAACCACCACTTGATTTACCACCATTTCAGGACCAGCCAAGACCCCTCCGTGATTTCTATAACCCTTCTGCCATTAGAGTCGAGCCACACCTTAGGATCCCCGAAGGGGGAGACGATTTTGAGCTAAAACCTAGTGTATTAAGTCTAATCCAGAGCCACTTTCATGGAAGCTCAAATGAAGACCCCTTTCAGCACCTAGAAGATCTCGACCGCATAGCAAGAACAGTAAAACCTAGGAACATTAGCCTTGACATTGTTCTAATCAAGATGTTCCCTTTCTCATTAAGAGACAAGGCTTCTCATTGGCCTAGAACCCTTGGTAGACCCATCACCACCTGGGAGGAACTAAGGCATGCATTTTTAAAGAAATTCTTCCCCATAGGAAAGACCAATTCCCTCAGAAGAGCTATCACTACCTTCACACTCCAGGGTGGGGAACAATTTCATGAGGCGTGGGAAAGATTCAATGAACTTTTGAGGAAATGCCCACACCACGAAGTTCCAAGGTGGCAATTGGCCCAGATCTTCTACCACGGTCTGGATAGCAACCTACGGAACTTCGTCGATGCCTCATGCGGGGGAAACTTCCTAAACAAAGACGAGGAGAGCGCGTTTGAGCTCTTTGAGTCTATGAGCGAGAATTCGCTCAACAATGCCTCCATGAACCAGTTTAATAGGTCTAGTCAACCCCGTGGTGGGATTTATGAGGTGCAAGCAAATTCTGGAATGGTTGATATGGACATCATTGCCAAAAAGTTGGATCGAGTGGAATTGGTGGACAAGAAGATTGATGAGCTTCTAAACCAGACCAGGAACCCCTTGCAGACTTTCACCCTAGCAAAGGGAGCACATAATGTTGACCTGGTCCAACCCTTCACCCAATTGAACCTGGAACAACCCCCAACCATGTTCCAAGGAGGGACCTTTGCTCCCTCGACCCTTGATTACTCCCTTCCTTCTTCATCAACATCGGCTATTCTAGAAGATGTGCAAGCCGTCCAAGGATATGCAAAACCTGACCCTTTCTCCAACACTTACAACACCGGCTGGCGTAATCACCCCAACTTTGGTTGGACAAACCAGAAACTACCGCAATTCCAAAACCAGCCCAGGCCAAACCAACAGTCACACTTGCCCCCCTATCAGCAAGGACCACCAGTTAGACCCCAATATAACCAAAATAGGGCGGCCCCTCCCCCACAAAACCAAATGGACACCCTAATAAAGATGATGGCTGACATGAACCAAAAACATCAGGAAGAAATGGCCTTGGTAAAGGGACAGTTAAGCCAACTCTTGGACTGTAAACAGCAAGGATCTCTACCTTCCCAACCGCAACCAAACCCGCGAAACATAATTAACAGAGGCCCCAATTCGCAAGGGTTCCAAGGCAACCCCGGGCAGGCTCATATGGTCCAACCTCCCCCACAAACACCTCCTGGGTTTGGCGCTTCTTCATCCTCGTCTCCTCAAGGATCACCCCATGGCCCCAATGCCTCTGCGAATGCGGTGACCTTGAGAAGCGGCATCAAAACCCAGGATCCCAAATGGCCGACTCTCCCCGAGACTTTACCCGACTTAGAAGAAACACCAACCAAGGACCCAAACATGGAACCAACTCAGACACCCTATCCTGAGGCCTTGGAAACAATCAAGAGAAAAAAGAATACTGTGGAAACTGAGGAGCTGATGGAAATTTTTAAACAAGTACAGATTAATATTCCGCTTCTAGAAGCTGTCAAACACATCCCCGCTTACGCCAAGTTCTTAAAGGATGCCTGTACACCCAAGCGTAAGCCGAGACCTCAAGCACCTAGGAAGGTTGTACTCTCTGAGCAAGCCAGTTCCGTGATATCAAGCAACCTTCCACTCAAACGAACTGACCCAGGAGCACCTCTGATTTCCTGCAACATCGGGGACATGACATTTGATAGAGCGCTCCTGGACCTAGGTGCTTCTATCAACCTAATTCCCACAACCTTGTACCACCAATTTGGTTTTGGGGAGCTGGCACCAACCCCTGTCACCATCTAGCTGGCGGATAGATCAGTGAAAACCCCGAAGGGGGTTGTCGAGGACGTGATTGTACGGGTCAAGGACTTCTATTTCCCAGTCGACTTTTTGGTGCTCGACATGGAAGTCCCTGAAAAATTACAGAATGCACCCATAATCTTAGGCAGACCTTTCTTAGCTACGGCTAAAGCAAACATCGATTGCGACACGGGATGTATGGAAATCGCCTTCGGAGACAGGAAAATGCAATTGGATATCTTCCGGGCAACAAAGTCTTTTGATTGTGATTACATTGAGGAACATGATCCCGTGGAAACTTTAATCGAGGAATGCCTTACCCTCAGTTCTGTCTCAGACCACCAAACCCGTAGTTCTGACTCGTCACCATCATTACCTGTGGACCTCTGTAAGGCTGAGTATCATCACATGACACCATTTGAAGAAATCGATGTTGATAAACTACCGCCCTTTCCATTCCCATCGACTGTGGTCCCACCCGCACCTGAACTTAAACCATTGCCCGAGAATCTCAAGTACGTCTTCTTGGGACCTGGCCAGACCTTCCCAGTGATTATTAATTCCCATCTAACCAAGGATCAGGAACTAAGGTTGACTGCAACTCTTTCAGAACATCGGGCCGCCATTGGTTGGACCATCTCAGATCTAAGAGGAATTAGCCCCACCTATTGCACCCACAAGATTTACCTGGAAGACGGGGCCCGACCTTCCCGCCAGATGCAGAGACGGTTAAACCCTAACATGCGGGAGGTCGTTAAAAAAGAAATTATCAAGTGGCTCGACGCCGACATCATCTACCCTATCTCTGATAGCCCCTGGGTGAGCCCCACTCAAGTGGTTCCAAAGAAGGCTGGGCTCACCGTTGTCACTAATGATCATGGCGAATCCATTCCCACCCGCACCACCACCGCATGGCGGGTGTGTATTGATTATAGGAAGCTTAATGAAGCCATTAAGAAGGACCACTTCCCCTTGCCATTCATTGACCAAATCCTTGAAAGATTGGCAGGGCAGAAGTATTTTTGCTTCCTGGATGGATATTCAGGATATAACCAAGTCGCAATTGCTCCGGAAGATCAGGAAAAGACCACATTCACTTGCCCGTATGGCACGTTTGCATTCCGTCGAATGCCGTTCGGGTTATGCAACGCACCCGCGACCTTCCAGCGTTGCATGCTAGCCATTTTTTCAGAAATGGTGGGTGAATACTTGGAGGTCTTTATGGATGATTTCTCTGTATTCGGGAATTCATTCGACCATTGTTTGAGCAACTTGGAGAAAATCCTGAAACGATGTATCGAGGTTAACTTGGTGTTAAGTTGGGAAAAGAGCCATTTTATGGTTCAAGAAGGAATTGTCCTCGGACACATCGTTTCGCATAGGGGCATCGAGGTAGATCGAGCTAAGGTTGATTTAATTTCCAAACTTCCTCCACCTAGTTCGGTCCGACAGATTCGCTCTTTCCTAGGACATGTTGGCTTCTACCGAAGGTTCATCAAAGACTTTTCCAAACTTTCCAAACCCTTGACCGACCTTCTAGCCAACGACGCCACTTTCCACGTGTCTCCTGATTGCACCCAGGCTTATCATACCCTCCGGGACTTAGTCTCCACCGCACCTGTACTTCAACCCCCAGACTGGTCCCAGGATTTTGAGATTATGTGTGACGCATCAGATTTTGCCATAGGCGCTGTCCTAGGACAAAGGCAAGACAAGAAGCCCGTGGTGATCTACTACGCAAGCAAAACGTTGGACGAGGCCCAACGTAATTATACGGTCACAGAAAAAGAGTTGCTTGTTGTAGTCTTTGGACTGGAAAAATTCCGATCATACTTGCTGGGATCCCACGTGACTATCTACACCGACCATTCAGCCATCCGGCACCTGTTGGCCAAAAAGGACGCAAAACCCAGGCTCATCAGATGGATCCTGCTTTTGCAGGAATTTGACCTGGAAATCCGAGACAAGGCCGGATCGAAAAATGTGGTGGCTGACCACCTGTCAAGACTTCATCCAGACCACATTGGACCCTCCCTACCTCTATCTGATACCTTCCCTGATGAACACATCCTAGCCGTGCAAGACAAGAAAATGCCATGGTATGCTGACTATGTCAACTACCTGGTTATAGGACAAACCCCGCACAGCTGGTCCAGACAGCAACGGGACAGGTTCTTGGCTGAGGCCAAGCACTATTTCTGGGATGATCCCATGCTGTTTCGCCTCTGTGCTGATCAGATCATCAGGAGGTGCCTCCCCGAAGACGAAGTTCAGAGTGTGCTTTCCTTTTGTCATGACCAAGCGTGTGGTGGCCATTTCTCTGGCAAGAAAACAGCTGCAAAAGTTTTGCAGTCTGGATTTTATTGGCCGTCCCTATTCAAGGATGCACACATCTTTGCCAAGACTTGCTCACGATGCCAAACACTAGGGACAATGACCAAAAAAGATATGATGCCCCTTCAGCCCATTTTGATTGTCGAAATTTTTGACGTTTGGGGTATCGATTTTATGGGCCCCTTTCCACCATCCAACGGCTTCGAGTATATCCTGGTCTCGGTAGACTATGTTTCCAAATGGATTGAAGCCGTCGCCACCCGACGATGCGATCACAAGACGGTCATGGACTTTGTAAAGAAGAACATCTTTTCCCGGTTTGGAATACCCAAGACCATGATCAGTGATGGTGGAAGCCATTTTATCCATTCTCAGTTCCGTGCCCTACTTAGAAAATATGGGGTAAACCACCGCATTGCCACCCCGTATCATCCACAAACAAATGGGCAGACTGAGGTCTCAAACAGACAAATCAAGAACATTTTACAGAAGACTGTGAGACCTGACAGGAAAGACTGGTCCACACGACTTGATGATGCCCTGTGGGCATACAGGACCGCTTTTAAGACCCCGATAGGCATGTCACCTTACCGCTTGGTCTTTGGCAAAGCTTGCCATCTCCCTGTCGAATTGGAACACCGGGCTTACTGGGCTGTTAAGCAATGTAACATGGATCCCCAGTTAGCTGGTGCGCAAAGGACTCTTCAATTATCTGAGCTTGAAGAAATTCGTCGGGACGCCTTTGACAATAGTCGGCTATATAAGGAAAAAATGAAAGCCGCCCACGACCGACTCATTCATAGGAAAACCTTTGAGCCAAACCAACAAGTCTGGCTATTTGATGCACGCCTGAAACTCTTCCCAGGGAAACTTAGGTCCAAATGGAAGGACCATTTCGAGTGGTCAAGCCCTATTCCAATGGGGTAGTCGAAATCGCCGATCTTAATACCGGGCACACCTTTACAGTCAATGATCAAAGATTGAAGCATTTCCTGGCCCAGGTACCCCCCAAGGAAAGTGTCACCCTTGTTGAGGGCTGACACCAAGCACCGCCCAGCTGGAGGCGTTAAACTCAGCGCTTCCTGGGAGGCAACCCAGCGGATTCAGACTGATCTGGTAGTTTACGTCACTCAGGTACTATCTTTTTGAACCCTTCTGCATCCATGCATCTGCCAATGAGGACATTGTCCAACTTAAGCATGGGGGGGATGGTAAATTGCATAATCCTGAGCTTAATTAATCAGTCTGAATGAATAAATTAATTGATTAAAAAAAAAAATTTGAATTTAGGAAGAAAAACTTAGGCATTAGAAACTTGTCAATAGTGGGAAATAATACAAAAAGAACTTAAACGCTTAGACTTTTCAGGCCTTCAGGCTTAATCAGCCCTAGTGTCCATTAAAATATGGATTTAGCGGCGAATCCTTGCAACTTTAAGCTATTCTAATCCACCTAATAAATAAGGTAATAAGTATACGACTTATCAACTCACCCTCTAACTCAGGAAAACTTTGAGTCTAAGCATCTACACACATTTTTGCACAGACTCACTTCTTGGAGATTTTGACAGAAATTGGGTAGCTAATGAACTCTCTACGGTGGTATGGCTGGCAAGTTGTCGTGGGTAACAGCCCATTGGCAGGTTGTCCAGAACCCAGCCACAGGCCATTTTCTTTTTCGTTGCCTCTAGGTACATTTGAGATTAGGGAAGCCACCTACGAAATAATAATAATAATAATAATAATAATAATAATAATAAACCACACTTCTCCGCACAAGTATGGCTGGCAAGTGATCGTGGGTAACAGCCCATTGGTCGGTTGTCCAGAGCCCAGCTCAATAATTGCACAAAAAAGACCAAAACACCTAAGGACGAAGCGGGGAAGTAGTACAAGCCGGGGAGATATACACTGGAAAATCCTTGTGTTGACCCCAAGTAAAATGAACGTAGGGAGAAAGCTACCAGTCGAACAAATACACCTTCAGGCAAAAATTTATTTTCTTTTCCGGACACCTAGAGGCGTAGAAACTCGAAGTCTGTCTCAATTACCGTTAAGTGAGTCTATCACAACATTCACACCAAGATGCTTAACACTTAGGGTTTTGACCGAGTTTTGAGTGGGTTGGGTAGCCGTAAAAAGTTACCAACCCACACTGAATTCCGAAAATTCTAAAAAGACATATATAGATATATACGTATACATATGTATAGTTATATATACAAAGCAAGGATTCAGGCGATTCGTATTTTGGAAGACACCCGGGTACTGCTTAGTCTTTGTAGATTAAGATCTTCGTATATTTCCTCTTATTGACGAGTAACGAAGTGCTGAAGCAATTACTTCTTGAATTCTCCAAAGAAATAAAGGCTAGAATAAATCTTGCTAGGGACTATCAAGGAGTAAGCATGGGGGTATGATAACACCACACAAGGGGGTAGTAATTAGGTTGAATATGGCCCATCTTTAGAATAAAAGGCACTACATAAAGTAGAATAGGAGCGTTGCATGCATCAAGTACCAAGATTGCTTATAAACCGTATTAATGGCCATTTGTGTAAAGTATTTGTCAAAGCAGGCCTCAGATGAGCAATCGGACCGCACGGATGGATTCAGGACGACGAACGGAGTCCAACGGACTCAAGATCAGCCAAATCCGACATCCGGAGCTCCCACAATGGGCCCAAGAAATCATGACCGTTGATCTGGAGATCAACGGCCCAGAACGCGCCACGTCGCCCCGCCCCCGCCGCTCTCTCGCCCTCAAGCCAGCCAAGAACGAATCTCGGCCGTTGATCTTCGATCGAACGGCCGAAATCCGCGCGCTCGCCCGCGGTCGCCGCGACAAAGCGCGGGCGTGGCGCAACGGTTAGCGCGCACGCCCGCGTCGCAGCGACGCGCGTTCGAATCGCGCGGAGCGGAAATCAAGCGCGAGCGAAGGGCGCGGCGAAATTGAGCTGCCCGATCAGCAACGGGCGGTCAGGATTGCGCCACGCGGCGCGACGACAGCGCCCGAGCGCCCACGCGCGCACGCGCGCCCGAAGCGCGATCTCAGCACGGGCGCGGGAGGCTCTCAGCCGTCCGATCTTCGATCGGACGACTCTCGTTCATCATCCACGGATCGCGCTTGGAGAGAAAGAGGGGGCGGGCGGCTGACCGGCGGCAGAAGGCCTTCACCGACGTATATGGAAGCGATTTTAGCGACGTTCCGGATGTCGCTAAAGCACATTCTTCTTCTAGGAGGCCCTTAACTCTATTTAAACCCCCTTCTACCACCATTCAAGGCATCATCTCCCACTTGCAACTACTCCACTCCTCTCCTAGCTAGTCTTAGGCACTCTTGTAATCGTCGGAGACGACGAGCCGCCGACGGAGCCTCCTCCACCGCCGTGGCTGCCTCGTCGCTCTCCACTCTCTCTCTACCTCTCTCTCTCTCTTTTAAGCTTTCATTTACTTTTGTTGAAGCATGTATTTAATATTGTAAACCATGAACTATGAATGCATGTTTAATGAAATTATTTTCCATTTAGTTGTCATTTTAATTTCTGTTTAAAGTGCATGATCAAAACCAAGAGCTTTCTAACCCTAAACTCTCTCTATCTCTCGCTTTTCAAAACCGTCTCTTTCGCAAGCAAAACTCCGCCTTTTTCGTGACAACAAGTGGTAAACAAAATCCGATTTCCACGCCTCCCTGAGATCGACACTCGGACTCACCTCCGTTTACTTCTTTTAAAACCGACGTATCAAGTGCAACTATAAGGACACCTCTTAACACACACGCACGAAGGCACGTCAGTTGCCGCCGCCGCTCGCTCGCGCTCGCACTCCCTGGAAGAAGAAGAAGGAGAAGCGGAGGTGGTGAGAGTGATGGAGAGGGCGGGGCTTTTTAAAGCCTCGCAAGGAGGAGAGAGAGAGCGGGACAGGGGGGCAGCGGCTGCGGAGGAGAGGGAAAAAGGGCACCCGCAGGTCTGCGTGCGTGCCGCCATAACCGAAACCCAGACGTCTGGGAGGGGTTCCAGACGTTTGGGCCACCTCCCAGATGTCTTAAAAGACGTTTGAAGCCGCGCGTTCGTAACAATATAACAAACTCAAAGGAAGTTTCGTCCCCGAAACTTGCGCTAACTAGGGTGCGGAAAAAACGTCATAGTAACCATAACAAATTCAAAGAGGAACGAAGCCAGTCCGAAAAGACGTACCCGCGAAGAGCTCCGGGTATCGCTCCCGCATTGCCGCCTCAAGCTCCCAGGTAGCCTCCTCGTACTGCTGGCTCCTCCACAAAACCTTTACCAGGGGTACTTGCTTTCGTCTCAAACTGCGGACGGCTCGGTCTAGAATCTGCACTGGCCGCTCGGGGTAGGTCAGGTTGTCGTCCACCTCGACGCTCTCGTGACTCAGTACGTGACCGGGATCGGCTACGTACTTCCTGAGGTTGGACACGTGGAACACATCGTGCACACCAGAAAGCTGAGGAGAAAGGGCAAGCCTGTAAGCAACGGGTCCAACCCACTCCAGGACCTCAAAGGGCCCCACAAACCTCGGCGCGAGCTTCCCTCTCACTCCAAACCGCTGCAGGCCCTTCATGGGCGAAACACAGAGAAAGACGTGGTCCCCAACCTCAAACTGCACCTCTCTGCATCTCCGATCTGCGTAGCTCTTCTGTCTGCTCCTGACAGTACGGGGTCGCCTGTGGATCTGCTCGACTACCTCCTGACTCTGCCGGATCAACCTGGGGCCAACCTCCCACTTGGTCCCCACCTCAACCCAACTCAAGGGTGTCGTACACCTCCGTCCGTATAGAGCCTCGTAGGGAGCCATGCCGATGCTCGAGTGATAGCTGTTGTTGTATGCAAACTCCGCCAGGGGCAGGTGTTCCTCCCAAGAGCCCCTCCAGTCCAGTATACAGGCACACAAAAGGTCCTCAAGTGTCTGTATCGTACGCTCAGACTGTACTAAACCTCAACCGCGTCCCCAGGGCCTGCTGAAACTCAGCCCAAAACTGGGACGTAAAGCGGGTATCCCGGTCGGATACGATCTCCCGCGGAACTCCGTGTAGTCGTACCACGTCGCAGATATACCTCTCTGCTAAGTGTGCTGGTCCCAAAGTGACTCGGATCGGCAGGAATCGTGCCGTCTTCGTCAATCTATCCACAATTAACTAGACAGCGTCGTGTCCTCGCTGGATAACAAGTAAGCCCACCACCAAGTCCATGGTGATGCTCTCCCACTTCCACTCTGGCATTGGAAGCGGCTGTAGCGGCCTTGCAGGCCTCTGATGCTCGGCTTTCACCTGCTGGCACACTAAGCACTGCTGCACGAATTCACCCACATCCTGCTTCATCCCCCTCCACCAAAACTCGCGTCTCAAGTCGTGGTACATCTTCGTGTTTCCGGGATGTATGGTGAATCTGGAACCGTGTGCCTCAGTCAGGAGCTCTCTCAACAGCTCCTCGTCGCTGGGAACGCACAACCGTCCCCTCAAGCGCAGCACCTGGTCTGTGAAAGAGAAGTCCCCTGGGTCTCCTAACAGTACTCTGTCGCGTAAGGACTGCAAGTACGGATCGGCCATCTGTCCTGTGATGATGCGGTCTATCACCTCTGGCCTAGTCTGTCGTGTCACCGTCACTGCCTCACAGTGCTCCCGTAACTCCAGGGGTCGCCAACTGCCCACCTCCTCCAAAAGGCTCCAACTCTATAACTGTAAACTGGCCAAGTGTGCGGGCGCCTTACGGCTCAAGGCGTCACCACCACATTGGCCTTTCCCAGGTGGTAGGAGATACTGCAGTCGTAGTCCTTCAGGAGCTCCAACCAACGTCTCTGTCTCATGTTGAGCTCCTTCTGATCAAAAAGGTATCTGAGGCTCTTGTGATCTATGAAAATTTCGAAGGTCTCACCGTACAAGTAGTGCCTCCAAGTTTTCAGCGCGAAGACAACAGCTGCCAACTCTAGGTCGTGGGTAGGGTAGGTATGCTCATGGGGCTTCAGTTGCCGTGAAGCGTAAGCGACGACGTGACCCTTCTGCATGAGCACACCTCCTAACCCCTGCAAGGAGTCATCCGTGTACACAACGAACCCGCCACTACTGTCAGGAATGGTGAGCACGGGAGCCGAGGTCAACCTCTCCTTCAACTCCAGAAAACACGCCTCACAGGCGTCTGTCCAAGTGAAGGGCACGTCCTTCCGGGTCAACTGTGTCATAGGACACGCAATCTGTGAAAAACCTCTGATGAATCGTCTGTAGTAGCCTGCCAGTCCCAGGAAACTGCGAATCTCAGTGACTGAACGCGGTCTCTCCTACCTGAGTACTACCTCGACCTTGGCTGGGTCCACCGCCAAGCCGTCTCCAGAGATCACATGACCTAAGAAGGTCACCTCCCTCAACCAGAACTAGCACTTGCTGTATTTGGCGTACAGCCTACGTCGTCTCAGAGTGTCCAGAACCATCCGCAAATGCTGTCCATGCTGCGTCTGATCTCGAGAATAGATGAATACATCATCTATGAAAACTACCACGAACTGGTCCAAGTACGGTCTAAACACCCGGTTCATTAGATCCATAAAAGTAGCGGGGGCATTGGTCAGCCCAAACGGCATGACCAAAAACTCGTAGTGTCTGTACCGGGTGCGGAAAGCTGTCTTGGAGACGTCGGTCTCCCTGATCCTTAACTGGTGGTATCCCGACCTCAAGTCGATCTTGGAGAACACCGTGGCACCCCGCAATTGGTCAAACAAGTCGTCGATCCTCGACAGCGGATATCTATTCTTGATGGTGACCCTATTCAGCTGTCGGTAGTCCACACAAAGGCGTAGGGTACAATCCTTCTTTTTCACAAACAGTACCGGGCCTCCCCAGGGAGACGCACTGGGCCTCACGAAACCCTTCTCCAAAAGGTCCTGCAACTGAGACTTAAGCTCTCGTAGCTCAAGCGGTGCCATCCTGTATGGCGCGGTGGAGATGGGACTGGTCCCTGGTACTAGCGAGATCTCAAACTCGATCTCGAGCTCAGGCGGTAGTCCTGGTAACTCGTCTGGAAACATGTCAGGGTACTCTCTGACCACCAGGATGCTCTGGAAGTCTGCCACAGGGCTGGGCTCTGCCACCACACAAGCTAGGAAGCCCTCACACCCCTAGCTCAAAAGTCTTGCCGCCCGGAGTGCCGAGATGCACCTGAAACCTCCGTCCACTGGCTGTCCGTGAAACTCGAAAGAAGGCAACTCCGGAATGGAGAAGATGATCTTCCTCTCAAAACAGTCTACCAAGGCGTGGTAAGCGGACAGCCAGTCCATCCCCAGAATCACTCCAAAGTCCTCCATCTGTATCATAATCAGGTCAGCTGGCAGGCTATGTCCCCCGACGATGACCTCGCAATCCGTGTACACCTCTTTAGCTACAAATAGCTGACCACTCGGACCTCTGATTACGAACGGATTTTCTAACAGTGTATAATCCTGGTCCAAACTAACTGCGAAACTGGCTGCGACAAACGAGTGCGTAGCGCCGGAATCGAAAAGTGTGTAAACGAGTCTGCCGGAAACTGAAACCATACCTGCCACTACCGAGCCCGAAGCTCCGGCATCCCTGTGTGTCAGGGCGTTGATACGCCCCTCAGCTCTAGGTGTGGACGAAGCAGCCACACTCTGCATCGGACGGGCAGGTGCTGGCCGGTACCCTCCTCGTGACTGCTGTCCTCCTCCTCGTGCCTGGTAACCGTGGCCTCCTGTGCGCCCTCCAGTGCTCTGCGCGGGAAGTATCTACTGACCTCCTGTCCTAGACGGGCAGTCCCTCCTGATGTGGCCCAGCTGGCCACACTGGTAACAGAGGGGAACCCTGCTCCCGCCCTCAGTGGGTCCCTGCTGTCGGCTAGGCGGGGGTCCAGTGCTGGCGAATGGCCCCTGTCGAGGGCCCCCAAAGGCCACTGATGGCCCTGCAAAACGTGATGGCTCTCCTGCGGATGCCACGTGTCTCCTTTGAGTTCTCCTAACACGCCTAGTGTGACGGCGGAAATCTCGTTCCACCACCAACTCCCCTGTCGTACGCTCGGAAGGGGGGGGAGGGGGTGGCGATGTGGGTGGAAGCTGAAATTCTTCTCGAACCACCTCTCGAATTAGTTGGACGAGGTCTGGAGACGGTATGCTCAGGAGAAGAGGAGGGGTAGTATGTACTCCAAGCCCGACACATCTGTCCCTCGGGCCCCGACCTCGGCCGCCCCTGCGGCCCACCCTCCTAGTTCCACGACGAGGCATCTCCTACACGGAGACGCGAAACAAAATGGAACACGTCACTACAGAACGATACCTAACGGAAACGTCTAAGAGCTCATGTCAAAAGGTATGTTGTGGTGGCTACTCTAGCTATAGACATGTGAATTGGTTATTTTCCAGTCAGTTGATTCACTTCTCAGGACGACCTTGCTCTGATACCATCTTGTAATGACCCGATTCCTGAGTCCCTATGAGACACGAGAATCGGACCGACTCGACTAATCCCAAGACCTGGTCGTCCAACGAGGAAGTAACCAAAAGAGCAGTAAAATAAACCACATTCAGCATGAATATAACTAACAGTAAGAAAATACAGCAGTAAGGAGAGAAACCACTACAGTATATACCACCACAACAGTAGAACAACATTCATAACACAAAATGAAACTGCAGGTAAAGAAAAGTACAGCGGTAACAAGAACTACTCATACAGTGGAACCAAAACGAGGTACAAGAGAACAGTGGTAACTCTACTGGACCCTACTCGACCCAGCGTCCTCTACAGCCGCTGACCCTGGCTGCTCAACACTTGGTCCTGAAAGGTAACGAGTGTAACACATCAGCAAAACGCTGAATAGAGTGGCAGCTAAACTAAAGAAACAATAAAGTGTATAGTAGCTGTTTTAATTTTCTTTCTTCCTTTATTTACGTCTTTCTATTGTTTCAAAATTTATCTATTTCTCAGATCCTTCACTTGATCTCGAATGTTCCTCGTGGGAACGATCTTGATTGCAGTATTTTCCGAATAGTAGAAGTAGCACGTGGTGCTCTCCTGGCCGGGAGAGTCCCCCGTGGTGATCCTACTCTCAGTCAACCACCCCAAGGTCACGAACAGGCGTAACGGTGACTACAGCACGTGCGATAAACGCATAGGTAGCTAACCAGCACTGACACGCGGTCAGTCATTTCCGTTAACGGGTGAGCCCAAAGCACAGCACGGAACCAGTACAGGGAAGAGCCCTCTCAGTAACAGGGGTCCAACCCCTCCACAGTAACCAAACAGGGGCCTTGCCCCTCCACAGTCCGCGCACCCTCGCCTGACTACCCTGGTTTGCCCAGTGGGCCTAACAAGTCGATGTAGGAGGCTAGCAGAACCCCGGGGCCCGTGGGGTAGCTAGTACCTCCCTACACTAGTAGCTCTCCTCGGTACTACGTACACGAGGGCCAGTAAGTCGGTACAAAGTGGCCAGTCCTGACCCCGGGTCCCTGGGGCGGCTGGCTCCGCTCTGCACTAAACAGGTACAGGTACTTCCCTTGGTACTACGTACCCAAGAGACAGCACACTACCACGTCTTTCTTTCTCAGTTCCATTCCTTTCTCTTTTCAGGAGTTCCACTCCTAATTCCCCGTAGGGTTCCAGTTCTTTTAACTCAGTACATTCAGGTTTCACCTTTCCAGTTTCACGTTCATACATCCCAAATTCTCAGACATGCTCATTTATTCATAACAGGCAGCTGCTAAACCAATTTACAGGTAGCTATTATTTCCTTTCCACATTTTCCAAGATTGCAGTATTCACATATTCCACTAGTTCTTCCCATCCTAGGATTCATTCCATACCCTAGGATCTATCATACAATCTAGTTTTCCAGCCCTAGGATTCATGCAACACCCTAGGATCTACCATTCATTCTAGTTTCTCATTCCTAGGATTCACGCAATGTCCTAAGTTCTATTTATGGTTCCATAATTTAACAGATTATACTAATAAACTTAAAAGCCACTATACCAGTTACAACAGGCGTACTGGAGGCGTGGTCAGGAATCCCGCGTGCCTCCGCAAACCCCGAGACAGCAACGGAACGGGGTCCTATCACAAGGATCAAATACAAGGAGTTTCTCAAAATAGTATACAACTACTGTAAACGGGTAGAGGATTAAATTTCGAGAAGCACGCAACTCGAAACGCGGAAAACGGACTCCGAACGGCCCTAAACGGGTCGAAAACGACGAAACAGTGCAAAATCAGATGTCTGGAACCTCTTCCAGACGTCTTAAAAAGTGGATTAGAGGTTACCTTTACTCTGCGTGGTCTCTCAGACGTCCATAAGGCTGCGGGGGCGTCTGGCCTAGTTCCCAGACGTCCGATGGTCACCTCGGACGTCTGGAAGTCGCTCCAGTCATCTGGCACTGCAGCCAGACGTCTGATTCGCGTTGGATGCAAATCTCAGAACCCATCCTCGTGCTCAGTATAGACGGTCAAAGGAAAGGAAGAAGGTACGAAAAATAACTTACCAGACGTCTGGACAGTCCTCCAGACGTCTTCCCCGTCGTCTGGTTGGAATCCCAGACGTCTGATTCTGGAAAAATTTCCAGAACCAGGGCGCGACTCACCCTCCGCTCGCGACGCTCGGCTGCGCCGCGTCTCGTCCGCCTGCTGCTCGAGCTGCAGCAGGCCTCCCGCGTCACTCCGTGCTCGCTGCGCCCCCGCCGGCCGGCTCTCGCTTCCCCGGCAGGCTCGAGCCCTCCCGGCCGACGCCTCCTCCCTCGCGCAGCACCTCCTCCCGCACTCACCGCGGCTATCGCCGCCACCGCTCGCTCTCGCTCGCACTCGCTGGAAGAAGAAGAAGGAGAAGCAGAGGTGGTGTGAGTGAGGGAGAGGGCGAGGCTTTTTAAAGCCTCGTGGGGAGGAGAGAGAGAGCGGGACAGGGGGCAGCGGCTGCGGAGGAGAGGAAAAAAGGGCACCCGCAGGTCTGCGCGCAGAGAGAGCGGGACAGGGGGGCAGCGGCTGCGGAGGAGAGGGAAAAAGGGCACCCGCAGGTCTGCGCGCGCAGGCCCGCAGACGCGACTGCGCGTGCCGCCGTAACCGAAACCCAGACGTCTAGGAGGGGTTCCAGACGTCTGGTCCGACATCTGGGCCACCTCCCAAACGTCTTAAAAGACGTCTGAAGCCGCGCGTTCGTAACACCAGTGGATGGAGGCTTCAGGTGCATTTCGGCACTTCGGGCGGCGAGACTTTTGAGCCAGGGGTGTGAGGGCTTACTAGCTTGTGTGGTGGCAGAGCCCAGCCCTGTGGCAGACTTCCAGAGCATCCCGGTGGTCAGAGAGTGCCCCGACGTGTTCCCAGATGAGTTACCAGGACTACCGCCTGAGCGTGAGATCGAGTTTGAGATCTCACTAGTACTAAGGACCAGCCCCATCTCCACCGCACCATATCAGATGGCACCGATTGAGCTACGAGAGCTCAAGTCTCAGTTGCAGGATTTTTTGGAGAAGGGTTCATGAGGCCCAGTGCGTCTCCCTGGGGAGCCCCGGTACTGTTTGTGAAGAAGGAGGATGGTACCCTACGCCTTTGTGTGGACTACCGACAACTGAATAGGGTCACCATTGATGAGAACCTCATCATGAGCCATAACTAGCTCATTTTGACCTAATACAAAGGATAAAACCTCCTACATAACTCAAGGAAAGGCTTAACTCAGAGAATTCTGAGTTTAAGGAGAAAACAAGTCATAAGGGGTAAAAATGCAATTTTACCAGTATAATCTGCATACAGGGTAATTCAGGGCCCAAACATAGGTCAAAGCAACTTAATAAGAATAAAAGTGGGATGAAATGATCTAGCAAGGGCTACAGCAATTCCAAGAAACTAAATGATAATCTGTAACCCTAAAACAACCCACTTCAATTCACGAGGTTCGAGGCAAAGTAAAAATAGAATAAACCCTCTAAAATTCATAGAAAAATAATATCTAGGGTTTAGAACCTTCAATTTGGCCTTCAGAACCCATTTTGACCTACATTGAGAACCATGCCCAATTAATAACTTAATTTGGGTTTTCGCATAAATTTACCGGTCAAACAAGGTTTAATATAGAAATGAAATTCACCATCAGATTCCTTAGGTCCTAATTAGTCATGTATAAAAACTTGAGCCTAAGAAGAAATCTCCTTGACCAACTTTACACTTTGGTCCTCATATATTTACTTTTTGGCCCTCAACTTTTGAACCCTCGCATTTTGGCCCCTAACTCTCCTTCGTTCTTTGCGTTCAGGTCCCCCCTGCAAAACCTGCCAGCACCATGCTCCGGCGACCTTGCGCGGAGCATGGCGCCGCGCAGGGTGAGGGGGAGAGCCTGGCAAGTAAACCGGGGGTGCCCTGCGTCGTCAGCCGTCGCAGGGACACCCCCTGGTCGCTGTAACCCACCATACCGGCCGTGCGAACGCACGGACGGTATGGGTTTCCATCTCCGGCGTCCTCCGGCGAGGGAGACACGTCGTCTCCCTCCGCCTTCCTCCCTGATTCGGTCCTTATAAATACCCCCGTCGCTCCACCGTTCTTCCCAGCTCGGATCTGACGGAGAAAACCCCCAACTTTCCTCTCCTCTCACTCCGGCAGACGCCCACCAGCTCCGGCGGTTCCTCCTCCTCCTCCTCTTCGCTCTGCCGCAATACCAGCAGCAGAGACTTCTTCCCCTGCTCTTCCCGCGCCACGCCGCACCCAGCTGGCGCCTCTCCGGCTCTCTGCTCGCCGCCGCCCCTTCCCCTGGGCATCTTCTTCTCCGGCGACAGTCGATACGACTGTCGCCCTGCTGCTTCCCCTTTCGTCTCCGTAGCTAGGTCAGAACTCCTCCCCATCTCCCCCTCTTTCTTTTCCTCACTGTCTTTTATTTGATTAAACCCTCGACCGCTCCTGTCCACCGTCACCCCCTTCGTCTCCGGCCAAACTCCGGCGAGACCCCCCCATCACCCCAGCAACCCACACGGCTCGCCGACCACCGCAGAACCTCCGCCTCCTCATCCTGATCAACCCCCGCCCTTCCACCTCCCCCACATCACCCTCTGCAACCCCACCGAACAAACCCATCTTCCGACCCACAGTCCGACCTAGGGCAGCCCCTGCACGCCGCCCCACGCCTCGCCACCACCCACACGAGCTTCGCCGCACTCTGGCGAAGCTCCCGGCACCTTCTGATTAGGCCGAGAGGCCGTTTTGCTGTGAACAGGCCACCCGACCTCCGCCGTCATTGCCGTGCAGAAGGAGCTGCTTCCGCCTGCAGCTGCAGGCGCGCCACGCCCAGATTCGACTCCCAGGCCTTGCGAGGCATTTCGACAAAGCATCAGGCTCGCAGCTGGGGCGAAGGCCTCGCGTGAAGCCGCGATCGCCCGCTGCCTTCTCCGCTGCGGGCGCTCAATTAGGGTGGGACTACTCGGAAAAGTCTGAAGAGGCGCAGCGGTATAAGGCGCAAAAGTGCTGGAGGCTTACTGCCTCAGCACACGGGGTGAGGTCCCCTTCACCCGCCCGGTTACCCGGTCTCGTCCGCGCTCACGCCCTGCGGACCTGGCCCGACCCGACTTAGACTGACCTGCACTCCTCGCCCACCACACACGCCGGTGGGCCTGGACCCGGGCGCGACCCGTACCCGACTACCCGGCAGCTCTGGGAGAGCTTTCCCAAGAGTGGCTTCTGAGAGAGAGAGACACGGGGGGGGAGGGTAGAGTAGGTTTTGCTTCTGACGTAAACTCTGAAGTGTGCAGGCACAGGTGAAGAAGAAGGACCGCGGAAGAAGAAGGAAGCTGAGGGATACACTGTAGCAACAAGCGGTTTAAGTCGTCTGATTGGAAAATCAGACGACGTCCTGACAGGAAAAAGAAAAGAAGAAAGAAGGAGATCTGAAGAACAACAGAAGAAGGCGAGGCAGAGGAGAACACAAAAGAACAAGGGAAGAACTGAAAGAAGAATAGCACGAGAAGAAGATCTGAAGAAAGGAAAAGAAGAAAGAAAGGAAAAGAAGAAGAACAGGACCCGCTCTGCAGAAGAAAAAGGAAGAGCAGGAACAGCTGAAAGAAAGAAGAAGAACATCACCACTGCAGATAAAGAAGAAGATAACAGAAGATCTGAGACAAGGAGAAGCAAAGAGAAAAGAAGAAAAGACAACAAATTCTTTCTCTCTCTCTTTCTTTATTTTTGTAAAAGAAACTTGTACCCCTAGAATACAACTTGCTCCCTGAGTTCGACCTCAGGAACTCTTTTATTTTCCGAGTAAAAAAATTATATATTTGAAATGATGGCAATAACTGGCTATACTACAACGCTATAATAATAAAACCCGGTTATATACCTACCCTTTCATTTTTGGCGCCGTTGCCGGGGAGCAACGGCTATTCTAGAGGTAAACATTCCTGTTTCTTTTTAATTTCTGATAATCTCCCCTCTTTTGTGCAGCTACAGGAAATCAAGAAGACAAGCAACCGCACGACAACCACTCCGAGGACAGGTAAATTTTTCCTCTCGCTATTAACCCCTAAACTCTAAAGAGGAAGAAAAGAAAAGAACAAGCAACATAGGGCTAACCTGTCTTCCATACTTAGTAACCATAAAGAGTTGCATGTTTTCAACTCATTAGTCCTGCACACTATTAAGGGTATTTAAGGGCTAACACATTCTTGCTCGAGCCCTAATTACCCAACAAAGAACTAACTGGACCAAGTAGAGCCAACATAAGATTCAACATTAGGGTTTTAGAGACACACTACTTAACTCAAGAATGGAGAAAATCCAAAAGAAGTGTGCCTAAACCATTGATTGAAAATACCTATTCAAAAGAAAACCTAAAACAATTGGCTCTCTAAACACTTGAACCCTAAAAAAAATAAGACCTAAAAGCTCTCAAAGAAAACAAGAGGTAAAGTTGACCCCTTGGGTCAACCAACCTTAAATTAGGTCACTCTTTGCACTTAAAAGACTAAAGTTCAAGTGAAACCTTAAGCACCCTGATCTTAAAATTGGTAGACTTAAGAGGTCAAGATCCCCATTCTGGTCTACCTGGAACCGCAATGACAAGAGAGGTCAGGTGGGGGAAACCCTGTAACCCGTGGGGACGCTCTACCGTGTAGGGGTCTTCACGGGACTCTCCCTCTCTGGCTGCCCAGGTAATTCTCAGGTGGACGATCTTTCTGATCAAGGGGTCCATCTGCCCCGCACCTCTATAGTCACCCAACACATTTTTGGGTGTCTTGATTGGGTCCAGCACCTTCTAAACTTACCTCTTCCAACAGTGCATGTACGGAAGGAGGTCCCTAAGACCACCCTTAAGACCTCCTTTAGAAATTCGCTCTCGTCAAGGCCAAGCCTCGACGCCCGTGTTTGTGCAGCAACACCCTCACATTATTCTCTCTTCTGATTCAGAACCAAGTTCTTCTTCTTCCCCCATCATGGCTCAGCCAGTTGAGGAAGAAAATAATCTGGAACACCAGCTCCAGCGACTCAATGACCTCTTCCAAAACTTCGTGCACCCACCGCAGCGTCCTATGATGCGGGACCACTACAATCCTACTGCGGTGGCCATTGAGCCTCGAGTCAGAATCCCGACTGGAGGACCTGATTCCGAATTAAAGCCCAACATGATTCATGCTATACCTAAATTCCATAGGCTTAATTCTGAAGATCCCTTCCAGCACATCAAACAGCTAAAGCATCTGGCCCACACTTTTGGATCAGATGCGCAAAATCGGGATATTCTTCTCATGAAGATGTTCTCCTTTTCTCTTATGGACAAGGCCGCCCATTGGTATCAAACTCAAACCCGGCCGATCAACACTTGGGAAGAACTTCAATCCGAGTTTTTGAAAAAGTTTTTTCCCGTTGGTCGGACCAACGCCTTGCGCCATCAGATTACACACTTCACTCAACAATCAGGAGAACCTCTCCATGAGGCATGGGATCGTTTTCAGGATCTCATGAGAAAGTGCCCCCATCACGGAGTTCCTAAATGGGAACAAGTCCAATCTTTTTACCAGGGACTCCGTAAGGACATCCGCCTTTTCGTCAATGCAACTTGCGGAGGAAAGCATCATGGGTCAACATGAAGACACCGTATGGGAGATTCTCGAAAACATGTGCGAGAACTCCATCAACAATGACTCCATGGGATTATTCGACAGGACGAATACCCGCGCAGCGACGAATCTTAATGGAGCACATGAGACGCAGGGCCTGTCCGCATCAGTCGACCTGGAATTAATGGCCAGTCGATTGGACAAGGTCTCAATCATTGAAAAGAAGGTGGATGAGCTGACTCAGCACTTGCAGCGAGCCACCTCCGCGCGTAACTCCTTTGCACAACCTCCTTCCACACAGGAGACTGTGCAAAACATCCTCCACCGATCTTCCCCTGGGATGGATCCATATCCATCCCCATCTGATTCTTGGATCGGAGGATCATCCGATCCTTTCTACACCAGCCGGGGGAACTCCATTCCCCCTTTCCCTGATTCTCAGGAGGTTCCTCAGACCTGCGAGGACCTCAACGCCATCCAGAACGACCCATTCTCCAACACTTACAATCCTGGATGGCGAAACCATCCCAATTTTCAGTGGGCGGGAAATTCCCAAACCCAAAGACCACCTTTTCAGTCCCGCCCACAGCCCTCTCGTCATTACCAGCCGCCTCAGCCTCGGCCCAACCCTACTTATCCATCAGGGCCAAATCAGGATCAAATGTCCCTAATCCTTCAGACTCTGGCTGACATTCAAAAAACGAATGCGGCTATTCAAAAACAGCACAAGGACGAGCTTACAGAAGTTAAAACTCAACTGGCCCAGTTGGCAAATTCTCGCCAGCCAGGCACCCTCCCTTCCCAACCTCTTCCTAACCCAAATAACGTGCCAACCCAGAAGCGCGTTATGAATCCAAATTTAGGCCACGCCCAATGGATTTATCAGGCCCCTACTGCTCCATCTCCAGACGAGATGGAGGCCTCAACTTCTTATGCGAGATTTCAGCAGCAGCCACCCCTCCTACCAAACCCAAACCAAAATCAGGCCAGATTAAATTCTGTAACAACACGTAGTGGTAAAACAACTCAAGACCCGCATTATCCAAACCACTCCAAGCCTGATAACCATGACCCTAGGATAGTTATCCAAGATACCGCTGTTCCGGATCCACAACTGATGTAAACACATTTACACTACTTAAAATGTCTATTTATGCATGTTCTTAAGCATAGGATTGCATTTCATGATATAAATATTGCATTACATGCATCATCTTGCATTTAGAGTAGTTTGAATAAAATGGAGGTTAATTGTCTCTTTTTATGTGCTTGGATAGGGCAAATATTTTATCGGGGCCTCGAATCAAAGATCCAACCGTATGGATATGATCAGGGCGACGATTGGAGTTCAACGACTCCAAGATCGCCCTAATCAGGCATCCGTAGCATCAGATAGAGACCGGGGAACCCTAGAAGATCAAGGGCCAGGATGGTATAAATCCGCACTTCAGATGGAAAATCTGACCACACGGATGAATTCGGATCGACGATCGCAGCCGAACGACACAAAAATCGAGTCAATCCGACATCCGTGGCACCATCTACAACTTCCAGAAGATGGACGGCCAAGATAGCGCCACGTGGCGCCATCCCAGCCGCCCAATCGGCCGCAGGAGTCCTGTGAAGACCGCGCACCGTCTCCTCTCCGCCGTTGGATCTCGATCCAACGGCTGCGGCCGCTCGCGTTTAAAAACGTCCGCGCGACCATTTCGCCCGCGTAGCGCAGCGGCGACGCAGCTGCGGGCGAAGCGGAGGTCGCGGGTTCGAGCCGCGGTGAGGGGGTCGAAGGCGCGGGCGAGCGGGCGCGCACGAGCGTCAGATGAAGATCCAACGGCCGCGCGCGCCCGATAGCGCCGACGCGCAATTGGACTCTCTGGTGGGCGCGCGATCACACGCGGGCGGCGCGCTACGCAGCGGGCGCGGACGCGATCTAAGCCGTCCGATCTCGCGATCGGACGGCTGAGACGACGCGGACGTGCGTATGCATTACGCGCGCAGGCCAGCCGAGCGGGCGCGCGTGGGCGCGGCGGCGACGGCGACGGCGGGGCTTTAGCGACGGTTTTATCCGTCACTAAAGACCCCTTATTTATTATTTTGAAGATGTAATGTCCATTTTGCCCCCACTCCTTGCAACTATAAAAGGAGACCCCCTCCATACGAAATTTTCATCCCTTCCTTCTCCTCTCTACCTCTCCAAAGCTCAAGAGAAGCTTGTCCCACACCCGGGATGCTTCTCGCGAGATAAAGTCCAAATTTTCGTCCCCCTTCGGAAGTGGATCCCGCGACGACGACGGCGTGCTGCTTCGTTCCCGTTCTTCTGCTTCGTCCTCCTTCGTCCCGCTTCGTTCTCCTTCGTCCAGGCATCGTCCCGTCCGGCTCGTCCTCCAAGCGACCGTCGAGGAGGATTTCTCTCTCCCTATTCTTTTTTACTGCTTTCTAGTATAGATTTACTGCTTTCTAGAGTAGTCTATTCGTCCTCCGAGCGATCGTCGAGGAGGACATTTCTCCCTCCATTCTTTTAATGCTTTCTAGAGTAATTGTTTTATGTTTTCTAGTTGTAATGAAAGAACTCTTTTATGATAAATTCCTTGTCTATTCTACATCTCATTTTGATTTCCATGTATAGTATTCCTTCTCTCTCTCTTACTCCCTCTCTCTCTTTTATTTGTTGTAGATACTTAGATAGTTTAAATTGAATTTCTTTGTGACAAAATAAAAAGAAACGCGGAGTTTTTAAATCAAACGTTCGCCTCCCTATGTTCGACCCGGAATTCTTATTTCGGTATAAATTTTATTTGTTGAACACGAATCCTTCGCTTTCGAACTACAACGACGGGTTTTCCAAAACCAAACACGTTAGCGTAGATTCTCGTTCAACATTTTGGCGCCGTTGCCGGGGAGGCAACGCTCTTTGATTTCTCTTCGCATTTTGTAACTTACAAATCATTTACCTCACTTTTTTTTTTTTCCTTTCTTATTGTAATTGCAGGTACTCTTTCGAGACAGGCAAAAGCGGTAGATCGGAGTAAAGTGCTGTGGAAGGTTTTGTAAGTTATCCCCCACCTCCCACCCATTAGATTTCATTTCATCACATAATAATTCAAACATCAATCAACCTAGGTGTTCTTATAAACTCTAAGGTTAGATTGTTTGTTGTTTGACATCCATACTCACTCCAACCCCCACATTAAAAAAGAAAAAAATAAAAAAATCTCACAGAGGTACACAACCTCATCTGATTTTCTAACTCAACCGGTAAACCAATCTTAGGAGCCGGTACACACATCCAAACACATAATCGAGTAGAAATCAGATTGGGTAATCATTTGTGTGCCTAATTAGGTGGTGCATCAGGCCAGTTGTTTGAGTTGTTTGGGCCGCACCACTTCAAATAAAATCAACTCATCAAGTAGCTGCCAATTAGGTTCAACTCTTAGGGATCTACCAGGCACTCCACATTCTTTTTAAACTTTAAAGGAAAATATCTTCACCTGTGCTTGCAAAACCTGGTGTGCCAATAAAACTTGATTGAAAACACCTAAAGATGAATCCTAAAAGCTACTAAGCAAGATTTGAACCTTAAAATTCACCACATCAAAAATAATCTTGCTTGAAAACCACTGGTTGTGCACGCACACACAAAGTAATCAATCAGTAAGGGCACAACCCATTTAAAGGGCCCATCACATTCCAAAGCACATTCAAACCTAGCCCTAAATTAAACAGAGTAGACGTTGGCCTTAAGGATTGGACTCGCTCTTCAGAACTCAGAACGAGATTATTTTCGATTAGTCTGTTTCTACTGTTCAATCTGATGTCTAGCTAGGGGAGCAGAGTCAAACGATCGCGGCTGGGGGGTACACTAGGAACCGGAGGCGCAAGCCGAAGGAAGAACCTTCTCCCCAGTCCCTCCTTCTAACTGGTTGGATTGAACAGACAGAAGTAGATCAAATCGTTCCTTTATCTCAAGACGGGTTTTGAGAGTCTGTAGGTCTGTAGGCTAACCCATTTAAGGACAGGTTTGATTGTTTGTATTGCAGGGCACCTTTCTTCCTCCCGTGTCTCATGAATCCTTCCACATATTTCACGCATGCCCGCTCTTTCCCTCCTGTTGTAAATTATCCTCAACATGACAATTATCCCAACTCGTATTGTAATCGACCATCAGTTAGTTGGGATAATTCGGATTGGGGATACAATTCCGGACCCCCGTGTTTAGGGTCTAACACTGAACACTTTGATTCTCAATTCTATCCTTCTCAGAGTTGCATCGATTATAGATCGTCCTCCTTTCATGAACAACCTAATGCGGTCTACAATCAAGAAGGATACACTGATCCTTACCCATCCTCTGATTTCACTGCCTTTAGGTCATCTCCATCTTTTGAACAATCTGAAATGACCTATTATCAGGATGGGTATAACGAATCTCAATTCGTTAATTCCTCTACATTGATGTCAAACCCGCCCAACCCTGAACCAACTCATTTGATTCAGGTTAATCAGGTTCAAGATAGGGTTCTGGCTAACTTGAGGAATATCATTCAAACTTTAGAAGTTCAGCCAATACCTTGCATTGAGAGATTGGAGCCCCTGATTGAAATGATTGATGATTTAAACAAGTCTTTGTTGGATTGGCTCCAGGATGTTAAGGATAAGAACCCGGGTGAGTTTCTACTTGGGAAATTAGCGAAATTAAGGATGAGATTCGTGGTTGCTTTGATTCAATCTTGGAATAATTCCCAGGATGAACTCTCTTCAGGAAAGCCAATGACAGAACCCGCTCAGGCACCTGTTGGGGGGGACACGTGTTACGAAGCTGACCAGATTGAATTAAAACAACCAATTAAGGATGATTTGATTTCTTCACCTGAAATCCCTGAGCCGGGTTACGAGGAAACGTATGTCTCCTTGGAACGCAAAGTGACAAATGATTTTGGAACATACATTGATACGGATCCTGTTGGTGAAGATTCAAGTTGCGAAGTCTCACACGAGTTTTCAGATCAAGATTTTTGTGAGACGATTGGGCCTGAGGAATCTGATAGATCATTTGATAGCCCAATAACTGAGGAAACTGATCTTATTAGGGCACACGATACGGATCCAGAATCGCATTTTCTGGAGGAATTAATTCAATGCCCTGATTATCAGTTACACCCTGTTGAGCTTATTGATAATTCTAATTCTGAGATAATTAGACCCAAGTCAATTTTGATTTTGCCACATCATCTAGACTTGGAGATTTCAGACGGGGTGATGAATATACAAGAGGTCTTGGAATTTGATACACTTAATGAGGAGGATAGGAGCGGGGAAGTTCTAATTTGGGAAGTTAATTTTGGAGGATATGGAAGATTGAGTCGAAGGGTTCCTTTTAAGCTGAAACTATCAAATCAGAACCCTTACGACAGTTGTTTCGAGGATGTCAAACTCAAGCACACATTTAACGATTATCCTTTTGAGCTTCAATTCTCTGTAACCCGACATTTTGGCCTTGGGTTGCATCCTCACAAATCGCAGGCCCGACCCCGCTTGCATTCTGATTTTAGGTTTTGGGTAATTTTTATCCAGAACCTAAGATATTCTCGATTATGGGGTGTGGGTCTGCACCACAATCTGGTCCACATCTGTGGACCTCTGCTGACAGGTCAGAGGATTCTTCTGTTTATTCTAATTCTGACTTGCACATGTGAATTCTTCATTTCTTTTCTTTGTATAGTGTGCCTAGCTGAAGGCACTAAACTCAGCACATATACAGTTCTTTTTCATTTTCATCTCGGAGCGGACCCGATATCCACGCAATTCAGGTGCTTTCTACGCTTTTCCACTCTGTTTTATGTCTTTTTAATACAATGAGGACATTGCATTAGATAGGCATGGGGGGATGGATATTTATCTTTGAATTCATTCGTCAGCTCCGTAGATTTGTTTTATTTTATATATAAAAAAAAAATCAAAATTAGGAAAGAGAATTTGGGTTTAAGAAAATTTTCGATCTTAAGAAATACTATATTATGTTCTGAACACAAAGACCCTTCAGGTCTTTGGACTTAATCAGCCTATGTATCCACTAAAATGTGGATTTGTTTTTCGAGTTCTCGCCAACCTGAATTTTATTATAACTGGAATAAATAAGTTTGGGTGATAAGTACACGACTTATCAACCCGCCCTCTGATTTAAGGGAATTTTGAGTTTTAAGCATCTACACACTTTCTTTGCACTGACTCGTTGTTTGGCGATTTTAACGGAAATTGGGTAGCTAATGAACCTTCTAGGGTGATATGGCTGGCAAGTTATCGTGGGTAACAGCCCATAGGTAGGTTGTCCAGAGCCCAGTCACTGGACCTTTCTCTTTTTGCTGCCTTTAGGTAAATCTTAGACCAGGGAAGCCACCTACTTAAAAAAAAAAAAATCAAAAAGGAGAAAAGAACAAAAAGAAATAAGCCACACTTCGCCGCACGAGTATGGCTGGCAAGTTGTCGGTGGTAACAGCTCATCGACCGGTTGTCCAGAACCCAGCTCAGAAAATGCACTAAAAACTCCCAAAACACTTAGGAAGAAGCGGAGAAGTAGAATAAACCGGGGAGATATACACTGGATTCACCCTTGTGTTGACCCCGTTAAAAAAATAAAAGTAGGGAGAAAGATATCAGTTATAAAGATACACCTTTAGGCAGAATTCTTTTTGAGGTCACCTAGAGGCGTAGAAATCCGAAGTCCGTTTTAATTGCCGGTCAACGAGTCTATCACAATCACAATAAGATGCTTAAAACTTAGGGTTCTCATCAAATCTTGGGTGAGTTGAATGGCCGTAGAAAGCCACTCTTAAACCCTAAAATTTGAAAATCCAAAAAAAAAAAAAAAAAAAGAGAGTAAAAACAGAAAAAGAAATTTTTCTTTGAATAAGGCGAGGCTTGAGGCGGTCTGCATTTTGGCTGATACCCGGGCACTGTGGTGTCTTTGAAAGTTCAGTTCTTAAGTAGACAATTTCTTAATGATTGAAAATAACTCAGGTCCAAATAATCTAACCTAATTCTTTTATAAATAGCATATAGTTTTTGCTAGGGACTAGCAAAAGATAGGCATGGGGGTATGATGTAAACACATTTACACTACTTAAAATGTCTATTTATGCATGTTCTTAAGCATAGGATTGCATTTCATGATATAAATATTGCATTACATGCATCATCTTGCATTTAGAGTAGTTTGAATAAAATGGAGGTTAATTGTCTCTTTTTATGTGCTTGGATAGGGCAAATATTTTATCGGGGCCTCGGATCAAAGATCCAACCGTATGGATATGATCAGGGCGACGATTGGAGTTCAACGACTCCAAGATCGCCCTAATCAGGCATCCGTAGCATCAGATAGAGACCGGGGAACCCTAGAAGATCAAGGGCCAGGATGGTGTAAATCCGCACTTCAGATGGAAAATCCGACCACACGGATGAATTCGGATCGACGATCGCAGCCGAACGACACAAAAATCGAGTCAATCCGACATCCGTGGCACCATCTACAACTTCCAGAAGATGGACGGCCAAGATAGCGCCACGTGGCGCCATCCCAGCCGCCCAATCGGCCGCAGGAGTCCTGTGAAGACCGCGCACCGTCTCCTCTCCGCCGTTGGATCTCGATGCAACGGCTGCGGCCGCTCGCGTTTAAAAACGTCCGCGCGACCATTTCGCCCACGTATCGCAGCGGCGACGCAACTGCGGGCGAAGCGGAGGTCGCGGGTTCGAGCCGCGGTGAGGGGGTCGAAGGCGCGGGCGAGCGGGCGCGCACGAGCGTCAGATGAAGATCCAACGGCCGCGCGCGCCCGATAGCGCCGACGCGCAATTGGACGCTCTGGTGGGCGCGCGATCACACGCGGGCGGCGCGCTACGCAGCGGGCGCGGATGCGATCGGACGGCTGAGACGACGCGGACGTGCGTATGCGTTACGCGCGCAGGCCAGCCGAGCGGGCGTGCGTGGGCGCGGCGGCGACGGCGACGGTGGGGCTTTAGCGACGGTTTTATCCGTCACTAAAGACCCCTTATTTATTATTTTGAAGATGTAATGTCCATTTTGCCCCCACTCCTTGCAACTATAAAAGGAGACCCCCTCCATACGAAATTTTCATCCCTTCCTTCTCCTCTCTACCTCTCCAAAGCTCAAGAGAAGCTTGTCCCACACCCGGGATGCTTCTCGCGAGATAAAGTCCAAATTTTCGTCCCCCTTCGGAAGTGGATCCCGCGATGACGACGGCGTGCTGCTTCGTTCCCGTTCTTCTGCTTCGTCCTCCTTCGTCCCGCTTCGTTCTCCTTCGTCCAGGCGTCGTCCCGTCCGGCTCGTCCTCCAAGCGACCGTCGAGGAGGATTTCTCTCTCCCTATTCTTTTTTACTGCTTTCTAGTATAGATTTACTGCTTTCTAGAGTAGTCTATTCGTCCTCCGAGCGATCGTCGAGGAGGACATTTCTCCCTCCATTCTTTTAATGCTTTCTAGAGTAATTGTTTTATGTTTTCTAGTTGTAATGAAAGAACTCTTTTATGATAAATTCCTTGTCTATTCTACATCTCATTTTGATTTCCATGTATAGTATTCCTTCTCTCTCTCTTACTCCCTCTCTCTCTTTTATTTGTTGTAGATACTTAGATAGTTTAAATTGAATTTCTTTGTGACAAAATAAAAAGAAACGCGGAGTTTTTAAATCAAACGTTCGCCTCCCTGTGTTCGACCCGGAATTCTTATTTCGGTATAAATTTATTTGTTGAACACGAATCCTTCGCTTTCGAACTACAACGACGGGTTTTCCAAAACCAAACACGTTAGCGTAGATTCTCGTTCAACAACAACCTGGACCTATCCTAGAAGAACCAACCAAGATCCCGTTTCCCGAGGCCCTGACCAAGGGAAAGAAGACCACCAAACCCGTGGCCCCTGAGGAGGACCTGGTCAAGCTCTTTGAGCAGGTCCACATAAACATCCCCTTGATGGATGCAATCCACCACGTACCAGCTTACGCACGATTTCTAAAGAATATATGTACACCCCAGCGTAAGCCGCGAACCAAGGGAGGGAGCCCCATTGTTCTGTCAGAGCAAGCCAGCTCTGTAATCCTTAGTAGACTCCCACCCAAGGCAAAAGATCCTGGGACTCCCCTGATTTCCTGTAAGATAGGTGGTACCCAATTTGATAGAGCATTGTTAGACTTGGGTGCATCCATAAACCTGATACCCACATCCTTACTTGACCATCTAGAAGAATCTGAGCTAAAACCAACCGAGGTGACATTACAATTAGCAGATCGATCTATAAAGTCACCAAAAGGGATTCTCGAGGATGTTATCGTAAGAGTGCGGGATTTCTATTTTCCAGTGGACTTTATAGTCTTAGATATGGATGCACCTGAGAACCCTAGGGATACACCAATCATTCAAGGGAGACCTTTCTTGGCTACTGCTAGAGCCAACATCAGCTGTGAGGAGGGCCAAATAGAGCTTAAGTTTGGAGATCAAACACTGAAAATTGATATATTTAAGGCCCAACAAGGAATTAATTGCGGCGTCATCGAACAAATTTGTGACATCAAGACTTTGGTTGATGAATCACACCTCCAGAATGACTCGATTATGCCTCATCAACCACAGAAGGATCTTGACCCGCAAACAGAGGAGTCGAATCCAGATATGAACAACCCAGTAACTCCCACCCTTAAACCTCACATCTATACTGAACCACCCGCTGCTGCTGAAAACCCCATCCTCGAACTGAAACCCCTTCCTGCTCACTTGAAATACGTCTTTTTGGGTTCTAATCAGACCCTTCCTGTGATTATCAATTCCAACCTCAGTCCTGAACAGGAATCCCGTCTGATTGTTGTCCTCTAGCAACATCGCAGAGCCATCGGATGGACTCTCAATGATTTGACTGGAATAAGTCCCTCTTATTGTACTCATCATATCTATTCAGAAGAGGGCACACGACCTTCTCGTGAAATGCAGAGACGCTTAAACCCCAATCTGCAGGAGGTCGTGAAAAAGGAGATCATCAAGTGGTTAGATGCTGGGATCATCTACCCGATCTCCGATAGTCGTTGGGTGAGCCCAATTCAGGTCGTGCCCAAGAAGGCAGGACTCACCACTATAACGACTGAGACCGGAGAAATCATTCCTACCCGATTAGCCAACTTGTGGAGAGTCTGTATAGATTACCGCCGACTAAATTCCTCCACGAAGAAGGATCATTTCCCACTACCCTTCATTGATCAAATTCTCGAAAAACTTGCGGGAAATAGGTTCTTCTGCTTTCTTGACGGGTACTCCGGTTATAACCAGGTGGCAATCCATCCTGAGGACCAAGAAAAGACCACGTTCACCTGCCCCTTCGGAACATACGCTTTCCGAAGGATGCCTTTCGGTCTTTGCAATGCACCCGCTACTTTTCAGCGATGCATGCTTGCCATATTCTCAGATATGGTAGGTGATTATATGGAAGTCTTCATGGATAACTTTTTAGTTTTCGGAGCATCATTCGACGATTGCCTCCAACACTTGGTCCAGATACTCAGGCGGTGCATCGATGTGAATTTGGTTCTTTCCTGGGAAAAGAGCCATTTCATGGTGCCTGAGGGAATTGTCCTGGGACACTCAATTTCGGAGAAAGGTATCCAAGTGGATCGAGCTAAGGTTAATCTGATTTCTCACCTTCCTATGCCTAGCTCGATCAGGGACATCCGTTCCTTTTTAGGGCATGTCGGTTTTTATCGACGATTTATCCCTGATTTTTCAAAAATCGCGCGCCCCCTGACCACTCTTCTCTCCAAGGATGTTCCTTTTGAAATTTCCAAGGAATGCACTCAAGCATTTGAAATCCTGCGTGACCGAGTCACCCAAGCCCCGATCCTACAGTCCCCTGATTGGTCTCAACCCTTTGAGATCATGTGCGATGCATCCGACTTCGCTGTAGGAGCAGTTTTGGGGCAGAAAATTGACAGGAAACCTGTGGCCATTTACTACGCCAGCAAAACACTCGATGAGGCTCAGCGTAACTATACGGTTACTGAGAAAGAGCTGCTAGCTGTAGTATTTGCCCTAGAAAAGTTCAGATCGTACCTTCTGGGTTCCCGTGTCATCATATACTCGGATCACACAGCTGTGAGGCATCTCCTTGCAAAGAAGGATGCGAAACCTCGATTAATCCGATGGATCTTGCTGTTGCAAGAATTCGACCTTGAGATTCGCGACAAAGCGGGAAAGCAAAATGTGGTAGCTAATCACTTGTCCCGTCTTCCTTCTGAAATAATTGACCCTTCCGGACCCATCACTGAGCATTTTCCCGATGAGCACCTGTTGACTATTGGTACGAGCCTTCCATGGTTTACTAATGTAGTAAATTACTTGGCATCTCATCAGATCCCATCCGATTGGCCGAAGGCCAAGAAAGACAAATTACGCTCCGATGCCAAGTATTACATTTGGGAAGACCCGTACCTCTTCCGCATAGGTGCCGATCAGATCATCCGGAGATGTGTCCCGGAAGGGGAATTCAACAATATCCTCTCTTTCTGCCATGACCAGGCATGCGGTGGCCATTTCGCCGGGCATAAAACCGCATCAAAAGTCCTCCAGTGCGGCTTTTACTGGCCCACACTGTTCAAAGACGCACACAATCACTGCAAGGCATGCAGTCGTTGCCAGACTTTGGGCAACATGAGCCATCGCGACATGATGCCTATGCAACCGATTCTAGTATGCGAAATCTTTGATGTTTGGGGGATTGATTTTATGGGCCCCTTTCCTGTTTCGGATGGTTTCGAATACATTCTGTTGGCTGTGGACTACGTGTCCAAATGGATCGAAGCCATACCGACCCGAACCTGTGATCACAAAATCGTTCTCAAATTCATTCATCAACACATTTTCTCAAGGTTCGGGATTCCTCGTGCAATAATCTCTGATGGGGGGACCCATTTCACAAATGCTCAGTTTAGGTCACTGATGACCAAATACGGGGTGTCTCACCGGATCTCTACTCCTTACCACCCCCAAACTAATGGTCTAGCTGAGCTGTCTAATCGGGAGATCAAGAAAATCCTGCAAGTCACTGTTCGACCTGACAGGAAGGACTGGTCGTCCCGACTTCCGGAAGCATTGTGGGCCTATAGGACCACCCACAAGACCCAATTGGGCATGTCTCCCTTTAGACTGGTGTACGGAAAGGCATGCCACCTTCCCGTAGAACTGGAGCATAAAGCCTATTGGGCAGTACGGAACTGTAATCTAGATCTTTCCAAGGCTGGGACCCACAGAAAACTCCAAATCAGCGAGATCGATGAATTACGCCTAGACGCGTACGAGAACTCGCAAATCTACAAGGAGCGGGTTAAAGCCTTCCACGACAAACACATCTCGAGAAAGATCTTTCATCCTGGTCAAAAGGTCCTACTCTTTGATGCCCGACTAAAACTCTTCCCAGGAAAACAGAGATCCAAGTGGGTCGGACCATATTTGGTCCGACAAGTTTTTGGAAATGGAGCAATCGAAATCAGTCCACTCAGCCACGATTCTGAACCTTTCATCGTGAACGGTCAGAGACTCAAGCCGTTCATTGATGTAACTTCTACTGATTTGGCTGAAGCATCTTATATCCTCCTTTCCCCTTGAGCTTATTGCGCCCAGCCGATGGCGTAAAACTCAGCACTTAACGGGAGGCAGCCCGTCATTCTCTTTGAAAACCTGAAACTTGTTCTGACACCTTTTTGCACTTGAAGTTCACACTTTAAGACAGCCGACTCCACCTCAGGTGCTTGCATCTGAGATTAGAAATCGTCCGCAACAGTCACCCCGACCCATTCACTCATCCAAATTTCTGTCTTAAGGAGTGAACTAAGTTAAATAAAAATCCCCTAGGTTACAATGAGGACATTGCAAATCTTAGGCATTGGGGGGGTATGAAAGTGCAAAACATGTAAGAAAAGGTTTCAAAAAAAAAAAAAAAATTCACATATGCCAAAAACACCATAAAAATTAAAAAAAAAATTTCGAAAAAGAATAAAAGGAGAAGGAAATTTTGTGAAGGAGAAAAGAAACAAAATGAAAAAGGAGTACAAAATTATGAGAAAAGGTGATAGTCATTAGTAAGGAACTAAGGAATTAACCTAAGTTCTAGACCTCATTCAAGAAAATAACTGAAAAGTGCACAATGAGATTAGTAAGAATGCAAACCTTAGGCATTTTTGAATAGACTCTTAGTACCCATTAAGATCTGGACACTCCTCAAGAGGTTGAGGAAAATGAAAAGCTGAAGTATTAGGTCTAAGGCTTAGGAAGTATTTGGCCTCGTTAACTAATTTTTGGTTTACGGGACTCAGTAACCTAAGCACCCTAACCTCACACACAGCCTGGTTCAGTAAGCGTAAAATTCAGAATCACGCAGAAGCGTCGCAAAATTCTGAAAAGAACACCTAGAATAGGAGCGGCCGATCAACACAAGTTGATTTGGACGAGTTCCCAGCGCGGAGAGGCGGGAAATCCCCTCGAAGATGCGTAACAAAATATCATCTCCTCGGTGCTTGTCTCTTAGGATATTTACATATCCTACTGGGGGCATGTAAGCACTCTGCTGGTTCAGATTCCATGGATGGCATTATCTCGAAGTGTCAATTGCCAGGGTCTGGATTCGGCCACGGAACACCATGGATGGGATTATCTCGAAATCTCAATAGCCAGGGTTCCGGGGGTTGCCATGGGCGGTGCTATCTCGAAGCATCGATCGCCAGGAACCCTTGAGGATTGATGATGGGAGCAAGGAATCTGATACAGACCGTGTTGAAAAGCCAATCCTAGGCTAGAACTAAAAAGAAAAAGAGAGAGAAAACTCTTCAAACAGAAAAACTTTCTATCCCTCTCTTACAAAACGCACTGCGAACTGAGCCAGGGCTAAAATCATTTCAAGCACGGGTGCTTTAACCACAAAGTCCAATAAACCTTAGGTTAGTTCTTGTGGACCTTAAAAACCTTTGCTAAAGACTGAAGCTAAGGCTAGACAGATTTGGATCTTGATTGGTACTAGAGTACCTTTTAGGCCTATGGTCAGCATTCTAACCTAATCTATGCTCAAATAAAAAAGGCACTTATCTAAAACTATTAAAAACTTCATGGTCTAGAACAAGGGTTGAAACCTTAAGTTTTTGCTAAGGGACTAGCAAAAGCTAGGCATGGGGGTATGATGAGAACCTCATCATGAGCCATAACTAGCTCATTTTGACCTAATACAAAGGATAAAACCTCCTACATAACTCAAGGAAAGGCTTAACTCAGAGAATTCTGAGTTTAAGGAGAAAACAAGTCATAAGGGGTAAAAATGCAATTTTACCAGTATAATCTGCATACAGGGTAATTCAGGGCCCAAACATAGGTCAAAGCAACTTAATAAGAATAAAAGTGGGATGAAATGATCTAGCAAGGGCTACAGCAATTCCAAGAAACTAAATGATAATCTGTAACCCTAAAACAACCCACTTCAATTCACGAGGTTCGAGGCAAAGTAAAAATAGAATAAACCCTCTAAAATTCATAGAAAAATAATATCTAGGGTTTAGAACCTTCAATTTGGCCTTCAGAACCCATTTTGACCTACATTGAGAACCATGCCCAATTAATAACTTAATTTGGGTTTTCGCATAAATTGACCGGTCAAACAAGGTTTAATATAGAAATGAAATTTACCATCAGATTCCTTAGGTCCTAATTAGTCATGTATAAAAACTTGAGCCTAAGAAGAAACCTCCTTGACCAACTTTACACTTTGGTCCTCATATATTTACTTTTTGGCCCTCAACTTTTGAACCCTCGCATTTTGGCCCCTAACTCTCCTTCGTTCTTTGCGTTCAGGTCCCCCCTGCAAAACCTGCCAGCACCATGCTCCGACGACCTTGCGCGGAGCATGGCGCCGCACCGGGTGAGGGGGAGAGCCTGGCAAGTAAACCGGGGGTGCCCTGCGTCGTCAGCCGTCGCAGGGACACCCCCCTGGTTGCTGTAACCCACCATACCGGCCGTGCGAACGCACGGACGGTATGGGTTTCCATCTCCGGCGTCCTCCGGCGAGGGAGACACGTCGTCTCCCTCCGCCTTCCTCCCTGATTCGGTCCCTATAAATACCCCCGTTGCTCCACCGTTCTTCCCAGCTCGGATCTGACGGAGAAAACCCCCAACTTTCCTCTCCTCTCACTCCGGCAGACGCCCACCAGCTCCGGCGGTTCCTCCTCCTCCTCCTCTTCGCTCTGCCGCAATACCAGCAGCAGAGACTTCTTCCCCTGCTCTTCCCGCGCCACGCCGCACCCAGCTGGCGCCTCTCCGGCTCTCTGCTCGCCGCCGCCCCTTCCCCTGGGCATCTTCTTCTCCGGCGACAGTCGATACGACTGTCGCCCTGCTGCTTCCCCTTTCGTCTCCGTAGCTAGGTCAGAACTCCTCCCCATCTCCCCCTCTTTCTTTTCCTCACTGTCTTTTATTTGATTAAACCCTCGACCGCTCCTGTCCACCGTCACCCCCTTCGTCTCCGGCCAAACTCCGGCGAGACCCCCCCATCACCCCAGCAACCCACACGGCTCGCCGACCACCGCAGAACCTCCGCCTCCTCATCCTGATCAACCCCCGCCCTTCCACCTCCCCCACATCACCCTCTGCAACCCCACCGAACAAACCCATCTTCCGACCCACAGTCCGACCTAGGGCAGCCCCTGCACGCCGCCCCACGCCTCGCCACCACCCACACGAGCTTCGCCGCACTCTGGCGAAGCTCCCGGCACCTTCTGATTAGGCCGAGAGGCCGTTTTGCTGTGAACAGGCCACCCGACCTCCGCCGCCATTGCCGTGCAGAAGGAGCTGCTTCCGCCTGCAGCTGCAGGCGCGCCACGCCCAGATTCGACTCCCAGGCCTTGCGAGGCATTTCGACAAAGCATCAGGCTCGCAGCTGGGGCGAAGGCCTCGCGTGAAGCCGCGATCGCCCGCTGCCTTCTCCGCTGCGGGCGCTCAATTAGGGTGGGACATTTAGTCCCACCTCGGAAAAGTCTGAAGAGGCGCAGCGGTATAAGGCGCAAAAGTGCTGGAGGCTTACTGCCTCAGCACACGGGGTGAGGTCCCCTTCACCCGCCCGGTTACCCGGTCTCGTCCGCGCTCACGCCCCGCAGACCTGGCCCGACCCGACTTAGACTGACCTGCACTCCTCGCCCACCACACACGCCAGTGGGCCTGGACCCGGGCGCGACCCGTACCCGACTACCCGGCAGCTCTGGGAGAGCTTTCCCAAGAGTGGCTTCTGAGAGAGAGAGACACGGGGGGGGGGGGGGAGGGTAGAGTAGGTTTTGCCTCTGACGTAAACTCTGAAGTGTGCAGGCACAGGTGAAGAAGAAGGACCGCGGAAGAAGAAGGAAGCTGAGGGATACACTGTAGCAACAAGCGGTTTAAGTCGTCTGATTGGAAAATCAGACGACGTCCTGACAGGAAAAAGAAAAGAAGAAAGAAGGAGATCTGAAGAACAACAGAAGAAGGCGAGGCAGAGGAGAACACAAAAGAACAAGGGAAGAACTGAAAGAAGAATAGCACGAGAAGATCTGAAGAAAGGAAAAGAAGAAAGAAAGGAAAAGAAGAAGAACAGGACCCGCTCTGCAGAAGAAAAAGGAAGAGCAGGAACAGCTGAAAGAAAGAAGAAGAACATCACCACTGCAGATAAAGAAGAAGATAACAGAAGATCTGAGACAAGGAGAAGCAAAGAGAAAAGAAGAAAAGACAACAAATTCTTTCTCTCTCTCTTTCTTTATTTTTGTAAAAGAAACTTGTACCCCTAGAATACAACTTGCTCCCTGAGTTCGACCTCGGGAACTCTTTTATTTTCCGAGTAAAAAAATTATATATTTGAAATGATGGCAATAACTGGCTATACTACAACGCTATAACAATAAAACCCGGTTATATACCTACCCTTTCAACCATCAAGAACAGATATCCGCTGCCGAGGATCGATGACTTGTTTGACCAGTTGCGAGGTGCCACGGTGTTCTCCAAGATCGACTTGAGGTCTGGATACCACCAGTTGAGGATCAGGGAGGTAGACGTCTCCAAGACAGCCTTCCGCACCCGGTACGGACACTATGAGTTTTTGGTCATGCCGTTTGGGCTGACCAATGCCCTCGCTGCTTTCATGGACCTGATGAATCGGGTGTTTAGACTGTACTTGGACCAGTTCGTGGTGGTATTTATTGATGACGTACTCATCTATTCTCGAGATTAGACGCAGCACGGACAGCACTTGCGGATGGTTCTGGACACATTGAGACGACGTAGGCTGTACGCCAAATACAGCAAGTGCGAGTTCTGGTTGAGGGAGGTGACCTTCTTAGGTCATGTGATCTCTGGGGACGGCTTGGCGGTGGACCTAACCAAGGTCGAGGCAGTGCTCAGGTGGGAGAGACCGTGTTCAGTCACCGAGATTCGCAGTTTCCTGGGACTAGCAGGCTACTACAGGCGGTTTATCAGGGATTTTTCACAAATTGCGCGTCCTATGACACAGTTGACCCTGAAGGGCGTGCCCTTCACTTGGACAGACGCCTGTGAGGCGTGTTTTCAGGAGCTGAAGGAGAGGTTGACTTCGGCTCCCGTGCTCACCATCCCTGACAGTAGTGGCGGGTTCGTTGTGTACACGGACGCCTCCTTGCAGGGGTTAGGAGGTGTGCTCATGCAGAGGGGTCACGTTGTCGCTTACGCTTCGCGGCAACTGAAGCCCCATGAGCATACCTACCCTATCCACGACCTGGAGCTGGCAGCTGTCGTCTTCGCGCTGAAGACCTGGAGGCACTACTTGTACAGTGAGACCTTCGAGATTTTCACGAATCACAAGAGCCTCAGATACCTTTTTGATCAGAAGGAGTTCAACATGAGACAGAGACGTTGGTTGGAGCTCCTGAAGGACTATGACTGCAGCATTTCCTACCACCTGGGAAAGGCCAACGTGGTGGCTGACGCCTTAAGTCAGAAGGCGTCCGCACACTTGGTCAGTTTACAGTTACAGAGTTGGAGCCTTTTGGAGGAGGTGGGCAGTTGGCGACCCCTAGAGTTACGGGGGCACTGTGGGGCAGTGACTGTGACGCGACATACTAGGTCAGAGCTGATAGACCGCATCATCACATGACAGATGGCCGATCCGTACTTGCAGTCCCTACGTGACAGAGTACTGTCAGGAGACCCAGGGGACTTCTCTTTCACAGACCAGGTACTGCGCCTGAGGGGACGGTTGTGCGTTCCCAGAGACGAGGAGCTGTTGAGAGAGCTCCTGACTGAGGCACACGGTTCCAGATTCACCATACATCCCGGAAACACGAAGATGTACCATGACTTGGACACGAGTTTTGGTGGAGGAGGATGAAGCGGGATGTGGGTGAATTCGTGCAGCAGTGCTTAGTGTGCCAGCAGGTGAAAGCCGAGCACCAGAGGCCTGCAGGGCCGCTACAGCAGCTTCCAGTGCCAGAGTGGAAGTGGGAGAGCATCACCATGGACTTGGTGGTGGGATTACCTGTTACCCAGCGAGGACATGACGCTGTCTGGGTAATTGTGGATAGACTGACGAAGACGGCACGATTCTTGCCGATCCGAGTCACTTTGGGACCAGCACAGTTGGCAGAGAGGTATATCCGCGACGTGGTACGACTACACGGAGTTCCGCGGGAGATCGTATCCGACCGGGATACCCGCTTTACGTCCCAGTTTTGGGCTGAGTTTCAGCAGGCCCTGGGGACGCGGTTGAGATTCAGTACAGCCTACCACCCCTAGACGGATGGACAGTCGGAGCGCACGATACAGACACTTGAGGACCTTTTGCGTGCCTGTGTACTGGACTGGAGGGGCTCTTGGGAGGAGCACCTGCCCCTGGCGGAGTTTGCAAACAACAACATCTATCACTCGAGCATCAGCATGGCTCCCTATGAGGCTCTGTACGGACGGAGGTGTACGACACCCTTGAGTTGGGTTGAGGTGGGGACCAAGTGGGAGGTTGGCCCCAGGTTGATCCGGCAGAGTCAGGAGGTAGTCGAGCAGATCCATAGGCGACTCCGCATTGTCAGGAGTAGGTAGAAGAGCTACGCGGATCGGAGACGCAAAGAGGTGCAGTTTGAGGTTGGGGACCACGTCTTCCTTCGTGTTTCGCCCATGAAGGGCCTGCAGCGGTTTGGGGTGAGAGGGAAGCTCGCGTCGAGATTCGTGGGGCCGTTTGAGGTCCTGGAGCGGGTTGGACCCGTTGCTTACAGACTTGCCCTCCCTCCTCAGCTTTCTGGTGTGCACGACGTGTTCCACGTGTCCAACCTCAGGAAGTATGTAGCCGATCCCAGTCATGTACTGAGTCACGAGAACGTCGAGGTGGGCGACAACCTGACCTACCCCGAGCGGCCAGTGCAGATTCTTGACCAAGCCGTCCGCAGCTTGAGACGAAAGCAAGTACCCCTGGTGAAGGTTTTATGGAGGAGTCAGCGGTACGAGGAGGCTACCTGGGAGCCTGAGGCAGAAATGCGGGAGCGGTACCCGGAGCTCTTCGCGGGTACGTCTTTTCGGACCGGCTTCGGTCCTCTTTGAGTTTGTTATGTTTTTATATGTCGTTCTTTCCCGCACCCTAGTTAGCGCAAGTTTCGGGAACGAAACTTCCTTTGAGTTTGTTATATTGTTACGAACGCGGCCTCAAGACGATTTTTAAGACGCCTGGGAAGTGGCCCAAATGTCTGACCAGACGTCTGGTATTTAATTTTTGCGGCGTACGGGGTTGCGTCTGCGCGCATGCGCACGTAGACCTGTGCCCGCCGCTCTCTTCCCTCTTTTTCCCTCTCTCCTCTTGCAGGGCGCGGCGCCTCTCTCTCTCTCTCTCCCCGCGCGGCCTTAAAAGGCCCCTCGTCCTCTCCCTCACCCTCGTCTCCTCCGTGTCCCTCTTCTTCTTCTCCCAGCCGATGCGAGAGCGCGAGCGAGCGAGTGAGCGGCGGCAGTAGCGGCCGCAGCAAGTGTGCGGGAGGAGGTGTTGCGCGAGGGAGGAAACGCTCGACCGTGAGGGCTCGAGCTTGCCGGGGCAGCTAGAGCCGGCCGGTAGGGGAGCAGCGGGCGTGGAGTGTCGCGGAGGGGCTGCTGCAGCTTGAGCAGCAGGCGGACGGGGCGCGGCGCGGCCGTGCATCGCGGGCGGAGAACGAGTCGAGCTCTGATTCTGGAAGTTTTTCCAGAATCAGACGTCTGGGCTTCCAACCAGACGACGGTGAAGATGTCTGGAGGACTGTCCAGACGTCTGGACGGTAAGATATTTCTATCTTCTTCCTTTTTCGCGTGTACGGCCATGCAGCCGTCCGCCGCGCCTTCGTCGGCGACTCGTCGTACTGAGAACAGGTGTGGGTACGTGCAGGTTCTACTCGAGAGGGCGCAAGGGCTCGCCATCCCACGTGTGTCGGACGTCTGGCCACAGTGCCAGACGACGGGAAGGACTTCCAGACGTCCGAGGTGACCATCGGACGTCTGGGAACTAAGCCAGACGCCCCTACAGGCTTCTGGACGTCTGAGGGACTACACAGAATGAAGGTACGCTTTGACCCACATTTTAAGACGTCTGGAAGAGGTTCCAGACGTCTGATTTTGGGGTAGTTTCGTCGTTTTCGACCAGTTTAGGGCCTGTTCGGAGTTTATTTTCCGCGTTTCGAGTTGCGTTCTTTCCAGAATAAAATCCTCTACCCGTTTACAGTAATTATATACCATTCTGAGAAACTCCTTATGTTTGATCCTTGTGTTAGGACCCCGTTCCATTGCAGTTTTGGGGATTACGAAGGCACGCGAGATTTCCGACCACGCCTCCAGTACTCCCGTTGTAGCTGGTAGAGTGGCTTTTAAATTACTTAATCAAAATTGTTACAATTGTGGAATAATTAATAGAGTCTAGGGCACTGCATGAACCCTATGACTGAGAAACTAGATTGAATGATAGATCCTAGGGTATTGCATGAAACCTAGGACTGGAAACTAGATTGAATGATAGATCCTAGGGTACGGCATACAACCTAGGACTGGAAAACTAGTGATATGTATATAAATATTGCAGTCTTGGAAAGGTGGAAAGGAAATAATAGCTGCTTGTAAATTGATTTAACCGCTGCCTATTATAAAGGAATAAATATGATTGAGAACATGGGTTGTATGAACGTAAAATTGGAACGGTGAAACCTAAATGTGCTGAGTTAAAAGAGCTGGAACCCTACGGGGAATTAGGAGTAGGACTCCTGGAAAGAAAATGGATGGAACTGTAAAAGAAAGACGTGGAAGTGTGTTGTCTCTGGGGTACATGGTACCAACGAGAGCACACATTACCTCTTAGTGTAGAGGGGAGCTTGCCACCCTCAGGTCGAGACCGGGGTGGGTTTGGCCACTGTACACCGACTTGCTGGCCCTCGCGTATGTAGTATCGAGGAGAGCTACTAGTGTAGGGAGAGCACTAGCTACTCCACGGGCCCCGGGGTTCTGCTAGCCTCCTACATCGACTTGTTAGGCCCACTGGGCAAATCAAGGTAGTCAGGCGAGGGTGCGCTGATTGTGGAGGGGTTGAACCCCTGTTATTGAGAGGGCTCTGCCCTATACTGGTTCCGTGATGTGCTTTGAGCGCACCCGTTAACGGAAACGACTGACCGCGTACCAGTGCGGGGTAGCTACCCGTGCGCTTATCGCACGTGCCGTAGTCACCGTTACGTTTGTCAGCGACCCTGAGGTGGTTGACTGAGGGTATGATCACCACGGGGACTCTCCCGGCCAGGAGAGCACCACGTGTTACTTCTACCTTTCGGAAAAGACTGCAATCAAGATCGTTCCCACGAGGAACATTCGAGATCAAGTGAAGGATCTGAGAAATAGATAAATTGTGAAATAATAGAAAGACGTAAATAAAGGAAGAAAGAAAATATAACAGCTACTGTACACTCTACTGCTTCTTTAGTTTTAGCTGCCACTCTACTCAGCGTTTCGCTGACATGTTACACTCGTTACTTTTCAGGACCAGGTGTTGAGTAGCCAGGGTCAGCGGCTGCAGAGGACGCTGGGCCGAGTAGGGTCCAGTAGAGTTACCGCAGTTCTTTTTGTACCCATTTTGTTCCACTGTAGTGAGTAGTTCTTGTTACTCTCTGTACTTCTTTACTTGTAGCTTCATGTTATGTTATAATTGTTGTTCTACTGTTGTAGTGGTATATACTGTAGCAGTTCCTTTTCTTACTGCTGTATTTTGTTACTGCTAGTTATATTCATGTTGAATGTGGTTTATTTTACTGTTCTTTTGGTTACTTCCTCGTTGGACGACTAGGTCTTGGGATTAGTCGAGTCGGTCCGATTCTCGTATCTCGTAGGGACTCGGGAATCGGGTCGTTACACTGGGTGGAGGAGTTCTGCAAATAAGATCGATGCCTCGTGTGATGACAGGTAGCAGAGGAGCTGACAAGTATGTTTGGGCTGGAGGGATTTGTGGTATGAAGTCAGATTCTTTATTAGAAGAGTAGAATGCAGTTCTGGATATAGCTACTGCAAGAATCTAATCTAGATCTGCATGTAGTCTTCCATGTTGTACTCACATCTATGTAACCAGATAACATGAACGATAAAGAAAGAGTAATTTTCTCTTTATTTTTATTTAGAGAATACCATCTGTAAATAGAATAGAGTTTGTATCTAAATTCCTTGCAATAGGTTTTCGCATATTCTAAGATAGAATCATACAGCTCTAACTAGCGAGTAATCAAAAATTAAATATTGTATGTTCTCATAGGCGGTATGGTAAAATTCACAAAAATTAGAGGGTTTTTTTTTTTTTTATGTTGGAACAAAGGATATACTTCGTTCACCTTGTCCTCGTCTCACGACCCCAACCAAACACCACCCCACCTCCTCTCTTCCTCCGCCACTCCGACGGTGTCGAGCATCTGCAGCGGCTGTAACAGCTCCGACGGCGAGGTGGGTGGTCTGCGAACTAACGACCTCCTTTCTCTTCCTCCCTTCCCCTCCTCTGCTCCTCCCTTCTTGCGCAGTCGTCTCCACCCTCTCCCCGCTATTGCTTGCCCTTGTTGGGTTTTGCTCCTCTCTGTCAAAATATAATTAAAAAGGACCCCCCAAAGAAAAGACGCCCCGACAAAATACGAAAAACCCCCACGAAAACCTTGCCCTCCTCCTCCTCCTCTTACTCCCTCCTTCCGCTCTCCCGCCGCCCTCTCCTCTCCCGCACCCCCCTCGTCTCTTCCACTATATATTTATTACATTCCATCGTAGTTAGTTACCGCGCTTCATTGTTTGTTTGTAATTGGAGCAATTAGGGCTTTCGTAGTCGACCCTCCCTATATGAAGAAGAGCAAAAGGTCTCCCCTCAACTCTCACCGCAAATCTTCCGAGAAGAGGTCGAAGGTAGAAATCCTCTGCACTTCCCCCTCGCAGTCTCTTATGACGACTTCATTTTCATGTACTTGTTACTCTGAAGGCCCGAGACGAACCGGTGCGGGAGGCTTCGCCGGTACTGGAGGCGTCGGATCCAGGTGCTTGTCGAGTGTGATTCGGTTTCTCGTTTAATTTTAGCATGTTTTAATTCTTCGGGTGCGATGAACAGGGGAAGGAGGCGATGGTGCAGAGGAGGAGCCGCCGAGTAGGAAGGGTAAGGCGAAAGAACACAAGGAGCAGCTGGAAAGACTTAAGGATAAGGTATTGCTGCGTCTTTTCTTGTTTCTTTTCCCCGTTCTCGTGTGTGAATCGTGCGCTTCCTTCATGTGTTTGTAGCTCGTCAATGCGGTAGTTGTTCGCGGCAAATGGCCTATAAAGGGCTTCAACTGCGTGAAAGTGATAGGTTTATTTCAACCAACCTATGAAAATATGGTATTGTTCCATCTGCTGATGAAATACTGATCCTCAAGGAAAAAATTGAGAAAAAATTAACCTTGACAACTTATCAGGTACCCAACAGACCTATATCAACGAACCAATATGCTTGAGATCAAGTTATCAAGTCATGATCCTCAATCCTTACGACCTATTACGTGGTTTTCGGGTTTTACAATGTGATAGTAATTTTGGGGCATTATATGTACTGTTAACCTTATCCAAGGATGGAATTGACAATCCACTTTAGTTATGGTCCTTAATGTTTAGTACTGTACAAGATCCTTGGGTGCAAGGAGCTTTGGAGTCCAATGTCCATCTGTTGTTGGTTTATCTTTGTAGCTCTGTTCAGGCTGGTAATTATTTAAAGATCTTGATGTGCTGTATAACTACTAGTTAGCTACTGCTGCTTTATCAGGGTCCATTTTTATTCCTTTGCCGAAAAGGTAGCCTATGGTGCTTGATGAAGTTTTTCCTTTTCTTTTTGTTTTGCCCTAATGAAAAACTTGGAGTTGTTCTGTTTACAATATCTCCTACAGAATGTCTCTTCACTTTTTATACAATGCCTCCTACAGAGCATTGTTCCATTTTGTTACACAATATCTCCTACCAAACATCGCTTCACTTTGTTTTGGTTGTCCACAATGTTTCTACGAAATAGAAAATGATCCGGATCCCATTGACGTGGCATTTAGACTAATTGCTTGTGGGGAGATAGGTTACTCAACAGCCTTATCTATTCCCAGTAAACGAATGTTTTCCTCCCCAGTTACTATATCTAACCCAAAGAGTATTAGGTGTCAAGCAAATATAAGATCGTCCAAACTACAAAACAAGGCTTTTTTTTTTTAATGGAAATATTGTGGATTATGAGTCTTGATTCTAAAGAAGATAAAAAAATATCTTCAAGTTAGCTAAAGTAAGAGAGTGGAAAGCAAATGATCGTACACATGTAAGGTGCATCAAAGATGAAGAAGGAAATGTGCTTATAGCTAATAATGATATAAATATAAGATGGAAAAGATATTTTCATTAGCTTTATAATGAAAAATAAAATAATAATATCATCTTAGGGGAGTTAGCTAACTCAGAAGATTTTGTAAATCGGGCAAGCTATCGAAGGATACAAAAGAAAGAAGTAGTGGAGACTTTGAAGATGATAAAAAGTAAGAGGGTTGGGCCTGATGATATTCCTATAGACATTTGGAGAGTGATGAGAGAAAATGGTATAGCTTGGCTCACAAAATTATTTAATACTATTTGGAGAGGCAAGGGGATGTCAGAGGAATGGAGGAAAAGTTTTGTGATACCTTTATACAAGAATATGGGAGATACAAAATTGTTCCAACTATGGAGGTATTAAATTGATGAGCCATACGATGAAACTTTGAGAGAGAATAATTGAAAGAAGGGTGAGTTAAGTCTCTGCAGTAACTGAAAATCAGTTTGACTTTATGCCAGGCCGGTTGACTACTGAGGCAATACATATCTTGAGATGTATGATGGAAACCTATAAAGTTAAGAAGAAGGATTTACACATGGTTTTTATTGATTTGGAGAAGGCTTATGATTCTGTCTCAAAAGATATCTTGTGGAGAATTTTGGAGAAGAGACATGTATCATTTTATATATCAACCTCATAAAGGATATGTACTATGGAACTGGAGCTTGTGTAAGGACTAAGGATGATTTGACGGACTACTTTAATATCACTATTGGTCTGCATCAAGGATCGGCTTTAAGCCCTATCTTTTTGCCTTGGTCATGGATGAGTTGACGAAGCATATCTAAGTTGAGGTGCCATGGTGTATGCTTTTTGTTGATAACATTGTGTTGGTTGATGAGACAAGAGGTGGAGTGAACCGAAAACTTGAGCTTTGGAGGGAAGCCTTAGAAACTAAAGGATTACGCCTAAGCAAGACAAAGACTGAGTATATGGAATGCAAATTTAATAGTAGAGGAAACAATGAAAGGATAGATGTAACAATTGGAGAAGAGTGTATTCCAATGAAAGATGCTTTTAAGTACTTGGGATTCATTTTCCAACAAGATGGTGGAATTGATGGAGATGTTACACATAGAATTAATGCAGGGTGGTTGAAATGGATGGGTGCATCTGATGTTCTCTATGATAAGAGGGTTCATTTAAAAGTTAAAGGAAAGTACTATGGAGCTTTGGTAAGATTAACCATGCTGTATGATTTTGAATGTTAGGCTATCAACTATAGGCATGTGCAGAAGATGTCTGTGATAGAAATGAAGATATTAAGATGGATGTGTGGTCATACAAGAAAGGGTCATATTTCAAATGAGATTATTTGAAAAAATGTTAGGGTGGCACCGGTAGAAGATTAAATGAGAGAGTCACGCCTAAGATGGTTTGGACATTTGCAAAGAAGGCCACTAGATGCTTCAATCAGGAGATGCGAGAAGTTGGAGGCTGAACCTGCTAAAAGGGGATGAGGAAGACTAAACAAGTGTTGGAAGGAAACTATTAAGTATGACCTCAATTACTTTAATTTAAGTCTTAAAATGACTCAAAATCGATCTATATGGAGGTAAAGAATCCATATAGCTGATCTCACTTAGTATGAGAAAGGGTTTGATTGTTGTTATTGTTGTATTCTAGATTATGAGTCTTCAAAAAATATCGAAACTTATGAGGTGTCAAGCAAACATGAGATAGTCTGAACTACAAAGCAGGATCCGGCTTTGTCTGTACAAATGTTAGGGATTCTTCTTATTTTCTGCTAATGATGTTTTTCGAACCAATTGTTGCTTATCTCACAAATAGTAAAAGGCACGTGAAGAAAAAAACGGTTAAGGTCACCTGTTGCATAGGTCACATAGGTTATACCGTTATGGTGGGCCTTTTATAGTCCTCTTCCAGTTGTTTAGCAAAGCATATCATGTCTTTCGTGATGCAATGCTCATTTTGCCATGTAGTATTTAATTGTTGCTTTCTGTGACAGGACCCTGAGTTTTATCGATTCTTGAGAGAGCATGATAAGGAGCTCTTGGAATTTGATGATGAAGATATCGATGTAAGTGCAGGCTTCGTATGTTGTGTAGATAGTTTATTTTGAAAAAAATTTCTATAGATAGTTAATTTTCAGGCATTTCCTTCCTTTTCCAGTTAAAATGTCAAAAATGTCATTTAAACTGTACCTAAGTACCTTGGAAGAAATCTAATTGGCAGAATGCCTGAGCAGCTTTATCATTTGACTTCTTGTCTCGTGGAATTTGATTGTTATGCTTGTTGACAATACTATTTTATTATTCTTTCTGGATCTACAAATTGTATTTGTCCATCAACAGGTCCATGGAAATATAAGTGTGCTAGCACCACGGAAAACCACTTAAAAACGCCCCTATTAGATGATTCCATCAAACCTTTTCTTTTTTCATTTTATCCTTCTTCAGCACATGAAAGCTTACAGGCTATCTTTTTTTGCTTGTGTGAAACCAGGATGATGTTCGATCAGATCTTAATGATGATAAGACTATCAATGGAGATGTTGGTGTGAGTACTTCGTACAAGGAAGTAACTTTTGAAATTTACAACTCTTTGAAAGTTTATATAAACTGCGTTATAATGATCAGGATGATGTTGACACTGTGTCTGATGAAAGGGGCTCCAAAATCACTGAACAGAGTCCGCAGGAACCAAAGAAAGTTATTACAAGAGAAATGATTGACCTTTGGAGTAATGATATTAAGGAGCACAAAAAGATTGGTGCAGTTAAATTTGTGTTGCGAGCATTTCGATCTGCTTGTCATTGTGGTGATGATAGTGGAAATGGATCTGATCAGGATTATAGGATTGCTTCTAGTGGTATATTCAATAAAGTGATGCTCTTTGTGTTAAATGAAATGGATGGAATTCTTCGGGAGTTGCTTAAATTTCGTCGATCTGGAGGAAAGAAGGATGATGTTACAAGTCTAACAGCCACTAGAGCATGGAAAAAATATGGCAACCTAATGAGATTGTATCTTGGTAGTGCTTTGCATGTGTTGAATCAAATGACTGATGAGCAAATGGCCTCCTTCACATTAAAGCGCGTTAAAAGTTCAAATGTATTTTTGGCAGCATTTCCAGCTCTGTTGAGGAAGTACATTAAGGTAAACAAGGGTAATGTGTCTTTTTGATAATCCAAGCATGATAACGTCTTTGCTCTATACACATTATCAGCTATGTATGCATTTCATATGTATACCAAGCTAGATCATAATCAAACTTATTTAGTCTTTGAAATTATTAATAATTTGTTTGTCATTTTGGCAGGTTCTACTTCACTTTTGGGGTACTGGTGGAGGTGCTCTTCAAGTTGTTTCGTTTTTATTTCTAAGAGATCTATGTGTTGGGCTTGGTTATGATTGTTTAGATGCATGCCTAAAGGGCATATATAAAGCATATGTTTCATGTTGCAAAATTAAAGGCAAATATGCTAGTATTTCTAAATTGCAGCATCTTCGTTTCCTTGGGAACTGTGTCACTGAGCTTTATGGAGTAGACCTGCAGGCCACATACCAGCATGCTTTCATCTGCATTCGCCAGTTGGCCACAATATTGCGGAATGCAATTAGTGAAAAGCCTAAGGTATATTGCATCTTTAGGTTGATTTGAGCTTTTATTTTGTGATGGATTCATATTGATACTTTTGATGTGTTACTATTTTGCCACCATAATGGTGAAATTACTATATGCTTACATTAGCGTAGGAACTTCCATTGGATTAATCATGTCCTTCATGTTTTATTATCAAACATTTTTGACTTTGCTACAAATTATTTAAATGATCATCACAAGCATATTGATTTTCATTCTGGTAGCGACCGGTTTAATCTTTTTCTGGATTGCTTATACTGATATAATAATTGTGGTGAATATCATCATGACATACCCGTTCATGGTTGAATATCCATCTAGAGTATGTGCCACCAAGTGGTTGGCTCAGAGGTAGAGCACCGCACTGGTATCCAAGAGGCCGTAGGATTAAATCCCATGCCCACCACATTTACCTTCTAAAAAAAAAACAAAAAAAATCTAGAGTATGTAAGCATCCATGGAACTTATGGAGCCTATGGTCCATCATGTGGTACATCTAGGCACTTATGTTGCAGGATGATTCGTATTTTCATCAACATACACATGCTTACACACATATAAGAAAAATGGCTGTTGTAGCTGTTCAGTTATGCCTATCACATGTGTCAAGTTTGGCTCAATGTATAGGCTATCTGGGAAAACAATCAACGTGTGGACTGTCCACGTACGAAAAACAAGGAGAAGAGGAGTAGCCACTGGCTGCCCTTGTTGGCCAGCGAAGGTGGTCGGCATTGGTGGTGATGGTGGCTGGCTATGTGGAGAGAAGTAGAGAGAGGAGAGGAGCCATAGATGAATAGGAAATATTATTATTGACTTAAGAAGAAAATACAATGAGAAGACTCTCGTTATATAGAGAGAACATATCCCAACAAAATAAGAAACAAATCTTATCTTCTAACATAAGAAAGATTAAATTCTGAACAACTTCCTAAACAACTTTTCCTAAAATTCACTTAACAAAAAATATTAAACTTGGAACCTAAGACACCTAAAAACTGGACCCTTGGTTCTCTTTGCCACCGACCGTAATGGGCCAATTGCTGCTGCCATGTGGTCATCTTATTCCTAACACTCCCCCTTAAGTCGAAGGTCGAGAGGTCAACAACTGGTCTTCAACTCATGAGGCTAGATGCCCCACCATTTTTCTTCCTCTAGAGTCGTACTCTCGGTCTTCTTTATGGACGAGTCAATGGTGTAGCCTCTTGCGACTTCCGAAGTCATTGCGTCTATGGCAACTTGAATAGTTGTCACGATGCCGCTGTTGACTTGTCTTCACCAAGCATGGCCCATAGCTTCTTAAGATCCTCAGGAGTAGGGAGTACACACACGAGGTGCTAACAGTCCACGTGGAGGTCTCTTGAACTTATCCCAGCACTTATCTTGTGGATTGTTGGTACGTCCTCAATGTTTGCACTTCGGGTAGACACACCAGGCCTCGGTCGTGTCCTCTTCCACGCTCGACAATTGCTTATGAAATAGCAAGTGCAGAGTTTTCACCCTTTGGCGTGACTTCTTTTCCAAGTACCTCCATCTTTAGGAGACGGCAGGAGATGGTCTCGAGGCCCATCTTCCCGTCGAAGGGAGGATCTGATCACAAGCGGCTTGATAACGGTGATGCAACCCCGATAAAAACTTGGCAGATTGCCAAACCGCCCGTGTCTCCCCCTGCTTGTTATAACATAATGGCTCGAATATTTCCAACTCGAATAAGGCCTCTATCTTCTCATAGTACTTGGTCAAGGAAAGATCTCCCTGACTTATCCAAATACGAGAGTATACAAATCAGTAATATGCATGTTACTTGATGTTTGGGCGTACCTCTTCTCCAGGGCCGTCTAAATGTCGTAAGCGCTCTTTTTGTAGAGCATGTTCGAGGCGATGGATGGGTCTATCGAGTTCATAAGCTAGTTCATGACAGTGTAGTTCTCCTTCTCGAACTTCTTGTCATCCTTTTGCTCCGGTGGCTGTTCGAGGAGAATACTAAGTTTCTTTTGTCCTCTTACAAATATCTCGAAGGCATGAACCCACAAGACATAGTTGGAGGCACCATGTAGTTTGATGATTGTCCCAGAGACAACCACCTTTCTTTCTCCTGGTCCCAATGTGGCGTCACCAATCGTCGTGGAAGCGTCTGTCATCTTTTACTGTCTTCCTTCTCTACGTTAGGCACTGGTTTTGTCGAGGAAGACTTTCTTTAGAGACGAGAACCACCAATGTGCGGTCAAAAACGCACACGCTCAAGAGAGCCAAGAGCGTAGGCCCTGATACCATGTCATATTTGGTGCAACGTGGAGTGTGAAGATTCCCTTGGCATGTGAAAAACAGGGAGAAGAGGAGTAGCCACTAGGCTGCCCTTGTTGGCCGGTGAAGGTGGTCGGTGTTGGTGGTGATGGTGGCCGGATATGTGGAGAGAAGTAGAGAGAGGAGAGGAGCCTTAGATGAATAGGAAATATTATTATTTGACTCAAGAAGAAAATACAATGGGAAGACTTTTCATATAAAGAGAATATATCCCAACAAAATAAGAAACAAATCTTATGTTCTAAACTAAGAAAGACAAAATCCCAAACAACTTTCTAAAACAACTTTTCCTAAAATTCACTTAACAAAAAATATTAAACTTAGAACTTAAGACACCCAAAAACAGGACCCTTGGTCCTCTTTGCCGCCGGCCCTGATGGGCCCACCACTGCTGCCATGTGTCAGTCCCACACGACCACTTTATTCCTAACAACCTGGATTTCTGTTGGTAAGTGGCACTTTAGAGGACAATTTTTTCACTTCATTCCGATAGGCGTGCTTTTCCCCACAAAGGGTGTCACCTTAAAAATCAAGCTTGTTAAAAAAGATTTAAACTTGGCCACCTCAATGAGTATCTCGGGAGGTCCAATTTAAACAAATATGGAAGAAATTTATGCCTTCACTTGGTATGCATTTCCATACAACATCCATACATTGAGAATTTTATTGCTTTTATTTCCTTTTTGGAAAACTTTTGGGCTTGTAATGTGTGATTTGGCCACTTTTCTGGACCTTTATTAATGTAGTTCTTCCTGATAACCACCCTTCCCCCCTCACCCCCAAAAAAAAAACTTACTATGAATTTCTTTTTTTATATGCTAAGATGAAATGCGTGCTACTGGTGATGAGGACATGTGTATAACTCTCTCGTCCATAATTTCAATAATTAGAAAAGTAGGTTTTCCATGGATCATCCCATGATCTTTTAAAATTGCACATATACCTCTACATAAATTGTATCTACATGTGTTTCTAGAAGGAGCTTCATTTATAACTCTGACATAACTGTTATTGGATAATCCATCAAAATTCGATAGAAATGGACTAACAAATAATGGTCATTTATAAAAGATCCATTTTATTTCTATTTCCTCTTGTATCTCCTCCCATCCTTCTTCCTCTCACCCATCACTCGTCCAAGTGCCTTGAGACCTTCTATTTCTTCTCTTCCTGTGCCCCGTCTTTGCCTGCTTCTTTCCAACTTCACCTCCATTTCCCTTCTACATCTCCTTCACTGCCATTAAAACCTCGTTTTCTCTCACTTCTACCCCCTCTTGAAGGATACTTGAGTCCTCCATCTTCAATTCATGTCAAGCCCCATTATCTCCACCATCATAGCCATGACACTGCTTAGATGTTGGACTTTGTCCTCAATAGCGGTTGAGGAGGTGGTAAGGGAAGTTGGTTCCAAGGTGGTCAGGAAGGTACAGAAGAAGGGAGATGGTAGGGGATTTGTCAAGGTTAAAAGGAGGTGAAGGTTTGGGGATCCGTTGATAGAGGTGGGAAAGGGGGCAAGGTTATGTATGAAGGTGGGAGGGGAGATGGACAGGTAGGTTAGGGAAGCCGTGATGGAGGTTGGAAGGTGGCAAAGGTGGTAGGAGGGTAGGTTGGTGAGGTGTCCAGGGAGGGTTTGGACAAAGGGAAGCATCTAGGAAGGTAGCAAGGAAGATGGCTAGAGTGTTGAGATGGCAGATTGGTGAGGAGGCAGTGTGGTGGGGAAGCGTGAAAGAGGTCTGGGACAAGGGAGTAGCTAGGGAGGTGGCAAAGAATTCTGCGGTGGGAAAGAAGGTGGTAGAGGATTGTTTGGAGGTCATGGAGGTTGCGTCGATGGAGATTGGGATGTCAGGTGACTGGTGGAAGAGGTATTATGGTCATGGATGTGGTTCAGCAAGTGAGGGAGTTGGAAGTGGAGATAGGTTGAAAAAGAAATGGAAAAATAGATGGGCTTATATCTTTCAAAAAGAATAATGGAGGCTTACATATAAAATTAATATTTTTAGTCCAATTTTGCGTAATAGTGAATGAAGCAGGATGAATACCATTCTCCAATTGTCATCCTTATAGATTATTATGGATCAAGAATGAAAAATCACATATCAATTGGTAGATCAGTTTCTATTAGTATGGTAGATAGAAGTAGATTGTAATCCTGGCAGGCAAGAAATTGTTTCTCTAAAACATAAGAAAATGAATAATGGCCAGACCTTTCTGGGTCTCTTGTGGAACATTGTAATTTTTGACATCAAGGATTCAAATGCATTGACCCTGCTTTGTGGCTCTGTTTGTTTGTTCATCACATCTGGGTGGGAGCTAACTGGAAATCATCCTGTGCGTGCTTGTTATCTTGAAAAAGTAAATAGAAACTCCCATACACTACGCAGTGGTGTGTACCATTGGAATTCTGAACAATGGTTTGCATACTCTGTTTTTTTTTGAAAGAAATAGTGATTTTCCTGCAGTTCTCATACTTTATTGTAGTTATGCTTATGCAAACATTTCGGTCAACCAAGGGAAAATAACAAAATATCTTTTGATCTTTGCTAAATTTGAGAAGCATAAGGTAAATAAAGCAAAAAAAGGGTGATTTCTGCTCTGAATATGTTATTTCAATAGCCATCAGAAGTTAATATGGAGAATTCAAGGATTTTACTGAGATGCTTCCCCAAAGTTCCTTGAAGGGGGAAATGAGTGAGGAAGCAGGAGGTGGAGAACGAGGAACTGTGGGAGGTGGTTGGCGAGAGGAGGTGTGGAACGTGGTGGTCCAGAGAGGGATCTCGAGGGCCACAACATTCAAAATGGCCAATGGGGTGGAGTGAGGTGCTTCGAATGCCTTGGTGCCGACCATTAGTCGAGCGAGTGCCGTGAGCCACTGAGGTGCTGTGGCGTCGGCCACTAGAGCACGATATGTGCTCACTTGGGGAGGCTTAGGCGGGGTGTAGCCGGTGGGGTGCCCGCTACAACTTTACCATCGTCGCTTGCGATGACGTGCCACTTGTGGTGGTGGACGCCCCGTGGTTGGAGAGCGTAGGGCATCTAGAGGCTTTGGTCAGGGAAGGTATGGTGGGGGTAGTGATTGAGAGGGTGGTGTGGTCGGAGGAAATCGTTGCAGCTTTGCACAGACGCTTCGTGGGAAGGAGGGTGGTGGACCTAGGCGTTGTTGGGAATGGCTTCCTCATGCTGGGGCTCCATTCGTCGGAGCGAGATGACATTTGCTTCACGAAGCTTCGGTTGAGAGATGGATGTCTGCGATGGAGGAAGCCTTGCATCCACAATGGTGCCTTGGGGGAGAGGCCACCCGTGAAGGCCCTGGTCACCTTGTTAATCGAAGTGATCCCTTGGTACTTAAGGACGGTGGAGGTCGTGGAGGCCATCGTGTTCCCCTTCGCACGCTTGTGGGAGTGTGTTGAGGAACAAGGGTGTCTAATGCTCTGGTTGAGGCCACGGTCGAGCCTAAGGTCAGCGTACCATTGATGGAGAGGGTGCTTGTTCGGTGTGGGAGCTTCTTGTGGGTGGCATCCTACGCATGTACAAGAGCCCTGATGAAGGCGAGCACCTTTGCTGAGGTAGTGACAAGGTCGAGCAGTGCAACAGAGGCGAAGCGGTGTGGCGGAGGTGAACACCAGGTCACTAAGGTTTGGCAGCTCGCGAGGAAGTTGAAAGGACTGAAAGCTGATGTGGGGCCCCCTCAGTGGGATGTAGTAGTGAATGCATTGACCCTACCTTGAATGTGAAGCCATGCGTAGCAACCACGACGACTACGACGAGGGAGACAGTGATGGAGGCTGACATAGAGCTCTCTCAGATGAATACGGCGAAGATTGCGACTGACAATGCTTTAAATATAGAGCCATGCACGATGGTCTTACTGAGGGTGTCACGTGGGGAAGCGAGGTCGACAGAGGATTGTTTGCTCTGGGAGGAGAGGTTTGAGGAGACGAAATGTTGCCCGTCCTTTATAAGGTTCGAAACTGGGTCAGAGGGGGGTTTGACTATTGCATCTTTGAATCCCTTCTTGAGGATGATGGAACCCGCAACCCACTTAGGTGTGATGGAGGTCTCGATGGGGTGCACCCACATCTCGAAGGATGCCTACCCGGTGGATGAGAAGCATGCTCCGCTCCTGAGTGCGACCCATACTACGACAACAGTGGAAACTAACTGCGAGGAGAGCAGTTGGAGGTTGCGGCGACACCCTTACAGCATGGCGAGAGAGCGCGGGGGGACTCCTTCGATCGTGGTGCCCTCTCACCATGAGGACTTAGGAAGGGATCGAGAGGGGGGACCTCGCATTGGTAGGTGGAGTTCGGAGCGGCGAGTCGAAGCATGGGTTCCCCTTGCCCGGTGATGGTCGAGCGTGGTGCGACGGAAGGGCATCGTCTGCTACATCAAGTGGTGGAGGTACTGGGGTGCTGTTCTTGGCGGTGGTCAAGTGCGGGAGGTCGTTGATGGTCGCAACTAAGAGGTGGAGCAATCGCGATCCTCGCTGGGCACGATGGATGGTGATGACGAGGTTGTGCGGTAGGTGGCAGAGGTGGCCAGCTTTCGTTAGTCTACAGGGGAGGTTACCACACCTGCCCAATGATAGGAGTCCTATCATGGAATGTTAGGGGTCTCAACGACCCTTTTAGGAGGGAAGCACTGGGGGGCTACGTCAAGCAGTGGAAGGTGGACGTGGTGTTGCTGCAGGAAACGAAATTGGTGGGGTGTGATGGAAGGATACGGAGGGAAATTGGTGGCGCATGGATGGAGGGCTTCCGGGTGTTAGATGCGGCTGGTTAGGCGGGTGGCCAACTTCTGGGATGGAAGGAGGATGTTCTTACCTTAGAGGATCTTTTCACAGGGAGCCATGTCTTGTCAGTCAGACTTGTGAAGAGAGATGGGTCCAAGTTTGTTGTGATGGGTGTGTATGGGCCGATGAAGGCACAAGTGAGAGTTGTGATGTGGGAGGAGTTAACTACAGTCGTAGCAGACAGTCTGGGTTTGCCCTGGCTGATTGGCGGCAATTTCAACATCACCTTGTAGCTGGAGGATAGATCGAATGGGCATGGGAGACAGGACCCAGTTTTTGACTAGTTTGCAGAATTTGCGGTGGTGCATGGACTGATTGACATGGCTTTGGTCTCCTACACTTCCACATGGAGCAGCAATGGCTAGAAATCCAGGATATATAGCGGACAATCGAGGGCTAGAAGGAAAACGAAAGTACTGGTAGAGATCGCGAGGCTGGACATGCAAGAAGATACTGAGCCGTTACCCTCGGAGGATAGGGACTGCAAGGCAAGACATCTGAGAGTAGCTGCGAGAGGGTGACTCCAACACTAGATTTTCCTATCAGATGGCATCGACTAGGAGGAGAAATTGGATTCCCATCAGTGGTGGGTGGGACCTCCTACTCAAGCAAGGAGAAGGTTAGGAGGGTGGCGGTAGATTTCTTTAGAGATTTTTATGGAAGGTGCAAGAGGGGTGGGTGGAGGTGGACAAGGGAGAATGCGCAGAGAGTGTCTGGACAGGAGGCAGAGGTGCTCACGGCCAGCTTTTTTGAGGACGATGTTCGGAAGGCGATGTAGGGGCTCAATGTTAACGGGTGCCTAGGACTGGATGGGTTTTGATTTTTTTTTTTCTATAGGGAGTTCTGGATGTTGGTGAAAGAGGACGTGATGCAGATGGTGGCAGTGTTTGTGGAGGGCGATAGGGGCTTCGACATGATCAATAGGTTCTACCTCTTCCTTTAGCCTAAAAAGGAGGGGGTAAAGACTGTTGAGGACTATAGGCCAATTGCCTTGTCAAATGCTGCCTACCTTATTGTTTCAAAGGTCTTGGCAAACAAATTGCGAGGGGTTTTGGAGGGCATTGTTTCGCCAGTGTAGACAGCTTTTGTCCCTGGGAGAGGTATTCTTGATGGCTTCGTGATGGCTACAGAGGCCTTGGTCACTTGGAGAAGAACAGAGAGGACGGCTTTCCTTTGGAAGGTCGATTTTAGTAAAATATACGATTCTATCCAGTGGGATTTCTTGTGGGTCGCATTGATCAAGAGGGGCTTCTTTTAGCAGTGGCTTGACCGGGGGAAGAGGTATGTCACAACGACTTCCTTCTCTGTCTTGATCAATGGTAATTCGGTAGGTGATTGGGTGTAGCCGAGGAGGGGGGTCAGATAGGGATGCCTGCTCGCGCCAATGTTTGTTCTTGCAGTGGATAGAGAAGGGTAGCCAATCCTGCAACTTGAGACACCTATCTGTGAGAGGCAAGCCTAGGTAGGACAAGGGCAAAGATCCTCTCTCCATCCTAAGCACGGCACCATAGGCTACTCTTTCTCCCTATGACATATTATATAGCACAAAGCTGGATTTTTGGTAATTGATTTGCAAGCCAAAGGCCTCCCCAAACAACTCCAAGAGCACGAGCAGCCTGCCAGCCTCCAAAGAAGAACCCTCTACTAGAAACAAAGTGCCATCCACGTATTGCAACAAAGGGATATCGCTGTCCACCCCTCGCTTGAAACCTTTGAACAAACCCCTCTGACAGGACTTGAAAGCACCCCTCGCAAAATGTTTTGATAACAACATTGTAATGAAATCTGTACAATATACTTTTCTTGGAAGAACAATACAATGCAATTGCAGATGTGCTTATTGATTGCATCATTACTTAACTTCCTTTTCCAGTGTTTTTATTTTTGTGGGGGAGGAGGGTGGAGGATGTGTTAGCTTGCTAAGAGAAGTTGTGATGTTTTGATAACATGTGCCTTCAGAGCTAAGACTTGCACATTAGACCATTTTGAAATATGTGGAAAACCAACCTTCTCATTTTATGTTCAACTGAAGAAGAGTGCTTACTTGTGCCTTGGGGCTTAAGCCTCCTGAACATTATTCAGTCAATTTCTTGGTTACAGTTTAAATATGAGGGTATAGGTTAAATTGTTTTTTTCTTCTTAGAGGAGTAAAAGGTTACTTTGAAGCAGGGATGAAGTCTATAGTTTTCTTTATTCTTTAAAACTGGAACTTTGCTTCATGTCCCATCTCCTTGTTTACTGAAAAGAATGATTACACTTTTTCATCCTCTTAAGTTTAACTTGTATGTTGTTACTTGTGAAGGGGAAGGAAGAAGATGGAAGAAGGAAAAGGGAAGATAAGGGCAAAAAGAAAGGTGTGAAAGAAGAACGTACAAAAACAACTAGGGTACGATATCATATCTTACAAGCTATGATTTCTTTTGGCTGTTTTTTCATCTTGTTTAAAGCTTTTGTGGTGGGTTTACTCCTGCAAATTCCATATTAATTCCTGCATTAGTGGGGGTTCCATTTATATTTTTTTTTTTTCAAAAAAAAAGGTTCCATTTATTTTTCTGCCCTTTGACTTTGTCAGAAGCAATATGCTTCATATGCTCAAATTCGGCATCAAACTCATTAAATTGCAGGAAGCGGATAGAACAGGTTTCTAAAAAGATTTCACTATATAAAAGGATCCTTAGATAAAATGCATTTAGAAATTTACCAAAGTTCACCTATTACATTCACATGAGATAACCTTTCAAAAAAAAAGAAAAACACATTCCCGTGCGATAAGATTTCCCAGAGTCTAGATGCCAGTCTTGATGTGTTTCTGCTCTTGTAGGAAGCATACCTCAAAGTTTATGATTGGCAGTTCATGAATTGTCTTGAGCTTTGGACCACCATCATTTGTACCTACAGTTCAGATGTTGATTTTCAACATCTGGCCTACCCACTGGCTCAAATAATCTTGGGTGTTGCATGGTTAGTTCCAACTACCCGGTACTTGCCAATCAGAATGCAGTGTGCCAGAATGCTCAACCGCATCGGGTCTTGTACTGGGAAATTTATCCCTGTTTCCATGCTTCTGCTTGATGTGTTGGAACTGAAAGATTTGACAACTGCTCCTTCTGGAGGTGTTGGTAAAGCAGTTGATCTATTTACCCGAAAACTGGTACGGTCTTGCTCAGTAACCTCAACCCTGTCCATCTTTCTTCTATGTAATCATTGTTAAGTTTAAAAAATCACTTTCATGTTAATACTTTGCAGATTGGCAAGCCTACATTAAAGACCCGCTCTTTTCAAGAAGCATGCATTCATTCTGTGGTGGAGCAGCTTGCTGAACATTTGTCCCAATGGAGCTATTCCATTGCATTCTTTGAGTTGTCTTTTATTCCACTTACTCGTCTTCGGAGCTTTTGTAAAACCACAAAAATCGACAAGTTTCGCAAAGAGATCAAAGAGCTTATCCGTCAGGTGGTTAAATGATGTTTCTAGGCATTGTGCATTTCATTCTCGTCAGTTTTTTCTCAATGACTGCATTGCAGGTGGAGGCTAATTGTGAGTACACCAATGCTAAGCGTATGAGTGCGGGGTTCTCCCCCAGTGATCCAAGTGCCATGTCTTTTCTCAAGGTAAACAAAGTCTTTGCTTCGTCTGACATACAGCATCTAATTTATGACATGAAGTTTGCATCTCTAAGCCAGGCCACCAGTCCGTGTGCCTCCTGAAAGGTGTAAATTTCACATGGTTGTTTTTTTTAAGCATAATTTTACACTGTTATTAATATCCCACTCATTTTATTGACATGTTGATTTTTGTTCAATTTTTCTTCTTCCACGAATTTTGGATGTTAGCATGGTTATTGGGTCTCAAACTAAGAAATCAAATCAATTCATATAATCTTGTAGTCACTTTCTCTTCTGTAACTAGAAAGTTTAATTCTACCGTGGGCCTGCATGTATGGATCCAATCTTATAGACGAAGAAGAAATTTGAGTGCACACTTCTCATTTTTAGAAGGGAACTCACAATTTAATGAATCCTTCAATAGGCCGAGAAGGAATCTGGGAGCAGCCCCTTGTCACAGTTTGTTGCCACTCTGCGTCTCAGAGCACAGCAAAGAAGCGACTCTATGGTGAAGTTTAGGTATGGTGTCCCTGAGCTCTCCTATTTGTCTTGTGGAAAAAGCTATATTTTCCTGGCAGTATGTCAATGAAACTTACTATGTTTCTCCCACTATTCTTGAATCATCATTTTTTGTGCTATTGAATCTTAAAAGAATTTGTACCTTAGTGAATCCACTGCCATTAAACCCCTGCATATGGGGTTTCTTTGAGCTGTATTGCCTAATTTTCGTTACTAAGCTACCTTAGCATTTGTATATTCTGATTTTGTTATATGATTCTTGCAGTGTCGTGGTTGGTGAAAAATCTTCAGTGTTTGGCAAAATTCCTTCACAAAGTGATGATGAGTCGTCTGATGGAGATTTGGATGATGGAGCAGCTGTATTTAGTTCGTCTTGGTTGCCAAATGCAAAGTATATTGCATCAGTTATGGTTGCTTTGTTCCAGATTTTTTTTTTGATAGTATTTGAGCTGACATGGATGTTACTTAATGAAGGTCTATTGTGAAGTCCAAGCTGCAAAAGCCACAGAAGCGACAAGAAAGTGATCGGGAGATGCGAGTAGCCATGGATGAGGATGTGGTTGAGGACTTGGTCTTGAGCTCGGATGACGATGAGCCTGCGAGCAGTGTAACATCTTCAGAGGATGAAAAGGGCGAAGAGCAGGATGAGGGTACTCCAAACCAGGCATCTGCAGAAGGAAAATGGGGGAACAGAAAGCGGCCTCCTCCTGCCTTGAAAAGGAAATGGCGATCCCGTGGGAAGAAGCAGGAGACAGTAAAAGGTGCCGCAGAATCTAGAGTTAGCCGATAGACTCTTTGTTGAATATTTGCCTGCGTTGCACCTGCTTGATGAAGCCTGCATTAAGCCACGCCATCTATCCATCTCCAAGGGTGGTGGTAGCCTTGGAGCCATTTGGAGGTTTTGGAATTGTTGGTATTTTTTACCGGGGATAGAGGAAGGGACGAAGTTTGTTCCTTCATGCGGTAGAAGAAATTTTTTGACAGAAATATCACGATTATGGATACATCTGCTGATTTGGTTGGAGTTGTAAGTCATTGCGGATCCATCTTCTTCTTTACTTTTCTATTTATTTAGTACCTTGATATCAATTGAGGGGGACCAGATTTTGTTGATTATAGAAATGCGATTAGTTTTTAATATTCTCTAGTTTTTAAAATTATAAGGAATCTGCAGAGATTAGCGCCATGTTCGGTACAATGGTTGGCTTCACCTCATGGTTAGAGGCAGGCTGATCGGTAGCGGTGAAAATAAAAACTCACATTTTCTAACCTGCAGCCAAATGAATGGCGAAATTCCTGAACGTGGCTCTCGCACACACACACGCGCACACACACATGGCGTTGTGCTACTTTCTAGAAAGATAATGAAATCTGCAGTATACCATCCAAATAAATGGAGGTGCACTTACTTTTTTAGACAAAAAGGCTCTTCTGCACTGTTCATTTTTAAAGATGATGAGGAAGCTTTCTACGATGCAGAAGATTGTTGAAGTGATGCCTAACCTCAAAAATGAAAAGATAAACTTTTATTAAATTTGGGTAGTCACAAGCCTCTTATCATAACACGTGTTTTTGGCCCGTGACACCTATAAAATGCTCTATTTTATACATGAAGTCTTAAAAGTTAGGCAGGAGCAGTCAAATGACTCTTAATCTACAGCTTGGTCGCAGCCTGCTGGTTAACCACACCTCTCCATCTTCTGTCGGGACCTTGTTGTATTAAAGGAACAAAAAGATGCCACTTTGTTTTATTTGCAGCAAAACAAATGAATTAGGCAAATGTTAAACCAAGAGGATAACATCAGTACCTATCTTAAGTGTATATTAAGATTTGAAGTATCGATATTGATATCGTATCGATGAATTTTTCAGTACATGTGTCATGGGTATGTCAAGGATATGTCGTGGAAATATCTGTATATTGATGTTAAGTTATCAAAATTATCGATGATCTAAAATTATCTATTTCAATATTTTTTATATTGAAGATCTCATCCACTAAACTAATTGATGGTAACATTAACATTAGTCGCTAAGTGTTGCAACAACAACATATCAGCCGTAGCACCAAAAACAATAATAGTAACACAACATACTTTACTAGTGATATGTCAACAATTTTGTTCCCATGTCAACAAAATACTTCCATATTAATAATTTTTTTGTATGATATACCTTTTATTTAAAATTGACCATACCGTAAAACATACTGTCGACAGGTCGAACACTGACGTATACGTAAAATCACATTTATCTTACATTGGAATAAAGAAAACACCATACTTCTCTTTGTTAGCAAGGTAACACATCCTCCTTGTCTCCAAAAGAATGAGCACGGACAAAATTGAGCAGTGATCCAATCTTGTCAGCGACAGGTTACAAAAAGACAAGTTGATTGGTACAAGCACGCAATGTGATCGCATTGCAGTGTTTTCTCAAGGAAAATAGGTTGTACCCTTTCTTTGTTTTAAATGAGGTTTGAAGTTAGATTTAGTCTGACTGGAATTCTTACCATTTAATCACATCTCAGAGGATAAATTATACACTTTTTGGGTTCTATTTGATAAAATAGAATAAATTTATGAAATAAATAAAAGAATAAAAAAATAAAATAAAATAAATGATAGAATAAATAAATTAATATATTTGAACATTTTAACTTGTTAAAGTTATTATATAAAAGAGGTAAAATAAATTTCTCATAGTTAAGTCTACTTAATTTAACGAAAATATGAGATAGATTAAATGACGAAATAAATATTTAATCTAACGTATATCTACTTAATCCGGCAATATAATAAATAAATCTATGCGGTTATGACACGTAAGATAACCTCATGTTTAAAAATCTCACCTAGTAGTCTGAACCATGCCCAAAACCCGAGCCTGAATAACTCGTTGGACTCGAACCAGGACCCAACGGTCCATCAACAACCCCATGTGGTCGCGACTCGCCGATATAAATTCTCTTCACGATACCCTTGGCAAACTCTTTCCAACCAGCTCGCCTTCCGTTCTCTTTTTTTGTGTCTTGCAGCTGCAGCAGTTGTAGACGGCGGAAACCCTAATCTCTCCGATGGCCTCCACGCGGATGATCCCCCTCAAGGACCTCACCATTCTCGCCTCGCGGGTATGCTATGAAATGCATCTCTCTCTTTTCCGCCCCTCTGGTTTGCCGCTTTTCCGACGTCTGGGCTTTTTCCACTTCCACCATCATCATCAGCTTCCATTCGTCTTTATAGATCATCACCTGTTACTTTATCTGCTGCTGTATCTGTTGTCTTTGGATCCTGAACTGAGTGTTTAAATATAGGATGTGTTCTACGTATTACCAAAGAAAGTTCACTTATTTGGCTCTCTAGATGAGTGTTCAAATATGAGCTATGTTCTACGTATCACAAAGAAAGTTCAATTGTTTGGCTCTCTAGATCCTGAAGTGAGTGTACCACATGTATATCTGATTCCCCCGATCTGTTAGTAGACAAAACAAGGCTTAATTTGGGTAGAAGGGAAAGGTTGGGGAAGGGAAGGGGAAGGGAAGGCAAGGATTGTGGGGATCTTTGTTTGAGGGTTTAAAAGAGAAAGAAAGGAAGATAACTTCTTGTGGTTTTACCTAAATCTTCGCCTCCGAGTCCGATTGCGCGTGGAACTTTGGAAACTGTTAATATCTTCCGTGAATAAAAAGGTTGTGAAATGTGTACGATGTGTGTATTTTGATTATATCGAAATTGTGGTCCTCTACTTGCCGATGTATTTTAATTGCTTTTTAGAATGTTGGATCGCACGTTTAGGTGTTTGGGCATATGTATGAAGTGTATACACTAAGTAATCTGTTGGAATGGAATGGTTAAGCGTCATCTTGCATAAGTGGCTGCACGTCTGGGTATGATTGAAAGAGTTAATTATTGTAGTCAGCCTCATGTATCACGTGAAACGACTAGGGTTTGATTTTGGATTTGGTAAAGGGTTGACAGGAGATGAGGAACCCTGTCTAGGATTCTACAGTATGTGAGTCTTTACTTGTGGGTTTGAATCTGTTGTGATCAATTTTTCTTCACCAATTGCACAATTGTGACTAGAAACAATTGCTAATTGTAGAATCTTAGTTTTTATTTTTTTTGGACGATTGTGAACTTATCCTAATCTTGATCCCTTTTGCTGCTTGAGCACCAATGCTATTGTTAAGTTATCCTGATAACCTTTTTACATTGTTTTGGCATGCCAATTATTTAGCTATAGGCCTAATCTTGATCCCTTTTGCTGCTTGAGCACCAATGCTATTGTTAAGTTATCCTGATAACCTTTTTACATTGTTTTGGCATGCCAATTATTTAGCTATAGGCTTAATAATTCAAGTATGAAGCATGAGCATGTAGCTCTTCATCTGATTGTGTGTTGTGGTGTTTGTGATATGATGATGACTAATGCCCTTTACCACCTGAGGCCGGGCACTTCCCCCTTGAGTAATGGGGTTGTGTGGTATTCCACGAGTGAGGTTTTGATGTGGCACGTGATCCTTATGGATCTTGTGACAGGTGGAAATTAACTGAGCTTCCTTTGGCCACTCCAATGCTCTGATATAGTATTGGGGTGAGGTGGTTGCTGAACATTCTCAAGCTTTTTGTGAATTATGAACGTTTCTTTTGGTATGCTTCACTTCTTTCACAGGTAATACTTTCTGGACGGTTTCCTTGGCACCGGGCTTGCTTGGACCTTCGGGGTTGCGGAAAATTTTTGAAGGGATGGCATCGCTTTGAATGTTTTCTCTTGATATTGGTTGATTTTTCTATGTTGGGCCGGTATTGGTTGTTTTTTAAATATCACGCCTTAAATTCCTTGTTTTAGCTGAGAATTTGATCTTGTAAAATATTTTTAGAATTGTTTTCTTTGAAAAGTATATTCTTAGAGTTCCGTCTCAAAAGAAGATCATAGAATTTGCTTCCAAGGTGTATGCTCTCAATGCCCATTTAAAACAATTATTCATAATTTGGCTTCATTGACCTCACTTACTATTTATGAATTCAAAACTTTGTGTTAAAAGAAAAAGAACCAAAAAACTAATTTTATCAGTACTTTATAACTTTAATTTAACTCAACCATCTTTTTTCGTTTCCAATTAATCTCCTGTGTTTAATCTTTTCTCCTTTGAACAAATAATTTCATTATTGTCCCAGGTTTTGTTACTATGGCCAAACAATTTTAATTTTTGCAATTTGATTGTTGTTTTACATGGAGAATATTTGCCAAACCGAATCAGAAATTCCATCCTAGAATTGAATGCTGGATTTTAATTGTCAACAAAGGAGAAAGTATGAAGTAATTAAGAGGATGATAATTCTGATGGTGATATGTGGTGCTCGCGATTTCCCTTGCCACGCTTATGTAAAATGTACAAAGATATGACTGCAATTCCTTTGGAAAGGCAAAAGTGGTCAAATGGAGCCTATAGACATAACTATAAGACCTTTTCATCCAAGTTTTTGGAATCGAATGATTGCCTAGTGTCCTCGGGTGAGTTTTCTTGCATTGGTTGTAGTTCATCACTAAAGATGACCTTTATGGTCATTTGTGCTATTCTGGCTTCTTGTATGGTACCCTATAGTTTGTTTCCTATGTACATGGTCCCTTACAAGGCTTCATGCAGGTGAGCCAAACTTCTGGTTACTCCACAGCTGCAAGTCAAGCGTCCAAGGCAGCCCTGAGAAACCGGCCGCTCTCACCATTCCTTGCTCAAAAAAGACCTGAAATGTCGTCGACGAAGTCAATTGGGGAAAGAATATTACTGATTACTCTTGGTGTGGTTATCCTGCCGGCACCCGAGATCGCAAAATTCCTTCAGTTCATGTACTGAGCAAGGTCATTTCAAGTCATTAGAAATCTCTTGTTCTTTGCCATTGAGTCACGTGTAACTTGAAAATAAGCAGTTCGTGTCTCTCAAAACCTGCGTTCATGGTAATTTAAACAGTTTATATGTGGTATTGATGCTACCAAATGTACTACTGATATTTTAGAGATGTAGAATTAACAGTGCTGAACGTTTCAAAACCGAATTAGAGCAGAGGAACCCTTTTGTTGTTCCTCTTGTCGTCACAACTGAAGTCATCAGGTGTGGGACTGCAAACATGGGCTAATTTTGATGCCATCCAATAATATGGGATCATATGCTATGCCTACGTGGATGGATTGAGTCTCTTCAAGGGTTTTGCCTGATAATGTTTCTGTTGATTAATCAGTAAATATGTTACTCTTTGTTGTTCCTTGAGCGTGGTGTGACACGTGGACCTGGGATTTATAAAAGTAGATCAAAAATTCAAGGTTAGTCTCCCTTGTCGGTGTTGCGTGATTTTGAGGGGGAACAAATCGACTTTATTGATTGAAAGTGCATCAGTGAGATGGTGTCTGTAAAAACAATGAACTCGATGATTTTTGGGAAACATTTGCAGAAGTCATCTACAAGTTTCTCTGTTTGCACTTCCGAAAGGGATGCCTTGCATCGAAGTTAAACGGGAGCCACAATTCCAAGGATCCTTCTGAGAGTTCCTATCAACATAAGGGCATTCTTCTCATCTTCTTCCTTCTCGCGGCTTAGATCTCTCTCTAGTTTTGGATGGGGCTTTGAGTACGCGCTGTGTCGCATTCTAGACTATCAAAACAGTTGTGTTAGATGAAAAGCTCCGAATTTGAGGGATTTTGGCTTCTACACGTTCATAGGCTAAATCTCGCTTCATCTTGGAATGGCATCACTAGAGGTAACTTTGAGACTTCTTTCACAATCAAGCATTTCATCGAAAAGGGTTGCTTCGGTGGATTCTCTTTAATAACAGTAGATGTCGAACTAGTAGCTTGTGTAACTTTTACCGATGAACAAAAATCACACGTAGGGCTGGGCGTTAGTCAGGGCAACCCTAATAATTCATTTAAATCATTGTGAATGTGTCATTTGAGTTATGATTGGGTCAAAACCTAAATTGTAAAACCTATATAGGTCTTGAGTTGATTTATGGGTCCAACATATATAACTCGAACCACCAAAACAATCTGAATTACTGAGTTAAATGACCTGTGGGTTATACTCACCCATATGAGCCACACTCGAATGTATATGTGAATTGATTTCTAAATGATATTACATCAGATCTGGTTTACGGAGAGGGATAACCTCTATTTTTGGGATTTATCCTGTGTTTGTGGTGAGAGATAACCTAACCGTTATTTGGCCTACTAACCCGTGTTATCCCAACCTATCTTGGAGCAAGGGTTGAGATAACCTGTAAATTAACCCTCATTTTATCTCTCCTCTTCCATTCCTCTCGCACACATTTTTTCTCAACATGCCCCTTCATTCAAATATAAATAAAAAAACAACTAACTTACCTAGTATCCCAAGAACAAACATATCTTTTTCAACCTTATCCTAAAAATAACCCTCATATCCAAGTAAATACCCTCCTTTTACATAAAAAATTAACTCCCATTTCTAACTTCCATTCAGTAAACACAAACATGAGTAACCTCCATTCTCTAGTAAATGCAAACAAGAGTTATTCCCTTCCGTAAAGAAAGTAATCCGAATTACCCATCTCTTACAATAAACTAACCCTGGGAATCCTGAAAATCCAATCCAAACGTAATGAGGATCATACATGCCTAGGTTGGCTTTAAAAATCCGAACTACCATCCCCTATTTTGTCGAGTAATGATGTAATTCAAAAATAATGATTACCATGAATCCTCGGAGGAATAAGGCTTCAAGGTCTTGGAAGGTCATCAAAGAATTTGTAGATGTAGAAAATGTGACGTAACCATAAACAAGCAATCACAAGCAAGAGGCATGAGATTGGTAACATAGTTCTAGCATAGGGGATGTACGTCTGAGGGAAGAGTAAGGTTCCCGTAAAATTCAGAGCTTTTTTTCTTTCGGATTACCTCTCATGGATTTTACCTAGGGGAGAGCCCGAATCGTGTTGCCTGCGGGGAATCTCGAAGGGTCTCCCTCCCCTATTTATAATACAAGGAAGTGTTGTAACATTTAGAAAATCTTATGAGACCTTCTCCAACGATCTTATGGGACTCTCTAGTACATCTATTGTCAAGGCATGGTTATCTGTAACGTCATAGTTATTGCTGACGTGAGCATCACAGACTTTTTCCATTGCCTCTCTGGCTTTGGTCAAATCGGATCCACTGGCGGGCCTGGCTAGACGGATACGGATCCAAGAGTCGATTGTGTTTTATTCCGCAAGGGCTATTTTTATCCCACATCATAAGCTTTGACTCTCGTAATCTAGTTGTGTCGACTGTGAGAATTTTTTTTTTTTTACCCTCGTGCCGAGGTCACCCTTGCCCCCAGTAGCTATTGCTTGGTAGTGCTGGGGGATAGGTACTTTGATGCCCCCTACTTGCCTTATGAGGAGAGGAGGGTGGGTACTTGACGCCCCCGCTCACCTCCTGAGGGAGGGAGGGAGAGGTCGTTTGATAAGCATCTCCTGAAAAATCAGGTGATTAGTAAAATATAAATCGTAATAGAAGTGCGAGGATTTAGTTTTCGACTTCAAACTCGATCTTGACCCATTATTCGCACTGGAGTACCCAGGTGCTCCCCAGGTCCTTAAGAGGTAGCCCACAGTAAGATGCAAAGGTTTGTTGCACGTTGCCTGCGTTCACAGGGGGCTCGGGGTCTGCTCTAGTTGAGGTATCCACTAGTAGCCTATCCTGTGCAGGTGGCGTACGCTTGTTGGGATGCGAGGGGGTTTTTCAATCCCGACGTGTATTAGTCCGTAGGCGGGTGAGGAGATAAGTGAAAAAAAGCTTTTGTAAAAATAATCATTCATTTTATGAAATAGAAAAATTTTACTTAACTTTGCATAAGATGAGTGGAGCATCGTTTTCACCATAAGCTGACCCTTTAGCCGGACCATTATGACGAGGCGGTCATGGTCTGACGAAGAGATATTAGCAGGTGGATCTCCTTTTCATGGTGATGGCAAAGGATCAATCATTTTATCCTCCACCACATGAAGTAATAGTTAGCCCCATTTACTAGATATGCCTTAGCACTTGGCATTTTCCAAATATCACGTCCACTCAAATGGGGGTAACTTCCGCCCGAGTGTTACTTTTTTTTTTTTTAGGAGGCACCCATCGGAGAGCATAAATGGTTAACCTCTCTTCCTCCTTTTTGTTGTTTGCCTCGTTCCTTCTCTTAATCCTTTATGTCCTGGCAGGACACAAGAGAGGGAAATGACATAGCGGTACCACCAAAGGTGACGTCTGGGTGTCTGAGGCAAGAAAGCCATCACGATTGTTTTTTAAAAAAAATGAAAAGGCTACCAGGCATGATGGCTCTACCATTCTCCTTTTTCCTCCTCTTTTTTTTTTAAAAAAAATAGAAAGTAGGCAGACATGGCATCTCCACCATTTCCTTTTTCTTTTTGTTTTTTTTTTTGTTTTTAAAGAAAATCACTATTGGTTGGGCTTCACATCCTTTACGGCCTTTCTCCTGATCGTGAGAGGGAGTGAGGGAGGACGAGCCTCTTGTTCTCAGGCTCGATCCCCTAACATGGAGGTAAATGAGCCTCTCAGTCAGGGAAAAACTCAGGCGGCCTTGTCCAGGTGGCACCCACGGGCGAGGAGTGCCCTTACTGGATCCCCTCGAGAGACACAAGGTTGGGGGCACTAGTGAGGGCCCGGAGGTGGAGGAGCTTGTTGTCGGCTGTGGAGCTGGAGGGACTCACTGCTGGACATGGAGCCAGAGGAGATGGAGGGGTTTGCTGCTGGTGGGGATCTGGTCCCTGGCAGCCACGTGTAGACGATCAACCTTCGAGAGTTACCAGTCGAGAGCTCGCTATAGGCTTCATGCCTTAGCAAGCATTCACGCAGTGCATGTTAGAGAGCCTTGGTGTGAGCTGAAAGACTCACCATAACGGGCAAGGCGAGTTGTATGTAAGGAGGTGATGGGACACTTGCCTGTCGGGAGAGGCTATCCTTGCAATGACTTCTTCCATCCTCTTTTCTTTCTTTTTTTTTTAAAAAAAAGAAGCGAAAAGGTATCCGGTTGGTTGACGGCAAGTTCCCCTTTGTTTTTTTTTATCTCCATGTTTTGCCATTGTCTCCATATCTTGCCTTGTTGGACAATAAATGAGGGAGAAGAAAGCTGATCCTGACGGTAGCAAAAAGGCAAAGAATGTAGCTGGGTGACCTTTACTTGGGTCAGGTAGTGCTCGTAGGAGCATCTACTGAAAGGCAACCGATCAGGTGGAGCTCTGACAGGGAGGAGCAGTTGGGATGGAGTTCGGGCGAAGCTTGCTATCGGGCGAGGAGCGGGAGGAGCTTGCTACTGGGTGTGGAGCCAGAGGAGCTCGCTGCTGGGTGTGGAGCCGGAGGAGCCGTGCAGCGTTGCTGGTGCTCGCTGTTGGGCATGGAGTTGAGCGAGCTCGTTGCTAGGCTCACTTCTGGACGAGGAGCAAGAGGAGCTCGCTACCGGGAGTGGAGCCGGAAGGAGGAAAGGAGAAAAATCCCTCCTTTACTTTTCCTTCTCCATCTATTTGCCTGTTTCCTCTCTCTCTCTCTCTCTATTTTTTTTTTAAATCTTCCTCAGCCCTCTTGACGTGCCCTTAGGAGAGCACATAAGGAGGGGCACTCGCCTGTCAGAAGCATTTGACGGTGATGAGACACCTGCTTGCAAGGAGGGGTTGTCCTTGCAATCAATTGTTTCTCTCCTTGCTTTTTTTTTTTTAAGGAGGATGCACCTATGGTAAGCGGGGGGAGTTGGTTGCACCTTCTCGTTGACAGAGAGACCAAGGTAGGGCACTATAGAGGTGTTGCTGTTAAGACCCATGTTGTTTGAGCCTTTTACGACGTCTGGACTGTGGGTCAGACGTCTGGACACATTCCCAGACATCTGGAAATCGAAAATCTTGGGTACTGTAACGAACGCACGCCCCAGACGTTTTTTAAGACGTCTGGGAGGTGGCCCAGACGTCGGACCAGATGTCTGGGATCGTTTCCAGACGTCTGGAAATCGGTTATTTTCGACACGCGCGGGTCGTCTGCGCGCCTGAGCGTGCAGACCGCATATTCGCTCCTGCGACTGCAGATTCTCGTCGCTGCCGTCTCTCTCTCTCCTCCTCGCGCGGCCTTAAAAGGCCACACGCTCTCTCCCGTCGCCTCCACCCCTTTCCTCTTCTCCTTCCAGTGCGCGAGAGCCAGCGCGAGAGCGGACGCGGGGTTGCTGCGGCGGCGACGGCCGCAGTGAGCGCGGAGGGGGTGCTGCTTGCGAGAGCGGCGCTCAGCCGTGAGGGCGAGCTCACGGGGGCTGCTAGGGCCGGCCGGCGGGGAGCGCAGCGGGCGCGGAACGACGCGGGAGGCCTGCTGCGGCTCGAGCAGCAGGCGCACGAGGTGCGACGCGGGCGGCGTCGCGAGCGGAGGGCAAGTCGCGCCCTGGTTCTGGAAAAATTTTCCAGAATCAGACGTCTATGCTGATAGCCAGATGGCGAGGTCGACGTCTGGAAGACTGTCCAGACGTCTGAAAGGTGAGTTTTCCGTCTTCTTCTTCCTTCTTGTTGACTGACCGTACTGAGGGAGGGAGATGGGTGTGCGCAGGCTCGGTGTTTCGCCATCCAACGCGAATCAGACGTCTGGCTGCAGTACCAGACGGCGGGAGTAACCTCCAGACGTCCGGGGTGACCATCGGACGACTGGGAACTAGGCCAGACGTCCCTGCAGGCTTCTGGACGTCTGAGAAACCACGCAGAACAAGGTAATTCTCTGATCCACTTTTTAAGACGTCTGGAAGAAGTTCCAGACGTCTGATTTTGCACAGTGTCGTCGTTTTTGACCCGTTGAGGGCCCGTTCGGGTTCCGTTTTCCGCGTTTCGAGTTGCGTTCTTTCCGAAATTAAATCCTCTACCCGTCTACAGTAGCTATACACTATTTTGAGACACTCCTTGTGTTTGATCCTTGTGATAGGACCTCGTTCCGTTGCAGTCTTGGGGGTCGCGGAGGCACGCGGGATTCCCGATCACGCCCCCATTACTCCCGTCGTACCTGGTAGAGTGGCTTTTAAGTATAACCTGTTAAATTGTGGAATCATAAATAGAACCTAGGACATTGCATGAATCCTAGGAATGAAAACAGATTGAATGATAGATCCTAGGTGTTGCATGAATCTTAGGGCTGAAAAACTAGATTGTATGATAGATCCTAGGATACGGCATGAATCCTAGGACGGGAAAACTAGTGGAACAGATGAATACTGCAGTCTTGGAAAAATGGAAAGGAACAAATAGCTGCCTGTAATCGAATTAACAGCTGCCTGTTGAATAAATAAACGTGTTTGAGAACATGGATTGTGATAACGTCAAACTGGAAGGTGAAACCTAGACGTTCTGAGTTGGAACCCTACGGGGAAGTAGGAGTAGAACTCCTAGAAAGTGAATGGAATAGAATTGGGGAGTGAGCTGGCCCTTGAGTACGGAGTACCAAGGAGAGCGACTGTCCCCCTGTTTAGTGCAGAGCGGAGCTAGCCGCCCTAGGGACCCGGGGTTAGGACTGGCCACTCTATACCGACTTGCTGGCTCTCGCGTACGTAGTACCGAGGATAGCTACTAGTGTAGGGAGGTACTAGCTACCCCACGGGCCCCGGGGTTCTGCTAGCCTCCCACACCAACTTGTTAGGCCCGCTGGGGCAAACCAGGGTAGTCAGGCGAGGGTGCGCGGACTGTGGAGGGGCAAGGCCCCTGTTTGGTTACTGTGGAGGGGTTGGACCCCTGTTACTGAGAGGGCTCTGCCCTGTACTGGTTCCGTGCTATGCTTTGGGCGCACCCGTTAACGGAAACGACTGACCGCATGCCAGTGCGGGTTAACTACCTGTGCGTTCACCGCGCGTGCCGTAATCACCGTTACGTCTGTCAGTGACCTTGGGGTGGTTGACTGAGAGTAGAATCACCACGGGGGACTCTCCCGGCCAGGAGAGCACCACGTGCTACTTCTACTGTTCGGAAAAGACTGCAATCAAGATCGTTCCCACGAGAAACATTCGAGATCATGTGAAAGATCTGAGAAATAGATAAATCGTGAGATAATTGAAAGACTTAAATAAAGAAAGTAACAGAACTTAACAACTACTGTACACTCTACTGTTTCTTTAGTTTTAGTTGCCACTCTACTCAGCGTTTTGCTGACGTGTTACACTCGTTACCTTTTTCAGGACCAGGTGTTGAGCAGCCAGGGTCAGCGGCTACAGAGGACGCTGGGCCGAGTAGGGTCCAGTAGAGTTACCACTGTTTCTTGTACCTCTTTTTGTTCCGTTATAGTGAGTAGTTCTTGTTTCCGCTGTACTTTTCTTTACCTGCAGTTCATATTTAGTTATGAATGTTGTTCTACTGTTGTGGTGGTATATACTGTAGTAGTTTCTTTCCTTGCTGCTGTATTTTCTTACTGTCAGTTATATTCATGTTGAATGTGGTTTATTTTACTGCTCTTTTGGTTACTTCCTCGTTGGACGACTAGGTCTTGGGATTAGTCGAGTCGGTCCGGTTCTCGTGTCTCGTAGGAACTTGGGAATCTGGTCGTTACAGGTACGAACTCACGTTTACGCGGATGCTGTGCGTAGATAGTATCCCTCGTTTTCTGCCTTCTTCTCTCTCTTCCCTCGCCTCCATGCGAAACCGTAAACCCCACCTTATAAAACCCCTCCTCCACCTTCGTTCCCCTCACTGCTTAGCCACTCGCCACCTTCCTCTCTTCTTCCCAGAGCGAGCGAGAGCGCGAGAGCGACGGTGAGGAGGAGCGGTGTGAGAAGGAGAGGAGCGACGTGACAAGGAGAGGAGGAGGTGAACTTGCGAGCTCCTGTAGGAGCTCACCGGTGAGCGCACGGCTGGAGTGACATGTGCGCGAGGCGGAGGAGTGCGTCTGGGAGGTCCTCCCCGACACTGCTGCAACCGGAGCTGCAGGTGAAAGGGCGCGGCACGGCCACTCGCGGCTCGAGGGGGCAGAAGCAGGTTCTGGTTCTGATTTTTCCCCAGAATCAGACGTCTGGAGCGACGTCCAGACGACTGAGCTGACATCTGGAGCAGGTTTCAGACGTCTGGGATGAGAGTTTCGCGAAGGTATGTCCTCTTTGCAGATACGACCATACAGGCCTCTCCACTGCCACCTCTTTGCGTGCTCATTTTTGAGATATTCGGGTGTTTGCGTGCAGGATTCGCTTTGGGAAGGCGCGGGACACGCCCTCCCACGCTTTTCAGACTTCTAGGTGATGTACCAGACGATAGGAAGCACTTCTAGACGTCCGGAGAGGTGGTCGGACGTTTGGAGCTAGGTCCAGATGGTCTAGAAGAGTTCTTGGACGTCTGAGGATTGGCGTAGGGCTTAAGGTATGACACTGGACACTTTTAAGACGTCTGGAAGTTGTTCTAGATGTCTGATTTGAGTCAGAAATGCTAGTTTTGACCCGTTTAAAGTTCGTTTGAGGTCCGTTTTCCGCAAATAAGATATCGATGTTCCCCATGTGAATTCCTCTACTTGTTAGAAGACTTTCTATACTGTTCTGAATATTCTCTTATGATGGATCCTTGTGATAGAACTTCGTTCCATTGCGAATTTAGGGCTTGCTGAAGCACGTGAGCCTATCATTCAAGCCCCCACTACTGGGTTTACTGGTAGAGTAGCTTCTCCTTGATTTAATTATAACCTAATTACATGTGTGGAATAAATAATTAGAACCTAGGATATGGCATAAATCCTAGGTCGAGAAACACTTGAAATGTCTGTAATAGATGATTGAATTGCAGTCTTGAATGAGTAGATAGAATGATAACAATTGCCTATAAATAAATAACAGCTGCCTGTGAAATGTAAAGTACTTGTGCTAACAAACTGTTGCATGTAAATTCCTGTTGTATACGTTAAATGACATACTATGAGCTACATGTATATAAATTGAGAATGGTAATGTGAATGATGGAAATACGAGCTACCTATGTATAACCTGTGTATGGAAAATGTGAACGATAACAATATGAGTTGCATATGTATAACCTGAGAATGGAAATAGAAATAATGAAACCTTGTATGGCTTGGCCTGAGAAATATGAGCATGAACCCTACGGGGAATTAGGAGTAGAGCTCCTGGAAATAAATGGAATGGATCTAGAAATGTGAGCGGGGAAGTGAGTTGGCCCTTGAGTACGGAGTACTAAGGAGAGCAACTGTCCCCCTGTTTAGTGCAGAGCGGAGCTAGCCGCCCTTGGGTTAGGATTCGAGGTTAGGATTGGCTACTCTGTACCGACTTCTTGGCCCTCGTGTACACAGTATCGAGGAGAGCTACTAGTGTAGGGAGAGAGCTAGCCACCCCATGGGGCCCAGGATTCAGCTAGCCGCCCTACACCGACTTGTTAGGCCCACTGGGCAAATCATGGTAGTCAGGCGAGGGTGCGCAGACTGTGGAGGAGCAAGACCCCTATTTGGTTCTTAGGGGCTAGACCTCTGTTACTGAGAGGGCTAGGCCCTATACTGATTCTGTGCTGCGCTTTGGGCGCACCCACTAACGAAAACGACTGACCGTGTGCCAGTGCGGGGTAGCTACCCGTGCACTTATCATGCGTGCCGTAGTCACCGTTACGTCTGTCAGTGACCTTGGGGTGGTTAACTAGGTGTAGGATCACCACGGGGGACTCTCCCGGCTAGGAGAGCACCACGTGTGCCTTCTACTCTTCGGAAAAGACTGCAATCAAGATCGTTCCTACGAGGAACATTCGAGATCAAGAAAGAGATCTGATAAATAAACCAATGGGGAAAAAGGGAATAACTTGTGAAATTATGAAATTGGAAATCAACAGCTACCTGTCCACTTTTACTGTTTTAGTAGTTGGTTGCCACTCTACTTAGTGTGTTTCTGACTTCGTGTACTCATAACCCTTTTCAGGTCCAGGTGTTGAGCAGCCCGAGCCTACGGCTGCGGAGGGTCCTGGGCCTACTAGAGGCCAGTAGTTATAGCTTCTTGTTGTACTCCTTTCTGTTGTAGTGAGTAGACTCTTGTACCCTTATATTCTGTACTCTTTCATTCTGCACTTTATATTCTTGTACCTAGTTATTTATTTCTACTGTTGTGGTGGTGTGTACTGTAGTAGTTTTACTTCTTACTACTGTACTTTTGTTACTGTTAGTTGCTTAGCATAGTGAATTTGGTTTAATTTCCTGCTTTTTGGTTACTTTCTCGTTGGACGACTGGATTTTGGGATCAGTCGAGTCGGTCCGGTCTCGTGTCCTGTAAAGATTCAGGAATCGGGTCGTAACAATTACCCTCCAGCAACTAGATACATGGAAGAGCATGATATTTTTGTTGAAGTTCTCACAGACGACGTCATTTGATGAGCTTCGATGGCGCTTCCTTCAACCATCAAAGGACTTATAGGAGGGAGGAACGTAACATAGCCACGAGACCTCCATTGTTAGGAGGGCGTGGTCAAGCCTCCTACATGATGGTAGGGCTCGACCCAATGAATCTCAAGCGATCGCAAGGGAGACAAAAGACATTAGTGATCTAGTTCCACCGCAAGGGGTGTACGTCCAGGGGGAAAATGATGCTCCCAACTATACACTAAAGCTTGTAAGATTACTGGATTTCTCTCTCTCGCGATTCCCTCCTCACTTGGGGGCCGCTCTTCACTATTTATAACATAGGAAGATTCCTAACATGGTAATTTATGATACATTTGTCAGACTACATGTCTGTTATCAGATTGTAGGTGGTCATTTCCATCTTATCATGATCCTTACTTTAGCTACGCTGAATCTTCTAATAACTTATATAGATCTTGACTTAGGTCCGACAAGTCACAGACAATTCAAATGATGTCGAACCCGCTTATTTATGTATTCAGGTAGGCGAATCTCTTGTAATATTAGGTACCAAGTTTTGAACCTAAAAATAACTTTTACCCCCTTATAATTAACCTTACATGGGTTGGAATTACGTGAAGTCGATGCACGAGGAGCACTCGGAAGTTACCATTGCCTTTTTCCGCATGTACATACCCGTCAATGCATGTGCATACCCCCTCCCCGAGGTAACCGTTTCCCAACAAGTGCAAACTATGAATCTGTCATTGCATTCCAATAAATAGTTTTTTTGACTTGCACACTTAATGATGCCTGTGCTTGCCATTTGCGGGACGACACCCGCAACTGGTGTGGTTGGTCAATGATTTCCACCTAATCGAAGGGGTCGAGCCTCAAAGGAAGCAATTTCTAGACGTCATCCCTCAATTTTTTTTTGTTTAAAGGCACTCCTCAGATAAAAAAACAGAGCAAAACAACTGGCGGAACCTTTTTTTTTCCCTCGAAGAGTAAGTCGGTGGCATTCCGGCAATTCAACAAGACGTTGTTGTTTCGAGGAATGCGGTCTCCACGTTAGGGTGCAGAAATGGACGTGACCACCACACCACCGTCCCCGACTACCGCCTCCGAGCCGTTGGATACGACGATCTTTCCAGAATCGCCACGATCTGACGGCGTCGATCCGGTCAGTTGGGGGGGGTGGATATCTACTTTGGCTTTTACGTTCTTTTTCGCGATTCTGCACGTCATCGTCACGCCGCCGCAAGTGTGCATCAGGCGCTGACTTTGCTGTGGGCCGTACAAGGTGGGCGAAACAAATAAACCGCAGCAACGGAAAAAAAAAAAGGATAAGAAAAAAAAAACGATTTGCCAAAGGTTCGTACAAGGGACGTTTGCCAAAGGAATGAAAACAGTAGGGTAGTGTTGAACATTTTTTCACGAATGGAATTGCGCTTGTCATCGGATCCAAAACCAATAAATGAAGGGGGAATCTCAACGGATTCCTTGCCCTTCAATTGGATTTCTTAAGTCTGGAAAAGAAAATTTGTTTCTGGGATAGAAATAAAGGAACTTTGGGGGTGCTGTTAAGTTGTTGGGTTAGGTGAATTTGTATTAGGTTAATTAGTTAAATTTTTATTTAATTTAATTTTGATTTAATTGCATCGTGCTGAGTAGGGTTTAATTTCAGGTAAAGTTTTTTTCTCTGTACAATAATTTTAATCTTATAAAAAAATTAAATTAATTAATTCACTTATTACATCCTTTATTTTATTTTTTCTCCCTATCTTTACTTATTGTATAAATTTATTCTCCTTGCCAAATAAAACATAAAAGAGTTGATTCATCGTTAAAGCTCCTCATTGACATTCAAAAAGTTACAGGATTAAATCTCAAAATTCACACATTTACCTCCTTGAAAAAAATAGAAACAAAGGATAACCTCCATCTGTGTTTAGAGGCTGGAGCACCAATTTATCCGAGTCTCATCTCCCGTCTTTTTTGAAGCCCCACATGTCCTCCGTTCGATCAGTACCTTAAGATAGAAGAGGACAAAATTGCCTATCTGACAGGTGTCTCTAACATGTGTAAAAGGGGACGTAGATTAAGCTATAGATTTACGCTTATAGAATTCCCTTCTCTTGTGTTTATCTACGAAGAAGTAATATCACTTATTGATGTTTATACAGAGGGCCAGCAAATACCAGTTAAAGTGCAAATGAAGGTTAGAAAGGAGGGATGTCCTCTAAAGTAGACAATTGAATGGAGATTATCCCCTTGATGGAGGGATAACCCCTTGTTAGTCACGAGTTTGGCAAAACTTCAATTAAACATTAAACTTCCCCTAATGTAATTGGGCCTCATCCCTTGATTCAATGACCAAGGATGGTGGGTGTGGAATGGGCAACACTGCGATGGTCGCATAATTTACATGTATAGTTGAAATCAACCTTTCATTGACATCAAATGGAAACTTTTGTTGTAGTAGAAGTCTAATAGTTGTGTTTCAAAAAAATCAAACAAAATAAAAGAAGTCCAATAATTGCATAAACTAGAAGCTAGATAGATGATGATAAAACAACCGTCAAAATAAGCGACTATGGACACGAAATGGGATTGCTTTCGTGGATAAGATTACTGCCATTCAAATTTATCCTCGGTTGTAGCTAATGCTAGAATTAGATAAGGAAGACAATGGTTAATGCTTTCCTTTCAATGCCCTTATGATCTTCTGTGATTCTTCCTTAAAGTTTGGATGTCCAACTTTTTGAACATTCGGATCAAACGTTAATCAACCTTCTCTCTAAATATCTGAATCACCTTTAGCATAACGGGTTGAAACTTAGGACTGAGAAGAGCCCTCTAACAAAATATCATGTAACTTCACGAATGCATCTCCTCTGGCACTCTCATTTCGCTTTTATATTAAGCAAGATGTCAACACAATAAATAGAATAAAATAATAAAAAAATAAAAGAAATAATGCTAGGGAATGGTCATTTTCTCAAGAAGGAGAAATCCTTGAAAAAGTCCCACTGATAGGATGACAGATCAATGAATCAAAGTGGAATCTACCGAGACTTGTCACCACATGAGCCATACAACATGCTTTCATTTCAATTTTTTTGAATTTCAAGGAAAAAAAAGAAAAACTTTTCCATTACGGAGGCAGGTACATCTCTTCGTGGGGCCAAATATATATATATACATATATATATATATATATATCATCCCACAATCCAATGGCCATATTTGGTTAGAATGGGATAAGGAATCGAAATGATTATGGTAATTCAAAGTATCAATGCATGTTAATATAAAAATTTTCATCAATAATATTTAGATATAAATAAATGATATTTCAATTATAAATTAAATATTAATATTATTTTTTAAATGATGCATGAACTTTTATGTGAACTATTATCTTTCTAAATTATGATACTAATTTAAAATATGATAATTACTAAGTGTGGGAACTAGCTACTTCAACCATCATTCAATCACGATTCCTCAAATCCCTTGCTTTTAAGCTGTTCAAAGCCTGTTCTTTTTCCTATCTCTATCTTTTAAGTTGTTGATCAATGTGGTGACCATCCACAAAGGAGAAAGGACCATGGTTCTGGAAACGCAAAATGCAAAAGCTCATGTGCCCCGTAAGAAGTGGATAATGTTGATGATATTTGGTTATATTACATTATTTATGTTCAAAAATCATCGTTGTTATTTGATGTAGAATTAAATTATCTCCCATAAATTTAATTCAAAATTTAAATATCACTATTGCAATGTGATTCATACCAAAATATCATTGAAGTAATGTAATAAATATCGTTAGTATAATTTAATTCAAGAGGGGTACGTAAACCTTCATATTAATGTATATTTGTGCGAGGAGGAAAGAGGGAATAGATAAAATGAAAGGGAGAGCTTCAGATATTTATTTTTAGGATTGGAAACTACCTAGAGTTAAATAATGATTCTCTCCGAGAAATAGTATTTTCCTCGAAGGTCATTGTACTTAAAAAAAAATGGTGTGCATCGGCCTTTTTCAAGAACTCTCGTACATGCATGCATGCATACCTATACACATAAATACATATATACAACATGTGAGAGAGAGAGATAATTATCTGATCAGACAAAAGTACGAAAATATAGGTTATGACCTAAAAGGTGACGTAGGATATTATTTTTATATTTTACATAGTATTAAAAATGTGGATATAATTAATAATTAATATTTAATATAAAGAAATAAAACAACGTAATGTTTGTTATCAGTTGGTTCCCATCATATTAAAAACAGCAATCACACTATTTTAACTTGAAATGTACAGTGATAAATGACTTTGTACCGGTGATAAATTACTCTAAAATGTCTTTATACTGGTGCAATCTCATTTTACATCGGTGTAAAATTATTTCAAAGAAAGTTTCACTTGTCCAAAGAGATTTTGTACCCGTGCAAAGTAATTTTGACCTATGAGTTTAGGATTTAGGGTTTAGGTTTATGGAAAGTGATTTCACGTATAAGAAGTGATTTTTCACTTGAAAGGTGATTTTTCACCATAGGGTTTAGGATTTAGGATTTAGGGTTTAAGATTTGCTAAACCTTAAACACTAAAGAAACACTTGGAAGAAACACTTGGAATTTAATTTTACACTGATGTAATCTTACTTTGCACCAGTGTAAAGTAAGATTACACCGTTGCAAAGTAGTTCAAAGTAAAATTACAACGATGCAATCTTACTTTGTATTTGTACAAAATTATTTAGAAGGTGTAAAGTAGTTTTGCAGTTGTTTAAAGTGATTTCGAAGGTAATTTGAGTAGTTTGCATCCGTATCAAAATGATTTGTTGGTGATTTCAATAATGATGAACCCCCACCATGTGTCAGCATTTTTTTACATAAAAAAAAGAGACGGATTGGGATCACATTTATACTGCTGCACGTCAACTTTTACATTAATTTTTACATTTGTCAACCGACATCCATAAGTTTAATAGATCAAAGTAACTAGAAAGCTCAAATGTAACGAACATTTACTAATTGGATAGCTTACGTAAAAGATTTCACCAAGTACCTATGTTTGCCATGGTTTAAGGAACCAAGGCTAAACTACGAACATAAAAAGTTCTGATTTAGATTCAATATAATCTAACTATTGGTTCTAATTGATCAAATCAATGATGACATTACCATTTATATAAACTATGGATAAATTAGATCGCTTACTTTTAAATAGTTGGATTGGTTAGATAAGGTTTTAAAATTTAATAAAAGCCTACCCTGTAATAAATAATATTTATATAACCTTTATAAAATATCTATTTATTAGTTTATTAGAATTTAATATGTAATAAATCATTATATAAGAAGCTTAACCAAAGAATAAGTATAAATAACAATAAGTATTTAGCTAGAACAACTCTAAAATAAAAATCTTCAATCTTAAAATTTGAATCTCATCAAAAAAAAATACTTTAACAACATCATCGAGACAAAAAAAAGTAATTTTCTTCTATAATATATGTATGACGGGGAAAATAAATTAGTTCAATTGGCACAATCATCATTCTATTTGGTCGTTGCTGGCATTCTTTCTAAATTGGTGAATCATTCAAACCAATTAGTATAAGCTAATTCTTGGTTCATCCGATCAATCGATTTGATTTTATTTTCACACATTCATTTACTTGCAAGGATGGGGAGAAGGGATGGAGGAACATTGGTTTCGAAGCAGTTTACATTTGTACAAACCTATTATCCATAGGGGTTAGGAATTAACCTCTTTTTTCATCCTTTGAAATAAGGGATATGACGTAGTCGATTAAAGAGTGGGGAATGAAGAAAGTGATGGAAGGTAAGAAAAAGGAAAACACACCAAGGGTGAGATTTTGAAAGGAAATACATGAAAATATACTTAGAGATAAAGAACATAAAATATTGATACACTACAAAAGTCTCAATTTATTTAATTCAATTCTATATTTCTACATCATATGTCCACCCTTTTAACAGAAGAGCTTTAACAAACCAAAAGATAAAAAAACCTTACCTTATCCTAAGAAAAGAATAATTTGTTATAATAATCTAAATAAAAAAAAAGATAAAATAAATAATAAGTAAATAAAAAAAACCTAAACAAGTCGGTAAAGAGAGACTCTCAAGTCGTATCCTAGAAGATAATTAATAAAAAAATATTAAAATTTAGTATATGTGTATCCATGCTCTCGAATGAAAGTGACATGTTGTTTGCTTTATATTTCAACTACTTGAACCTTTTCACGTAAACACCAACAAAAGAAAAGTAACGGAATAGCTCCATTCCTAACTTATAAAACTATGTTAGCTAACTCTTAATTGGTTTACTTGAGGTGTTATAAAATCTAAATTTTCAAACGTGCAATTAGTGTTGCTTCTCTTTTTTATTTAGTTTGCATAGGTGTTATAAAATGAAATGCCCTTATTCCTACAGTTGTTTGGCATTTTTGAAATTTATAGAAATTTTTGTATAGTTTTAATCCCTTAAATTTTTATTTTAGGATTTGTGAAGGGAAGAGAAAAGTTGCAAGGGCATCCCTGTAATTTCCCCACCATTATATCTCCTATACCCCCATATATCTCCACCATACCCACCATACCCACAACACCTCCCCTATACTCCTCCACCTTACTCCACGCCATCCTCTCCACATGCCTCCCACACTCATAAAACCCCCCTCCTCCTCCATTTGCTTGCCACCACCGCAGTCGAGAGGAGAGGGAGAGGGAGAGTGGGGAGCATCAGGGCTCGGGAGGAGGAGGTCGAAGGGAAGGACGCTACGAGGAGGTGCTGCAATTGCTGTAGCTTCTGTGGCGAGGAGCTCGCAAATGGTTCTACGGAATCTTTTTTCCGCAGAATCAGATGTTTGAAGGGACCGCCAGACATCTAGTTGGACGTCCGAAGGTAATTCCAGGCGTCTGATAGCACATAATTTTCGATTATTTTTCCCTGCCGAGTTTTGACTGTGTGTACGTATGTCAGAGGTTGGGGAAGCGCGTCGGTGCGAAGACCGAGGCGGTTTCAGACATCCAAGATGTCGCAAGACATTTAAAGACACCCTCAAACGTCTGCATGGAGTTCCAGACGTCCAAAAGAGGTGCCCCAAGCAAGGTGAGTCCCTAAGTTCATTTAAGACGTCTGGGACTCTTCCCAAATGTCTGATTTTGATCAGGATTGTGTTTTTGGGCTCGTTCAAGGTCCAAACGGAGTCGATTTTCTGCAAACGAGATATCGTTGGTTTCGTTCAAGTTCCCTACGTAATGGTATAATGTCTATAGTGTTTTGAGCTCATTTTGACATATGGGTCAATGTGATAGGTCGTTCGTTAGTGGTGTGCATGGGACCTGTAGGGGTTGCAAGCTCCGTCAACTGTGCTCCCACATCTCCTGGTTATCCTGGTAAAGTGATTCTCTCATTAATCTCGGATTTAATAATTAAATTACATGCTTTAGAATTAGTCGAACCCTAGGTTGTGAAATAAACTTCAGGGGTGAAAGAGATAATTGTATGCTACTTCAGGAATATTCGATTAAACCCCAGAGCTGAAAGAAATGAATGCATATTTAATGAATGATTAAATTGTTATTTTCTGAAAGTAGTAAATCATGAGCTACTTGTAATGAACCATGACATAAACAAAACTACATGCTATGTATTTAATAATTGATGGACGTGATTGTGAAATCGTGAGTTTCCTGTTATGCATTTATTGAATCAGATGTAGTAATGAGAAAGTCTATGTATGAACCCTACGGGAAATTTAGAAGAAAATCAAGAATACAGTAATACGAAAAATTTGACGGGTCATGGAGCATGTTGCCTATGGACGGCTGTTCGGACCTAGTAATGGGAAGTGAGCTGGCTCTCGTGTACGTTGTACCGAAGAGAGTGATTGTCCCTTTAGTGTAGAGGGGAGCTAGCCGCTCCCTTGGGTTGAGATCTGGGGTTAGGACTAGTCACTCTACACCGACTCCTGTTTGGCCCTCACGTACTTGGTACCGGGGTGAGCTACTTAATGTAGAGAGGGAGCTAGCCGCCCAATGGGGCCTAGGGTTAGGACTAGCCATGCTACACTGACTCTTTGTTAGGCCCACTGGGCGAACTAGGATAGTCCAACGAGGGTATGCGGACTGTGGAAGGGCGAGACCCCTATTCTATTCTGAGGGACGAGACCCTGTTTTGAGAGGGCAAGGCCCTATGTTGTTCCGTACTGTACGTTTGAGCGTACCCGCTAGCATAAACGATTGACCGCGAGCCAGTGCGAGGTAGCTATCCGTGCGCTTATCACATATGCCGTAGTTACCGCTACATTACGACCATTACCTTGGGGTGGTAGACTGGGTGTATGACTACCATGGGGGACTCTCTCGGTCAGGAGAGTTCCACATGTACATCCTGCATAGTGTGAAAACTGGAAGTAAGATCGTTCCCTTAGGGAACAAAAAGATTAAGCACTGTTATGGATCCTGATCAGAGATCTTGATTCAGAAACGCATAAATAAGATGAATAGAAATGGATGATAATAATAATTGATGCATACATGTGTAGTTAGTTACTTGTTTAATAGCATGTAAATGGCTTAACCACCACTCTACTCAGCATTAGCTGACCATGGAGTTTGTAACCATGTTCAGGTTCAGGGATCTGAGCAGCCAGCGCCATCAGCTGCTGAGGGCGCTGGGCTTAGTCGAGCCTAGCCGTAGTTTTTCTCATGTTTCTATTGTAGAGCACTTGTTAGTCGTGATTATTGATAGCCTGTAGTGACTGTTTCGTACTGTTTCTGTTATAATTTTACTAGTTTCTGTTGTGATGGCTATGTTTGGTAACCGTACCTTTCCGATGTATTATGTAATATCCTTGTGATTTCCTGTTTTATTTCTTTTACTGTCTGTTATATATTTTTCTGCTTAGTTACATTACTCATATGGTTATGGAATTAGCATGCATTTGGTTATTTTTCATTGGACTACTGGATCTTGGAATTCATCAAAGCAAGCTGTTCTCGAATTCTGTAGGGAGTCGGGAGCGGGTTGCGACATAAAATATGGGTTTTCAAATATACAACCGATGTTAATAACCTTTTTTTTATTTACTTTACAAGAGGGGTTAGCATATGTTTCTATTTAGTTGAAACATGTGTTAATCAAGAGTGTTTGGAAGGACAAAGGTAAAAAAATAATAGATTAACAGAAATTCTACCTTTAACATAGGTAGGAAATTGACTTTTGCAAAATTTTTATTTTTTCTCTCAAACATAAACTTCATAAGGTGATGTTAACCTACAAGATAAAGCAAGGTAAAATAGGCCTCCTAATAAAGCGAGCCTAAGATTAAAAAAAAGAAAAGCTTAAAATAGCCGCATTAGGGAAAAACGATAGAAAAAAAAGAACATGGGTTTCTGAAAGTTGAAATGGCATTTTCCGACCACGTTGATACGTTAGAGTATATTCTTTTGGCATAAAGGAAGATGAATCAAAAAGCCATCCTTCCACGTGGGGTTGCACGCCTCTGCACGGCGGGAGGCACCACTAAGCTTCGCACGTCTTCCATTCCCCCACCCCATTCCAGTGAATACTATTACTACGACGACTACATACCACGTCATCTCTCTCCCCGTCAACCACCATCCCCGAGGGAGCAACAACAAATTTCTCCTTCTCCGTGGGTGGCCCTCGAATCCCTCGGCGGCTGCTCGCGGTTTCTGATCTCCTCTACTACCCCCCACCTCCATCACGTCCCCTCTCGCTTTCATATCACCCCCCTTCCCCCCTCACCAACACTGCCCTCGCCGTCCTTTAACACCACGCGGCGAAAAAGCACAAAAAAAGGTCTCTCGTCTCTTCGGGTGTTCCATCCGTTGAAGGCCTTCTCGTCGCTCTCGCTCAGGTTAGATTCGGCTCCCCCATCGTGTTTCCGCATTTGGGTAACCGTCTTTTGATCCGTTTCTTCCATCAGCATCCGAAAGATTTTATCTTGTTCTGTCCGACAACACGTCTGGGTTGCAACCTGGCCTCGTTCTAACGCTCTTTCTCGTACGTTCGTGTATATTTCCTTCTTGGGTAGTCGGATTTCTCGCAGCAGAGTCCTCGTCTCGGTCTGCTCGGTTGACCCACGTGAAAAAGACTGGATCTTTTTTCATTGATAATGGCACTACGAGTTCCCATGTTTTCAGGGAAGCAAATTTTCAGTGCTTTCTGGATCTTTATTTTGTTGGTTTTTTTTTTTTTCTTTTTCCCTTGCCTTGTGAAATGAAGGGAAGAAGAAGATGTCGAACATTGATATTGAAGGGATCCTGAAGGATCTCCCCAACGACGGGAGGGTGCCAAAGACTAAGATCGTGTGCACGCTGGGGCCCGCGTCGAGGTCGGTGCCGATGTGCGAGAAGCTGCTGAGGGCCGGCATGAACGTGGCGAGGTTCAACTTCTCCCACGGGACGCACGAGTACCACCAGGAGACCCTCAACAATCTAAAGACCGCTATGCTGAACACGCAGACCCTCTGTGCCGTCATGCTTGACACCAAGGTTGGATCTTTACCACCTCTTAGTTAGAATATATATTATAATGTCAATACTTCTAGTAAGGATTTCACCATTTGAAGACCCAAATGTATGATGATCTTTTATCTTAGCTGTCGGATCAGAAGGGGTATCTTATGGCTCAAGGAATTAGGAGAGAATATCAATTCTCTCACTCCATTTTATCAATGTATCTCACTTTCAAAAAATAATACAGCATAGCCTAATAAATAAATGAGCAAGAATCTTCGAATGAAAATGTTAGTCAACTTTGCATTATTATTCTATTGCCAAGAAATCAGAGGCACCAACTTGCAAGGAAAATGAGCGTACCATGTACTCGAGATCGAGGACATGGTGCTACAATCAAAGATCATTTATTAGTCCAGTAAATTGCCCCCGAGGAGGGGTTTGTGATTGATTAGCTAGTTGGTGAGGCAACCGTTCAATTTAATGTGAATTAATAAATATTTTCTTCTTGTTATCGTTGCAAGTCATGAGTAATACACGGAGACAAAGTGGAGATGGTTGTTGCATACAATGTCCACGAAGTAAATTTTGGTCTGACAAGGAACACATAGTCTAGCATATGCTACAAGTTTTGGCAGACAACTTCTGGTGACAGAAACAGAAAATTTGGTGACGAAAAGGAAATTTGACCGATAGATAGAAACGTACCAAATTGTCACTGGGAATCTTTGATGGATTACAGTTTGAAGAAATTGGCCGGTATTTTGACAGGAAGTGTCAGATCTTTGTTGAAATTTGGCCGGTATTACAGTTTGCATTTGCCTTGTTGTTCTGGAAATCAACTACAAAGAGGTATAGGCTATGCTTGGATTCTTCGATAGTTTTACTTGATTTTTGCCTGTGAATTTAATGTGGTATTTGTCTACCTTTTTTGCATGCTTGTTCAATGATTTGGTATGATGTCTGCTAATACCCATTTCATTCTTTTTTAAATTTGAGAAGGCGTTTTGCTCCCACCATGTGAAGGTTGACTTTTTAGCTCCTGCTTTAACTGGATTGGCATATTTGAATGTGATATTCTAGTTTCATATTATACTGCAGATGAAGACAAAGTTCACTGTTGATAGGGGGAGGGATATGAGATTTGGCTTTAGTTGATGCATCTAAGTGCCTCAGGCGCCAACTTGTTGGTTATCTGAATGCTTACTGAAAATAACAATGTTTAACGTTATGTTATATGCAAACATGACAAGATTTTCCTCCCTCCGTCGTAGAATTTCTAGAAGGAAGAAATCGAAGTACATGAAGCTATAATGTAAAATGACCCATCTGTAACTTCAAATTGACCAGCCAAGGGAGTTGTCAGGTTGAACATACGAAAACCATTCGAGGTTGAACTTGGTTCACATCTTGAGAATGTTGTTGTTTTGATGATAAATTTGACCTCTGAATCATCTACAAGAATCTTTAGAATGGGACTGATGCCATGATGATCCAATTACACATCCTATTTAATTACACGAAGATGATGCATTCAACTTCTAATTATGGCCTTGCCAACTTGAAGCTTTAACTGTTTTATTTGTTAATTACTCTCTATTCTCTCTTTTCCAACTTACACCTTTTCAGGGGCCTGAGATCCGTACGGGGTTTCTCAAGGACGGAAAGCCCATTCAGCTGAAGGAGGGTCAGGAACTGACCGTAACCACTGATTACAGCATCAAAGGGGACGAAAAGATGATCTCCATGAGCTACAAGAAGCTCCCGGTGGATCTCGAACCGGGGCACGTCATACTGTGCTCCGACGGCACGATAACTCTAACCGTCCTCTCCTGTGACGCGGCCGCTGGGACGGTGAGGTGCCGGTGCCAGAACTCGGCGGTGCTGGGGGAAAGGAAGAACGTCAATCTCCCGGGCATCGTGGTTGATCTCCCGACGCTGACCGAGAAGGACAAGGAGGACATCTTGGAATGGGGGGTTCCCAATCACATCGACATGATCGCGCTGTCCTTCGTACGTAAGGGTTCCGATCTCGTCACTGTCCGTGAAGTTCTCGGCCATCACGCCAAGAATATAAAACTAATGTCAAAGGTATTCGTTCTCGTTTCTCCTCTTATCAATTGATAGTTCGATAATTTGGCTGCATTGGCACATAGTATTTGCAAGGCAGCATTTATATCGATCGCAGATGGTTCCATTCGTTAAACTATCAAGAGACAAATTCGACGAGTTATACTACGTCCCCTTATTCAAAAAAAAAAAAAAAAAAAGGAAGGTATAGATTCGGAGATTAGTGTGTTGTTGATGTGCTGTGCAGTCAAACGGTCAAGATTAGGAGGCATAAAAAAATGTCACGAAGAAAAGACAAATGCTCATCTATCAAACTTGCTGCTGGACGTTTTCAATTCTGTCCAACAAATTTTCAACTTTCCTTTTTTTCGTGATCGTAAAAATTAATCTTTACACTTGTCCAAATGTAAATTAATATAGAAGTTCATATGTTTTGCGGCATACCTGCTATCAAAATTAAATATAGCCTGTGATATGTAATAAAAAAAAATATAATAATACATCACGTGACAATGACATCGTGAGTTTACATTTTGTACTTCCTTATGTTATAAAATATGTCAATTTTGCATTTTTTATACCTAATCGTTCCATTTGACCAAAAAAAAAAAAAGGCACGTGAGAAAAGTGCACGAACTATTGGGGTACTTAACCGTGGTTCTTTCCATTTTTGAAAGTTTGGGGGCATCCTTCAAAAGCTCCCAAATATTTTTTTTCGAAAGTTGGTTGAAATGGCTAACAACTGAATTTTGCGTGAAGGTTGAGAACCAAGAGGGTGTGATCAACTTCGACGACATCCTGAGGGAGACGGACGCCTTCATGGTGGCCCGTGGCGACCTCGGCATGGAGATCCCCGTCGAGAAGATCTTCCTCGCGCAAAAGATGATGATCTACAAGTGCAATCTCGCGGGGAAGCCCGTGGTGACCGCCACCCAGATGCTCGAATCCATGATCAAGTCCCCCCGCCCGACCCGTGCGGAGGCCACCGACGTCGCCAACGCGGTGCTGGACGGCTCCGACTGCGTGATGCTCAGCGGCGAGAGCGCTGCTGGCGCGTACCCCGAGACCGCGGTCAGGATCATGGCGAAGATCTGCATCGAGGCGGAGTCCTCCCTCGACTACGGCACCGTCTTCAAGGAGATGGTGAGGTCGACCCCGCTGCCCATGAGCCCCCTGGAGAGCCTGGCGATGTCCGCCGTGCGGACCGCGAACAAGGCCAAGGCGGCGCTGATCGTCGTGCTGACGAGGGGCGGGACGACGGCTAAGCTGGTGGCCAAGTACCGCCCCGCGATGCCCATCGTGTCGGTCGTCGTGCCCGTGTTCACGACGGACACGTTCGACTGGACGGTCAGCGACGAGAAGCCCGCCAAGCACAGCCTCATCCACAGGGGCCTCATCCCCCTGCTGGCGGAAGGCTTCTCCGCCAAGGCCACGGACTCCGAGTCGACGGAGGTGATCCTGGAGTCGGCGCTCAAGTCTGCGAAAGCGAGGGGCCTGTGCAAGCCCGAGGATTCCATCGTCGCACTGCACCGCATCGGGTCTTCGTCGGTCATCAAGATCTGCAACATCAAGTGACTGCAGCTTAAGAGGAGGGGCATCCGCTTAGTGGGTTTTTTTTTTTCTTTTTTTGAGCGAGGAAGAATTGGGTTTGATTACGCAGTCATGTTTCTCTCTCTGTTTTTTTTTTTGGCTGTTGTTGTAATTTGGTGATCTATTTCTGAGAAAGAGAGCATTGTGTTTTGGTGTTTGGGATCTCTTTCTCATTGATCGCAGTTGCTGCTGTGTTGGACTCTGACTTTTGCTGCTGTGTAGGATGATGAATCGTTTGGTTTTTTGTATTCCAAGTGATGGTGGTTGTAATTGTTTGTCTCCTTTTGTTGTTTGACTTAATTACAGGAGGTCTTGGGGCCATAATTTTGAATAGAAGATGCACAGAAAAGAGTAATAGTAAACATGCAATCATTTGCAAGATGCAGCCACCACGGACCTCCACCCACACAGCATATCTCTGCAGCACAACCTCCACTGCCCTCCCTGCCACCACACACCCCTGCAACACGACACGTCTCACCCACCTCCTCATCGACCCCCATCATCGCCGCACACAGCTGACTACATCACCTTGCTATCGGCGAGGAGCCCCATACCCCCCACGTATCGGCAAGCGGCACACCTGCACGGCACCTTGCCTCCGTGCAAAGACCACTTCCACCGCACAGAGATCTCCTCCATCACACACAAACCTCCACAGCCACTGCACATGGAGCTCCGCCATCGCACACAACCCACACAGACTCCACCGCCACCACCATAGATTAGAGCTCCACACCCTGACATAGCACCTTGCTGCCCACACGGCACACCACAAAACCGCTCGTCCTCCCTGCAGAGCACGACTCTCCACAACCCTCCCCGCCACCAAACATCTCCGCACGCTAGCGCATCGCCCAACACATCACACCCTCACCGCCATTGCCCATCACCGCCCTGCACCACAAGCTGACCTCCTTCACCACCGCAAATCAAGCCCTCCTCCCTCGAAGAAAATTCCTAAGTAGGGTAACGAGGGAGTTAATTTCCCTCATTACTGTATAGGAGATTTTTTTTTTTGTTGGTACCCATATGAAAATCGTGAGTTGAAGATACGAGTCTGTGTGGGTGGTTTTTTGAACGAAATTCGTCTTCTGTGAACAGGAGTTTCGTCCTTCTATAAATCAACTCTATGGTGAAGCAAGAAGTGAGAATGATCTTTAAAAAACAGGTGTTCACTTGTCAAGAGTTTTAGGATGTATTTAACTGTTTCGTACTGTTATACATTCACCTTATGGATTATTCTTGGGTGTTTTGACGTAACTTGTGTGCTTTCCTTTTTTATTTCTCGTAGGATTTGATTTGAGTGTTCGAGATGTTGTATGATGGATATGACCGTTTATATAGATACTTATCTTATTTGTCACTTCGTTACGTTTGGAAATGAATACAAATATTGTAATCAATTGTCTGTGTTCTTTCTTTTTATTTGCTTTCTATTATTTGAGGGTTGAGATCTTAATTTAATATGTCCTAGCAGTAGTTGTGTACAATCAAAAAAAGAGAAGAAAAAACTCGTGTTTAATACAGAAGATTTTCATTTCATTCAAACTCGTAAGTACTACTCATGATTTCTTCATAAAAGTTATCCTAGCAACTATGTACAATGAAGAAAGAAAAAAAAAATTAAACTCGTGAGTAGTACTCAAGATTTCTTCACAAAGGTTATCCCATTCCTGCTAATGTAGGAAAACAACTTTTCCGTAACTCATGTTTACTAATCAGGAGTTTTGTTAAAAATTCGTGACTAGCAAACACGATTTGCACCCTAAATCATCCCTGCTTTATGGGGATTGTGCTAGTACAAAACTCATATTTACAAAAGACGAGTTTCATTCAAAAAAATATCTATGTAAACTCGTGTCTTCAAGTTACAATTTTCATACAGCTAATAACAAAAAAGAATCCCCGATAATTAGGAAAATTAATTCCCTAATTACCTTACTTAAAAATTTTCTTCCTCCTCCCTCACTATTCATCATCGCCAACCCCATTTAGGTCGGATCTCACCAAAAAGGAAACCCTTTGACCAAAGAGAAAGGATTGGCCTAAAAAGAACAATGAAGGAAAAATTTGGAATATAAAAGAAAGAACTTTTTCACACTCAAATCTACACTTCCTCACTTTCCCAGGGTAAATTTACCAAACTTAATAAAAAGTTATTCCTTCTCAAAGTAATGTTTTATATTTTTAAATTTAATATCCTACATAGTACATAAAGCATATCAACGACTTTTATTTTAAATATATATATTTTTTCCTTGATTTTATAGGTTCATTTTTTGTAAATATATCAATTCCTTTCCTAGAACACATCAACCTACCTTCTAACATGTGATATGATTGGACTTTTTAAAGTTTAGATTCTTTTTATCTTTTTTTTTTTTTTCAGGTTCATTTGATCTTTTTTTTAGTCACTTTTTAAAATCATTTTTCGTGAATTGATTCGACCCTTGCAATATTTAACCAAGAGTTACATTAGATTAAACTTTTTGTTAATTTTTTGTTTCATTTTTTTCTTTTTTTATTTTTGAGTCTGATGTCATTCTTTTTTTCTGTGTCAATGTAACCAAAGACTTTGGTGTTGCCATTAGTGCTTCCCCATGGTCTTCATCTTCTTCGTTTCCCTTTGAACATGCTCATGCCCAAGAAGCCCACCATGGCCATGTTGCTGGTAGGTGTTGAAGATGGTGGTAAGGGCATGGGTGATGGTGTGTGGTGTTGGATGCTAATGGCAATGGTGTGCAGTGGTGTTAGTGATGACGATGGTGAGTGAAGGTGGGTTGTGATTGGCAAGGACATGTGCTATGGTGTTGTTGCTAATGTGTTGGTGATAAGTAGTGTGCTAACATGTGGGTGGTGCAGTGCAGCTAGGGGTGTATACGGGTCGAGTTGGGATTTAATCCAAACCCAGCCCATAGTTTTCGGGTTGGAATTTTTCCAACTTAACCCAACTCAATCCGTTACACTACCGAACCCAACCCAACCAAACCATAAAAATCGAGTTGGGTTGGGTCAGGTTGAGTGGGTTATTGACTAGTCAAATGACTCAAAACTTATGTTTATCTCTTGTATTTTTTATATATTTTTTATAAGACTAAAACATTTTAAACTTATAAATAACTTATATCTTCTAAATAAATAAATAAAATAGATAAAAATAAAAAAAGCTTGATAGTTGTATAATAGTAATTGCCTCTTTCCTGTAAAAAAATAAACACATATTACAAGACGATTATTTTATCTATATAATTTTTTTCATAGATGTAGGCATTCAAAACAAAGAATTAAACGAAAATCAAAATAATTTTTTACCAGTAAGAAAAAATTCAAGATGTACATTTGGATATCTTTTAATTTTGTCTAAACAAAGAATTAGATGAAAACCTAAATAATGATGTCTCATTTAAGCGTCAAAATTTGAATGGCTAGTCGAAATTTTAAATAATTTAGGCTAAATTAAAGGAAATTAAAGGGGGAGGAGGATGGCCAAGAGAGGGAGTGGTGCTTATTAGCTAAAGTGAAGAAAAATAGTCGGTAAGGGGGTGGTAGGTTGTGTGGTGGTGGTGGTGGTAGCGATTCTAGTGATAGGCTAAGCAGAGGGGAAGGTAGAGAGAATGGTGGATGGTCAGTGAGGGGTGGTGGATCAATAGTAGTGGGCTAGCGGCTCTAGTGGTAGGCTCAGGCTGGGCAGAGGGAAGGTAGTGACGACAATGGATGGTCTGTGAGGGGGTGATGAGCTATGTGGTGATGGTGGTGGTGGCGGTAGTAGTGGCTCTAGTAAAGGGAGATGGTGGCTGTCGCTAATGTAGAAGAGGAAGAGAGGAGGAAGGAAGATGCTAATCTCGAGTGGTAATGACGAGAACAATGACGACAACGAAAATGGAGCTGTAAGAGAAGTTGGTGGCAACGACGAGAGAGGAAGCTTAGTTTAGGGCTTGCGAGTGTAAGGGAAACTGAAGAGAAGCGCACAATGGAGAGCACATAGGGAGAGGGAAAAGTGAAATTGAGGGAGTGGCGTACGTTATTTGCATGGGTTTTTTTTTGTCACATTTCAAATTTAAACAAGGTAGTTTTTTTTTCTTTAAAATTTTAATGGATACTCTCGTGTGTGCGTGTATGTGTCTATCGGGTTGAATCGGGTTGCGGGTTGGGTTGGGTTTATTAGACCTCAAACCCAACCGAACCCATTTTTTATCAGGTTGAGAAAATCCCAACCTAACCCAATTGGGTTGGGTTCGGGTTGAACCTAACCCATGTACAACCCTAGGTGCAGCTAGGAGGTGTGTTGTAGTTGGTGCAACAAGGACATGTGTTGTGGTGCTACAAGCAAAGATGTGGTGCTCTGGTGAGGACATGTGTTGTGGTGCTACTACCAATGTGTCAGTAATGACTGGTGTGCCGACAGTGTTGCAGTATGCTACAAGTGGTGCAGCAAGGCTGCAACCAACAAAGGGGAAGGTGGGGGTTATATAAAGGTTTGGGGCCTGGATAGGGTGTGGGTTGGGTGCATAGGTATTAAATTACTCTAAAAGAAATCATGCAACTAAAGAGTTGTTTAATCTCAAAAACCAATCAAGTAATATATTGATATACTGTACTGAGGGTTAGGATAATATATTGGTGATCGAAGCCTTTCTTTCTTGGCCCTATTTGGTTCAAAATAGGAAAAAGGGCTTGCTTAGAATAAACAATGACACAAAAAGATAGAGAATTTGGCTACTCAATTTTGCCTAGAAAAAGTGTATGTCTTGGAGAGTGTGATAACCCTCGAAACTTTTACTATGTAGGATAGGAATACGAGAAATCGCTCCACTCACTATCTCTATATGGGCACATGTGTCCCCACATGACAAGGATCATTACCATTTATGTGCTAATCATCTCTTAATGCACATAATATTGTTGAAGCAAGATTTCCAGATCGTGGTAATCAAGGTGAAATGCTCAGTTGTCAGTTGACAATCGTTATCTGACAAATGGACCATGTTCCTCAATAATCGTGGGGTTGTCATTTTGAATGGTTGTAATCGTCGTTCTTTTGGTGGACTAGCGATTGATATGTCGACTCAAGTAGCTTGACTAAGGTTCACTTGGCTGGCAAGGCCTTCAAGCAGCTAAAACAAAAGAGGGTCCTCCTAATTTGTCAAGCAGACTTAGAGACTTTGTAGCAATGCTTCTTTTTAGACGAACGTTCCTTCTTTTGCCTATGCCTGTTAGGCGGATAATTGAGGGTGACCTTGTCTGATTATCCACTTTCCCTGTTAAAATAGTTGTCAAGATGAGTAGTCGAGTATTGCCTGCTTGCGTTTTCTTAATTTTTTATTTTTTGAATCTCTTTAGACTTATTCTTAAGCCTTTATTAGACCTTTAGCAATTGAGCTTAATTGATGATTTTTCCTTTCTTCATTAATGGGAACTAAACAAAAGTACAAGAAATTAAGCAAATGGCAAAACTAATAAAATACACATGGGTTGATGTGTTGTAATGTGAATCCATACAATCATTTCCTCTTTAGAAGCACAGCACACTAGCGAGAAAATGCAACACATCATCACCTTGGAAAAGACCACTATACCGTAATATTGGTGAAATTTTCATAGGAAGGAAGTGTGTGGATTAGTATGTTGATGAGGAAGTGGATTTTTCATTTTTCTTTAAGAGAAAGGATGGCAGTGCAAATAAGTACTTTTGAATGTGTTGCCTTGTTATATTTAGTTAGTTTTGCACCTTGGAGTAACATTTTTTTCATTAAATGAAATGAACTCCTCTTCTACCGTTGCAAAATGAAAGGAATGAGGAAACTTCAATTCACCGAAACCATCATAATTGATCCTAATATGTCTAAATGGAATATAGTAAAGTTTATCAAATAAGTTGCCATTGATGATAGTAAAGTTCATCGAATAGGTTTCTGTTGTGATGTTATAAGATAAGAGTATTTGTATAGGAGTATTTGTAAATGTTATTTTAATTAAGAGCTTGAAACGACCCTTTCCAAGGGTCGTTTGGATTTTTTCGAACTTTAGGGATCTTATCATAATTTCTATGCACCAAAATGGATTCCGTGCTGAGTATTTTAGTTTGAAGGGGGGTTTAGCGTAATTTTTCTTACACCGATACCCCCAACCATACCCATAACCTCCATACCCCCCATGCCCCATACCACCATACCCCCCCATTCCCACGTACCCTTAAAACCCCCCCTTCCATTTTGTTCTCCACCAAGGCAGTCGAGTGAGGGAGAAGGAGAGGGAGAGCGGGGAGCAGGAGGAGATTGGAGAGGAGGGTGTGCGGGAGGGCGGCAGGAGGTTCTGCGGGCATTATTTCCGCAGATTCAGATGTTTGCAACATTCGTCAGATGTCTGGAGGGTTCGTCGAATGTCTGGTAAGCACGTAGAGTGTTGAGGTGCCATAGACGTTGGGAAGGTGCGTTGGCGTGACGTTTGAGGTACTTTAGGACTTCTGGAAGAAACATCAGATGACTCTCCCAAATGATTGGGAGCAGTGCCAAACGTTTAAAGACACTCTCAGATGGCTGTAAGGGGAAGCAGATGACGGGGACAAACGCATGAACACAAGGTGAGATCCTACGCTCGTTTAAAACATCTGGAACTCTCCTCAGACGTCTGATTTTGATTAGGGTGAGCATATTTGGGCTAGTTTAGGGCCCAAACGAAGTCGATTTTGCGTAAACAAAGTACTATTGGTTTTCTTTCAGAATTTCCTACGTATTAGGGTCATATCCATACTATTTTGAGCTTGTTTAACATAATGGTCAACAATGTTAATGATTGGTGCGATCAACTATTTGGAATAGGTCTCTAGTCCGTAGTGCACATGGGACCCGCGGATATATCGGGATCCACTGTTTGTGACCCCATATCTCCCGTACACTTTGGTAGAGTGCTCTTCTCTACTCCTATGGTTTAAATTATTAATGTGTATGCTAAAATTAGAAATATCTGCTTAAACCCTAGGACATAAGATGAACCCTGAGACTAAGGATGAGGATATTATATTCGATGCATGAACCCTGCTTGATATAAATTGAGAATGCATGTAGTTAAATTCCCAATGCATGTAGTTAAATTCCCTACTGTAAGAGATGAAATATTGGAAAATGACTGTGATAAATTACTTAGCTTGTTAATTTACGAGCTGCCTGTTATATGTATAAGAAACCAGAATGTGAGATAAATACATGCCATGTAATGAAATAAGCCAAGTACTATGCACGAACCCTACAGGGAACTAGGAAAGAAATCATAGTACAGTAATATGGATATTCGATGTATGATGAGACTCGTTGCCTACGGGTATGTCGGTTGGTTGTTCGGACTTGGATATGGGAAGTGAGTTTTCCCTCATGTACGTGGTATCGAGGAGAGCTATTGTCCCTTTAGTGTAGGGAGGAGCTAGCTACCCCTTGGGTTGGGACCCGAGGTTAGGATTGGCCACCCTATACCGACTCCTATTAGGTCCACTAGGCAAATCGGGATAGTTGGGCGAGGGTACGCAGACTATTGAGGGGTGTGGCTCATGTTCAATTCTGTGTTGTATGTTTGAGCATACCTACTAGCGGAAAGGACTGACCGCGTGCCAGTGCGGGGTAGCTACTCCTGCGCTTATCGCGTGTGCTGTAGTCATCGCTACGTCGCAACCACGACCCCGGGGTGGTAGACCAGGTGTAGGACTACCACGGGGTACTCTCCCAGCCATGAGAGTGCTACGTGTACATCCTGGATCGCGGGAAAACTGCATCAAGATCGTTCCCCTAGGAAACAAGTGGATTAAGAAATGTTGTGGACCCTTACTAGAATAACCAAATAAGAAACACATAGCTGCTATAAACGAAAACATATGATAATAAATAACTGGAAAGAATGTATAATTAGTTTGATGCTTTTCTTTCATGTTTAAATGCAATTAATATACATATGTACCACTCTACTCAGCATTAGCTGACCACAGATATATATAACCTATTCAGGTCAGGGAGTTGAGTAGCCAGTGCCTTTGGTTGCAAGGGGTGCTGAGCCCAGTTGAGCCCAACCGTAGTTCTTTCTCTTTTTCTGTTTCAGAGTCCCTTTTTGCTGTTAGTGAGTATCTTTAGTCTGTTAGAACATGTTGGTGTTTATGTCCTTCCTACTTATGTTGTGATGGCTAGCTAGCAAACTTTATTTTTGGCCTGTGGAGTATGGTTCTTTTTGAACTCTGTTCTACTTTCCATTGCTGCCCTTTTGTTTTTGCCTAGTTACATTGCATGTGTGGTTGTGGAAATGTTTATCCTTACATTTGGTTTGTTTCTCGTTGAATGATTGGGTCTTGAGGTTAGTCAAGGCGAGTCGTTCCTGGGTTCCACGAGGGGCCGGGTTCGGGCCGTAACAGAGCTCGATTATTTTATCTTCAACTTGTTTGGAAATATGAAAATCCCTTTTTTGGGTTTCCCATGTAAAGATGAAACAATAATAGGGCATCTATGCTTGTAATCTCTTCTCAATACCTAAATTGCACCCAACATATGGTCCCCACACTCAAGCAGTGGAAAGGAGATCTAATATGAGATGAGATTTTGGGGATTATATAATTATAACGTAAACAAGTATACAAATCTTAGGGTTGATCAATATATACCCTAAGTATTATATATTGTAATACCTCTCTCAGTTGTTCTTAGTGTAGAAAAACCCTAGCCGTTGTGCATTAGAGTAGGTGCCTTCCTGTGGCTTTTTATTTTGGGGTTTTCCACATATATCCATGTATTTCCAATTAAACTTTCATATGTGATAATATTTCGATGTAGTATCAAAGCACATTTCAATCACAAACTTGTGGTGTAGAAGAGATTCTCTACTTACTCCAACATGTTAAAGGATTTCACATTGTTTGTGCCTGCAAGTTGAGGGTATGTACAATTGCATAGAGGCTCTGCTTGCAGTTTGCCATAGTTCGATCGTCGTTTGGATCAATTGCTTAGTTGTAGTAGCTTTAATCTAGGTAGTTCTTGTGCTTGAGGATGGTCGAAAGTCATCCTTCCTCTATCGGTAGGCAATTCAACATCATAAGGAGCAGGTCGAGTTGTCCATTGATCGGTCAAAGTTTTTAACCGGTCAGATACACATGTTTTACATATTTGACCAGTTGGAACACCTTCTTGCTAATCAACCAGATAAACCTTTCTAGCCCCTAGTATATTCGATTGGTTGACTTTTGAGCCATCCGATTGGACTTATTGGTTTAACTGTCACCCCCCCCCTCTCAACTCAACCAATCAACTACTAAGCCTACAAATTGGACTTACTAGTTCAACAATTCCCACTCATTACTTGACTACTTAGAAATCTAACCAATTACTCAGCCTACAAGGGACCTTAAGGTCTTGATTGGAGAAGATTCTTGCTTCACTATGGCATCATGTGAATACAAGTTTGATGCAAGAGGCAAAAAGGATGGTTTGATTGTCCAAATCACCTTGATCAAGTTGATGAAAGAAAACTATCTTAATTGCACTCCAACTATGTATTAGCAATCATGGCAAGGAATCATACATTGATGGCACAAAAGCCATGTCTAGTGAAATGAAAAAATCCTACAAGAAGTGGCATCTAGAGGATAGTAAGGAGAAAGCATGGATTGTAATTTCAGTGTCCGCCAAAATTCAAATTTGATTTTGAGAAAGAAAACTTCACAAGACATGTGGATTGTCTTAGAGAGTATGTATGGCAACAAAAAGAGAGCTATTAGATTGTATCAACTCTCGAAGGAAATTTACTCTAAAATAGGAGATGTTTGTTGTGAAGCACTATGTAGCTTTGAAACCAAAATAGGAAGATCTAGACTATCATAAAAATAATAATTGATCTTGCAATGAAGATTAAAAATTATTCTAGGGTAGCACTTGGCAAAATCGTGCATCCATCTTCTTGGAAGGGCTTGATCCAGAGTTGCACAATGTTTGTGGGCGAATTCTTAGTTCCAATGATGTACCAAGCATTGAAGAGGTGTACTCCTAGGAAGAGGCTAAAGAAGCGAGATGGGGGGTAATGAACTTTAGGGGACCTAGCAACTGCAATGACTACAAATCCTTTGAACACTCAGCCTTTGCAAGGTGTGGAAGGGGAGCAGGAGACACTATGAAGAATGCTAGTGCTCACATTTCCAAAGACAGGTAAGATTGTTGAGTTTTGCTAGGAGCTATACCCAAAGAAGTGGCCTCCTCACAGGAGAGGCAACCTTGGGAGCATGAAGCAACACTCAAACGAAGCCTTTAAAATGAACCTAAAAGAGAAGATGTGATGGGAACACCATCATGAGCCAAAACTTGCCCGTTTTGACCCAATTAAGTCAATAAATGCTCCTACATAACTACCAGAGAGTCACAAGTCATTGCATAATCATTCTGAAAGAAAAATAAGAAACTAGGGTTAAAACTGCAATTTTGCCACCTCATCATGAATGCAATACAACTACGGATTTTCTAAGGGGTTGAATGAAGATCAATTGGTCTTAAAAAGATAACAAGTGGGATAAGACAGACAGAAAATGGTTTGCACGTGTTCTGAGAATTAAATGACTTTTTTTTTTTAGAAAGAAAGGAATGCTATCGAATCACCAATAGCAAACCAGGAGAGCTATTATTAATAATAATGAAATAATTACATGATTGAGCCCCAATGTTGTATAAGACTCCAGCATAAATTTACAATATTATTCACATACACTGGGGTCTTCTGAAAAATACACTCATTTCTAACCCTCCATACAACCCATAACACAGCCACCATATGTAAACATGGCTTATTCCCATCCACAAGACAACGCCACAAATTCTCCCATGTGGGTAGAGACTCATTACATACTCTCCTCCATACATAATCAGTGATTGCGCATGAAGAAAAGATATGAATGCTAGAATTATTATGCATCCCACATAGGTGACAAAACTGGGTGGGGGTACCCATCCTCCTGTGCCTCAGATCTCCAGTAATCAAGCCGTCCCTTCTGCAAAGCCACAAAAAAATTTGTATCTTTAATGGTATTTTTAAATTCCATAGCTTCTTCCCAATCTCATCAAATTCCGCCATCCTGGAGGACATTATCAATCTGTCATAAGCGGCCGCAGTAGAAAATTTACCCTCCCATTTATATGTGTCATATTCATGAGGCATGGGTTTGAAGGCAGCAAGTTCTTGCATGAGACGTTCATTCTCTACTCGTGTTCTTGTTTCATGAATATTCCCCCCAACATTATTGAAAGACCATTGCTTAGATTCCGCATCCCAATAATTGGACACCACAGCATTTTTATCCGAAGCCGCTGCATAAGCAAGGGGGAACCTGTCTTTAAACACCCCCCCATGTACCCAATTTTCTAGCCAAAACTTGAAGCTTTTCCCATCACCTAATACAAATTTGAAAAAATTTCAATTGTCCCTCAGGGCGTGCACCACTGAAGACCAAAAGGGGGAAGGTTTACGGGGGTTTAGATGATTATTCTCATCATTGGCAGTCCCATAACTGTCCTGAATAATTTCTGTCCAGATTTTTTTTCTCCCTGCAACAACCGAACAGCCCACTTCAATAGCAAAGCTTCATTGAATTCCTTAAGGGATCTAACACCCATACCTCTCATCTTTTTTGGCTTGAAAATTGAGTCCCACTTCAAAGGTTAAAGAAAAGCCCCTTGATGAGAGGCCCCTTTCCAAAAGAATCTTTTGCGCATCACATCTAGTTTTTTCCAGATTGAGTTCGGGGCTTTAAGGACAGAGAAGAAGAATACTGGAATCGAAGTGATGACAGAATTCAATAATATATACCTCCCCCCTTTTGATAGGTATCTACTGCTCCAACCCTCCAATTTCGTAGCTACCTTTTCAAAAAGGAAAGATCAATCTACTTTCTTCATCTTAGAACATTTTAAAGGTAGACCCAGATATTTAATAGGCAGTGAAACCACAGGTGTACCCAGAATGGTAGAGATGTCGTTCTGTAACATACTATTCATCCCAAAGTAGACCAGGGAGGATTTATTTCCATTCAGTCTGAGACCAGAAATCTCTCCAAAAATCTTTACCATATGTATAAGTGCTTGCTCTTCCCTCTTCCCCCCTTTCACAAAAAAAACAGTATCATCTGCATATTGGAGTATAGGGGCTAGAGCCCTATGATTAGACATTGAATACCCCCTTATAAAACCATCCACTGCCAGTTTGCAGGCGAATCTTGCCAAAGTATCCACAGCAAGGTTGAAAATCAGAGGAGCAATTGGGTAGCCTTGCCTAACTCCACATTGGGGCTGAATCCAAGAGCGGCATGGTTTACCATTTATCAATGGGGTAAAAGAGGCTGTCGTAATGCACCTCTTCACCCATTGTATCAATAAAGGTGGAAACTTCCTTCTTTTAAGAATCTCCCACAAGTATGACTAGGAGATTGAGTCATAGGCCTTGGAAAAATCTACTTTCCATAAAAAGGCCTTGGTCTTTCTCCTATGCCAACCCATTACCATCTCCTGTGCAACAATGAAGGACTCTTGTAATGATCTCCCAGGAAGAAAAGCTGACTGAACAGGCATTATCAAGTCCTTTAAAACCTCCCGCAATCTATTGGCTATAACCTTACTAATAATAAGACAGATGGAATTAGATAGTGCAATGGGTCTGTAATCAGAAAATCTCTCCGCACCTGATTTCTTAGGAAGCAGAAACAGATAGGACTTGTTCAACCTCTCAAATCCAGAGTTGCCCAGTTCAAATTCATGAATAACCTTTAAAACATCCACCTTAAGAACACTCCACAGCTCTCTGTAAAAGAACACCTGAAATCCATCCGGACCAGGAGCACCTTCATTATTTAAATCTTTAATAGCTTTTAGTACTTCTTGTTCAGATATAGGGGTGACAAGCATGTCTCTCTGATCATCACTAACACAAGGGAAGTCCACCGATGCCATCCTCCAAGAACCTCTTGGAGCAGCCTTGGATATTTCTTTAAAATATTTACCTGCTTCAGTTCTGATTTCACTAACAGAGGTAACAGTTCTCTCTTCCACTTTAATTGATGAGATAAGATTGAATCTCCTCCTAGCACTAGCCGCAAGATGGAAAAACTTCGTGTTTGCATCACCCTCTTTGAGCCATAGCTGTCTTGATCTTTCACGCCATTCCATTTCTATTTTCATATCCTCTTCCCCCACTGCAGCTTGCATCTGTTGCCTTAGCTGCTGTTCTTGGTAGTTTAAGGACTGCCTGCATTCTTTCAGATCCAAGTCCCTGATTATTGCCAGAGCCTCCCTCCTCTTCTGTTCTCTGATCAGAGTCACAGCCTACCCATATTCTTTAAGCACATCACGCAGGCCTGACAATTTTGCAGCCAGCTACTGTGTAGCAGTACCTTGCACAGCCTGTTCTGCCACCACTGGGACACCATTTGCACAAAACCTTCTTCCCTAAACCAAGATCTCTTGAGTTTGAAGTATGATCCAATGTCTGAACTCATCCAACTGTCCCATACAAGCGGAGTGTGATCAGAGAAAGGCCTATCAAGGCTCATAACTGCTAATAATTGATGCCTCTCCAACAAGCTAGGACTGCCAAAAAACCTATCCAATTTGGAAACCTGTCCACTGCCATTTCTCCAAGTAAACTCCACACCACTGATGGGGTATTCAGTCAGTCCCATGTTCTGCACAGCCATTTGAAAGCCTGCCATGGAGCTGTCCACTCTCCCATCTGGGTTGTCATCACCTAAGAGATAACAATTGAAATCACCCATTAGCAGCCATGGGACCTCTTGCACTCTTTGATGCATTGCAGAGAGCTCCTCCCACAAGCCAACCCTATCTGCAGCCACACAAGGACCATAAATGCAAGACATAAACCATTCCATATATCCTTGGGGAGACTGACATCTGCAAGAAAGCATGTACCTATCACGAATAACTTCAGTTACTGAGAGGCAAGACTTTCTCCACCAAAAGGCCATTCCACCAGACCTTCCAGAGGCACCCTTAACCACAACATCACTACGACCAGATTGCTTAAAACAATCCCATTCCTGACCATTCTCCATCTCCAAATGTGTCTCTTGAATGAGAGCACAGTCAATCTCCTACTCAGAGAAGTATCTACACAAGGAAGTCCTTCTCACCTTATTGTGCAACCCACGCACATTCCAAGTCATCACTCTCATTCCTCATTGGAGTGGCTCCCTTGGGCCATACAACCCACAAATTTGACCATAATAGAATCAGTAATATTCTTCTCCTCAATAGGGGGCAAGTTCTCCTTCCTTCTCCTTCTCAGCATGTAGGGAGATCTACCCACACCTCTTTTCTGATTGGATCCACTGCCATATTTCATATCAGTAGGAATTGAGAGCTGCATCTGGTTTGCCTCTTTGAGCACACTGCTATCATTTCTGAGCACCAGTTCCCTTCCTATCCTGCCCTCCTCTTTACTGCTAAGCATCTCTGAATTTGTCACTGAATTCTCAGCAACCTCCAGATAACCATCTTCTTTGACTACCTTGGCTTGTCTGCAATCACCAGCTGTATCAACCTCTTCCATCTGGTCCTCCTGAGCATAGACATGGTGACAGTTCTTCCTCTTTTTAGACTTAGGAGCATCAACAGGAGGAATGTGGCCATGTCTATCATTTTGTTTCCTCACCTCAGTGTTGGCTCCAAGCACCTGTCCTTCCATAGATGTCTTATCCTCACCTCAGAATTAAATGACTTTTGAAACCCTAAAAATAGACCTGCTTAATTAACTGAGATTCTAATCAGGATAAAATTCACCTAAACCCTCTAAAATTCATAGAAAAATATTCTCCAAGGTTTAAAACATTCAATTTGACCATCAGAACCCGTTTTGACGGAAAACAGAACCACAGAAAGACATTTGCCCTAATTTAGGTTTTTGCATAAATTACCTAGTCAAACATAGTCAAAACCAAAATCCAAGTTCACGATTGGATTCCTTAGGTCCAAATTAGGTTTGTACCAAAATTTGGACCCAAGATGAATTTGTCTTGACCTAGTTTGCAAATTGGTCCTATTTAATTTCATTTCTGCCCTTAACTTTCAAAATCCTTTCAAACAAGCAGCTAACTTTGTCATCTTTCTCACAAATAGGTCCTTGCCGCCATTAAACCTATTCCTACTTGCTCGGCGACCTTAAAAAGGAAAGAACTCCCTGATTTTTTGATGAATCCCTTTCAAATTTGAAAGGAAAGTTCGTCAAGAAATTTCCTTCCTTTTGGACCTAATCCTAAGCCCCGAAACCTACCCAATCTCTCATGCGAATGCATGAGAGATTTGGGTATCAAGAAACTTTCAACTCCGGTGAGCTTTCCAAGCTTGGGAAGCTTGCTTCCCAAGCTCTAACTACCATCTGATGACCTATAAAAGAAAGCCCAGACCAGGCCGAACTTCCCAAGCTTGAATTCGGCCAGAGATTCCCTCTAATTCCTCTCCCCTCCTCTGGCCGATTTGCTCTTCAAGCTCCGACAACTTTCCCTACTTTCCCTCGTCGTCTGACCACAATACCAGTGGTAGACTCTTCCTCCTTGTCTTCTTCCGCGTCGTGCAACACCCACCGGCACGCCTGCCCCCTTTCATCCTCGTCGATCACCTCTCTCTGAGTAGCTTCGTCTCCGACGTCGGCCACACCTCAACCGGCACCAACTCCGCTCCCCTTCGTCTGCCTCCCCTCCTAAATAACTCCTCGACTTCCTCTCTTTGTTTTCAAACCCTCGCCGCCTCGTTTCGACCGTCGACATGCCTCGTCTCCCTCTGTCTTCCACCTCGCCGGCGTACCTCCGGCGAGCTCACACGGCCACTACACTCTACCAATCCGGCTTCCGTTCATCTCCACACCCCCGCCGTGTTCCAGAGAGCAAAGCCCTCTGGTCTTCGAGGCTATTGGCCTCCCTACTACTCCACCGGACACCACATTGTCGCACCTCACATTCCATCACCGTCTGGCCACCTCACGCACCCTCATACCTTACGAACACCGCCATTCAATTCCCTACCTCACGACGAAGCTTATGAACTGTTTTAACTGGGGCTTTTTGAAACAACCCACCACCCCTTTGGTCATTTAAGACGTCTGGGATGTTTACCAGACGTCTGTCCGGACGTATGGGATGTTCACCATATGTCTAAAAATGCTTTTCAGCGCGGAACGTACAAACGCCATACTTCCTCCCTCACCGCGCCTTCTCCTGCGATGCCACTCCGCGCCATGCTTCGCCTTTCCACCCCCCACCTCTTCTCCCTTTATAAACCTCTCCCCCTCCTCTTCGTTGCCCATCCCGTAGCCGAGAAGCAAAGTGAGGGCGAGAACGAGTGAAGAGCGGAGAGCCCGAGCGAGAGGAAGCGTGAGAGTGGAGGGTGCAGCGCCGTTTTGCTGCAACGCGTGCAGGCGAGGGGAGCCAAACCGGTTCCGTGGAAGTCATTTTTTCACAGAATCAGACGACCAGAGAGACACCCAGATGTCTTACCGGACGTCCAAAGGTAGAGTAAGATGTCTGGTAGAGATCTACTTTCCATACTTTTCCTCTCTGACAAGTCCTGACAGTGTACGTGTATGTGTCAGAAGGTGAGAGCATAGCCGAGGCAGTTTCAGACGTCCAGGAGCACCCCCAGACGTCTGACGGAGTCTTTGGATGTCGACATTGAGTTCCAGACGTCTGATAGCGAAACATCGAGAGAGGTATCCTTGAGAACTGTTTTAAGACGTCTGGGACCTTTCCCAGACGTCTAATTTTCGTGCAAGACCCTATTATTATCGTTTTTCCGCAAACGAACCATCTCTGTTTTCCGTACGATTTTCTCTGTATAATGATACCTTGTTTATGTCCTTTTGAACCTTTTGGCCCATCAATCCATGGTTTAGGTCTCCAGTCCGTCGGGCGTACGGGACTTGTGGAGACGTCGGGGGTCACTGTACGAGCCCCCATTCCACCCGATTACCTAGGTAGAGTGGTTACAACCTTAAATCTTTAATTTAATACAAGCAAGTAAGTAATTCTAAAACTTGAGATGAACCCTAAGAAGGAATAAGCGTATACTCAAAAATAAATTCTTGAACCCTAGGTCATGGCATGAACACTAGGGTTAGAAGAAACTGCTTGAGAATGATTGAGTAATCAGAAGTTGCTTGTTTTTATCTAAAATGGACCCCTACTGTAATAAAATGGAAATCGAACTGTGTGTCCCGAACATTCCAACCCGGATGTGAAAAAGAAACTCCTGTACAAACCCCATGGGGAATGTAAACAAGAACACCATACTACGGAGAACCGGATGGCTCTGGGAATTTTCCTGCCTATGGGTAGCTGTTAAGGGAGGTAAGCTGACCTTCGTGTATGTGGTACCGAAGAGAGCAACTATCCCTTGTAGTGTAGAGGGGAGCTTGCTGCCCTTGGGTTGGGACCCAGGGTGGGGTTGGCCACTCTACAATGACTCTTACTAGTCCTCTTGTATGTAGTACCGAGGTGAGCTACTTAGTGTAGGGGGGAGCTATCCGCCCCAGGTGGCCCGGGGCTAGGTATGGCCACCCTACATCGACTCTCGTCAGCCCATTGGGCAAACCAGGGTAGTCGGACGAGGGTACGCGGATTGAGGAGGGGCGAGACCCCTGAGGGGCAAGACCCTATACTATTTCGCACTGTACATTGAGGCGTACCCGCTAACGAAAATGACTAACCGCGTGCTAGTGCGGGGTAGCTACCCGCGTGCTTATCACGTGTGCCGTAGTTACCGCTACGTCATGACCATGACCTCGGAGTGGTACACCGAGTATAGGACTACCACGGTGGGACTCCCCCGGCCAGGAGAGTGCCACGTGGGCATCCTATATCACGGGAAGCTGCAAGCAAAATCGTTCCTATAGGGAACAAGAAGATTAAGTAACAAATCCTAATTAGAGATCTCTACACACCCACATGTATAATATAATTGGAAAATGGAAAATTATTATGTTAACTACTAGTTAAATGTATGTTACTTCTTAGCCAACACTCTACTCAGCGTTAGCTGACTCCAGTTAAATAAATTCTATACAGGTCAGGGATTTGAACAGCCTGAGCCACCGACTGCTGAGGATGCTGGACCTAGTCGAGCCTAGCTTTAGTTCTACTGCTTGATAGTGAGTTTTTATAGCTTTGTCTTCCGTTACATGACCTCGTTTGATGTGATAGCTGTAATATTACTGATTTTTTTTCCCCTGTTGTAAATTTCTTTTGCTTAGTTACTATACTTGTGTGATTGTGGTTTGTTGAATGTTACTTGGTTATTTCTTGTTGGACGACTAGATCTTGGGATAAACCAAAGCGAGCCGGTCTCAGATCCTGTAGGGATTTGGGACCGGGTCATGACACTTTTAGCCCGTTTTCATGTTTGCAGGTCCCAGGTCTTCACTGCCATTATCGAAGCTTCGAGCAAAGCTCGAAGCTCGCTTCAAGCACCTACAGACCCCAGGCAAGGTTCCAGGCATTGCGGAACACTTCCAGGAACACTCTCACCTAGTTAATTAGAGCTGTTGACCGTTCCCTGCACGAGAATTAGACGAAGGCATCAGCTGTAGGCGCACACGAAGAAGCGAGAGCAGATAGTCCCACATCGGTTGCTGAGGAGCGCTGCCATCGTATAAATTGTATTTGTGCTTTAGGCTTATCGCCTCAGCACGCACAGGGGATGAGGTCCCCGCACGCCCCCCTCACGCGCCTCATTCGCAACATCTCCCCCACGGATCTAGTGCGCCCGATAACCCGCCTAATCGCTACACTCCTCGGCTGTGACCCACTCCTGCAACCCTAGTACCGGGTATGTTCTAGGTCCAATTACCCGTATACCCGGTACTGTTGAAGGCTCTGGGAGAGAATGACCCAGAGAGAGAAAGAGAGATTGCACAGGGTAGGGGGAGGGTTTTGCTGCTGAAGACATTGGTTGATACTTAGCCAATTTGAGAAGTTCCCCTCCCCTGTGAGAAGAAGAAGAAGAAGAGAAGAGGGAGCAGCAGCAGAGAAAGAAGAGAAAGAAGAAGAGACTGAGAGAAGAGAAAGAAGGCTGTGCACTATATCATCATACATTTAAGCCACCTGATTAACCATTCAGCCGTCTAATATTGCTAAGCTTTATTTGATTGATACTATGGAGAAATTTACTATTATTGTGAGGGGTATTTGGTGATTCAAATCACCATTTTACCTCATTATTTTTGCACTATTGACATTTATTTTCACTTCTATATCATTATTGTTTAGAGTTTTATTACAAATTACTTATATTGTGTTTTAATTGCAATTCTTGATATTTAAATTCCATATTGCTCCCTGTGTTCGAACTCGGAACTTTTTTAAGTAACAAAATTTATTTGTTTAAATGTTATTTTGGTTATACTGCAACGCGACATTCTTAAAACACCGATCTAACGTTCGAACAAGATGCAAACCCAAGAAGATGGAACCTTGTCTCTGAAGGACTTACATGATCAATTCGAGAGATACTAGGTATCCTTTCTAGGTCATAGTCTATGCAAGATTACTTGGAAGCCATCAACCATGCTCTTATAATGAAAGGAAAGAAAGGTAATGCTAATGCTATTCCTACTACACTTAATGATGCATGGATTATTGATAGCAGTGCAACAAATCATATGACGAGCAATGCTAAGTAATTTCAGCTCTATAAACTTGGTTATGAGAAGGATCAAGTGGCAATTGCTTATGGATCCAATGTGAAGGTAGCCGCTAAAGGGAATGCCACCTTTCTTGATAGATTTTCCCTAACAAATGCTTTGCTTGTGCCTACTTTCCCTCTTAATTTACTATCTGTGAGTGGGATAAGAAAAGAACTAAAATGTAGATTGCTATTTTATGAAGATCATTGTGTCTTTTAGGATTTGGAGACAAGAAGGAAAATTGGGATCGATTTTGCATCTAAAGGCCTATACAAGCTCCCAACCAAGGTTGTTGCTTCAGCTCTAGTGACTGTCCTCACTAGCCAAGGGAAGAGTGAAAGAAGAATCAAGATGCTTATGTCATGGCACTACAAATTAGGGCAACCTAAATTTGAAAATTTACAAATGTTATTTCTTGCTTCATTTCTCGGAATAAGTATGCACTCATTGAAGTGTGAAGCATGCCAACTTGCAAAACATTTCAATGTTTCATTTTCATAATCATCTAATAAAAGCACTAGTGCTTTTTCTCTTATTAATTCTGATGTTTGGGCCCAGCTAGTAAAAAATCTATGGATGGTTTCCAGTATTTGATAACATTTATGGATAATTGCTCTAGATATTCTTTCCTATATTTGTTAAAAAAATCATATCAAAGTGCCAAAAGTTGTTCAAATTTTTGCGATATGGTTGAAAACCAGTTTGCTTGCCATATAAAGGTGTTCAAATCTAACAATGCTATAGAATATCTAAATAAATCCTTGTAAGAGTACTTTCATACAAAGGGGATCATTCATGAGATGTCAAGCAGCTATACTTTTGAACAAAACAGAGTGATTAAAAGGAAGAACCACCATCTCCTTGATGTCACCCGTGCATTATTGCACCAATGAAATGTTCCCAAACATTTTGGGGATGATGCCATACTAATAAGTGCTTTCCTTATCAACTGGATGTCATCTCGAGTCTTAGGGGTAAGACTCCAATTTTCAATGATGTTTCTTGAATAGAAGCATTTTCCTTTACCACCAAAAGTTTTTTGGTTGCCCTTATTTCATTCATAATGTTGCACCATGTGGTGAAAAATTAAATCGACGATCCATCAAAGGTGTGTTTTGGGTTACCCTACAATGCAAAATGGGTACAAATGCTTTGATTCTACCACAAGAAAGTAGTATGTGGTCAAGGATGTCACATTTTTTTAGAAGGATTCGTACTTACTAAAGCTCAATGGTAAATGAAGAGGACTTTGTTGTTCACCCTCTTGGTGGAGGTACTGATGGTTGTGATTGATGTTGGAGATGGTGGTATTCATAAACAAGGGGAGTGTAATGGTAATAAATGCAGGGATAGATTGTATGGTAGAACCTTTCCAATGGGGCAAAAGGATAGATAGGTGGACAATAACAATGCCAAGGCTAATCCAATCCCCCCTTTCTCCTCATCTCCAAATCCAATGCCAAGTATGATAAATAACCTTGCTCCTATTTTTGAATATGATGAAGTTGAAGTTGAAGTTGCAGGGACATGATGAGGATGTTAGTGATTTTGTAGTTAAGGAGAGCATTACCCAATGACTCCAGAGGAGAGAGATGAAACACCTCTACAGATATGCCATTAGAATATATATGGGGTTTTCATGATTTAGTCTGCAGTATAAGTGCTTCCTTTCATCTCTTTCTGCTTGTATTATTCCTAGAAATATTGGAGAGGCACGACTTGATCCTTGATAGGTGGATGCAATGCTAAAAGTGAAGGCATTGCTAAAAATTGACCTTTCAAAATGGTAGATATACATAAATGTACTTGCATAGTAGAATCCTAGTGGGTGTATACTACCAAGTATAAGGCAATAGGTGGACAAATAGTGAAGGAAGTGGTGCATCACGAAAGTGAAGGGATTGTTTTAAAACTTTTCAAACACTCAAAAACATGATTCCAAAACCACTGACAAAATCCAATCAAAACAAAGGAAACAGTTTCTGATTGATGAGTTGTTGATTATACCTCCATGATTGGTTATCACGAGATTTGTGGCAATGCATGGAAGTGATTTCACATGTTTATCCAAAGTCTTCAATACGGGGTGCAACTCCTCTAGGTTCATCGATAAGCACTGTAACGAATGCGTGCCCCAGAATTATTTTAAGACGTCTGGGAGGTGGTCCAGGCGTCTGACCAGACGTCTAGGATCGCTTCCAGACGTCTGGAAATCCGTAAATTCCGACACGTGCGAGTCGTCTGCGTGCCTGAATGCGCAGACCGGATATTCGCTGATTCCCTCTTCCCTGCGGCTGCAGGCACCTGCCGCGTCCTCTCTCTCCTCCTCGCGCGGCCTTAAAAGGCCATGCGCTCCCTCCCGTCGTCTCCACCGTCTCCTCCCTCTTCTCCTTCAGCCAGTGAGCGTGAGCGCGAGTGCGAGGGCGGCAGCGGCGGCCGCAATGAGCACGGAGGAGGTGCTGCGTGCGAGAGCGGAGCTCTGCTGTGAGAGCGAGCTCGCCGGGGCTGCTAGGGCCAGCCGGCAGAGGGCGCAGGAGGCGCGGAACGGCGCGGGAGGGACTGCTGCAGTCTGAGCAGCAAGTGTGCGAGGTGCGACGCGGGCGGCGTCGCGAGCGGAGGCCGAGTGGTGCCCTGATTCTGGAAAAATTTCCAGAATCAGACGTCTGGGTTGATAGCCAGACGGCGAGGGAGACGTCTGGAATACAATACAGACGTCTGAAAGGTGAGTTTTCCGTCTTCTTCTTCCTTCCTGTCGACTGACCGTACTGAGGGAGGAAGTTGGGTGTGCGCAGGCTAGGTGTTTCGCCATCCTTTGCGAATCAGACGTCTGGCTGTTGTACCAGACGGCGGGAGCGACCTCCAGACGTCCTTGGTTACCATCGGACGTCTTGGAGATAGGCCATACGTCCCCGCAGACTTCTGGATGTCTGGGAAACCACGCTGAACAGGTAATTCTCTGATCCACTTTTTAAGACGTCTGGAATAAGTTCCAGACGTCTGATTTTGCACAGTGTCGTCGTTTTTGACCCGTTTAGGGCCCGTTCGGGTTCCGTTTTCCGCGATTCAAGTTGCGTTTTTTTCAGAATTAATTCCTCTACCCGTCTACAGTAGCTATACACTGTTTTGAGATATTCCTTGTGTTTGATCCTTGTGATAGGACCTCCTTCAGTTGCAATCTTGGGAGTCGCGGAGGCACGCGAGATTCCCGATCACGCCCCCATTACTCCCGTTGTACCTGGTAGAGTGGCTTTAAGTATTAATAAAACCTGTTAAAGTATGGAACCATAACTAGAACCTAGGACATTGCATGAATCCTAGGAATGAGAAATATATGATAGCTCCTAGGTGTTGCATGAATTCTAGGGCTGGAAAATTAGATTGTATGATAGATCCTAGGATATGGCATGAATCCTAGGATGGAAAAACTAGTGGAATGTATAATACTGCAGTCTTGGAAAAAAATGGAAAGGAATATAAAGCTGCCTGTAAATTGAATTAACAGCTGCCCGTTATGAATAAAGAAACATGATTGAGATCATGGATTGTGAGAACGTGAAACTGGAAAGTGAAACATAAGATGTTCTGAGATTAAAGAGCTGGAACCCTACGGGGAATTAGGAGTGGAACTCCTGGAAAGAAAAAGGAATGGAACTGAGATGTAGTTTGGTACTGTCTCTTGGGTACGTAGTACCAAGGGAAGTACCTGTACATGTTTAGTACAGAGTGGGGCCAGCCACCCCAAGGACCCGGGGTTAGGACCGGCCGCTCTGTATCGACTTGCTGGCCCTCGTGTACGTAGTACCGAGGAGAGCTACTAGTGTTAGGAGAGCACTAACTACCCCACGGGCCCCGGGGTTCTGCTAGCCTCCTTCACCGACTTGTTAGGCCCACTGGGGCAAACCAGGGTAGTCAGGCGAGGGTGCGCGGACTGTGAAGGGGCAAGGCCCCGGTTTGGTTACTGTGGAGGGGTTGGACCCTTGTTACTGAGAGGGCTCTGCCCTGGTTCCGTGCTGTGCTTTGGGCGCACCCGTTAACGGAAACGACTGACCGCGTGCCAGTGCGGGTTAGCTACCTGTGCGTTTATCGCGCGTGCCGTAGTCACCGTTACGTCTGTCAATGACCTTGGGGTGGTTGACTGAGGGTAGGATCACCACGGGAGAGTCTCCCGGCCAGGAGAGCACCACGTGCTACTTCTACTTTTGGAAAAGACTGCAATCAAGATCATTCCCACGAGGAACATCCGAGATCAAGTAAAGGATCTGAGAAATAAATGAAATAGTGAGAAAATTTAAAGATGTGAATAAAGGAAGTAATAGAACATAACAGCTACTGTACACTCTACTGTTGTCTTTAGTTTAGTTTGCCACTCTACTCAGCGTTTTGCTGACGTGTTACACTCGTTACCTTTTTCAGGACCAGGTGTTGAGCAGCCAGGGTCAGCGGCTGCAGAGGACGCTGGGCCGAGTAGGGTCCAGTAGAGTTACCACTGTCTTTTGTACCCCTTTTTGTTTCCATTATAGTGAGTAGTTCTTGTTTCCGCTGTACTTTTCTTTACCTGCAGTTTATGTTATATGATAAATGTTGTTCTACTGTTGTGGTGGTATACATTGTAATAGTTTCTTTCCTTACTGCTGTACTTTCTTACTGTTAGTTATATTCATGTTGAATGTGGTTTATTTTACTGCTCTTTTGGTTACTTCCTCGTTGGACGACTAAGTCTTGGGATCAGTCGAGTCGGTCCGGTTCTCGTGTCTCGTAGGGACTCGGGAATTGGGTCGTTACAAGCACAACACCAGAGTTACAGAAGGAAGTTGATCTTCACACAATGGGATGCTTCTTCACCAAAAAGTGAGTCACCAAAGGGGAAGAAGAAGAACGGGTGTGACCTCTCTTCCTCTAGAGAGGGTGAACAACCAAGGGGAGAGGAGAGGCTAGAGAGGCTTAATCTCTTAATTTCCAATTTGTCTCTAATCGATGGAACACCTCTTCTTTTGTAGAGAGGCAAAACCCTAGGTCAGAGAAATCCTATTTCTACGAAATTCCATCAATCCCCTGTATACTCCTCTTCTAATTAAAGAGAATTCTAGCACTTTAACATTTTCCAAAATAGCTTTGGTGTTTCTTTAAGTATATATTAATTATATATTTTAACTATTTGAAACATATAATTAAATTTCTTCCCATACTATGTCGGTAGTTGCTATATCATATTGCGAGAAGATCTTGTAGGCAATTTGTAATGTGTCAATGATTAAGATAACCTTAGATCAAGGGTTTATATCATTTATTGATCTTATTTAATTCTAATAATCAATTCTTAATTCTTCAATTGAGAAATCTACATTAATAAGTTAACCTATGCTTTACTTCATAATTCTCCAATTCTAAGTAATCTCTAATTTATTAGTCAATCCATACCTAATCAAAATCACTAGGTATTCATAACACAACCATAGTAAAGCGAGACAACTACTAGATTATTAAGGTGATAGCCAACCTACTAAGATATCTCATGCATCCTACATACATAGAGACACATATAAGCAGCTCAAGGTTTAGAATCTTATCACACTATCAACCTCTCCAAAACTAGTTTATGTAAATTATCATTATGCTTTAAATGAAAGAAATATTGGATTACTTGTCCAATTTTATTCAGTTCATTCTTATTCCGATGTAATTATCAAAACAACCACCAATAGAATTGGACCTCCAAAGTCATAACAATAAAGTTGAAACCCTACTCTAACTATTAGAGTTGTGTAAATCCTATCCTAAGAAGAATTCCATATCCTGCATTGGATTATGAAAACTAACTTCTCAACTATTATCCTCACTTGTTGCAAAATCACAACCATTGGGTTACTAAATCTACATAACCCAAAAACAAACTCTTTTCTGTTGTATAAGGACATCCACCTCTTTTTTTAAGACAATAATCAAAAGAGGACTTCTATGATCTTAGTTCCGCTGATCTAACTCCTTGATCATGCTTGTTATTTCCTTTCCTCCAGTGCTCGTGGATAGTGTTGAAGAGGAGCTGATCTCTAAGTTGCAAACCTGGCTACTGATTGCAATGCTCCTAGGCCCAAGCTCACACTCACAGCAAATGATAGAAGAGATCCACATTTCTGGAAGAAATGACTCCATTTCAAAGTTATTAGTCAGCGAACAGTCAAGCCAAGAGATCTCACAGAGATGCTTGCAGAAGGGATGGAAGTTTCTGCACCGCCCATTCGACAGGAAACAGAATCCAACCGCGGGTTGGCAGTTTGAATTCACCACTGCAAACTTGACTATTCAGGTGGATGCCTCATTCAAAGATAGACGAGCAGCAGTTGCAACCGTGTGCTTGATGCCAGGGAAGATTTTCTTTGAGGCAATTGCAAACAGAGTGGAAGCTGAAACCGCAAAGGAAGTTGAAATTTGTGCAGTTGAGCAAGGATCCTGATAGCAGAATTATATGACAGTTATAGAATTAGAGTGGTTGATGATTACTCTAATGTCGTTCAAATGCTTAAATGCCAGCAAGAAACCCACATGGAGGAAGAAGCACATGATGCAAAGTCGTCAATCCTTTCTAGTGAGTGGAGGTAATACTCATCTCTATCACGTGGCCAGGAATGGTGTTTGCATTGCTCATGATCTTGCTATTGATTGTAACGGGGGGTAGGGGGCTGGGGGTGGGGGTGGGCGCGCTGATAGATGGTGTAACACCTGCCCCCTCCAGCTATCTGTCCATCATTTTAAGCTGTTGCTCAGAAAAGAAAAAAAACAATGCAAAAGGTGCACAAGCTTCCCAGAGATAATCTAGAAAACGTGGCCTGCTTCTTTTGCATAAGCTCAGCTGAAAAATGACCAAAATAAAACCAAAATCTTGGAATTTGTGTCGATAGAAAAAAAAAATCGAAAAAAAAAAAAAGCATGCATGCATCGTACTAACCATCAAAAAAGACAAAATTCGAGGTATATGGAATGATCCATGAAACATTGACTAATACGATTAATCACGCAACACATACAGGAGAAACAGGATCACACCAGAAGCCAATTGTTAAACTGCCACTACAATGCATCATCTCTTCCATCAATCAAAGAATTGCATCTTGGTTTTTACATCTCATAGACTTCACTTCTAACCTTTCCTACAAGGTACAAAAACATGACCAAAAATTCTGGCAGGCAACTTCTCATAGCAACTAAAAAAGGGTACAACCAGAAAAGCTTCATTTCAGAATCTGCCTTTGCAAGTCAAAGAGGATTGCCCACATACATAGATCTACGTATTCTTCCGAATTTCAGGAGGGTATACTCCATGCAAGACGATGCTTAAAAGCACAAACCAAAAACAAAGGACCAAAACTTAGCCAACATCTTCCTGCGGTCTGCATGTTTTCCATACCAAAACACTCACTCCTCATCAGAGCTTTCGTAAGCCAGGCCTAACAAATATGCCCCTGCGCTTCCAACTTCAGGTTTCTCTTGGGTGTTAGCCACACCTGCTGCCAGACTCGAGTCTTTCTTTGTAGGGAGGTTAGCCGGTTTTGCCACATTTGGAGCTGGAGCTGGAGAAGGAGCAGAAGCAGTGTTTGACGGTTGAGCTTTTTGCACTGCATTGACCCCATCAGATGGGCTTGAGGATCGAGATTTCTGAGCTGCATCGGCTCCATCAGATGAACTTGAGATTCTTGGACGTTTTGGTCTGATTTCAAGCACATTCTTCAGCAGATCTTGCTGCCTGCAACAGAAAAGATGCATTCTCTTATGGGTCATCAAAGTAATCAACAAGAAGTTCCTCCAGTACGACAGAGATTTCAAAGAGATTACATGGATGTTGAATTTTGATTCCACTCCCTATGTTTATCAAACTTTTCAGTTGAAAATATTGAAGAATATAAGATTTCTATACGCCCCCCTTTCACACCCTTTTTAAAGCTCTCTTAAGAGTCACATTCACCCATTCCAGCCCTCCAAGTCTAGCTCCGTTGGACTTTGTTGCAGAGAACAACCTTTTTCTCTTCCTCTTCCCAAAGCATAAATAGTTAACGGGAATCACAAGAGCTTTTTCATAAGAAACAACAACCAAGCCTTCTCCCATATTGAGGTCCGATACATACATTCTTTGCCTCCATTCAGCTCTATTTTGAGTCTTTTCTAGACTTAAACTACTATATTTAATAGTTTCCTTCCAACACTTCTTTGGTCTTCATCGCCTTATCCTAATAGGTTCAACGCCCAACTTCTCACATCTCCTAACTGGAGCATTTAGTGATCTTCTCTGCAAATGTTCAAATCACCTTTAGACATATCACTCTCATTTTATCCTCTATCAGTGCCACCCCAACATTTTCTCGAATAATCTTACTTAAAATATGATCATTCCTTGTATAACCACGCATCCATCTTGGTGGAACGTGGAATAAAGAGTCACGTGAACAATCCACGTGGCAGTCAGCAGGCCACGTGGACAGTCCATGTGGTAGCGTCTGGAGAGCCTAATAGGATAGTCAGTCATGGAGTTCTAAAATCCAAGTTGGAGTCCTTTGATTAAGAATCAAGTTTTCTATTTTTAGTAAGTGTGTTTTAGGAAAAGTAATTGTGATTTGATTTAATTAAAGAGAGAAGATCTTTCCTTATGGAATAAGATCTTTGGAATAGGGATATGTACTCTCTATAAAAGAGAGCATTCTCTCTTTGTAATCTCCTTAGTCAATAATAATATTTCATATTCTTCTATTCCACTCCATCTCTCTTCTTCCAACAACAACACCACCACCACCGGCCACCATCAAAGTCCACGGCCTCCTGCGCCAACCACATAGGGCTGTCGACCACCATGCTCCTCCTGATTTGTGTACCACATAGCCCACATGGGAATATTTTCCCACGAACAAGAAGCCTCCACGCTCCTTACGCAAATCCCGACACATCTTAACATCTTCATTTCTGTCGTAATCTTTTGCTCATGCCTATAGTTAACAACTCAACATTCAAACCCAGACAACATAGCAGATCTTATAGCTGCTCAATAGTACTTTCCTTTAACTTTTAAAGAAATCCTCTTATCACATAAAACACCGGATACTCCCCTCCATTCCAACCATCACGCATTAATTATGTGTAACATCTCCATCAATTTCATCATCTTGTTGAAAAATGGATCCAAAGTAATTAAAAATATCTTTCATTGGAGTATACTCTTTCTCAATTTTTACATCCATCCTAGCATTGTTTCCTCTAACACTAAACTTACATTCCATAACTTAAGTCTTTGTTCTACTTAGGCACAAGCCTTTTAGCTTCCAAAGCTTTTCTTCGAAGCTTAACTTTTCAATTCACTTTAATTAATCAACACAATGTCATCAGCAAAAAACATACACTATAACACCTCAGCTTGGATATGCTTCTTCAACTCATCCACAACCAAGGTAAAGAGATAAGAACTTAAAATTGATCCTTGATGCAGACCAATGGTGATATCAAAATAATTCATCAATCTATCCTTAGTCCTTGCACGAGCTACAACTCCATAATACATATCCTTTATCAAATTGATATATAGAACAGGTACCACTTTTCCAAAATTATTCACAAGGTATCTCTTGGGATAGAATCATAAGCCTTCTCCAAATCAATAACGACCATATATAATCCTTCTTGACTCTATAGCTCTCTATCATACGCCTTAAGAGGTGTAATGCCTAGATGGTAGATCACCTAGCATGAATCCCAATGAGTTTTTAGTTACTTTAAAGACTTGCCTCAGCCTTCTTTCAATTATTCTCTCAAAGTTTTATCGTATGACTCATCAATTTGATAAATCTCTAGTTTGACCAATTTTATATATCTCATTTGTTCTTGTATAAAAGTATCATAAAATTTTTAACATTGTCTTACCTCTCTAAATAGCATTAAATAATTTTGTGAGCCAAGTTATACCCCCTTCTCTCATCACACTCCAAACATCTATAGGAATATCATCAGGCCCAACAACCCTTCCAATTTTCATCATTTTTATAGCATCCACTACTTTCTTTTGTATCATCAAATAGCTTGCCCAATTCATGTAATCTTCTGAATTGGCTAACTCTGCTAAGATAATATCAACCTTTTAATTTTCATTAAAAAGCTTATGAAAATAATTTTTCCATCTTATCTTTATATCCTTACTAGTTATAAGCACCCTTCCTTTTTCATCTTTAATGCACCTCACCTATGTAAGATCCTTTATTTTTCGCTCTCTTACTTTAGCTAGCTTAAAAATATTTTTTTAACCTTCCTTAGAAACAAGTTTCTTGTAAAAATGCTCCCAAGATTTTTCTGTTGCTTCATTAACTACCTTCTTTGCTTTGTCTTTGCTCTTTTATAGTTCTCCATGTTTCAATCAGTCTTATCTCAATATAAGGTTTTAAAGCAAATTCTTTTAACCGTAAGCTTCTCCTACACTTCCTCACTCCACCACCAAGCCTATTTTTGTTCTAAAACTCTTCATTTAAACATGCTTAACACCTCTTTTGCTACCTTTCTAATACATATTGCCATATTTATCCATAAGTCATCAACACTTCCATCAAAATCTCAAGTCCGTTATTACATCACCTTCTCTTTAAATTTCTCTTACTCTTTCTTTAAATTCCACCATTTAATTCTCATATTCTTGAACAGCAATTTTATCTTATTTTTTCAAAAAGCCAAAGGTCAGTTATCTGAATGATAAGTACCCATATTCATTCCATTACCAGAAGAACGGATTTACATCACAGATTCTCAGAACACTACCTTGGAAAAAATGACCGAAACAAAATTTTCTACATAGGGTCTCTCACCCCTAAACAGCACCCCATTTCTCCCAATCCAGACACTCCACAACACCGCCAAAACCTTGGCCCTATTTTTCTTGGATCTAAAGGTAACCCCTCCATTATGGGTGTTCCCTCTGCAGAATGAGGACCATAAGCTGACATTGTCCTAATGGGCGATCCAGTCGATCTCCATCCTTTGCCAGACCTGCATCATGAACAGACATTGGAAAAAGAAATGTTGGATGTCTTCGTCTGCCCCTTCACAAAGAGGGCATCTCAAATCATCCATTTGGGCCCACCTCGCTCTCCACAGTTTCGTCATAATTCTCCCCCTCCTCACCAACCAAGCGAAAATGTTCACCTTCAACCGACATTCTGCCATCCAAAGAAACCTACAATATCTCAAGAAGTCGATGTCCGAGCTGACTGAGTCGTTTCCCAATCTGCAGAAAACCTTCGCCACAGAGAACTCCCCCTCTTCCCAAAAATATGCATCACCTCCCTCCTCTGGCGCCCAACCCTATAGCTATTGCATTAATCACTAGAACTCTTCGCACCACTGGTCGAAGAGACCCCCCCAAAAGGTCGGGCGCCACGCTTCGTCCCAATTACTCCCCACCGTGGACAGCGAGTCCACAACTCCCCCAAAGAAGTGAGGAAACATGTCGCTGAGAGTAGATCCAACCTCCTGCAAGTCATCCTGCCAGAATCGGAAGGCGTCCCCCTCCCCTAGGGTAAGAGAAAAGAAAGCTTGCATCTTTGCTGCCACCACCGCCAAACCTCTGAGGAAATGGGAGGCCTCGGGAGGGGGGTTCTCCAAAGGTCCCCATGAAAGGAAGGATCCATAGCAACGCCGCATGACGTCTCCAAAAAGCCCTTGTTCCTGCCCTACCAGCCTGGCAATCTACTTCGCAAGGAGGCTCATGTTTACCTTATCCAATTCCCTAACTCCTAGTCCCCCCACCTACCTACAAACCTCCTCTCATGCCAACAGCCTCACCCCCTTTCCTGCCGACCCTGCATTAGACCAGAAGAAGTCCCTCATCAACCTCGAGCTCTTCTCAATCTGGCGTGGTATCCTGAACACCAAGAGGAAATATGCTGGTATGGACGCCAGTACTGTCTTCACCAGAGTCAACCTCCCTCTTCTAGACAATAATTTGGAAGACGAACCTACTAGCCTCCTCTCCATCCTTTCCAACAGGGGTATCTAATCTTGCATCTTGAGATGACAATTTGACAGGAGTCCCAAATACACCAGCGGCAAAGAACTCACATTTGTCCTTAGCACACTACCAACTGTCTCCATCTCCATCGCTAACAGATTCATTGGGACAAAGGTCGACTTCTAATAATTGATCTGCAACCCTAAGGCTTCGCCAAAAGGCTCCTGAAGGATTCTCATCCTCCTAGCCTCCAAACCAGCTCCCTTAACCAGAAACAAGGTATCGTCTGCATACTGTAGAATCGTGGTCTCCCTGTCCTCACTAGCCAAAAAAGCCCCTAAGCAGACCCCTAGCATAGGCCCTGTGTGTTGCCCTCGCCAAGGCATCCGCCGCAAGCACGAACAACATAGGTGCAAGAGGGTAGCCCTGTCCGACTCCCCTCCTAGGCTGCAGCCAACCTCCCACTGGGTTCCCATTGACCAACATTGAGAAGGATGTCATCGTCACACACGTCTTCATCCAGTCAATCCAATTTGTGGGAAAGCGCCTCCTCACCAAGGAAGCCCACAGAAAATCCCACTGGACCGAATTGTACGCCTTGCTGAAATCGACCTTCCATAGAAATGCTTTCTTCTCCCTCCTCTAAGTAGCCAGAGCCTCCACAGCAACAACAAAACTATCCAGGATTCCTCTCCCTAGAACGAAGGCCATCTGAACGGGAGTGATCAAATCTCCAAGAAGGTCCCGGAGTTTGTTGGCCAATACTTTGGCAACAATAAGGACGGCATTCGATAGTGCAATCAGTCAAAAATCCCGGATTGCCTCCGCACCCTCTTTCTCAGGCAACAAGAACAAGTAGTATCTATTCAACTTATAAAACCTCTGTTCCGACTGCAAACTCCATTATCTGTATCACTTCCGCTCCTACTAGGGGCCAGAACTCCTTGAAGAAGAAAACAGGGAAGCCATTTGGGCAAGGGCACCCCTCCACATTGAGGCCCTACACCGCCATCCTCACGTCCTCTTTTGTGAAGCCAGCCATGAGACCCGTCGCCTGATCCGTCGTAATACTCTGCACATCCTCCCCCCTCCACCTCCAGTACCCCCGATTGCGCCTCCCTATGATCTCTCTGAAGTAATTTGTCGTTGCCCGTCCAACCTCCTCCCTGCCGGAGAAGGTCTCCCTGTGTATCAGCATCTTCTCAATCAAGTTTCTCCTCCTCCTGACAGAGTTCATTTGGTGAAAAACCTGGTATTAGAGTCACCTTCCTTCAGCCATCTCTGTCTCGATCTCGTCTTCCACTCCACTTCTGCTTCCCTATCCTCCTCCTGCACCACTCGTGTCATCCTCACCATGTGTTCTCTATCTTCCATCAAGATAGAGTTTTAGTCCTCCTACCTGTTGATCCTGGTAATCTCTGCCAATGCCTTTTCTTTCCTACCTCTCCTGGATGCCCTTAGTTCCCTCCTATAAGCCCTTAAGTGGTCTCGCAGTGCATTCAATTTCCTTGCCAAGCGACGCACAGCCAATCTCTCCACCTCTATAGAGTTCCACTTCTCCACCATGTTCCGGAAACCCTCCTCCATCAGCCAAGATCTGCCAAATTTGAAATACATGCCAAAATGAGTCCCCTCGTTGGGCTGTCACATAAGAGGTGTGTGGTCTGAGAAGGGTCTCTCCAAAGGAGACACATCCGCCAGAGGGAACGCTTCTACCATCTCCACATTGGAGAGAAACCTATCAATCCTAGACATTTGACCATTGGTGCTCCTCCAGGTAAATGCGCAAGATGCCGGAATCAAATCTATGAGGCCATGCATGGCTACAAACTCTACAAAATGATATGACTCAGGGTCGTCTCCCTTGTCCGCCAAGTCTGTCCTCCGTCTGCAGAGTGGTGTTGAAATCTTCTCCAAGCAACCATGGAATTCCATGGCATTCCGCAACCACTAATGTGAGCTCCTCCCACATAACTCCCCTCGCCTGAGCATCTGACAGCCCATAAACCCCTGTGACGATCATTCTGGCTCCTCCCAATCTCCTTACCAATCTCGTAGAAATGACGTGCTCTCCTCTGAAGCAATCTTCCATGGAGAAGACATCTTTGCGCCACCCCAATATCCATCCTCCCGTGCAGCCAACTATGTCAAGAGTTTGAAACCCCTCCATCCACGAGCCTCCGATATCCCTCCACAACCTACCATCACAAACGAACAACTTCGTCTCCTGCAGCAGCACCACATCTGCTCTCCATTGACGTATGTAGTTCCCCAACGCCGCTCTCCTCAATGGGTCATTGAGACCCTAGACGTTCCAAGTGAGCATACTATTCATCTAGAACCGTTGGAAGCCTCCCTCGTAGTCGGCCGGAAGCCACCTACCTTCGCAATCTGAAGCACCTCTTCGTCACACTGATCCAGCATCGATGACTAGTGTGGGGAGTGTGGTGCCTTACTGCGACCGTCAACCATCATCCATGGTCCTCGATTGATCCCTCAAAAGCTCCACCTTCACCTATATTGAAGGGCGCCGCCTTAGCCTCCATTCACTACATGTAGCCGCCATCCAGCCAGAGGGATCTCTGCTCGGTCCTCGGACCGACCAGCTGCTCCTGGTGTCGAGGCGATGCTCCCTGACCGTTGTTGTGAGGAAGCCCCATCAATCTGGCTCTCTAGTTCTACAGCTGACTGTGGGTACCCAGTCCATGCCCCATCAGCTGTAGATTGATCGGCAACCCCTCCCTCTCCCACCAAAACTGCCCCCACCTCCACTGTTGTCGTTCGTCCGTCAATCATCTTTAGGGGGCATGGCAAGGCCCTCTCCGCAGTCAACATCGAAGGAGGTCAGGGATCGCATCCCTTCTTCGACAGCAGACCGCTTCGGTGCTCGACCACCAATCGACCTCGCGTGAGAGCTCGGAGAGGGAGTCGAACCCTCTGTTCTAGAAAGGGGGTCAAGTGGTGTTCAGGTCGTATGCTTATCCCCACCTAGGTCCACATAGGGGTCCTTAACGGACTCGGTTGTCAAGTCCAAGTCCTTATCAGGTCTGGGCCTCGGAGAGCTCAGGGGGTCCGACTCCCTAGACTCATCAGACGTGGCACGTCCCCCAAGCCTCAAACCCAATTCCACCTATTCCTTGGAGGGTGTGTACTCCTCAATATTCTTTGGGTGTGCCTTTTCGATCCCTCAAACCTCTGGATGTGACACGATCTTCGCCTGCACCATATCCGCATATGAGATTGGCGTCGACTTCTCAGGGTTCAGGTCCACATCAGCAATCGTTTGCCTCCTCCCTTAGCGGGCCCTCCACTCCTTCACCGACCATCATTTCATCTTCCTTCTAGCCGGAGCAGCAGCCACACTTGCAGGTGAACCTTCTCCATGCCCATCATGGTGCGAGCATGTCACCACCCAGGATGATCCCCACAATGCAACAAGACCTTCTCCATCACTAAGGCCGCAACCTTTGGCTCGATCATCGCCACCAAGGGACGCTCGATGAGCCCCACCTCCTTGTAATCCATGAACCAAGCAAAAGAGGACACCATCGCCTCCACAACCTCCACGAATCTCAACCACCAGGGGATCCCATCGAAGAGCACCTCAAGCGATGGTCTCTCCGGTGGGTGCTTCGGGGATGCCCCATCATGGGGGTAAGGTCGTCTCCACCTCCATCTTCCCGACTTCGATCTGACTTCCTTGAAGCAGAACTCCCCCCTCCTTGATGTGGGGAAGCCAAGGACCAAGACCTTTTTTCTTGTCAAGAGCCAGTATACTCACCCCCTCCCTCAAGGCATCACAACGTAACTCCACCTCTTCCCAAGTTATCCAACCTCCAACACCTCCCCCACCAGTTCACCCTCCACCTCCTTTGCCCGTAAGGCCTTGACCTCCTTAAACCACGATGCCTCGACCTCAGCTTGCGATAGCCTTCTCAGCAATGGCGGGGATAGGCTCACACTTCCACAACCACGGTTGTTACGACAGTGTAAGCTTTTGTGCCCGAGATCACCGCACCTCTAGCATCTCCACGCTCGCGACAGTCCTGAGCCCAATGGTCGCGACCAAGGCACCTGAAGCACCTCCCCCTACCTTCCGCGTCGCCTCCACGACCGACAGCAACTAGGCTTTCGCCCAAGTTTCGATGCTGCTTTCTCCTCCTCGCCACTACCGTCCATCCGAGTGCCTCCTTTGCCGCAGCCTCATCGCCCTCCCAGCGGCTCCCCCTCTCCTCTCTCCCTTTCCCGGTGGCTCCCCACCCCTTTCTCCCTCTTCCAATCACTCCCCTTCTCTCTCTCTCTCTCTCTCTCTCTCTCTCTCTCTCTCTCTCTCTCGGTCGCTCATATGTAGTGTCTATTGCAAACTATTGTTGCCAAGTCAAGTGCAGTTCTTCATACACACATCCAACACCAAAATATAATGTTGAGCAGTTAAAACTCTTCGCTTGAATAATCTTACAATCTTTGCAGCATAATTGATCTCTTTTTCTCAAAGTAGAGTAATCAATTTATGTTCCTCTTAAACCACTTTTGTAAGTGATCAAATGTTCTTATTTTTTAAAGATATTTGCTATAAGAAGATCATAAGACATTGTAAAATCACGGAGAGTCTTCGCTTCTTCATTCCTATCACCAAATTATAATTTCCAGGCACTCCTGCATACATTAAAGCATTTTTTCCCACATGTCCATTTAAATCTCTACCCAAGAAAATTATTTATGTTTGTAGGATTCCTTGAATTAAATTCTTTCTTTATTCTTTCCTTCAAACCAATTTGAGATACATAAACTGAAATGACCTTCAAGATCTCTTCTTCTAAAAGTAATTTTATCAAAATAATTCAATCGCCAATCCTCTTAACCTCGACCATGCTCTCCTTCAAATTCTTATGAACAACATTACGAACTTCATTTCTATCATTCTCCCTTCCTAAGTATAACAATTTGAAGCATGTCCTCTCAATTTCTTTTCCTTTTTCTCCTACCCACTTAGTCTCTTGAAGGCAAAGAATTTGAATATTTCTCCTTATCATTGTATCTACAATCTCCATGAGCTCGCTAGTCAAAGTGCTAATATTCCAACTCCCAAATCTCAACTTCTTTTATTGAACACTTCGATGACAAAGTGGTAGCACTAACTTCTTTACTCGCATATGTTCTTCATGTGAAAATCCTCGCTCATTTTGGACTATATCCAAGCAGCGATCTAGCAAAACTAGCTTTTTTACTAGCATGCATTCCTCATGCGAGAACCCTTGCCCATTTTTCACTACACTACAACGCATCGCAAGTAGGAGGCATTCCAACAAAACCTAAGTGTTTGCTTGAATCCATATTTAAAGATCCAATAAATTTTAGGCTAACTATCAGCTACGCAACGCAACCCTCCTCCTTTTGGGACTAGCAATGACAAGGCACAAAAACCTCAACACAGGCAAAGTTCTTTTTCATAAGAAAGGCAGAATATTTTCTGCTACAGAAATCTGGCAGGAGACCAAACTGTTGCAAATGCAAAATGTCTGAGACTAACTTGCACTTTCAAACTCTAGGCCCTTGTCACCAGTTTATAACAGGGGTTGGATTTTATAGGTTAATGTTGTCCAACTGACTAACCTGAACTTTCTGTTTGATAGACTGTGAGGCTAACCTATGATGATAACCCGTAACCCTTTGGTATGCATAGGGTTAAATTGTGAGTTAACCAGTGACTGTGCTCATGTGGCATCTGACAAGGTTGAGAGAAACCAGGTTACAGTCAACCACCCTCTTCCCAGGATAACCCACGGGTTCTCTAACTTTTGGAGGTTGAGCATCCCTCGAGCCAAATCAGAAGCTGGTCCCCAACCTAGCCTCTGGATTGCCATTCAGTCCTTATTCTATATTAATTAGATTGCAAGGAAATACTACGAATATTTTCCATAACCAAGTATCATAACTCACTTGAAATGGCATTCCAAACAATCCAATTACTGTGCAGCAGCAATACAAAGAGTCAAGGAATCATGAGAGTCATCCAAATAATAAGGATATTCATATGAATTACTCGCTAGTCGTAACAAAATGAGGCCAAAGCAAGTGAAATGTAAAGTTGTAGAGCACAAAAAGCGGTCACCTGATCCCGCTCTTTGGTTTTGGCTCAACACGGAGTGGCAAAGGCAATGCAGGTGTAGAATCAGCTAAGCTGGCAGCTCTGTGAAAAGTACTTAAGGCAAGCAAACAACACGGTCTAAATATTACAAAGTAGCATAACTCTCAAGTAAAAACAAACCATCTGCAATTATTTCCCAAATAATTCACATGGTTATTCTGAATTCTAGAAATTAATCACAATCTTTAGACTTTTTAATCTTTGTTATGTTTTTTCCAAGAGTATTTTTGGTTATTTACATTTACAATAGCCTGTGCTATTAATTAAATTCCTTGTTCTTCTAGAAACTTTGATGGTGTGACTGCAAATAAAAAGTGCTTGTCACTACAGTCACAAAAGAAACAAGCACGTAAAAAGTGTGAGCCCAAAGCAAAGGATATCTTAAATGCAGCAAATGCTCTTTTCTCTGTACGTCTCAATAGACGCTCAGCATCCTCCTCAGCTTCCATCTGTTCCTTTAGATATAGCAAGTCATCACTGTCCAGAGCTGCATCCATATTCAATGGCAGATATAGTGAAAAAAACAACAGCACATTCAAATTAGGTAGAACTACAAGTTACCGCCTCGCCCATGCAGATAGCCTCCACGTTCACCGGCAACCTCCTGCATCTGCTTTCAGTTGCCACCCAAGAGGATGCCAATATCCCTGCCGGGGCATGTTATCAGAAACACTGCCTGATAAATGCATAATAAAAATAAAAGATGCAATATACATTCAAGCAAGCCATGCATGCTTACGACAATGGAGATGCAGCACTACTCCAGAATAGAAGCCATCTAGAGACTCAACTACCACAGAAGTAGGTGGTAAATAGAGGTACAGAAGGTGATGCACCTGTGCTACATGCTGGTGTAGTAGGTATTATCAACTAAGGATGACCACCAAGGAAATGCACCAGACTTTGCTCGTGCCAAATAGCCCAAATGAACACTATTGGATATATGCCCTCTCAGTTCTAGTCCTCCTTTATATTCTCTTTAATAAATTAGATATTATTCCTTCAGAAGATACGACTTTAGGAGCAACACATTTCATTAACATAACATTCTAGCTTGATAAATTTATGAAAGTCGAAAGTCGAAGACATACATACAAACCCCTCTCGTCGCAATTACAATCAAAAGTTCCATTTTTTTCAAAGAGAAGATCCAAAATTGTTACTCAGCCTGCTCCTCCCCACCTACCCACCCACAAAAAAAAAAGAAAGAAAGAACATCCTGAGACTGAGAAGATTATCTAGTAATCCAGAAAACACAACCAATTTTATTTTAATGTTGGAAAGTACATGACGTTGTAAACACACGACTATATTTGAATTACAAGAACATGATCCGGAAATACGAAAAAAAACATCGTTTTGTTAAACAGAGGCACTTTTGCCAGACAGTCATCAGGATTAAGTACTATCAGAAACACTTCTCTTTCAAGACAAAATTGAGCAGTCGTCAGTAACATCCTTTTAGCACAAACTGACGAATCATCAATTCTATTAATTATTTTATGTTAGAATAACTATTTCCATTTAAACAAAAATAGGTCTGTGAATTTGACATCACTGCAGGTCCTAAATCATGATGCTTCTGCATATTTCCAGTAAACTTCTGAATCATCAGAACAAGAATAAATCAAACCAAGGACTTGAGAATTTTTTTCCTGTGCCTACAAACAAGAAGGAAAAGAATTGCTGGTTTCCACTAGCAATTAACTGCTGGATACAAATGTTTTAAAAGAAATTAACTGCTAGATACAAGAGCATCTTGTTTTGATCAAATGTTGCTAAGCCAGTAGCAATTCCAAGAAAGGCATCCATTTCTCACTTTAAATGCATATGCCGTGTACTGATGAGTGAACTGGCATGTGTGGCATTTGATCAAGGAAGCTTTCCTTCCAAATATTTGTTCCCAAATGCCATGTTCAGCAGTCATAATCCCTTCATGTCCTACTTCCAGTCAAGGACTCTAAATAACCTTCTCACAAAGCATTCTTCCAGTTCATTAACTTTTAAATCAGCCAACAAAAGTATTTGTTCATCTATTCCTGAATTGATTTATCGGCATAAGTAGTTCCCACTGCAATGCATACTTTCCAGTGTCTTCTTCTAAAATTCCATAATGATGCCTATAAGAGGAGGTTCAGCACTTCAAAACAAGGATTTAGCTAAATATAGCAAAAGGCAGGGCAGAATAACTCATTGTATCTCCAAAAAAAGTCACAGAAAATACTATGTATCAGATGCAGGATCAGTGGCCATCCACATTTTATTCATCAGAATTGTTTCAACCGTTTGTGCAACACATGGAATTTTTCAAAATATCTTCCATCAAAGTTCCACCTATATGTGCTTATGGAAAGGATGGAAGCAACAAGTTCCACTATTAAAAGATGTGCAAAATCTTAAAAACTTTGTAAATGGAGATTAACTGTTTTCATCTCATTCTCTGTGTGCATAGCCCACCCTCCCATATGTTTAAGTTACAAGAATACTAGAAACATCTTGATAAATTGAAAGCTTTTGGCAGTGACACTAGAAGACAAACTGTATACAGTCTAATGTTTTGAATGCCCGCAGCATGCCCACAACATTGCTAGAGAAATGATCTTTCTTCTGATGTAAGGCCATATCAACACACATGTAATGTCGAAAGGTGAGAATGTCAACGATATTTTGCCAAATATCGAAATGATATGTCAACAATTTTGGTGATATGAATGGTAGTAGGTACAATTCTTAGACTATTACCATATTTATTTTAAGGTTGACATATGTGACTTAATAATCCATTTCTACCAATGGCACTAAGTACGATTCTTAGACTATTACCATATTTTAGGGTTGACATGTGCGACTTAATAATCCATTTCTACCCATTTCTTCTTGTTGCATGCTTGTTGAAGTGATAAGAACTCTTGCAAGTATTTTCTCACCCTATTTGTTAGATCTTTAAGGTAATTTAGCTTCTCGAAAGTTAAATAGTATTTATTTCTTATTCCCTAAGGGTCCATCTGAAAGAGGGAAATTCCTTGGATATCCGCTGTTTGGGTGGGTATAACCCACAAGATAGAAAATCTTGGGTTTGACACAGTTTTCCTGGTAAAAAAAAATGTTCCATGGGGGTGGGACTTATTTTCTTGACAAGATTAATATTTAAATGTTTATTAAGTTTTCTTAATACAATTATATGAATTCCATACAATTCCAACCATTCTAATAGAATTCCAAGATTTTCTCGACATGCCTCTAAAATCCCTATTTTTGGAGGTGTCAAGGTTATCAAAATTCTGGCATTTCTTCAACATGCCTCTGAAATGAATATTTCCAAATCGACAAAATGGCATCAAAATCAGCATTTAAAATCTTGGTATACACCCCACCATCAATAGGAAAAAATTCCATGTTACTCAGATGTAGGTAAAAGCAACATTGTACTACACAATTGGCATATCTTTCTCCTGTTTCCACAGATATGGATAATATGCAAGTGGTGGGGAGTATGTTGCATGCAGCATCGGAGCCTCTTGTCCAAGAAGCCATGAGGACCACCTCGACACCACCCTGATCGGTACTGCTGATGTCCATTTAAACAGTTAGGCACTAATACCCCTGCTAAACAAGCGTTGACTGCAACAACCCAATATTTTTCCACAACTTAAATACATGACTAAGCTTTTCAAAATAAATAAATCCATGACTAAGCCACTTGAACAAAAAGCAATCACAGCAATCTCAGTATACAGTGCTTTTGTTAAAGATTTTCAAAACAGTTTAACAAACACCCCCTGATTATGGGTGAGGGTGTGGGGGTTTGAGGGTGACACATAGGACAAGGGAGGTGGATCCAGTCTCAATCTCATGGCAGATACATAGAAATGGGTCGTCAAAGAGGAACAAGATTTCCACGCAAAATCCAACACAATGCCACCCTCAGTTGGCATACCATTAAAAACTCTGTAACAGAAAAGCAGGCGTCATCAAATAGATCAAAACAGAGATGTTCAATTTGCTTTTTTTTTCTTGGGGAAAAATAAAGCCTCTCAAAGAGAGAGGTGATAGCTAGAAGTTTTGTCTATGCATGAGGAGGAATTGTGCCAGATACAAGAACCAAGTTCTCTAAAATAAAGAGAAAACTTAAAAAAAATTGATAGGAAATGATAAGAGACACAAATCCTCTAACCTTCGCCACCATTCTCTGGAAGGTGATATCCTCATCATCAATCCTGTCCTTTCCCTTCCCCCATTTTCTATCTGCAAGTCATGATGCTGGTCATTGATCATTTCACAAGAGCTATATCACAACAATTAATGGAACCAACAAAACACAAATCAAATGAAAAAACCTTAAATTTGAGGGCAGGATACCATAGCTGTACATGGGTGTAGTTCCATGAACTGAACTTCAACAACGGCAATTTGGAAAATTATTCAATGAAACCAAATGCCAAATCACTACAGCTTTCCTTGTCTATGAAATAAGTCATGGCCTGGATAACTTGGTGGGTGAAATTTGAGTAGAAAAAATGTGTTTGATTGGGTGGTAGGATAATGTAATAGGCTGATGGCTCTGTTATAAGTAATATTTAGTTGGATGTTTCGTTAGATGGTGGAATAGACAATGACTTAGATGCGATAGGTAAATCAGTGCATCGAAAACTGTGGCACTGTAGACTGTAGATGTTACCCCCTGCACACACACATAAAACTCCCCTTTGAAGGGGGATATTCTGGTATCAACCACAGCCTAAAAGATCTCTCTAAACCTCAATTTAGAAGCTTACAGTCACACTATTTATATTACAAAACCGAATGAGACATTCATTTAGCTTACAAGATTAAAAGATGCCAACTTGAGCTATTCTCTGGAAATATACCATAAACAACAAGCAAGAAACAAGACCACCAATTTGTCACCAAAAGCTTTCTTTTTTCCGAAAGGAATTTTATCACAAAAAGGTAACAACTTCACTTGAAAGAAGCATAATCCAAAAGTTACCAAATTCAAATCATCAACAGAAGTGCAAAGAGATTTAGTGATTGGAAGCAAATTCGAGGGATCCGTCCTTGTGATACCTTTGGGGTCGCTCAAATTGGTGTATTCTCGGACTTCTCTTCCCGACATCGGTGAATCTCCAAATCTAAGGCCAAAAGATTGGTGGACGGACGTGTGAAGAAGCGGTTGAGCTCTACCGATCGAAACCCTAAAATCGAGACCAGAGGCGAGTGGGGAGAAAGGTGAAGGGATGGAAGAAGGGAAGGGAAAGAACACGAGGAGCGGCGGTCGGCGAAAAGGGGCGGCGTGGGTCGGGTTTGGGACGTCTACACGTGGAGCCGTATTATTTGGACCTTCGAGGCATCCGAATAATTATTCAAAATATGTCTTAGATATGACATGAAAGCACCCCGTTCTTAAAGTCATCAAATTAAAAATAATCTAATTAATTTTTATCTGAATATCTTACTTAAATCTAATCTGAATTCATTTACATTAAATAAAATGAGTTGAAATCTGATTAATCTATATAAATAAATAAATTAAATATAAATTTAACTTTATAAATCCATTCAATCAAATAAATTCAATTAAAGAAAAAAATAAAAAATAAAAAGCATTATCTTACTCTAGTCGTCCCTAACTAACTCTACATCTAATCCCTCATCCACACCCCTTCTCCTCCCTGATTCTCCCTCAGTCTCTCTCCAGGCAATGTATTCTCCTCCAGACTTATTTGAAATCTTCTTCCTTCAATAGTTGCACCTCCTATAAGATGAGTCATCATGTGTAAAGCGATGAGGTCCTAATCACATGCAAGACAATGCCAGTGATGCCCCTCCCACTTGGCCTCTAATCTCCATGACTTTGCCATTGCGCGTGAGCCTTTGTTGGTCCCTCATTGCCTTCCCTTCTCTCTCAATTGTGCACGACCTCTCCCGATAACTCTCCTCGCAACCACCATCTCCTCTCCCTCAACCTCTAGTCAGCATTTCCTTCACCCTGATCTTCATTCACCAGCCACCATCTCCGCAAGGTGTAAGACAACATAACCAGCCCATCACCATCCTCTGAGCCTCTCCATCAGTCGATTAGTCCTTAGTTCCCTCCATCACCATGATCACCATGCCCACCGCCACCATCTTGATTGTTTGGCATGGAAACTCATCCTAATACTTTACTTTGTGATTTTCAGAATCATAACTGTCACTTTATTTTCGTTAATTTAACTAAGTTAACATTGCTCTATGAGAAATAGTTGATTTTAATTCGATGTCTTATTATTACATCTATAGATTCTTGTGAAGAAGTTTGTACTTGTGATTTCTATTATTCAAATCACCGATGAACATTGTAATTTATAATATATTTATGTGTAATTTCTTCTAATTTCAGTGGATTAACGTAATTTCCTAATGATTTTAATTAGTTGTAATGATTGTCTATGAAGGCTAATGATTTTAAAAGGTGAATTTTTTTTTATACAAATGTCACCTAATTTTTAGATAAAACGTGTCACCAAGTAATAAAATTTCTATCAAATACTTTGGTGATATTTGTAATTATTTTTTATTTTTATGTACACTAGCAAGCTATAAATATATATTATTAGGATGCAAAAGCTATACATTTTTTTTAGTAGTCAATAGTTTACATTATTATAAAAAAAAAATTGAAGTAGTCCAAACTTAAAAGGGATAACTAGTTACTAATGACATCAAATAACTAACACTATCTTTAAATAGTATAATTGTCCGTTGAGATAGAATTGTAGCTATTAGTTTAGCTACTATTTATTTTTATTTTTTTTTAACTTTTGTTCCTTACTTTTTTTCTTTTCACCCTCTCTCTCTTCGGCTCTCTCTCGTTTCTTCTTTTTTCTCTTATTTTATTTTCCTTGGACACTATTTACCACGTACTTCTGTTTCAAATTCCGTCTTTACCATCAACATCTTCATCTTGTGTTCTTTCATTAGAAATTAATGTTAAACTTGTTTCTATGAGAAAATAAAATAATACATATATAAAATCAGGTTATATAAGTCTAATCTAAGACATCGATTGAAAATCAAAATACACCGGACAATGCATTTCGCAATGCGCGACGTATTTTTTTTTCAAACACCCTTGTTGAAAATAAAAACACATCAATGTATTTTTTTTTAGTTGAGACATTTATTTACTTTTCAATCAATGTATTTTGATTTCCAACATATATGTTTCAGTGAAAAACTAAAATGGACTAGTGTATTTTAATTTTAAACCGATGTGTTCCGATAAAAAGAGAATGGACATCGTTTGAAAATTAAAATGCACCAGTATATTTTGTTGAGCAAGGACACTTATCATTTCAACCGATATATTTTACTTTTCAATTGATATGTTTTGATAAAAAATTAAAATATATTGATTTAAAATTAAAATATACTAATATATTTAATTTATTGAGTGATAACATCTTACCTATGATATAAAGAACCGTTGAATAGATTTTATACATGTTAATCATGCTAGTGTATTTATTTATTTATTTTCTAATCCGATCTCTCTCTTATTCTCATCTTGTAATAAATTTTCTTAATAATAAAATTCTGATATGATTTTAACTTTTATATTATTAATAATAAAATTCTAAGATGATTTTAACTTTTATATTCATGCAACCAAACCTAGGCTCAAAACCAATAAATCTTAAGGGACAAATAGTAAAGAGCAAACCTCCAATAAATGTTAGTTGCATCGTAAACGAGGTAAACAGTGCACTTTACCAACAAACTAACAAGCGGCTAGAAGAAGCTGAAACAACTGATGTAACAAAGGCCTTTAGATAGCTTTCCCTGCAGCCATTGGGAAGGCTTCGTCCTTGAAGGAAGCTTCAAGACGAACATATAATCAAGTTGGGATAGTAAGGAGGGCCACAAGTATGTCCAGGAGCATCATCATAGGCTCCATCGTCCTCGGAAGAAGCTCCCTACGGGACATAGAAGTCAATAGTCACGATGGCGAGAGCAATAGCCCACAAACAGCAGCTTCAGGGGCACGGGGCCACATATCAATGCAACCAAATATTTCCTACCTTTTATCTCCGGTGCACATAACTTATCTCCTCTGCTTCATCAATCCTTTCAAACGAGCCCCAAAGGTGAAGGCTACAAAGGTGGGCACGAACAATGAGCCATAGGGGCCATGGATGATGGCTCAAGTTTCGTGAAAATTCATAGACACCACCACCCAATGAAAACATGAAATTGGGGAACGATCCACCTGGAAGGGCTCTGGTGAGAGGCCCATGCTTTACATGGGGATGGTGACGTCCATACATTATTCCAACAAACACATGCAAATTGTATTCTTTATGTTCAAAACCAACTTCCATTTTCCTTTCCTCTTCCCTTGATAAAGTTGCTGGCCTCATCCCGATACTGTAAACAACATAAACAATATTTCAAAATCCAGAATTTATGTCCAAGGTCAATTTCTCCTGCCAATCATGTTCACACAGGCCCCTTGCTAACAAGGTCTTCAGTTCCCCATCACAGAACAAACAATGTCAACATGTTGGCCGTTACCCGAAAGTCCATTAAACAGGTTAACTTCGTTATGTTGATTCAGACACAAAACTCCACAGCTAATTAGAACACAGACGGGAAAACCTGTGACTTATTTCCGAACTATTTCCCTTTTGGGTATAACTTAAAACAAAGTTTTTTTTATGTGATTCTAAAATGTCAAACAGCATCAAAGAATTACATGGTGGGCCTATGGACGATTTCATTGACTGCTCTTATAAGATATCACCTAATAGTGGACAGTTGAGAGGAGCCTCGTGAGCTTTGCAAGCGTCTCACTTGCAGACACAGTGTCTGGGTGATGCTCTCCATGTATCGACATCCTGAGGAAGATAGCCTTGCGGATGAGCTCGTCCCCCACCTCATACTGCCCCCCTCTGATCAGCAGCTTCGTCCTTGTTTCGAGGATGGTTGCTTTCAGAAGTGCAAGCTCCTGCCATACATGCGTGTGCTGAGACTTGGCCTTCGCGGGCCTTGTGCAAGAGCAACGGCGATCAGGCCACTTATCTGATCGAGCAAGCATCGACTCAGCAGAAGCTTCTAATGCCTCTGTGCAGAGGCAGAGCAGCTCCAATGCGGCATTGCACCGTGAGAATGTGATGAAGGTGCGGATCGCGAGCGGGAGGACCACGCGATTCACAAGGAACACCAATTCGGACGGCTTCGGTTCTATGACCATGGGATCAGTCCTGAAACCAAACAGCAAGAAACAAGCTGCCCACAGGTGATCAGGATGCTCTGAGACAGACCCGCGGAGGCTAATCGCTTGGACCATGGCTTGGGCAACTTTCGTGGTACCTCGCTTGCGAGAATACAGCTTGATGAGCTCGTGGAACTGCAGGCAACCCTGCCTGGTGCTACTTCTTGCGATCCCGAATCGAACCAACATGGAGACGGCGTCGGCTTCTGATCTCCTCATATGCAATTTTGAGCACCTGCAAGCCAAGGCATACATGCACTTTTTCCAGAATAGAGAAGGGTTCTGTCTGTCTGGGATATTCTGAGCTGCAGCACTAAGAAGCTGGATCGGGATAGCTTGTGGGGCGAACCAACCACATACATGAACCATTCTCGTGGCCAGGCTCCGAGGACCGTCCGCATGATCGAATATCGAGAAGCAGACCTCCAAAAGCTGAATCAGAAAAGCATTCCTTCTCAAAACGACACCCTCTCTGTCGTTCCAGATCTTATCTCTCAGTGGCATTCTGTTAGCCGTCTCCAGCAGCCTGCTTGGGCTGATGGGAAGCTCGGATAATATAGATCCTGTGATCGCAAGACCCAGAGTTAGACGTCCAAGCCTATCCTCAATGGCCCTGAGAGCATCTATCTCGGCAACGGGGTAGTCCTTGGAGCCTCCCTTCATCAGAGTTATTGCCTCTACGCCAGATAGGAATGACAGGTTCATGGGCTCCAGGTTCATCACTTTAGGTAGTCGAGTGGTGATGATGAAGTGGGTCTCCCCGCCCAAAAGTGGAAGGATGTCTACAAGGAATTTACGGTCCCACCAGTCCTTCTCGTTCTCGAGGTTATCTATTATGACTAGATAAGGGATGTCTCTCATAAGTTCCCTCTGCACTCTCGTGATGGCCACCTCCTCTTGCTTCTCAAAGGTCTTCGGCCTCCCTTTCCCTAGCGAGTGGTTCTCGACGTTGCAGTCGATGTCCAAGAAGGAGCAGAGGTTCAAGTAGTTCTGACGGATGTATCGGCATTCTCCTCCAACCCACAGAACCATCTTGTACCTCTGAGCAACTCTGTAAGCATACTCCAGTGCAAGTTCTGTCTTCCCAATACCCGATTCACCTGACACGCAAGCAATCCCTTTCCCATGCACTGGCTTAATAGACCGCTTCTTCCTGCCATGCCTTCCACTTCCTCTCGGAGATCGGGAGCCTTTCAGGTTTCGCATTTCGATGGCCATCTTCGATTCCTTCCATATGACTGGCTCTTTCCCTTTGCTGCTGCTTTCCATGTAATGGTCATTGGCACCTTCTTCCCTCTTAACCTGGTCCAGGCGACGCATTAAGCTTCTTCTCCTGTGCCTCGGTTTGAGCTCAAAGTATTCCCTCTCACCAACCCCATGGATGTCACCAAACAGAGCAAGTTCAAGTTCAGACAGTTCTTTCTTTCTGCCAACAAACTCTTCGTTTCGCGGAAAAGGGAACTCCTCCTTCTCCACTTTTTCTCTCCACCTGTTCACCCGATCCACAGCACTTCTCCTCCGCAGCCTTGTAGCCAAGAGGATCACCGTGTTCAGAATGCAATCTCTCCAGTTGCCGTCATGGGCCTCCAGTTTCCAGTCATCCATCCTCATAAGCCCCTCGAGGGCCTCTCTCCACTCCCTCTCTTCCCCACCATACAGCATCCACAGCTCACCCCCATGCGTCTCCCATAGTTCTCCTCTTCTCTCGATTATGTCCCGGGCAATGCAGCCACTAGAACATAGATCAAAGAAGATGGGGATCAAATTCCTCTTGCCCAAGAAGTTGCTGAGCTCCTCTATGCTGTAAGAGTTCCCAAATGATTTCTTCGTGAGGACAACAATGCCAAAAGCACATTTGGCCATCGCCTTCTCAAGCATCTCATTGCTGCGAGTGCTCCTTGTTCGAGCTCTGTCAGCTGCAATGCAACTTATCCCCCGGCATTCTAACTCAGCGCGGAGCCAATTGACAAATCTTAACAATGTGGGTTTTCTCCCATGGTATCCTATGTAGACATCACAAGTCCTTGGCCTTTTAGTGGAGGAGAGTAAGGATGAGCCCCGGGTGAATAAGAGCTTTCCATGGCTTTTTGGCCTTCTTGTATGCTTTTCTTTTTGTGCTGAATTATATCTGCTTGCTCTTTCACTGTAAGGAGAAGAAGATGAACTGCCATCTGAGATGCTGTTTGATGGGGATAACGGATCATGAGCTCTGAGACCCCACGTTGCATGGTCCAAGTTAGAAGTATAGCTACTTGGAACAGGTGAAACATCAGGTTCTTCGATCTGAACTTCATATAACACTTCAGATGGTTTGTATGGATCAATGGAAAAAAGGCGACTGCTGCCTAAGGCAAGACTGACAGGATTTGATTTGCTGTTACCAATTTCTGGTTCATTGATCTTCGGGGATCTTGGGGAGAAGAATGGAGATTGGCTTGCTGAGACAAAGGCTGAGGAAGAGGACGAGAGGTTTCTCGTGGTTGTGGTAGGCAATGCCCCAGTTTTGGAGCTTTCTTGCAGAAGCTCCATATACCCATCTTCATGAGATGTCCCACTAACAGATCGGGTTTATTTCCATCAGCTCTGGTTTTTCCTGAAAGAACAAAGGATAAGATGAGTGCATGAGTATTTGTGTTTCCTACAAAAGTATCTAAAACTTTGAGATGTAATATTAACAAGGTACTCTGAAATTTGTCCATACAAATCTATGGCCTCTCTTGTCTAATCTCAGGAATCTAATATAAACAGTTTGTGATGCAAAGGGAACAAGTTCACCAAACTGCCTTACCGCCATGATGTTTTCTACTAAAAGTAACGTTAGAGTATGACATGTTTTGGGTGTTCTTTAATATTTGTTATTTTCTTGAGGGTCTTCCATGTACTTTACTCATTAGCCTCTTTCTATACAAGAGGCTAGGATTTCTAGGAATTGTTAAAAAAAGATATTACTTTTCTTTCCAACAAGGTATCAGAGAGAGGTGGCTCTTAGGATCCTCGCACTTTGGTATCTCCCACACCAAAACCCTAGAAGAAAGAAGTTTTCTCTTCTTGTTCTTCTTGCTTCTCCACTTCAGATCTAGGCGAGACCACTGACAGCACCTCCAACCACACCATCAAAAGTGCCACCGAAGGTCGACAATGCCACTAATGTCATCACCAGCAACGTCGCCGCTCACATCGCCTCTACCAATGCCACCACAAGAGGTATCAAGGCACTACTAGGGCTACAGTAGTGCCGCCAATGCTTGTTGTAGCACTCAACAACACCACCAGAGGCTTGTCCTTACTGCCAGTGCCTCTAGTGGCCTTCTAAGGGAGTCTTATATGATCCTTGGTGCCTCCTCTCGTGCCTCAGGTTGCGTGTAGTCTCTAATGTGATTGGAGGTGCCCTTGGTTATCATCTTTGATTACTGATTTGATAAACTTGGATTTATTCTTGATGATTTGAGCCCAAAACTGCCCCTGATATTTGCTCCGTTGCTTCTTCTGACTCCACATGGTGATGTCAGGACCCTCTAATACCCTTGAAGTTAAAGTTATGGCTTCCTCTACTTTTGTTGCAATTCAAGGCATCTTTATGAAGCTTAAAGTTGAAATATTTAAATAACGCGAAAGTATAAATATCAAAGCACATAAGCATCACAAACACTTGGGTTTACATGGAAACCCCACTCACGAGGAGCAAAGAGAAACCACGGGAGAAGACCTCGATAGGGCACTAATTTCTATTTCTTCTTTTCAAATGAATAAGTGGGGGGTACACGCATATTTATAGGCCACCACTCACACAAGAAGTCTACATCTTCCAATGTGGCATTAAACCCATAATTCAATTCTCTCAACACTCCCCCTCAAGCAGGAGTATGGAATGCTCCGCTTGTAACACAAATAAACCCACTCTACACAGCAGAATAAACAACACTCTGGACTGGTTCTTGCTTGTAGGCGAAAACACGAGTTGGAGCTGTTGGATGAACTGTAGCTGGCTCTAAAGATCTGATGCTGGTGGCTCTTCGTTCAGTATCCCTAAAATTGGGTCTTCCACTAAAAACCTCGAAGGTGGATCTCCCTCTCTGGAGTCCACGAAACTGCATCTCCCACATAGAAACATAAAATGAGTCCTTCCTCTGAGGACCTAGAAACTCTGGACCTCCCAGAGTTGGGTTTCGCATGTGAAGTCCACAAGCAAAATGGACTCCCAAATGGGGGTGACTACAACAAGCTCCCATACTCCCCCTTTCTCCCATACTCGTACGGAAGAAATAATAATGATGAGGAGAAAATAAAGCAATAAAACCTGGAGAAGACTTCTCCACATCTTCTCTCAAACATAAACTTCATCATTTTTTTATTATCGTTTTTCTTTTTTTTTCAAATTTTCTCTCTGTCTTTTTCCTTTTTTTTTCTTTCTTCTTTTTTTTCTCTCCTTTTTATTTGATATACCTTTATAACCTGACAAAGTGATAAAGGAATCCTCCAAACATTTTTTTCCTAAAAAGCCTCGTTCTCACCTTAGGGTTTAGAGAATCCAACAGTCATCGCATGCACAAGGTCCACGTCTCAAGATCAACATCGCCTTCATCGCCGCTGTTCTCGTGAGATCTCCGCCTCCATCACTGATGACTTCTCCATCATGTTGGCCGCCACCACCGACCACGAAGCTCCTGCGCAGCCGCCGCCACCGCCTCAACCCTGACGACCATGACCTGAGGAGGGTCGCCAAGATCGTGATGGTGCTCGCCACCATGGGCCAGATGCGCGGCGGTCGCGACCCCTCCCCCACCAAGAGGTCCCTCATGGCAGAGGCCCATCAGATGCTCATCACCGCCTGCGAGCCCCTGAGGCCTAACGACCTCTCCACCAGCGAGGCTACCTTTGTGGGGCTCTCCCTAACATCACTAGGGCAGCGCAGCCTCGCCAACAAGTCGGTGTGCAATGCCAGGGATGACGTCGTTCAGCTTCTTCCTCTTCTCTAGCCTGATGGCGCAGGGCCTGAAGCTGGCCATCAACATCCTCAACAGCAAGTAGGCCGACAAGGCCTTCATGGCCCACATCAACTCCCACGTCGTCAAGATGGGGATGATCGTCTTTCCTGTCAAGGAGATGCTTCGCATCGAAGACTCCTTTCTCAATATCAGAGATAATGTGAAGAGATAAACAACAAAGCTCAAGATAACAAAAGAACCCAAGATCAAAAAACTGCTCTGATACCAAGTTGAAATATTTAAATAATGCGGAAGCATAAATATCAAAGCACATAAGCATCGCAAAACTCTTGGGTTTACGTGGAAACCCCACTCACGAGGAGTGGGGAGCAAACCACGGGAGAATGCCTCAATAGGGCACTGATTTGTATTTCTTCTCAAATGAATAAGTGGGGGGGTACATGCCTATTTATAGGCCACCACTCACACAAGAAGTCAACATCTTCCAATGTGGCACTAAACCCATAACTCAATTCTCTCAACACTTAATGGTGTCCAAAACTACCTTCTATGGTACCAGGCGTTCAAGATATTTGTTCGAAGACCGAAGAAACTCTATATCTTGCCTAAAATTGCCCTTAGAGTTCAATCACCTAGGGCCAATTTCAGATACCTTGAGACCATGATGGCCGCCTCCCAATGTATCCTGCGAGGTTTGTCCATAAACTAGCTTACCTTCCTAACAGCAACTGCAACGTCCAAACGTGTTACCGTCACATACAACTTACCCACCAAGCCTTTGAATTGTCTCATATCAACAAAATCGAAATCATCTTTGTAGACATGCAGATTGGAATCCATAGGTATCGAGGTTGGCTTAACACCATGCATTACCAATCTCTTGGAGAAGGTTAAGGACACACTTCCTCTAAGAAAGGATCACTCCTTCAACATTCCGGGCTACTTCTATGCCTAGAAAATACTTGAGTGGACCCAAAGTCCTTGGTAACAAAATGCTGCGGTAGAAAATTCTTAGTAGTAGAAATACCTATTGTATCATCCCCCTTCCAAGATGATGTCGTCTACATAAACCAACATCACAACTCTTCCTTATGCTATTGCTCTTACAAACAAGGAATGATCGACTACAGATCTCTTGAACCCAATCTACTCCACAACCTTGAATAACTTCTAAAACCATACTTGTGGACTCTGCTCAAGGCCATAGATAGCCTTGTGAAGCCTGCAAACCTTGGGACACTACCCTTGAGTTTCGAACCTAAGAGGATGCTACAGGTAGACTTCTTCGTCAAGATCACCATATAGAAAGGCATTATTAACATCTAATCTAACTAAACAATCACAAATATAAAAATCTGTATTGTGAGTAGCCTCGCCACATGAGAGGTGTCAAAATAATTGATCCCATAGGTCTAGGTGTATCCCTTGGCTACTAAACGAGCCTTGTATTGCTCGACTGATCCATATGGTTAATACTTGACTATGAAAACCTAGTGACATCCAGCAATCTTGGCACCCGCTAAGGGGTCAACCAGAGTCCAAATGTGCTACGACCTAAGCCCCCACCCTAGTAGAAACTCTAGTCGATTTACCAATTACCCAAAATCTGATTATTCATTGCATAAACATAAAATAATAAAAGCATTCACATCGCATCACATCACATATAAACAAGAAACAAAAAGAATAAAATTGAACTAGAAAAAATATTACTAGAATAATCATGAACATCCAATGTATGAGTATAACCTAAAGAAAATGGAACAAGCAAAGAAAGAACTATCAGAGTACTGTAGAAATCGAAATAGAAAAGAAATACCAAACTGAGAACTACGACTATAACTACTAGATTGTGGTGCTACACTCAAACTAGCACCATTAACTCCTACAGCCACAAAATTCGACTTATCTCTCCAGGACCTAAGTGCATACCCACAGAAAACGTCAGTGAATACTAAGTAGAATAGCAAAACAGCAAAAAAGAGAGAAGCTAAACAAATGCAAGAACAGAAAGAACGAGTATTATTCTCAATTATTTCAACTTATCTTTTATTAATCTCATTACTTGTGCCTTCCCATATTTTCAATCATTATCTATCCAAATCAGCTTCCTTGGAAGGCATGAGATCTTGCAGTGATATCCTAGATGATAGATTGAGCACGATTCACCCTTCAGTCAAGGAGACAACCCATGTCCACTCTATCACCCTGTTAACCACCTCGAGATCCTAGTTAACGAGGTAAAATGGAAATTACGATCCGTACGAGAGACACGTAGGAAGCTACCCCGCACTAGCACACCTCTAGTTCTTTCCACTATAGTGAGCCAATCTCTACCCCTAGTAAGTATAGCCGACTATGCTGTTGATGCCAAGCATGAGTATTATCTTTTAGTAATTATCATAATTTTCCAATTTCAACCAATCATTCTAATATCCATTTGTCATAGGAAGGATTATTTATTTATCATTTGTTTAATAAATTTTGTTTCCTCATATTTTTCACATTATTTCCACATGTACACATCAATCACCGATCTTTATTGATATTCAAGGTCATGATTCTCGACAGATTAAACAATAATGTTTATGTACTTTGAACATGCACGATCAATTTCTAATCCTCATATCCATATATATTACTTCACCAGGCTAGGTAGCCATAATCAAGCATTTAATTCCAATTAACCACCTACTAATTCAAGTACCAAAAAATCTATGAAATATAATAATAAAACTCAATAGTCAACAAGGAGACAACATATTTCGACATAGGCAAGAAAAGGACTTGAATGTGTCATAGCATATCGATATTACATGTGGGGTCAAGGCCTACCCTACCTATGGTCACTACAGAGTCATGGTGACTCCAATTCGCATGCCCAAAGTCCCTCAACACTACAAGAGGGTCCCACATAAGCTTGGGGATCCGACCAAGGTCAGACATGAGAGAAATTAGGTCAAAAACCCATAACATTAATCTAAGATTTTCCTTGAATAACATAATCCAAAAGACACAAATAAATGTATAGGAACATAGAACTTTAAGTAAGGATTCCAACGATACCTTACTTGCCAAAATCTGAGTCCAGGAAGGCCTTAAACCCATTGATAAACAAGTAGGGGGTCCTTTGAATCGACATGGATCGGCCTTGGATCGTCGGTTCATGTGAACCAGCACCCGTATTTGCTACTATGCATACACTGGTGCGCACTCATGCACATAAGCCACGTACCCACATGCACGGGGTCACGTGCTTTGCGTCAGCTTATCCTCGTACACATGCTCACACGCTTGCATTCACGCACCCTTGCGCTTGCGTGCGTGCGACCATGCGCACCGCTCCAGCTCGTCAATTAGCACCCACATGTGCCAACACATGCACACTCCTGTCGGTCGCCTCTCCTCTGCGTCGATCGTCTCCTATGGACAGCGACCACCCTTTGCGTGCGTCGACTAATGCCCATGGTTTAGTCTAGCACACGAGTCCTCTTCTCCTACGGTCTCTCTCCCTCTCTCTCTCCTCTTTCTCACACCTTCTCCCTTTCTCTCTATGTGGCACCGTCAAAGGAATATGGGTGGAAAGCGCGAACCCTAAGAGGCTATTTATAGCTTTCCACGGTGGTTAAGAATAAAAATGAAATTTTAAATTAACCTTAACTAGGTTAATTATGCTTGAATTACATGCAATGTAAATCACACGTAACTTTTGTTACGAAACTCCGATTTCCACAAAATTCGTCTCGTTAGAAAGCTCTCAACAAGGGGGAATCTAATGACACTAAAATATGACCAACGTTGACCAAAACCCATGTTTCTTCATTTTAAGGCTAGCTAACCTAATTCGCACCCGACAAATGCCAACGGGTTTGATTTGACACACTTAGTCTAGAATTGGGCTCGAATTTAGGTTTAGAGTCATAACAAATATAACCTTAAAGAGAGTTTCACCCCTAAAACTCAAGTAAAGTCATATGTGCAGAAAATGTAAATAACAGGGAGTCCATAACAACCTTAAAAGGGTATAACCTTAAAGAGGACAAAAGTAGGGTGTTAATATCATTCTTGCATGTCTGCCTCAGGTTCCTAGATTGCCTCTTCATATCTCTGGCTCTTTTAAAGGACCTGGACCAAAGGATCTTCGTTCTTTCTCAGCTTCTTGGTTGTCAGGTCCAAGGCTGCACTACTACTCCTGGTAAGTCAAGTTCTCTAGCCCTACATCTTCGTAGCTTAGAATGTGACTTGGATATGAGATGTACTTCCTCAAGTTAGAGATGTGGAGGACATCGTGGATACCAGCCAACTATAGTGATAGGGCTAGTCAATATGCAATATGACCAACCCATTCCAAGATCTGAAACGGGCCCGCAAATCTCGATGCTAACTTACCCTTCACTACGAACCGCTAGACGCCCTTCATAAGCAAAACCCTAAGAAAGACGTAATTACTGACCTCAAAGATAACTCTCTGCATCTGTGATCTACATAACTTTTCTGATGACTTTTCACTACAAGCAGCTTCTTGTGGATCTCCTCTAACACCTCTCGATTCTGACAAATCAACCTCGAACCAACCTCCCACTTTGCTCTAACCTACATCCAGCACAAAGGAGACAATTTCGCCCGTAAAGTACCTTGTAAGGAGTCATATTTATACTGGAGTGATAATTGTTATCGTACTTGAACTCACTAAGGGAAGCTGATCATCCCATGAGCCTCTCCACTTTAGAACACAAGTCTGTAGTAGATCAATCGGACACTTTGACTGCCCATCGCATCATCTAAGGGTGATATACTGTGTTGAACCTCAACTGAGTCCCTAAGGCCTACTGTAATCCTCCCCAAAACTGGGAGGTAAACCTATAATCTCTGTTTGAGATGATCACCTTGGGAACTCCATGAAGACGCACGATCTCCTGAACATATAACTCTGCTAATTGTGCAAGACCATAAGGAACTCGAATCGCCAAGAACCATGCAAGCTTCGTTAATCGGTCAATAATCACCCATATGGCATTGTGACCCCTCTAAGTGAGTGGTAGCCCAACCACCAGATCCATAATAACACTCTCCCACTTCATTCAGGCACATGAAGGGGCTGGAGCGCACCTACAGGCTTCTGATGCTCGACCTTTACTTCTTGACAAATCAAACAATGTTTGACATACTCACCAACGTCTTTCTTCATCCCATGCCACCAGAAGTCTCTCCATAGGTCATGATAATACTTCATGTGACAAATGATTAAAAGATGTTAGAATGCTTGGATGAACCAGGAAAATTGTAATACTTACTAAATGCTAGTACTCATGCCCAATATCAATGGCATGGCCAGCTATACCTTCTAAGGGTAGAGACTAACTCAGAGAGTAAGTTAGCCTCCCTACAACTCGTTTTGTTAGGCTTTTTTTTGGCCAACTAGGTAATAGGGTGTTGGGTACACATTATTGTTTCAAGAGATTGGAGTTATTGTTCTCGTACCTTATAGTGAGAAAGATCGGTCGTGTGTTAGTGCGGGTTAGCTCTTCACGTCTATCGCACGGACTGTAGTCGCCACTTTACCTCGTTAGCAAGGACCCTAAGGCAATTAACTGGGTGATAGAGCAAATAAGAGTCATCCCCTCGGCCAAAGGGATGAATCGTATGCAATTTATAATCTAGTATAAAGCAGCAAGATCTCACACCTTCCAAGAAAACTTATCTGGACAGAAAATACTTGAAAATGTGGGATGGCACAAATAATGGGATCAATAAAAGATAAATTAAAATAATTGAGAATAGTATAGTTGTTTCTATTGTTGCATTTGTTTAACTTTGCTCTCTTTTGTCGCCATTTTGCTACTCAGCATTAGCTGACGTTTTCTTTTAACTCTGTACTCAGATCCTGAAGAGATATAGCCAAACTCTGCGACTATAGGAGTTGACGATGCCGGACTAAGTGTAGTACCATAGTCTGGTAGATAGTCGTAGTTCTTAGGTTGGGATTTCTTTCCTGTTTTAATTTCTACAATACTTTGTTAGTTCTTCCGGTGCTTGTTTCATTTTCTTTAGTTTATACTCATACATTGGATGGCTATGATTATTCTAGTAATATTTTTCTAGTTCAGTTTTATTCTTGTTGTTTCATGTTTATATGTGATGTGATGCACTATAAATGCTTTTATTATTTTATGTTTATACAATTGATGATCAGATCTTAGGCAATAGGTAAATCGACTCGAGTTCCTACTAGGGTGGGGACTCGGGTTGTAATGTGCTCCTAGAGCGTAAGGTAGGCATCTCTTCATCCATAGCATGCTTGCACTGTAGATCACCAAGGGCAAGTTGATGAGTAGGAGGGATCTACACTGTAGAAAGAGCAGAGATAAACTATCAATGCTCAGGAGATAGCCAAGCCAAGGGCACATGTTGATATAAAGGATGCACAGTGCGAGATCAGGTTCCCTTCCTCAAGGCAATAGGAAGGTCAAGGTCGAACTGTTCATCATCCTGTAGGGACACAACTTCAAACGGCGCAAAGGAACTAGAAACATAAGTAGCACCAGGAGTAGAAGAGCCACCAGTCTCATTAGGTAAAGCGATTACCTCAGAAGCAGGTGATGGCATTGGCATTGGAGGAGGAGGTGGGAGGTCTTGCATCTATCTAGGTCTATGAGAGTACACCAGATGAAATTTGTGATCCTACTCTTCATTTTGTGCCACCTGCTACTCAAATCCAGGAATAGGTATAGGAATTTAGGCCTCACTCTCTGTGGAAGCCACCTCCACATGAGATCCCGCAGAATATTAAGGAATTGACTCAATAAAGGAGACATTCGCACTGACATAATGACCTCTTCCAACAAGATCATAGCATCTATATCCTTTCTGAGCCCCAGAATACCCTACAAAAATACACTTAACAGCCTTGGGTGACAATGTTTGTTGGGACCATGGACATAAACAAATGAAACACATCCAAACAACTTAAGAGAGATACTAAACAGTTCCCTATTGGGAAATAGGACAGAAGAGGGAACCCCTTCATCAAGAACAATGGAAGGCATACGATTGATCAAGTAGCATGTAGTAAGAACGGCATACCCCCAATAGGATAAGGGCACACTATGTTGGATGAGCAAGGTGCGGGCCATATCTAGGATGTGCCTGGGCTTCCTCTCAGCTATCCCATTTTGTTGAGAGGTGTAAGGGCAGCTAGTCTAGTAAATGATTCCCTAGTCGTGAAGTATCTATTGAAGCATAAAGGAGCAAAATTCTACGCCATTATTCTAAACAATTTTCACATGAGCATCGAATTAATTCTTTATTTCAACCAGGAAATTTTTAATTACAAACCTAACCTTAGACTTGGACTTCAGGAGAAACACCCAAGACAAACAGGAGAAATCGTCAACCACGACAAGATATAAACAATGACCCATATGGTCAAGAGAACAATTGGGACCCCAAACATCTAAATGCAATAACTAAAATAAGGACTCAAAAAAAAGCCCTTGCCAAGTCAGGAATGAGCTCCTTTGGTCTTCCCGAGTTGATAGGTCTCACATTGAAAATTGAAAGTAGGTGGAATTTGGGGAATGACGTCTCTCAATTTCTACAAAGGAAGGTGACCAAAGCAAATGTGCCATAAGTAGCTTGATGCTTCTCCAGATGACGTTGAGGCATGTCTAACATACGGAGTCTGCAATAAACAGTAGAACCCTCTTTCCTCACGACCACAGCCAGTCACCTACCCTGTTAGCATATCCTGAAATACAAAAGACGGCATCAAATACAGCATGGCAATGGAGTTCCTTAGTAATGCAATTGACAAAAAGTATATTCCAAGGAAAATTTAGTGCATGAAGGATGTTCGATAGCTGAATGTACGACGCTATCTAAATCTCCCCTTGTCCAATGACAAGGGAATTCCTACTGTTTACTACCACAATAATCCTTCCAGAGGTGTAGGGATTCAAGCTAGTAAATTGTTGTGCCTTCTCACAGATGCGACGAGAAGCACCAAAGTCCACCAGCCAATCTGCACCATCTCTCGATGTGTGTGAAGCAATGGCAATACCTGATGGTTGAGCAATAGCAATTGTATCACCATGTCCAGAGGTTGAAGTCTGGGACCCGAATGAGATCTGAGATATCCTCTGGACAAGGTCATCGAACTTGGCTCTTGTGTAATAGGGACAAGGTCAGGTGTCACCTCAAGTCTAGACATTAGCTGAAGGGCGCTCACAGGCTTTCCATGCTTGGTCCAACACGTGTCCCCCACATGCCCAGGTTGACCACAACAGGAGCGTTGAGACCTGGCATGCCCCTGGCCAAAGCGTCCACAACCACGACCACGAGTAGACTATCCAATTCCTCTCCCTCTACCATGAGAAGCAGCCATGGCAAAGGTATGCTCAACCTATATAGAAGGTGAAAGAGAGGCAGCAAGCCTCCTTAGTAAGTTGTAAGCCTTTTCTATCGTGGGAATCTTAGGTAATGTCAGCATCTATGACCTCTTCATAGGAACGATCTAGACCTGCCAAAAAATGACCAACCATGGTCTGTGCCCTACAAAGATTTTGCAACTCATTGGCACACATAAGGGTATAGCCATTAAGCCTCTCGAAGGCAAATTTCAAGTTGTAGTCCTAGGCAAGAGATCTCCCATCTTGCCACATGTGGGCAATCTCATGGTGAAGTTGCAGGATACGAAAAGCATTCTTGTCCTGAGAATATGTGTGTTGGAGGACTTCCCACATCTCTTTAGTCATCTTGTAATACATTATATCTGTGGCTATGCGTTGAATAACGTTATTCATGATCCACGCCCTAACCATGACATTACCCTTCTTCCAAGTAGCATATTTTCCAACCTTCTCGACGAGCTCTAACTCAAGAAGTATGTGCTCCTTATCGTAACCCTTAATCACATTAAGGATCGATTGCGCCCATAGGGCATAGTTTTTTTTTTTTAAGCAAGGGGGTCACTCGATGCCCTACACAAGCCTCGGGACATACCACCACAGACCTATGCGAGTATGAGCAAGACACGGGGTTTCAAACCCGCACACCCCCTGCAGGGAGGACCTTATGGGGATGAGCAGCACCAGCTATGTTGCCCTATTAACCCCCATAGAGCATAGTTTGACTTATCAAACTTGGTGATTGGGTCAAAGAAAGGGCTCTTGACCTCCCTCTCCATGAGTGGAGGAATCGACAACCTTGGACGTCATACCTCTCTATTGAAGACCCACACACCCTTTAATCAGATAATAGATGACTTCTCAAACCATCTAAGACCTCAAACCTTGCTCACAAGGCTGTCAGTGGTTGTAGCAACAACTCCAGCAATGTAGCAATCCTCTGGCAATGATTCGGCAACGTGTTGGTCCTTAGGTCAACCTCGATGTGGCAAGGATCGCCCCAAGGAATCTAAGGGAACCCTCAGAAGCCCTTCACAATGCAAAAGAGCAATTGAAAACCTTGATCTGATCCTCCTAGCTAACGACGGTGCTGGATTTTGAATCGATCACCGACAACAATCGGGTGGTTAGTCAGTCACCAGAGGGGGTGCGTTTGACTGGCGATGAGCCAACAACGCCCCCTCGAGAAGTTGGCAGTGATCGAAGATTCAGGTGGTGATCTGGTGAAGAACAGTGTCATTTACAAAGAAAGGGTTTGCACTCGAAGATCGTTTCTAGGGCACGAACTCCAATCAAACATGTTTGGTGGAGAAAGAAGAGTGATGAGAATTAAAGGGGTATCGGATGTCGACTTAGGACCGATGCTTTGATACCATGTAGAGAAAATTGTATTTGTTATCTATTGCTTCAAACCCTAAGACCCTAGAAAGGTGTCCAAAGGAAAAATTACAAAAATGCACTTAGGAGAAAAAAAAAACAATAACAAAACTAATGCATAGAAACAGACACAGGCATAATAGAAATAGGGACACAAACACATGGGGTACTGATAGGACAACTGTCGATTGCAGATGGGTCTATAGGTAAAGTATAAACCAGATGGCACTATTGAATGACTAAAGGTGTGATTGGTCACAAAGGGTTGTGCACAAACCTATGGGGTAGATTATTTTGAAGCTTTCTCCCATGTTGCTTGGCTTAACTCTGTTCGGCTTATTTTATCAATGGCAATGAATAAACAGTAGCCCTTATACCAGCTTAATGTCAAGAATGCCTTCCTATATAGTGACTTGCAAGAGGAAATGTATATGACCCAATCACCAAGTTACGTGGTTGAGGGGGAGAAGGTTTGCCATCTGTGGAAGGTAGTATGTGGCTTAAGAGCATGGTTTAAGAGGCTCAGTAGTGAAGTTTAAAAGATTGATTTTCTGAGAGCCACTTCTAATCATTCTGTCTTTGTTAGACGCAGAGAGTTAGGTGTTGTGATTCTAGCAATTTATGTTGACGAAATGATTCTCACAATTGATGATGTCACAAGAATTCAGGAAACCAAGGATTTCTTGCATATGACTTTTGTTACAAAAGATTTGGGCAGTCTAAGACACTTTTTGGGCATTGAAGTAGCCAGAAACTCTAATGGCATGGTTCTCTTATAGAGAAAATGTCATGAAACTCCTCGAAGAGACTAGCTAGCTTAGAGCCAAACCTTCTTTTATTCCCATTGAGTCACAGGGACAAATAAGGGAGGAAGATGATCCATTGTTTAAGGACAAGAAGTACATAAGCATTGTTAGGAAGCTACTATATGTTACTATTAGCAAACCTGATATTAGCTTTGCAGTCAACAAAGAAAACTAATTTATGGCGAACCCATGCTATAGTCACTGGCATGTGATTTGCCTTATCTTGAACTTGAAGTACCATAAGGGTAATCCTAGAAAAGGCCTATATATAAGGAATAATGGACATGTGGACCTGCATGCTTATTCTGATACAAACTACACAGAATCTACAGAGTACAGAGGACAGGAAATCCACTACTGGATATGCTACTTTCCTTGGTGGTAATCCTGTCACTTAGAGGAACAAGAAGTAGACTATGATTGCTTAGTCTAGTTTTAGGCTAAATACCACGCCTTTACACATACAACTTGCGAGATTATATGGATGGTGCATTTCCTAGTTGATCTAGGGATCAAAGTTTCTTTTCTTGTTCCTATATTTTGTGATAATCAATTAGCTACATTCATAACCTCAAATCCAATCTTCCACGAGTGCACCAAGCATATTGAAGTTGATTGTCATTTTGTGAGAAACATAGTTATTGAAGGAAAGATTAGCTCTCCTACTACTTTTCTAAGCAATAGGTGGCTAACATTTTTACAAAAGCACTCCTGTGAAAGCATCATGATTATTTATATAACAAGCTAGGTATGATTGATACATATGCTCCACCTTGAGAGTGTGTTAGAGTATGTTGTGTTTGGGGTGTTCTTTCATATTTGTTATTTTCTTAAGGGTCTTCCATGTACTTTACCCATTAGCCTCTCTATATAAAGAGACTAAGGTTTCTTGGAATAGTTAAAAAAATACATCATTTTTCTTTTCAACAAACAAAATTCCTTTCTTTTGAATTTCCTAAAATTAATTATGCATGTAGAAAAGAAAATAAAAGAATACCATGGATAGAGAGTTATGTTTGCCATATACAGTAGGGATCAATCTGAAGATAATGCAATCCACAGAAGGTGAGGAGCTTTGAACTTGCTAGTTTTTGCAACAAAATTATTTGGTAAGTCAACAAAAATTGACATAATTGAAAAAACCAAGCTCAAAAAACAGAGAAATCCAGACAATCTTACATACTTTATTGCTGTAGAAAAATCAATTAAGAAATTTAAAGGCAACATCCTTACATTTAAGATGGTGATTAGCTGATAGGAACTTCAATCTAGAATTAACTCATTTTCTCTCAAATTTAGCATTACAAGAGGGACACTGAGATGAAACCCATGCGTAAATTTTGAAATTGATAATTTAGCCTTGGAAAAGAAAAACAAAAGAAAGAAAATAGTGTAATTTTTAATTTAAGGAGAAAAATAGGAACAAGTGTTGACATTGAGACCAGAACCATTATGCTTTGGGGTCGGAATAGTAACCCTTTTCCAGAGTTTCAGGTTTTGACCAACGCTCAAAAATACTTGAAATAAAAAAAATGCAGAGCAACACAGAATATTCAAAATCTATGAGGTCGTATAACGAAAATTCCTCAATTAGTTACTTAGCATGTTGACATTAAGATGAGAATCCGTATTTGATCTGAAGACATGGAAAGGTCTCGTAAGAGATTTCGACTAAGGCTGACGCTGCCATATTTGTATTAAAGAATCAATGTGACAGCCAAATATATTAGAAAACTGACACATGACAGCTGGATATTCTCCTTTAAGTGATCATTTTTTCAAATCCGGCGATTTTCTCACTATTTATCCTTCTATTTATTTTTCTTTCCAGAAGCTACTGTATTCATGGTAGACAACTCTAAGAATTAATAGATTTTGCTTTGTCGAGAGCAACTACAATACAAAGCAGCATCGGTATATGAGGCCACAAATACCCAGTTCCACTGTTTCAACATCAACCAGAAGAAATCACTAAATCATCGGGAACAAATTGAACAAGTTGAAAGCAAGAAAAGACAAACATTTCTTTAGAAGATTCCAAAGATACCCACGATATCGGATGAAATTGTGGATGAATTCTTCAAAATATTTTGGATGATTGAAAAGAAATGCCTATCAAACTGGACTTTACTTGATATTCTGGAGCGGGGATGAACTACAACTACGTTTGAGAAATAGCAGTGAGATTCAACTAACGCAGCAGGAGACAGAAGCCTTATGGAACAGAAATACGAAGAAATCTTAAGGAGACATTTCCAATGTGCTGGATCATGAGCATCCAGAAATAAAGAGGCATTGCCTCTCTGAGTGGAAGCCACTCACAGCTAAGATCTGCTGGGAAAAATAAAGTGGAAAGAATACATTTTTCTCAAACCTTCAGATCTGAGAGTTTCACAACACACATTGCAACAAGATCCCAAGAACAAGAGATCAGAAACCAACAGAAGCTGAATTGAGTGAAAAGGCTCAATTTTTTTGGTTCCCCAAAGCTCAGATACCAAAACCCAAAAACACAAAAACCTTCTCGGCAAATCGAACAGGAAAAAACAGACCCTAAATCACCAGATTCCAAAAAGGAAGAGTACACCATAAACAATCCCCGCAACTTCCCCCACCCAAAACCAGACCACCCACCAGTTGAGTGAGATCTAAACTTCCCATTACCCAAAAAGATGAGATCTTTGACAAGACGTCGGCAAGAAGGACTCACATTTCTCTCCCCTACTCTTTCCTTTCGACACCATCATGCCGAGCCAAAGGTGCCGCCTTTCCACCTGTTCTTGCCAAAGCTCCTCCCTTTCCCACTTGGGTCTTCTCCAGATCAACCCCGAGGCCTCCCTCTCCTCTTCTTCTCTGCCCCCTATGGCTTTGGATGTGCTCGAGGTTTGGGGGGCGGCGCAGTAAAGTCCTACTTTGGTTATTTATTCCTCCACCTTTCACATTCCGAAACCTTCCCTTTTACTATGTAAGTTGTGGGATAACGCCAGACAACACCACAGCGGCCCCTAAATCCAACACAGTTGCCCATTACGTACTTCCCTGGTCGTGTGTCAAAATTCCCACCGTGGTTTCAAGTCCCGAACTCCACCCAACAACCAAAGGGGAGCACCAATGGGAGTCCACCGCTGGCGCTTCCTCTTGATTTGATAAAAAAGTTCGGGGATTATTATAATTGTTTTTGAAAAGGGAACATTGCATAGGCCCCTTCCAGTTAGTGTTCATGTCCTCCTTCGGCCTCAATGGCAAGTATACTTTCCTGGTTTGAACGTTATCCAGATATTTTATTGATTGGTTAAGCTTGATGAGATGTAAGATCAAGCCTTCTGTTTTGTATGGTTTTTCAGAATTAGTGGCTTGTCTCACGAAAATGTCTTTCGCAAATTTGGCAATAATATGACTTGGAGGCAAGAAGAAAGAGCCTGAGCGTAATTATTTTTGTTTATTCAAATGAAATTCACAAACACCATTAAGGAAAATCAATGACATTGGGAAATGTTTGGTATGCAATTAGATGGAAATGCATGTATCTTCTCATTTTAACATACACTTGCCTAGGATCATCCACATGGACAGAAGATTTTCTTGTTAGCAATGCTACCACTAGCATAGAAGTAAGAAAGAATTAAGGTACATCATTTATTTTGTGCATTATACCCCGACACATTTTGGCACACTCTCGACTTGGTTTTGAGTTATCATTGGTTTTTGGGACATTTGTTTTTAGGACTTAACTAATGTTAAGTTAATTTCACGTTGGCTGCACAACGGGATCCAATTGCGATCTCTATCATGCTTTCATGAGGAAATGCTACCCGTCAACCTGTGTTGCCCCCCTTCTATCACTGCCCCCTCACCTCTTCCCTCCTTCGCCCATCTTCCCTACACAACCTCCTCCTTCCACCAATGGCTGCACTCATCAAGTCGATTACCGCACGTTGATTGCTTTAATGTGCACCCCCTCGATTTTTTGGTTCCATCGTCAAGCTTGTTGCCCAACAAATCGATGTGGCCATAGGTTCTTGAAGCACAGGTTGTCAATGATTGGTTGGTCTCAAGAAGCCAATCATCCTTTATCCTTCTTCACCAAAGACAAAGGGCCATTTCAACGTCCCTCCCTTCATCTCAACATTAGGTGACAACGAAAATATGCGGTTTGTTAATTAGGTAATTTAGTGTCGTTGCAATGCGTAAATCCGCTTTCGCTTTTAAATTTATGAGATTTAGATAATAGGGTATCTAGGGTCGTCTAAGGAGACAAGTTTGCAAAAATTAAATCTCTTGCTTGGAATATAAATCTCAACTTTTTTTAATCTTTTTTCAATATATCATTTTTATGTTTTTGAAATTAAGGCAGCATGCGAAGTTGTTGGCGGGAAAAAAAATACTACACCTACTATGCTAATCTAAGTGACAAAAATTATCCTCTTTCTAAGCTCAACTTAGGCGCGTGGAGGCCTAGGTTAATTAGAAAGGAGGAGTGCAACTATATTAAAGACAAAGCAAGGTAATGCAAAAAGAAAGAGTGCAACAAGAAATTAAGGCAACTTCTTTTTTTATACTAAAGAAATTTGTCTACTAGTAGATGAATGCTTCTACAAAAAAAAATAAATTGAAAACAAAATAAAGGCAAATCCTTTAGATGATGATGGTGATGAAGAGGATGAAGCTCTTCTTACTCCAAGCCTGGTAGCTTTCTGGGCTTGAAAAGAAGATCTTCAGCTCCTTCCTTTTATAGCTCCACCAAGGTGATGTCCTCCAAAGCAAGTCCTAAGGGGGCGAGTCCTAAGCTTTTCTCCAAGGGTGGACGTCCACCCTAGGTCCTTCTCCTTTGCCTGGCCGTCCTCCTTGAAGTAAAAAAGTCCTCCTCTTTGGCGTGGCCCAAGTTGAAGAGAGTGGGGAGAAGAAGGCACTAAAGGGGCTGGTGATGTGCCCCTTTAATCTTCTTCTCTACTCCTTCTTCTTGGCCATAGGTGTAGGTAGGTATAGGTAGAAAAATACATTAATGGAGGATGAAGAAAATGTGGGAAGTTAGGTGGGTATATATAGTGTAGGAAGGGGGTATAGGTGGCTCTTGGAATGGATGACTAGGATAGAATATGGGGGGTAGTTGGGGATCCTAGGGCTAAGGATAAGTGGCGCCACCTAAGAGGTGCTAAGGGAGGTAGTTAAGGCTTTGGTGCCCTTTAGAATTGGCGCCAAAATGGGCCTTCTAGAAGGCCATTAGGTGGTGCCACCTTAGGGTTCTAGAAGGGAGGTATGTGGATGGCTAGGATGGGTTATGTGGGTAGGTGTAGGGTGGATAAAGGGGCTGAAAGTTGGCGCCAAAAGGGAGGTGGTTAGGGTTAGTTTTGGTGCCAACTTTTGGTGTCTTTTGGTAGTTAGTTGAGGGGTGAAAGGTGGTGAAGAGGTGGTGAAGAGGTTGGTATGGAGCTACTCTAACTGGCTTAGCTTGCTAGTTCTTTGTTAGCTGCTAAGCCAAGTTAAAGTGAGCTGGCTTCTACCATAATGAGCTGAGGTGAGCTGGGTCTGGTACTCCCAGGGAGGATCAAGTTGGTTGAGGCAGCTAAGGTAGCTTAGCTCAACTGAGTTGCTAAGCTGAGTCCCCGGGAGCTAGACTTAAGCTTCCTGAGCTGGGATGAGTTCTTCAGCTGGCTGGAGTTGAGTGGAGCTGGATGTAGCTAGATCTGAGCTGGGGTGAAATCCAGTCAACTCAGCTGAGCTAGCTAGAGCTCCCTGTGGACTTGTGGGAGCTAAAATGAGCTAGACTCAACTAGGTTGAGTTGGATCTGAGCTGACTTGAGCTAAGGTGAGCTAGGATGAACTCTCTTGAGTTGCCATTCAGCTGAGATTAGTTGAATGGAGCTGAGATGAGCTACCCTAGTTCAAGTGAGCTAGGTTCCAGCTGTGGTGAGCTGAATCAAGCTGAGTTCCAGCTAGTCTGAGCTTCTCCTTCACCATTTGCTTTCTTAAGTGCTAGGGTTTTAGAGATCTATATATCTGTTCATCCCTAACACTCACAAAAACATATCAAAAAGACAATAAAAAATGCAATGCATGCCTAACCTAATTTATGCCTAAATGTAGTCCAAAAATCCGTTTGCGGAGTAAAATTCTAGGAGCTAGGTTTGTTTTAATGTATAAGCATGATGATAAACTGGTGTTTATCATTAGGTTTTATGTTTAGCTCGATCTAAGATTAGGATTTTTATGTTGAATTGAGCCACAGTTCTAGGATAGGGGTAGAGTTTTCTCCTTCTAGATCGAGAGTAGGGTTAGGGATGAGATATAGAACTTGAATTAGGGGCAGAGTCAGTTCTTGGAGTAATTGCTTATTTAATTTGGTTGTTCGATTAAGTCAATCTAATTTAACAGTACGGTTTCTTTTTACTGTGGTCTTACGTGTGATTAAGCTTTCCATCATGTGTTTACACTTTTCCTTGCAATCTTTGTCTAGGGTTCATTGTTTTGAATAGAATTTATATTTAGGGCATGGGATTTCTATGTAATAATCTCCCTTCCAATAATCATTGTGGTTGTTGTTCTAATTATGTGACTATTTGTTGATAAACTAAAATCTGGATAATTCATGTCAATTTGATTTCCAGTTTCTTAGTCCTATCCAATCTTACTTTCTGCATGCTGCATCAGCTGATGTATATTTTTCCCTATTTGGCATCCATACAAACATGATGTGCCTCTAGTCAAGTTAAGCGGATTCCTCCAATAAATTATCTTCAATATCATTGACTCTTTCCTCCAATAAATGAATGTATGCTATTCATTATATAAATAATTGGAAGGATTATGTCATGTGGAAATGCTTGTTTGCTCCATTTGTTAAGGTTGACAAAGGGCAAATTAGCGTTTAACCAATTATTACCTAATCAAAGTGACATTGGGAGGACTACTCAAGCCATAAGGCCCTTTTATAATGGATGTTTGGTAGATCCATCCAATTTGAGCAAGCTTCCAGTTATGATGATCGATCCAAGAATTGGGTATTGTATTGTATACATACATATTTTATCATAATTATTTGTATAAATAAATATTATTTCCATGTATTATTTTTTAGTAGATGTATGATATTTTGATTTGTATTTTAGTATAGCTACAAGTTGGTGAACTAAATAAAAATCATCATCAAATGGTGGCATTTTAGTCACTTCATCGTATTTTAACTAACTCACCCCTATACAATCACCACTTATTCCCCCTTTCTTATCCCACCAAACAACAAACAAAGAGGGACATGCTCTACTTATACCATTGTTTAATACCATGTCCATCCAAACACAAAATGCAACTTATCCCTTTGTTATCCCTTTTTGCCTATCCCTCAAAACAAAAGCTACGTGAGGCTTTGTTTGATGTGATTTTAAAAAAGGATTTTATCTTACATGATAGTTATAATTGCTACAGTGTATGAATAGTACAGAAACTTTATTTTCCACCCATCACATTTACTATTCACCAGTTATATATACCTCCACTAATTCACTCACATCCATCACATCTACCTCTTACTAATTCACTCCTAATATGTATAAAAATAAAAATCAATAATAACATATTAACTCAACTATCACATCCACACCTACTAACCGTTCTTTTATCAATCCACTTATCCCTCTTCAAGACTTTTTAAACTTTACCTAATTTTAAACTTTAAACCTCTATCAAATAGGACCTGAAGGTGTGGATGAGAGTCATTTCTACCATCCAAATGAAAAGTCATATTAGGGGATTTAAGAGAATAAATCATAAAAAAAGGGTTAATAGAAAAATATGCATCTTCAATCTTGCTTTCAAAGGGGGTTGGTGATGACAATTCAATGAGGGTGTTAATGCTACTTAGTTTTCATGGAGGGCATGTAGGAAAATATCCTAGTCGAGAACTAAAATTTACATAAGGGTAAAGAGCTCTGGGTTCTTTGGCTCTTTCCCAATGAGAGAAGAAGGTTTTATGCAATCGAGCAAGTGACGAGCTGTGAATCATCAAAACAGAAAGCGGATAGATCAAAGTTGGGATGTTGGTGATTTCGAGATTGGGTCCTATTTGCGCAGATGATTTGATACCAAGAGTAGGTAGATTTGGGAAGAGATGACAAAGGTAGAGTCCTCCGTTGTACATGTGGCCATGTGGGTTCCAATCATTGGAAAGCATCTGTTGATGGGACGCATTTGCTAATTAACAAGAAATTCTTGCATGATTGAGTTTGTCCTGCGGATTCTTTAAAGCCCGACTTTTCGATAATCTTTTCAAAGTAGTAGTCCAATCATAGTAATGCCGATGTCCGCCAAAAAAAAAAAAAACATCAGAGTAGTGCCAATGGAACGTCCTAACTTAGGTTGCTGTTGATACAATAGATAGTGAGTATTTGTAAACGAGGAGACCTAATCAACACTTTTCATGTAGGGGGAGTATTGGGTTGGAATGATCAGATTCCAATCTGAATCCGATCTGAAGCCTGACTCAATCTAAGTCCAAAGATTATATGGGTCGAACACGACCCTTAATATTTTTAAAAATTAAGTTTAGGCTCGACCCGATTCGAACCTAAAAAAATCCAAATAGATTCATTGAATCCGTTTATTTATAATTTTGTGGTGTTATTTTGTGACATGTAATTTTATATATATAAATTTTAAATCACGATTTTTAAACACGGATGTCAAATAGTTTGAAAATTTGATATGTTTTTTTTTATATAATTTATTTAATGTAAAATAATTATTATAGATTAAAAAAAAGATAAATTTTGTCTTTCAAAATTTCATTTGATAAATGAATATAATCTAAAGTCATAAGATAACGTGCTTAATTGAGTTATATTTTATTCATAGTAGTATCTATGAAGTTGTAAGATTATTACAAAAGTATTGCTACATTTCAAAATTATTATGATTATACACATCCAATCTCAACTTTAAATTGGATCTTAACGAACTTAACTGGTTCTTACTTAAATAATAATAAAAAATTAACTTAGTAGACTTAGGTATATCTTACTTAAAAATCAATGAAAATAGATCTTAATAAATTTTTTAGACTTTAACGAACTTTTCTAACCCCGACCAGAAAATCCAACTCAAACAAAAAAATCAAATCCAACTCGACCCTAGGCCTATAAACATGGGCTTTGGGCTAGGCCCGAACCTTGATTTGATAAAAATTTCAGACCTTGGATCTAACCTAAGACATAAAAAATAAAATAGAATTTCTTAAATTTAATCGGGCAAGGTCGGATCCGACCCAATACTCCACCCTATTCTCAAGTGTGGTATTTATAGATGTGGCAATACAACATCAAGGTTGGCAGCCTTTGAGGAGAGGCATCGATTTCCTCAACATTATAGGAATACCACACACGCGCAAACAGGGTATGATAATGTCAAAAATTACACAACTGCCCTAACACACTAACAGTCGTTTCTCTTTTAGATTTAGATTAGATCATTTAGTCAGGAAACTAACAAGTTAAAGGGAAAAGAGAATTCACAACCTGAACAAACTCTAAAAAAGCCAACAATTTTGATACCGTTTCATTTGATTGTATATAAATAAGAGGTTACTAAAGTCCATTGAGACAAACTTGTTTCCCCAGAGACATTGTAAATACTTTTGCTATGAAGAAGGCTATGATGATAAATATTCCATCTTTCCACTTCTTGCCAGAGTTAACCAATCCTCTTTGGATAATTCCTCCCCGTTTCCCTATTAAAGGAGAGTACTTGAGATGTTAAGATATTGTGCAAGGAGGAAAAATTAGGACACTCTACCTTTACTTAATTACAAATTACAAATTGCAAATTGCAAATTGCAAATCTTCTATTTACAATTTTCAAGTACAAATAAGATTATAGTACTTGCTCCACCACATGCTCATGAAATCTAAATCCTAGAACACAACTCAAAATGTTCTTCATGGCTTCACCTTATCCTAACCTTCTTAATCCCAATCGAGCAAAACAAATATTTCATGAGCTGACACCAGTCCCCATACTCCCCTTGTGAAACCCAACATGAATCTTGAAAACTAGGGTAGGAGTTCATGGTGGTGAAATCCCATGATTGTCATCCACATGATTGAAGGACTCCGTGGTGGAAGCCAACCATAGTCCTCACCCACGTTGGACTTAGGTCCTGTTTGTAGGGGTGTATTACGTCATTTATGTTATATTTGAGTCTTTTAATATGGGATTACAATAATTTTGGAATAGAGTTTTAAACTCTGGGATTATCTAATTCGAGGGGAGATAATAGGATGAATTTATCTTGGGATTCACTATTATAGAAAGCGTAGTTTGCAACGATTTATTAAGGATGATTTTATAACTGTCACTAATGGATGCCCATAGGGAAGGTTATCTAACAAATCGTTGCCTAAAGCCTTCTCCCTCCTCTCCCTAACCAGACTTAACTAAGGATAAGATTTAGCGACGATTTTACAAATAACCATCGTGAATGATTATCGGGGAGCACGGGTTTTTTGTGCGTCATACATGAATTAATTGGGGATCGGCGATGGTGTTTTTGAAACCATCACCTTCATGGAAAAGTGCGCCTCTCCAAATTTTGATGTCCGTGCAAAAAATAAGTTAAATTCAATTAGCAACGGTTATGGGTAAAATATCTTCAAGTGTGCCCCCATAATGGCATTTGGCGACCATTTTGGCAACGATTTCAAGAAAACTGTCACCGAATCTCGAGATATTTTCCACAACGCGATTGACCTTCTCTTCTCCAGCTCTCTTCTTCTCTATTCTTCTCCGATCCACATGCCACTACTGACCTTCTCCACAACCTCCTTGTGCCATCGATCGCGTTGTCGTCGCCATCACACCCCCTCCTCCTGTGCCCTCGAGCTCCTCCACCGATATCGCCTCCTCCTTCACGTCGACCTTGCCACATCGCTACTACCCCCTCCCCCACATTCGCATTGCCGCCCCCCTCTCCCTCCCCTCCCTCCACTTGCCCCTTGCCCTTTTGTCTTTTTTAAAATTAGATTTATTTAGTAGTAAATTTTGCATGTAAATTATTCAATTTATTCAATATTGTTGGCATGCAATTTATTAAAATTTACATCTAATATGATTCATTTTAAGAAATTTGGATGTAATTAAATAAATTTTGTTACCTGTTATAAGTTATTTCATGTAATTATGTTATTTTTAGAATTAAATTTTCCTGTTAGATTAGGTTATTTTTGTTCTTTAATTTAAAAGTGGGGTATGCCCACAATTTAAATTTGTTAATGTTAAATTTATTATGTTACATGTGAGGTGTGCCCACATGTTATACATGATTTATAATGGAAACTCTGCCAAAATTTATTCAGCTCTGAGTTTACTGATGTGCATATATCTGATTAACCTAAAATGTCTATTAATGCAAGTTCTTAGTGTCACATTAATATCATATATTGTAAATAGTGCATAGCATGCATAATCATGCATTTAGATCAAGTTGTATAAATTGTATAGTAATTATCTCATTTTTACGATGAGGGACAGGGTGACTTTTTATCAGGGCCTCGAATCGAAGATCCAATTGTACGGATCTGATCAGGGCGATGATTGGAGTTCAATGACTCCAAGATCGCCCTAATCGGACATCCGTAGCACCAGATAGAGACCGAGGAACCCTAAAGAGCAAGGGCCGAGATGGTGTTAATCCGCACCTCAGACGACAAATCCGACCGCACAGATGGGTTCGGATTAACGATCGCAGCTTAATTGTACGAAAATCGATCCAATCCGACACCCATGGCACCATCTACATAACTCGGAAGATGGATGGCCTATGTTGAGCGAGAGAATCTACGCTAACGTGTTTGGTTTTGGAAAACCCGTCGTTGTAGTTCGAAAGCGAAGGATTCGTGTTCAACAAATAAAATTTATACCGAAATAAGAATTCCGGGTCGAACACAGGGAGGCGAACGTTTGATTTAAAAACTTCGCGTTTCTTTTTATTTTGTCACGAAGAAATTTAATTTAAACTATCTAAGTATCTACAGCGAATAAAAGAGAGAGAGGGAGTAAGAGAGAGAGAAAGAATACTACACATGGAAATTAAAATGAGATGTAGAATAGACAAGGAATCATAAAAGAGTTCATTCGTTACAACTAGAAAATATAAAACAATTACTCTAGAAAGCATTAAAAGAATGGAGGGAGAAATGTCCTCCTCGACGATCGCTCGGAGGACGAATAGACTACTCTTAGAAAGCAGTAAATCTATACTAGAAAGCAGTAAAAAGAATAGGGAGAGAGAAATCCTCCTCGACGGTCGCTTGGAGGACGAGCCGGACGGGACGACGCCTGGACGAAGGAGAACGAAGCGGGACGAAGGAGGACGAAGCAGAAGAACGGGAACGAAGCAGCACGCCGTCGTCGTCGCGGGATCCACTTCCGAAGGGGGACGAAAATTTGGACTTTATCTCGCGAGAAGCATCCCGGGTGTGGGACAAGCTTCTCTTGAGCTTTGGAGAGGTAGAGAGGAGAAGGAAGGGATGAAAATTTCGTATGGAGGGGGTCTCCTTTTATAGTTGCAAGGAGTGGGGGCAAAATGGACATTACATCTTCAAAATAATAAATAAGGGGTCTTTAGTGACGGATAAAACCGTCGCTAAAGCCCCGCCGTCGCCGTCGCCGCCGCGCCACGCGCGCCCGCTCGGCTGGCCTGCGCGCGTAACGCAGACGCACGTCCGCGTCGTCTCAGCCGTCCGATCGCGAGATCGGACGGCTTAGATCGCGCCCGCGCCCGCTGCCGAGCGCGCCGCCCGCTTGCGATCGCGCGCCCACCAGAGCGTCTAATTGCGCGTCGGCGCTATCGGGCGCGCGCGGCCGTTGGATCTTCATCCGACGCTCGTGCGCGCCCGCTCGCCCGCGCCTTCGACCCCCCTCTCCGCGGCTCGAACCCGCGACCTCCGCTTCGCCCGCAGCTGCGTAGCCGCTGCGCTACGCGGCGAAATGGTCGCGCGGACGTTTTTAAACGCGCGCGACCGCAGCCGTTGGATCGAGATCCAACGGCGGAGAGGAGACGTTGCGCGATCTTCACAGGACTCCTGCGGCCGATTGGGCGGCTGGGATGGCGCCACGTGGCGCCATCTTGGCCGTCCATCTTCTGGAAGTTGTAGATGGTGCCACGGATGTCGGATTGACTCGATTTTTGTGTCGTTCGGCTGCGATCGTCGATCCGAATTCATCCGTGTGGTCGGATTTTCCATCTGAAGTGCGGATTTACACCATCCTGGCCCTTGATCTTCTAGGGTTCCCCGGTCTCTATCTGATGCTACGGATGCCTGATTAGGGCGATCTTGGAGTCGTTGAACTCCAATCGTCGCCCTGATCATATCCATACGGTTGGATCTTTGATCCGAGGCCCCGATAAAATATTTGCCCTGTCCAAGCACATAAAAGGAGACAATTAACCTCCATTTTATTCAAACTACTCTAAATGCAAGATGATGCATGTAATGCAATATTTATATCATGAAATGCAATCTTATGCTTAAGAACATGCATAAATAGACATTTTAAGTAGTGTAAATGTGTTTACATCAGCCTAGATGGTGCCATATGGCACCATCATAGCCGCCCAACACCAGCCGCAACTCTCCTTCACCTGCTCGACAAATCTCAGCCGTTGGATGCCCATCCAATGGTCGAGATCGTGCCACGCCACCGCTCATCCAACGCTCTCATCTTCTGAAGGTGCATGCTATGTTTGATCTCGACCATTGGATGAAGATCCACCAGCCGAGATCAACAATGCGCAAAACACGCCGCGTGACACAATGCTACGCATAGCGCAGCGGTCGAGCGCGCTACGTGAGTGCACGACGCGCGATAGAGCCCACATCCGCAACGCGTGGGCACGCAATTAGAGCCGCGCAATGCAGATCCAGCAGTGGAGATTGAGCGATAGCACCCACACGCGATCAGACGTGCGACACTTACGTGTGATCGCACGCAGGCGCCTGGCCCGGGCGTAGCCACTTTAAGTCGTCCGATCTCTTGATCGGATGGCTGAGAGCGTGCGAACGTGCGCATGCGTTGAAGGATGCGAAGGCGAGGGGGCGTGCGAGCGGCAGGCACGTCAGCCATGTTCAGGCCTTTAGTGACGGATAAATCCGTCACTAAAGGTCTTGAATTAATGTTTTTCAAGTTGTAATGTCCAAAATGCCCCCACTCCTTGCAACTATAAAAGGAGACCCCCACCATGCGAATTTCTCATCCCTTCCTTCTCTTCTCTCCCTCTCTAAAGCTCAAGAGAAGCTTGTTCCACACTCGGGATGCTCGTCAAGAGCTAAAACCAAGTTTTCGCCCCCGTTCCGGAAGCGAATCCCGCGTCGATGGTGACGTACTGCCTCGTTCCCATTCCTCCTGCTTCGACCTCCTTCTTCCCACTCTGTTCCTCATCTTCCAGGCATTGTCTCGTCCGGTTCGTCCTCCAAGCGATTGTCGAGGAGGATAACTTCTCTCTCCCATTCTTTTTCCTACTTTCTAGAGTGAAATTTTCCTGTTTTCTAGTTGTAATAATTTCTAGCTTTCTAGTGTAATCTTTTCTCTTTCTTAGTTTTAAAAGCATTTTGCAATATCAAGTGAATGTTTTTCCTTTCTTCTCTCTCTTATTGTTTATATTGATTTCATTTTATTGTGATTATTGTGCTCTTTAAACAAAAACAAAAAAAAAATATAATTGCGAATTTTGATCGATGTAGCCTCCCTGAGTTCAAACCGTGATTTCTTTATAGATTTTTCGGTATAAATTTTATTTGTTGAACGGATTTCTTCGCTACTCGAACTACAATGAAAGATTTTCAAAACCAACTCCGATAGCGTAGTCATTTGATGTTCAACATTTTGGTGCCATTGCCGGGGAGGCAAAGATTTTCCGATCTTTTCACATTTCACGCATTTTACTGTCTTCTAACTTGTTTTTATCTCATGTCTATTATTTTGCAGATATCTCTATTAGGGAATCGTCAAGCGGTAGATCGGAGTAAAGTACAGTTGAAGACGACTATAAGTGCTCCCAATTCTTTCCCCTTCCATAGATTTCATTTCATCACATTAAATTCAAATTCCAATTAACCTAGGTGTTTGCATAAATCCTAGGATTAGTTTGATTGTTTGAATTTCCACCCACATTTGTTTCACCCTCGCATATAAAAAAAATAAAAAGATATTTTTGTGGGGTAATTCAACATACACACAACATACACCCGCATTCAAGGCACTTAACCTAATTGATTTTCTTCTACTCAACCGGATTCTGATTTATAGAACCGGTACACACAAATCAACACATAAAAGAGTAGAAATCATTCTACGTTAATCATTTTTGTGTGCCAACTCAGTGGTGTAATTGTGGCAAATTGTTTGAGTTGTTTGGGCCGCATCACTCAACCAACAATAAACTCACCAAGTATCTTCCTTTTAGGGTTTTCAATCTAGGTTCATACCAGGCACTCCACTTTATTTCTGATTTTTAAAGGAAAGCAATCTTCACCCGTGCTTGAAAACCTAGCTTGCCTCAAACTTGATTGAAATCAACCTAATTCTAAACCCTACAAGCCACTTAAGCAAGATTTGAATATTAAAATCTACTCATCACAAATAATCTTGCTTGAAAACCCTAGTTGTGCACGCACTTACACATACTTAATTGATCATTAAGGGCAGAACCCATTTTAAGGGTCCACCACATTCCACAAGCACTACAATCCCAGGCCTCAATAAAATCAAGTAGAAGTTGGCCTTAAGGACTGATTCGCTCTTTAGGACCTAGTCTGAGATTGTTTACGATTAACTTGCTTGTACTGATCAATTTGATGTCAAGTTAGGGGAGTAGCGTCAAACAACTGCAGTTGGGGGGTACATTAGGAACCGGAGGCGCAAGCCAAAGGAAGAACCTTCTCCCCAATCCCTCCTTCTAACTGGTTGGATTAAGCAGACACAAGTAGAGTAAATCGTTTATAATCTTAAGGCGGGTTCTGAGAGTCTGTAGATCCTTAGGCTACCCCACTTAAGGACAGGCTTGTTTTGTTGTGCTGCAAGGTTCTTATCCTCAGTCCTTCCGACCTTTTCCTAGTTTATGCTGTGAAGAAAGTCATTGAATCCCCAATTGGAAGGACCATTAGATTATTCTAGGAGGCATAGATTAGATTTTGGCCAAATTGATCCCATGGTTGATCAACAGCCTCCTCTGCCCTAGGATCCACGGGAGGTATTTCGAAGGTTGTTGGAACAAATGCAGAGAATGCAAGAATGGTTCCAGAGAATGCATGGCGCTCAGCCCTTGAAGGATTTTTATGATCCTACAAATTACAGGGAACGTCCCGACATCTAGATTCATGTTGGAGACATAGAAATCAAGCCCCAGGTGTTAAGCCTGATCAAATATTTCCATGGGCTTGTCTCCGAAGACCCGTTTCAGCACTTGGAGGACTTGACCACTTTGGTCCAGACCACCAAGGCGCGAAACGTGAATGAGGAGCAAATGATCATGAGGCTCTTCCCTCACTCTCTTAGGGATAAAGTCGCTCATTGGTACAGGACTTTAGAGAGACCAATTGCAACTTGGAATGAGTTGAAATCAACCTTTCTGAAGAAATTCTTCCCTGTCGGACGTACCAATGCTTTGAGACAGGCAATTACTGCCTTTACCCAGCGACCGGGGAGCAGTTTCATGTTGCCTAGGAGCGATTCTAGGACTTATTACGGAGGTGTCCACACCACAAGGTGCCAAAATGGCAACTCGTGCAGATTTTCTACCACAGGTTGACTGAGCAACTTAGAAATCACGTGGACGCTTCTTGCGGAGGCAATTTCCTTAACAAAGACACAGATAGCGCGCACGATTTGTTTGAGGAGATGAGCGAGAATTCGATCAATCATGCCTCCATGGATACTTTTAACCGGTCCCAGCAACCCAGATCGAATGTTAATGCAGTCCATGACTCTCATTCATTCGATATGAAATTGATTTGTAATAAACTTGATAAGGTGGACTTGGTTGCTAAGAGAATGGAGGAGTGGATGGCTGGAAATTCAATGAACAACTCTTGATCCACTCAATCCCAGAATTTAGGATTCCATTCATCACAAGCTCCTTCTGGACGGAGTCCGTGAATCAACTTGATGTGGCTCAACCTGCGAGCCAGCATTATTTGGAACCCCATGGATTCCAAACTGGGGCCTTTGATCCCAGTTTCTCTAATCCTTCCCTTTCTTTCTCTCCATCCTCACCCTATGAGGATGTTTATGCTGTACAGGAGAATGTTAGATCCAACCCCTACTCCAATGCTTATAATCCGGGTTGGAGAAACCACCCTAACTTCTCCTGGAAAAACCTGGGGCAGCAAACCCAATTCCGACCCAACAACTATGCTCCACAACGACCAATGGATCAGGGTCATGTTTATACTCAGTTGCCCCCGAATCAGGTTAATCAGCTAGCTTGGAACGCCCGTCAACCTGTAGGGCAGGCTGATTTGAACCGACAGATGGTAGAGATGCAAGGATCTATGCTCCAGCTCATGCAGCAAATGAAAACTTCGCTGGACAACTTGCAAATCGGGCTCATAGCTAATTCTAGTCAACCCGGATCTCTACCATCTCAACCTGTACCCAACCCACGAAATATCCTGAATCCGGGCAATCAATCCCATGGGTACAGAAATCAGAGGGACCCATACACACATGCTCAGGTGGTTGAGCAAGGTCCTTCCTCTTCTTCTTTTGCAAATCAACAATTCTTGGCTAATGAAGCCCCTCCAATCTTTCCTAACTCTTCCCAAGACCCGAACTCGTATGCATCCGCAAATTCTGTTACCTTAAGGAGTGGTAAACAAACTCAGGGTCCACAACCACACTATTCTAATTTACCGAATCCTAAAGAACTTGAGGAGAGAAAGGAGAATTTTGGAGAAGAAATCAAGGCTCAGGAACCTGATTCTGAAGATCCGACTCGTGTTCCTTTTCCTGAGGCCTTGATCAGATCAAGGAAGAAGAAGTCTATTGATAGTAATGAGGAGCTTCTGAATATTTTCAAGAATGTCAAGATCAATATCCCGCTCCTCGACGCTATCAAACATATACCGGCTGTAAAGACCCGTCACACTTTTAGCCTTTTAAGATGTCTGGAATCTCGGTCAGACGTCTGTCCAGACGACTGGACCCTTTCCCGGACGTCTGAAAATAAAATTTTTGTACGCACACTGCGCTCTGCGCACGGGTGACGTGCAGGACCTCTTCTTCTCTCTCCTTTCCTTTCCTTCCACGAACCCTAAACCCCCCCACGCCATCTATATAAGCCTCCCCTCCTCTCCTCTCCACTCCACACACCACCACCACCACCTTCAGAGCTGTGAGGGAGTGGCGAGAGGAGGCAAGCAAGGGAGAGCAAGAGGGAGAAGGAGGAGAGTGCGGGAGGAGGAGGCTGAGGCTGGAGAGCTTCGGTGGAAGCTCGGTGGTGCTCGCACAACCACTGCGGGCGTGTGCGGGAGGAAGAGAGAACTCGAGGAGGCAGCCTCCCGACCATTTGCAACGGCTGGAGCTGCAGCGGCGCGAGGAAAGCGCAACGGAGAGCGTTGGGAGGAGGTCCTGATACTGGAAGTTTTCCAGTATCAGACGTCTGGAGTGGAGTCTAAACGGCTGACGGAGTACCTGGACGTCTGGAGTTAAGGCCAGACGTCTGAAAGCTCATTTATCGCGAAGGTACGTAATCTCCCTGTACCATGCATATCGCAGTGCATGGATATGTGTCGACTGACCACGCCTGCGTTGTCGTACGCAGGTGCAGCCTCAGGAAGGAGCGCGGACGCCGCGCTTTTGGACGTCTTTCCAGATCACCAGACGTCCAGAGGTGCGTCTAGACGACCGGAGGCATTGTCCGATGTCTGGAACTGCCTTCAGACGATCGCAGAGAAGGCCTGGATGTCTGAGGACACCGCAGGGACTTAAGGTAAGGTTCTGATACCTTTTAAGACATCTGGACTTCTTCCCAGACATCTGATTTTGAATAGTAGGCACATTTTTGACCTGTTTGGGGTCAGATAGGGGTCTGTTTTACCCAAACGAAGTACCTATATTTTCCTTGCGAGTTTCTCTACGTACTAGAGACCTTTGTACACTATTCTGAACCCACCTTTTATAATGTATTCCCTGGTATAAGGTTTCAGCCTGCTGCGTGTTTAGGGCTCACAGTAACGCTTGGGTTTGCGGTTTGAGCCTCCATTACTCCCGAATTGTCTGGTAAAGTGGTTTAATTCTGTTAATAATATTTAATAAGAATGTTCTTGTGGAAATAGCCAAATGGAACCCTAGGATGTGGCATGAAAAATAGGATAGAGGAATGAATGAACCGTTGGAATTGTATGATGTATTTGTATGCATGATTGAGTTAAACTGCTAGCAATTGCCTATAATATAGTTGTGAGCTTCCTGTTAGAATATGAGCTGCCTGTAATTAATGAACAATTACCTGTGAAATCATCAATTGCATGTATCGAATTATGGAAACACGAGCTGCCTGCATATGAACGAGAAATGAATTGTGAATGGTGAAATCTGGATCGAAATAAATGGGGTGAACATGAGCATAAACCCTACGGGGAATTCAGAGTATAATTCCTGTGGTTAGATGGAAACCTGGAATGTAGATGAGAAGTGTGCTGACCCTTGAGTACGTGGTACCAAGGAGAGCAATTGTCCCCTTTTCATGTAGAACGGAGCTAACCACCCTTGGGTTGAGACCTAGGGTTAGGATTGGCCACTCTATACCGACTCCTGTTGGCCCTCGTGTACGCGGTATCAAGGCAAGCTACTAGTGTAGGGAGAGAGATAGCCACCCCACAGGGCCAGGGGTTCAGCTAGCCACCCTACATCGACTTGTTAGGCCCTCTAGGCAAACTGAGGTAGTCAGACGAGCGTGCGCGGACTGTGGAGGGGTGAGACCCCTGGTTGGTTCTGAGGGGCGAGACCCCTGTTCTGCGAGGGCACGGCCCTATACTGTTCCGTGTTATACTTTGGGAGTAGCCGCTAGCGGAAACGACTGACCGCGTGTCCGTGCAAGGTAGCTACCCGTGTGCTTATCACGCGTGCCGTAGTCACCGCTTTGTCTTGACAATAACCTCGGGGTGGTTGACTGGGTGTAGGACTACCACAGGGGACTCTCCCGACCAGGAAAGCACCACGTGTACCTTCTACTCTATAGAAAATACTGCAATCATGATCGTTCCCAAGAGGAACATGCAAGATCAAGAATATCTGGATGTTTAAGAAAAATGGGTGAAAAGAAAATACACATAAAACAGATAAATAGAAAAGAGAATTAAACCTATTGCTTTTATTGTTTTAGATAGTATAGATACCACTCTACTTAGCGTTCGCTGACTCTGTCTTTTCATAATACTGTTCAGGACCAGGAGTTGAGCAGCTCGAGCTTCCGGCTGCAGAGGGTGCTGAGCCCAGTCGAGCCCAACCGTAGTTTTCAGCATTTCTTTTTCGTTCCCTTACTGTTGTAGTAAGTATTGGACTGCTAGTTACTGTTTGACTCTACTGTTTACCTCCACTTTTCGTTATTTTTGTTGTTGTGGTGGCATGTAATGGAACAACAGATTTACTTTCCTTTACTGCTTAGTTATATTGCATATGTGAATGTGGTTTACTTTCCTTCTATTTAGTTATTTCTTGTTGGACAACTGGGTCTTGGGATTAGTCGAGGTGAGCCGGTCTCGAGTCCTATAGGAATCTGGGAATTGGGTCGTAATAAGATGGTATCAGAGCAAGGTCGTCCCGAAAAATGAACTAATTGGCTTGAGAATAACCATTTACGTGCATATAACTAGGATAGCCACCACCACGTATCGCCTTGATATTCATTCCGAGTCTTTTCTCCAAGTAATTCGGTATCTTTGACCCTCTTGTTCTGTCTTTCGCGTCTCCTTGCAGGAGATGCCTCATCGAGGAGTTCTCGAGGCAGGCCATGGTTGCGGCTGTGGACGAGGTCAGAGGGGCGGACGTGCCGGGCCTAAGGTACCAGTTGACCCACCTCTTCTCCCAGCCGTTTAGGCCCGGGATCTCGCCCAGTTGATCAGAGATATTATGCGAGAGGAGCTCCACCAGCCTCCACGGCCACCTCCTTGAGGACGTGGAGGAGGAGTCCTCGGTGGGACAGAGAGACCGCCATAGTACCGGATAATGCTGGTCGCGTGTTTCGTCTCTAAGGTTATTATGGCCATTGTGGTATATGACAAAACAACTACCAGATTAATACAAATTTTTTTACTCAGAATAACAAGTTTTCCCGAGGTCGAACTCAGAGAGCAACTATAATTCTAGAAGCATAAAGGGTCACAATTATGTTACAAAAATAATAAGAGAGAGAGAGAGCAAAAATTCTCTTTTTTTTGTTCGCTTCTTCTTCTCTCTTCCTCTTCTCTCTTTTCTTCTTCTGTTTCAGCTGAATTTTCTCTTCTTCTCTTTTTCTTCTTCTTCTGCTCTGGTTGTTCCTCTTCTTCTTCTTTCTTCTTTTCTTCCTGCCTTCTTCTTTCTTCTTCAGCCTGCGGCTGTGGTGACCTTCTTCTTCTTTCTTCTTTTCTTCCTGCCTTCTTCTTTCTTCTTCAGCCTGCGTTCTTCTGCTCTGGCTGCTGCCCTTCCGACGTTTGACGCGGTGCTCAGACGGCTTAACTGCGCGTTTGCTACAGTTCCTTTCCTTCCTTCGCCTGCCTCTTCCTTCTTTTTCCTTCTTCCCTGCACGCATACACACCCATTAGTGCAAAACCCCTTCCCCGTGTCTCTCTTTCTCTCTGAATCTCTCTTAGGAATGCTCTCCCAGAGCCGGGTAATCGAGTTCGGGTAGCGCACCCAGGACCAGGCCCACCGGCGTGCGATGGTGGACAAGGAGTGCTTGGTCGGGTAGTCAGATTCGGCCCAGACCCGCGGGGCGAGAGCGCGGGTGAGGGCGGGCGAGCGCATGGTGCGCTACGTGCGGGTGAGGGACCTGACCCCTGTGTATCGAAGGCAAATAGCCTAATACACTTTTTCAATTTAAGTGTCGGCACGAGGCCACACACATACGAGGTGGGACTAAAGTCCCACCTCCAGACTGCGCGCCCGCAGTCGAGGAAGTCGCTGCCAATTGGGGCAGCTGCGAGGCCTGCGACCTGAATTGCAAGCCTGGACGCACTCGCGAAAGCAGTCCGCGCTGCCTGGAGCGCGTGCCTAGGCTGGAGACGTCCTGGAGCTGCTTGCGAAGGAGCTTCAGCAGCTCTTCAATGGCGGCGAGAAGGCGCTGACCTGAAAACACAAGGACAACCTTGCGGCCGCATCAGATAACGTAGGAAGCTTCGCCGGAGTGTGGCGAAGGTAGTGCGGGGGTCGGCGAAGATTCCTACCTACTTACTTACTCGACGAAGAGGGAGAGAGAGGCGTCCAGCTCGTGCCTGCCGGAGCTGAGATGAAGATGCCCAGGAGGGGGTTATTGGCGACGAGGAGGCGGTCTGAGGGCGCTAGCTGGTACGGCCTGGCGCGGGACGACGAGGTAGAGTGGACTCTGTTGCAGGTAGGGCAGCAGAGCAACGAGGAGGAAGGAAGTTCACCGGAAGCTCGGGCGTTCTGACCGAAGAGGGAAGAGACAAAATGTAGGGTGTTTCTCCGCCAGAAGAAGCTTGAAGGAGACAACAGATCCTGCTACTCCTTATAAAGGCCTTGGAGAGGAGAGGGGATCGAGGAGGCGACGTGCCTACCTCGCCGGAGATGGCCGGCAAGGGATACCCATGCCTTTCGTGCGTTCGCACGAGAGGCATGACCGGTTGCAGAGGTCAGGAGAGGGTCCCTACGACAAAGGACGATGCAGGGAACCCCCCGTCTGTTCCTGAGGACGGCCGCCTTGCCCTGCGCGGCGCCATCCTCCGCGCAAGGTCGCCGGAGGTATGATGCTACGCAGAAATGGCAGGGGGGACTGTTCTGTAAAGAATGATGAAAAGATAGGGGGAAAATCGTAAGGGTTTCAAAAGATAAGGGTTAAAAGGTAAATTAAGAGGACCAATTTGTAAAGTTGGTCAAGATGGTCTTTTCTTAAGCCCAAATTTTTATACCAGACTAATTTGAACCTAAGGATTTTAATGGTGAAATTTGATTTGAGGTTGGACCTTGTTTGACCGATCAATTTACGTAAAAACCCAAATTAAGTCATAAATTAGGCATGGTTCTCATTTTAGGTCAAAATAGGTTGCAAAGGTCAAATTGAAGGTTCTATACCCTAGGGAATATTTTTATATGAATTTTAGAGAATTTATTTGATTTTTATCCTACCTCGAACCTCGTGAATTAAAGTGAGTTTTTTTTAGGGTTACAGAATGTCATTTAATTCCTAGAAGTTGCTATAACCCTTTTCAGATCAGATCATCCCACTTCCCTCCTTATTAAGCTCGTTTAACCTGTGTTTGGACCCTTAATTGACCTGTTTGCATACTGCCTTGGTGAAATTGCAGTTTTACCCCTTATGATTTATTTTATTCTTTAACTCAGAATTCTCTGAGTTAAGCCTCTCTTTAGGTTTTGTAAGAGCTTTTTCACACTCATTTAGATTAAATTGTGCTAGTTAGGGTTCATGATGAGGTTCTCATCACCGGACGAGCAGGAGGGGGAGGGGGTGGTCCTCCACCGCTCCCACCGCACTCTGACACTTCCAAGCACGAGCCCTCCTTCCTTAGAGGCATGCCTGTTCCCCCACTGCAGCTGCACCACAACCTTTTCGGACAGTTTCGAAAGCTAAAGCCCCCCTCCTTCAAAGGGGATGAGGACCCGTCTAAGGCAGAGGACTGGCTGGAGTAGATAGAGAAGGTGTTCGACACCCTTCGCCCTCCCACGGAGTGCCGCGTGGCCTTTGCCACGTACCAACTAGAGAGCACGGCACACAGGTGGTGGAGGGCAATCAGAGGCCAGGAGAGGAGAGAGCCTACATGGGACCAGTTCGTGACTCTCTTCTGCGAGTAGTACTTTCCGTAGACCTGACAGGACTAGAGGAGGCAGGAGTTCCACACTCTCCACCAGGGGACGATGACTGTTAGTGCGTATCACACGCGTTTCCTGGAGCTGTCACATTTTGCTCGACAGCCGTGGCTATGGAGGAGCGGCTGTAGAGGTTTACTGAGGGGCTCCGACCTGCTATTCGGGGGTATGTCAAACCCTTGAAGCTACCCACCTTCTCACGAGTGGTTAAGGCAGCCATGACCTACAAGGAGACCAACTCGGCTGTACGAGACACCGACAGTAGACGAAAGAGGCCCTATCAGCCAGAGTACTCTCAAGGCCATCGAGAGAGGAGGCACGCAGCACCTGCAGGAGAGCCATCTCGTGTTGCGGGGCCATAAGTGGCCTTTGAGGGCCCTAGACAGGGGCCAGCTGCCAGCACTGAACCCCCGCCCAATCGCCAGCAGGGACCTACTAAGGGAGGAGGTTGTGTTCCCCTCTGCTACCAGTGTGGCAAGCCGGGCCACATCAAGAAGGACTGCCCATCTAATGCCGGAGCACAGCAGATGCTCTTCGCACCGAGCGCTGGAGGCCGAGTTGGTAGTCGTGGTCCCCAGGCACATGGGGGAGGACAGCAATCACGAGGAGAGTACCAACCAACGATTGCTTGCCCGACCCAGAGTGTAGCTGCTTCATCTGCACTTAGGATTAAGGGACGTGTCAACGCTCTAACACACAGAAACCCCAGGGCTTCCGGTCCAGTGGTGGCAGTTATGGTTACTGTTTCGGGTAGATTAGCGTACATACTTTTTTATTCCGGCGCCACACACTCTTTTGTTGTTGCGAGTTTTGCCGTCAGTTTGGGGCAGGGCAGTGTATTGTTAGAGGATCCATTTGTGACCAGAGTCCCAGGTGGCCAGTTGTTTGTAGCTAAGGAGGTCTACACGGACTACGAGGTCAGTATAGGGGGACACAGCCTCCCCGTTGGCCTGATTGTGATACCGATGGAGAATTTTGGAGTGATTCTAAGGATGGACTGGTTGTCTGCCTATCACGCCCTGGTGGATTGTTTCAGGAGGAAGATCGTCTTCTCCATACCGGAGTTGCCTCCCTTTGAGTTTTACGGACAGCCGGTGGACGGAGGTTTCAGATGCATCTCCGCGCTTTGGGTAGTGAGGCTTTTAAGCTAGAGGTGTGAGGGTTTTTTGGCCTGTGTAGTGGCAGGGCCTAGCCCCGTGGCTGACTTTCAAAGTATACCGGTGGTTTGCAAGTACCCCGACGTTTTTCTAGAGGAGATGCCAGGACTACCGCCCGAGAGCGAAATCGAGTTTGAGATCTCATTGGTACCGGGGACCAGCTCCATTTCTACTGCACCGTACTAGATGACACCGCTTGAGTGGCGAGAGCTCAAGTCACACCTACAGAACCTGCTGGAGAAGGGCTTTGTGAGGCCCAGTGCATCCCCGTGGGGAGCCCTTGTGTTGTTTGTGAAGAAAAAGGATGGTACCCTACGACTTTATGTCGACTACCGACAGCTGAATAGGGTCACCATCAAGAACAAGTATCCACTGTCGAGGATTGACGACCTTTTTGACCAGTTGCGAGATGCCACAGTGTTCTCCAAGATAGATCTGAGGTCAGGCTACCACTAGTTGAGGATCAGGGAGGCTGACGTCTCCAAGACAGCTTTCCGTACCCGGTACAGGCACTACGAGTTCTTGGTCATGCCGTTTGGGTTGACCAATGCCCCCGCTGCTTTTATGGATTTGATGAACCGGGTTTTCAGACCGTACTTGGACCAGTTTGTGGTGGTGTTCATCGACGACGTACTCGCGGGATCAAGCGCAGCATGGAAAGCATCTACTGATGATTCTGGACACTTTAAGGCGACACAGGCTGTATGCCAAATACAACAAGTGCGAGTTTTGGTCGAGGCAAGTGACTTTCTGGGGCCACATGATCTCAGGGGATGGTTTGGTTGTGGACCCAGCCAAAGTTGAGGCCGTACTCAGGTGGGAGAGGCCACGTACAGTGACAGAGATACACAGCTTTTTTGGGATTGGCGGGTTACTATCGGCGATTTATCAAAGGATTCTCTCAGATTGCACATCGTATGACCCTGTTGACTCGGAAGTACGTACCCTTTTCCTAGACAGATGAGTATGAGGCATGTTTTTAGGAGTTGAAGGAGAGACTGACTTCAGCTCTTGTGCTTACCATCTCGGACTGCAGTGGCGGTTTTGTGGTTTACACAGACGCTTTGTTGTAGGGGTTAGGGGGTGTGCTCATGTAGCAGGGTCACGTTGTCGCTTACGCTTCACGGTAACTGAATCCTCATGAGCATAGCTATTCTACCCATGACTTAGAGCTGGCAGCTGTTGTCTTCGCGCTGAAGACATGGAGGCATTAGCTTTACGGTGAGACTTTCGAGATTTTCACGGATCATAAGAGCCTCAGGTACTTGTTTGACCAGAAGGAGCTTAACATGAGACAGAAACGTTGGTTAGAGTTTTTGAAGGACTACGACTGCAGCATCTCCTACCATCCATGGAAGGCTAATGTGGTGGCTAACGCCTTGAGCCGGAAGGTGCCTGCCCACTTGGCCAGTCTACAGGCACAGAGTTGGAGACTTATGGAGGAGTTGGGCAGTTGGCGACCCCGGGAATGACAGGGGTATTGTGGGACAGTGACAGTGACACGGCAAACGCGACCAGAGCTAATAGACCGCATCATCGCAGGACAGATGACAGATCCGTACTTACAGATGCTGCGGGATAGGGTACTGACAGGAGACCCAGGAGACTTTTCCTTTACAGACGAGGTACTACACATGAGGGGACGCTTGTGCGTTCCTAGGGACGAGGAGTTATTGAGAGAGCTTTTGGCTAAGGCGCACGGGTCCAGGTTCACCATACATCCTGGGAACACAAAGATGTATCATGATCTGAGATGTGACTTTTGGTGGAGAGGGATGAAGCAGGATGTTGGTAAGTTTGTGTAGCAGTGTTTAGTTTGCCAGCCGGTGAAGGTCGAGCACCAGAGGCCTGCAGGGCCGTTGCAGCCACTTCCTGTGCCAGAGTGGAAGTAGGAGAGCATCACCATAGACTTGGTGGTGGGTCTACCTGTTACCTAGCGGGGACACGACATAGTTTGGGTGATAGTAGACAGGTTGATGAAGACGTCACGTTTCTTGCCGATCCGAGTCACCTTGGGACCAGTACAGTTGGAAGAGAGGTACATTCGCGATGTGGTACGCCTGCATGGAGTTCCACGCAAGATTGTATCCGATAGGGATACCCATTTTACTTCCCAATTCTAGGCTGTTCAGCAGGCTTTGGGGACATGTTTGAGGTTCAGTACCGCATACCACCCCTAGAGGGATGGACAATACAGACACTTGAGGACCTTTTACGTGCATGTGTATTACACTGGAGAGGCTCCTGAGAGGAGCATTTACCCCTGGCAAAGTTTGCATATAATAATAGTTACCACTCGAGCATCGACATGGCACCTTATGAGGCTCTATACGGACGGAGGTGTACTGCACCCTTGAGTTGGGTCGAGGTGGGTACCAAGTGGGAGGTTGGCCCCAGGTTGATTCGGCAGAGTCAGGAGGTGATAGAGCAGATCCACAGACGACTCCGCACTATCAGGAGTAGGTAGAAGAGTTACGCTGACCGGAAACGCAGAGAGGTGCAGTTCGAGGTTGGGTATCACGCCTTTCTCCGTGTTTCTCCTATTAAGGGTCTGCAGTGTTTTGAGGTGAAAGGGAAGCTTACGCCAAGGTTTGTGGGGCCCTTTGAGGTCCTGGAGCACGTAGGACCCGTTGCTTACTGGCTTACCCTTCCTCCCCAGCTTTCTGGAGTGCACAACGTGTTCCATGTGTCCAACCTCATGAAGTACGTCGCCGATCCCAGTCACATTCTGAGTCACAAGAGCGTCGAGGTGGGTGGCGACCTGATCTACCCTGAGAGACCAGTGTAGATACTAGACAAAGCCGTCCAGAGTCTGAGATGGAAGCAGGTACCACTGGTGAAGGTCCTATGGAGAAGCCAGCTATAGGAGGAGGCTACCTGGGAGCCTGAGGTGGCAATGCGAGAGAGATACCCGGAGCTTTCTGAGGGTACGTCTTTTCGGACCTACTTCGGTCCTCTTTAAGTTTGTTATGCATTTTTGTTCCTTTTTCCGTACCCTATCTAGCTCAAGTTTCAGGGACGAAACTTCCTTTATGTTTGTTATGATGTAAAGACCCGTCACACTTTTAGCCTTTTAAGACATCTGGAATCTCGGTCAGACGTCTGTCCAGGCGACTGGACCCTTTCCCGGACGTCTGAAAATAAATTTTTTGTACACACACTACGCCCTACACGCGGGTGGTGCGCAGGACCCACTTCTTCTCTCTCCTTTCCTTTCCTTCCCCGAACTCGAAACCCCCCCCCCCCCCCCCCCCCACCATCTATATAAGCCCCCCCTCCTCTCCTCTCCACTCCACTCCACACACCACCACCACCTTCAGAGCTATGCGGGAGTGGTGAGAGGAGGCTAGCGAGGGAGAGCGAGAGGGAGAAGGAGGTGAATGCAGGAGGAGCCGGAGGTCAAAGAGCTTCGGTGGAAGCTCGGCGGAGCTCGCATGGCCACCGTGGGCGCATGTGGGAGGAGAGAACTCGAGGAGGTGGCCTCCCGACCATCTGCAGCGGCTGGAGCTGCGGCGACGCGAGGCGGAGCGTAGTAGAGAGCACTGGGAGGAGGTCCTGATACTGGAAGTTTTCCAGTATCAGACGTCTGGAGTGGAGTCCAGACAGCTGACGGAGTACCTGGACATCTAGAGTTAAGGCTAGATGTCTGAAAGCTCATTTATCGCGAAGGTACGTAATCTCCCTACACCATGCATATCACAGCACAGGGATATGTGTCGGCTGACCGTGCCTATGTTGTCTTACGCAGGTGCAGCCTTGGGAAGGAGCGCGAACGCCGCGCTTTTAGACGTCTGACCAGATCACCAAACGTCCGAAGGTGCGTCCAGACGACTGGAGGCATTATCTGACGTCTGGAATTGCCTTCAGACGATCGCAAAGAAGGCCTGGACGTCTAAGGACACCGTAGGGACTTAAGGTAAGGTTCTGGTACCTTTTAAGACGTCTGGACTTGTTCTCAAACGTCTGATTTTGAAAAGTAGGCACGTTTTTTACCCGTTTAGGGTTCGAACCGAGTCTGTTTTACGTAAACGAAGTACCTGTATTTTTCTTGCGAGTTTCTCTACGTACTAGAGACCTCTGTACACTGTTCTGAACCTTCCTTTTGTGATTTATTCCCTGGTATAGGGTTTCAACCTGCTACGTGTTTGGGGCTTGCAGATATGCTTGGGTCTGCGGTTCGAGCCCCTATTACTCCCGAATTTCCTGGTAGAGTGGTTTAATTCTGTTAATAATATTTAACAAGAATGTACTTGTGGAAATAGCCGAATGGAACCCTAGGATAGAGGAATGAATGAGCCGTTGGAACTGTATGATGTATTTATATGCATGATTGAGTTAAATTGCTAGCAATTGCCTGTAGTATAGTTGTGAGCTACCTGTTAGAATATGAGTGATGAGAGCCTCATCATGAGCCATAACTAGCTCATTTTGACCCAATAAAGAAGATAAAAGCTCCTACATAACCTAGAAGAAGGCCTAAATGAAGGAATAAGTGCTCTGAGAAGAAAACATGAAATAAATGTTAAAACTGCAATTTTACCATTACAGTACATAAATGGGATTTCTTAGAGGCAAAACATAGGTCAAAAGGTCTAAATAAGATAAAAAGTGGGTTGAGTCAATCAGAAATGGGTTTATGTGCAATCCAGGAATTAAATGACATTTGGTAACCCTAAAACAGACCCGCTTAAATCAACAAGGTTCAGGTCAGGATAAAAATCAAGTAAATCCTCTAAAAATCATGGAAAAATATCCCCTAGGGTTTAGAATAGTTAATTTGGCCTTTGGAACCCAGTTTGACCTAGATTACGGTCCTAGCTCGTCAATTAACCTAATTTAGGTTTTTACACAAAATGTCCAGTCAAACGTGGTCGAACCTAAAATAAAACTTCACCATTGGATTCCTTAGGTCCAAATTAGGTTTGTGCCAAAATTTGGACCTAAGGGGAGGTCATCTTGACCTACTTTGCAATTTAGTACACCCAAATCACAATTTGGTCCCTCTCTTTTGAAAATCATCGCAGAGAGCCCCCTAACTTCCTCGCCAACCTTACAATCAGGTCCTTCCACCATTTTTGGGGCAGAATCCTTCTCCGACGAGGATTAGAGAGGGAATACTCTCTGATTCCTCAGAGATCCCCTCCCAGAAATGGAAGGGAGATTCTCTGAGGAATTCCCTTCCATCTGAGGCCTATCACAATCTCTGATTTGATCCCAATCTCTCGTGCGAACGCACGAGGGATTTGGGTATCTAACCACTTTCCTTCTCCGGCGAGCCGTCGGAGATGATTGCGCGCCCTCCACACACTAGAAAGTTCGGCCAGCACCTATAAAAGAATCCCCAAGTCCGACCGCTCACATTTAGACTTGTCTTGGCGGAGATTCCCCCAAATTTTCTTCTCTTCCATCTCCAGCCAAGGAACCCGCAAGCTCCGGTGACCTCCTCCCCTCCTCGTCGCTCTGCTGCCATACCAGCAGTAGAGTCCACTTCGCCTCTTCCTCCCGCGTCGCACCGTACCAAGCGCGCATTCCCCTGACCTCGTCCTCGTCGCCGCTCCCTTCCTCAAGGTTCTTCTTCTCTGACGACGGCAGCTACGCGCCGTCCACTCCGCTACCTCTCTCCCTTCCAGAACACTCCAGATACATTCCCCTTCTTCCCCTCTCTCTGTTCCCCCTTACATTTCATTTAATTACCCCTCGACCACGCCTGACCACTGCCATCTTCCATCCCTTCGGCCAACCTCTGGGGAATTGCTCCCGTCGCTCCACACTTCCGCACGACTCGCCGACCAACTCAGAGGCTCCGCCTCACCACAAGGAACATCCTCCGCCCACCCACTGCCGCTCTACACCCACACAACGCTCCCTCGAACACACCCACATCTCCGGTCACAGGACGACCTAGGCACGCACGTCTAGGCCGTCCCACAACCTGCTGCACCGTGCACCACCTTCGCCGTGCCACGGCGAAGGTCCCCAGCTGATCTGATTAAGCCGAGAGGCTTGTTTTGTGTTTGACAGTATTCAAGCCCTTGCCGCCATTGACAGTGACGCGGAGCAGCTCCAGGCTTCAGGACGGCCAGGCTTTAGGTGCAACGGACTCGGGAAAGCAGTGCAAAGTTATCTGGTCCAGCAAGGAACACAGCGAAGTCCGTAGCCTTGGCAATCGAAGAAGGTCTTTTGCGGGCACGCGCGAGAGCAGGGCAGGACTAATAGTCCCACATCGGCAAAATACGAAGCGCAGGTATGATTTAAATTGATTTTGTGTTACTGTCTCTTTGCCTCCGAACGCACAGGGGTGAGGTCCCTCACCTTACTCACGCTCACCTCGTCCGCGGTTTCACCTCGCGGATCTGGTGGGCTCCGCTCCGACACGACCCTATCTGAGCACACCTCGCACATCACCCACACTCCGGTGTGCCTGGTCGTGAGTGCGAAATCCGACCTGATTACCCACGGCTTTGGGAGAGCGTCCTTTGAGTGAATCACAGAGAGAGAGAGAGACGTGCGGGTAGAGAAGAACAGGGTAGGTTTTGCTCTCCTGTGCAGGCAGGCCGGGTGTTGAAGAGAAGAAACTTAGCCAAAGAAGAAAAAGAAGCAGCAGTAGAAGAAGAGGTTGAGCGAGGCAGGGAAGAGAAGGAAGAAAGGACTGCAGAGAGAAAGAAGAAGAAGACAGAAGAGAAAAGAAGCAAAGGCAGGAAGAAGATCAAAGGAAGAAGAAGACCTGTAAGATCAAAAGAAAAGAAGAGCCTACGCAGAAGAAGGCAGAAGAGAGAAGTAAGGAGGAAGACTGCAGAGAAGGCCAAAACAGAATCAAAACAGGAAGAAGAATAGCTACATTTAAGACATCTGATATAGAAATCAGACGTCCAATCCTGTTATTTTTTAGCAACTTTTTATAAATCTCTCTTTGAATCAATTGTCTTTCATTTAAAAGTTGTATTCTTTAGTCTTTTAAAGGTATTGAGATTGCTCCCTGTGTTTGACCTCGGATACTCCGGTTTTTCGAGTAATAAAATTCTCTATTTGTTTGAACGCTTTGTCGGCTATATTACAACTTGTTATCTTTTAAAACCCGATCAAGCGCGATAAACAATGAGCTGCCTGTAATTAATGAACAATTACCTGTGAAATCATCAGTTGCATGTATCAAATTATGAAAACACGAGCTGCCTGTATATGGATGAGAAATGAATTGTGAATGGTGAAATCTGGATCAGAATAAATGGGGTGAACATGAGCATGAACCCTACGAGGAATTAGGAGTAGAACTCCTGTGGTTAGATGGAAACCTGGAATGTAGGCGAGAAGTGTGTTGGCCCTTGAGTATGTGGTGCCAAGGAGAGAAACTGTCCCCTTTTCATGTAGAGTGGAGCTAGCCACCCTTGGGTTGAGACTTGGGGTTAGGATTGGCCACTCTACATCGACTCCTGTTGGCCCTCGTGTACGCAGTACCAAGGTGTGCTACTAGGGTAGGGAGAGAGCTAGCCACCCCACGGGGTCCAGGGTTCAGCTAGCCACCCTACACCGACTTGTTAGGCCCTCTGGGCAAACCGGGGTAGTCAGACGAGGGTGCGCGGACTTGGAGGGGCGAGACCCCTATTCTGCGAGGGCAAGGCCCTATACTATTCCGTGTTGTACTTTGGGCGTAGCCGTTAGCGGAAACAATTGACCGCGTGTCAGTGCGGGGTAGCTACCCGTACGCTTATCACGCATGCCATAGTCACCGCTACGTCTTGACAGTGACCTCGAGGTGGTTGACTGGGTGTAGGACTACCACGGGGGACTCTCCCGGCCAGGAGAGCACCACGTGTACCTTCTACTCTACGGAAAATACTGCAATCATGATTATTCCCACGAGGAACATGCAAGATCAAGAATATCTGGATGTTTGAGAAAAATGGGTGAAAAGGAAATACACATAAAATAGATAAATAAAAAAGAGAATTAAACCTGTTGCTTTTACTATTTTAGATAGTATAAATACCACTCTACTCAGCGTTCGCTGACTCTGTCTTTAATAATACTGTTCAGGACCAGGAGTTGAGCAGCCCGAGCTTTCGGCTGCGGAGGGTGCTAGGCCCAGTCGAGCACGGCCATAGTTTTCAGCATTTATTTTTCGTTCCCTTACTGTTGTAGTAAGTATTGGACTGCTAGTTACTATTTGACTCTACTGTTTACTTCCGCTTTTCGTTGTTTTTGTTGTTGTGGTGGCATGTAATGGAACAACATATTTACTTTCCTTTACTGCTTTGTACTTTTCTTCTGCTTAGTTATATTACATATGTGAATGTGGTTTACTTTCCTGTTATTTGGTTATTTCTTATTAGACGATCGGGTCTTGGGATTAGTCGAGGTGAGTCGATCTCGGGTCCTGTAGGGATCCGAGAATTAGGTCGTAACACCGGCTTATGCGAAATTTTTAAAGGATTTATGTACACAGAAGCGTAAGTCGAGAGAATCTGTTCTGATGAAGGTGGTACTCTCCGAGCAGGCTAGTTCTGCTATCCTGCACCACCTCCCTCAGAAAAAGAGAGATCCAGGTTCTCCTTTGATTTCATGTGTTATCGGAGATTACACTTTTGATGGAGCACTATTGGATCTGGGTGCATCTATCAACCTAATTCCGACTTCTCTTTACGAGAAGTTTGGATTAGGTGAACTTCGACCGACTTCAGTAACGCTGCAGTTAATGGATCGTTCGGTCACAAATCCACGAGGCGTTATTGAAGATGTTATTGTTAAGGTTAAGGATTTCTATTTTCCTGTAGATTTCCTTGTCCTTGACATGGATATACCTAAAAATCTGAAGAACACACCCATCATTCTGGGGCGCCCGTTCCTAGCTACCGCTAAGGCCAAAATTAACTGTGAAAGCGGTAGCATGAAAATTGCCTTTGGGGATTAAAGAATGAAATTGGATATTTTTAAGGTGATTAATAAATTTGAGGATTGTAGATTTATTGAGGAACTTGAGGACGATAAAATGAATATTGAGACGTGTATGATGGTTTCTGCATTTGAAAGTTCCTCCTCTGATGATGAATTGGACTCACAACCCTCTATGGCAGACCCGCCATCTTTTGAAGAGGTTATTGATTTTGTTCACTCTCAACCTCTTCCTCTTGATGAGTCTTCATCAACGTCTTCCTTGCCTTCAATCATCAACCCGCCCCAGCTTGAATTGAAACCATTGCCTGAAAATATGAAATATCAATTTTTAAGACCACATAAGACGCTCCCTGTGATTATCAATGCTAAATTAACAAAGGAACAGGAAATTCAACTGATTGGGGTCCTAAAGGAGCACAATGAGGCAATTGGTTGAACCATTCATGACCTTAGGGGGATCGAGCCATCTTATTGCAATCACAGAATATTTTTGGAAGATGGATCCCACCTTTTTCGCCATATGCAGAGGAGATTAAATCCAAATATGCGAGAAGTGGTCAAGAAGGAGTTTAAGTGGCTCGATGAAGGAATCATTTATTCGATCTCTGATAGTCCTTGGGTAAGTCCCGTGCAGATTGTTCCCAAGAAAGCCGGGATTACTATTGTGACTAATAAAAAGGAGAATCTGTCACAACTTGTTCAGCTTCCTCTTGGAGGGTTTGTATCGATTACAGGAAGCTAAACACGACCACGAAAATGGATCATTTCCCTCTGCCTTTCATTGATCAAATCTTGGAAAGATTAGACGGGCAGAAGTACTTCTATTTTCTTAATGGCTACTCAGGATGTAACCAAGTTCCTATCCATTTCGACGATCAGGAAACAACTACTTTCACCTGTCCCTACGGAACCTTTGCTTTTCGTAGGATGCCATTCGGCTTATGCAATGCACTTGCGACATTTCAAAGGTGTATGCTGGCCATATTCTCTGACATGGTGGGAGAGTTTATGGAAGTCTTCATGGACAATTTCTCTATTTTTGGAGAATCGTTTGACTTCTTGTCTAGCTAATCTTGAAATGATTCTTAAATGATGCATCAAAACAAGACTGGTCCTTAGCCAGGAAAAGAGTCATTTCATGACATAAGAAGGCATTGTCTTGGGTCATGTAATATCTGAACAGGGAATCGAAGTGGATAAAGCTAAGGTTGATGTTATCGCCAAACTTCCTCCTCCCACATCTGTTAAATAAATTCCATCATTTCTTAGTCATGTGGGATTCTACAGGAGATTCATCAAGGACTTTTTGAAGGTTGCTCGTCCTCTGAGAAATCTTCTCACCAAAGAAACGCCATTTGATTTCGACGAATCATGCGTTAAGGCATTTGATTTTCTTAAAACGACAGTCACTTGTGCTCCGGTGTTGCAACCACCGGTTTGGACATCCTCTTTTGAGATCATGACCAACGCTTCTGATTACGCAGTCGGGGCTGTTTTGGGTCAGAAAGTTGATAGGAAGCCCTCTGTTATCTACTACTCTAGTAAAACTCTAGACAAGGCCCAGAGAAATTACACTGTTACTGAGAAGGAATTACTAGCTGTAGTATTTACTTTGGAGAAATTCAGGACTTATCTCTTAGGGTCTTACGTCATTATATATACCGACCACTCGACCTTGAGACATCTCTTAGCCAAAAAGGATGCCAAACTCCAGCTTATTCGTTGGATTCTTCTACTTCAAGAATTTGATCTTGAAATAAGGATAAATCCGGGGTACAAAATGTGGTGGTGAATCATCTGTCGAGACTTCTGAGTGATTCTTCTCATCCGGACATTCCGATTGCTGATACTTTTCCAGACGAAACCATACTTATAGTTTCAGGCATCCAAACCCCGTGGTTTGCTGACATTGTTAATTATTTGGCTGTTGGTCAAATCCCCCAGGATTGGACCAAGTAACAACGAGATAGACTCAAATCTGAGGCCAAATATTACTTCTGGGAGGATCGTGAACTATACCACATCGGCTCTGATCAAGTTATTCATCGATGTGTTCCGGAGAACGAATTCAACAGTATACTTGAGTTCTACCATGCATCTGCGTGTGCTGGACACTTCTCTGGGAAAAAGACGGCTGGAAAATTTTGCAATCTGGATTCTATTGGCCGTCTTTATTCAAGGATGCCCAGGAATTCTCGAGGTCCTATTCCCGATGCCAGGCACTCGGGAACATAACTAAGAGAGATATGATGCCCCTAAACACGATTCGTTCTGTCAAAATCTTCGATGTTTGGGGCATCGATTTTATGGGATCCTTCCTCCCTTCATTTGGACATCAGTACATTCTCATCACTATTGATTACGTGTCCAAATGGATTGAGGCGATTCCCACCCAAACCAATGACCACAAGGTGGTCACTGATTTTGTCAAGAAGAACATCTTCAGCAGGTTTGGGATTCCGAGGGCCATCATCAGTGATGGTGGCACTCATTTCACTAATGCCCAGTTTCGTAATTTGCTAGCAAAATACAGGGTTAATCACCGAATCTCCACACCTTACCATCCCCAGACGAATAGACAGGCCGAGATCTCCAATCGGGAGATCAAGAATATTCTACAGAAAATGGTTAGGCCTAATCGCAAAGACTGGACTCAAAAACTTGAGGACACTCTTTGGGCCTATCGTATAGCGTATAAAACACCCATCGGAATGTCTCCATTTCGTCTGGTGTATGGAAAGGCGTGTCATTTACCCGTAGAAATTGAACATAAGGCATTCTGGGTAATCAAGCAATGCAATCTATATCTGAGTTTAGCCGAGAAGGCTAGGAAACTTCAACTATCTGAGTTGGAGGAGCTTAGAAATGATGCATATGAGAATGCCAAGATCTACAAGTCTTGGACCAAAGCTCTACATGACCAATTGATTTTCGCTGAACCAGAAGGTCTGGCTATTCGATTCTCAACTTAAGCTCTTTCTCGGCAAACTTAGGTTGAAATGGAACGACTCGTTCATTATCGACCAGATATTTCCAAACGGAGTTGTTCAGATCTCTGACCCGAAGACGAGTAATTCATTTAAAGTCAACGGTCAACGTCTGAAGCCTATTATTGACTATACTATTCTAGAACCTGTCTCAGACACAGTTACTCTAGCCATGTTGTGACTTCTTTGGCTGGACTTCGCCTAGCTGATGACATTAAACTCAACAGTTGTATAATCTGACTCAAAGCTGAGCCGAGCTTCATATTCAGGTGATATCTTCCGTACTCTACCCTTCCTTTCATGTATTTTATTCTCAATGTAGACATTGTATCAGCTAGGCATGGGGGGGTAGATTCATTTCTGAATCATTTTGTCAGCTCTGTGAAATTCTTGTAAATTCTATTCTTATATATATATATATAATTTGAATTAGGAAGGAATACTTGGACATTAGGACTTTTCAATCTTAGGAAATATTACAATAGGATCTGAACACTAAGATCCTTCAGGTTTTTGAGCTTAATCAGCCCGGGTATCCACTAAAATGTGGATTTATTTTTCGAGTCCTCGCCATCCTGAATTCTATTTTAATTTGATTAAATAAGTTTGGGTAATAAGTACACGACTTATCAACCCGCCCTCTGATTTTAAGGAACTTTAAGTCTAAGCATTTACACACTATCTTGTCACTGACTCGTTGTTTGGGTAATAAGTAGGGAGAAAGCTATCGGTCGTATAGATACACCTTTAGGCAGAACTCCCTTTTTAAGGTCACCTAGAGGCGTAGAAACCCGAAGTCCATTCTAATTGTCGATCAACGAGTCTATCACATTTACAATAAGATTCTTAGAACTTAGGGTTCTCATCAAATTTTGAGTGAGTTGAGTGGCCGTAGAAAGCCACTATTTAGCCCTAAACTCAAAAAAAAATCCAAAAAAAAATTAGAAAAGAAGAAAAGGAGAAAAAGAGATTTTTTTGAATAAGGCAAGGGCTTAAGGTGATCTGCATTTTGGCAAATACTCAGGCGCTGTTGTGTCTTTGAACGTTCAGATCCTGAGTAAAAATTTCTTAATATTGAAAATGATTTATGTCCAAGTAATCCAACCTAATTTTTTTATAAATAGCATGTAATTTTTTCTAGGGACTAGCAAAAGATAAGCATGGGGTTGTGATGTGCATACATCTGATTAACCTAAAATGTCTATTAATGCATGTTCTTAGTGTCACATTAGCATCATACATTGTAAATAGTGCATAACATGCATAATCATGCATTTAGATCAAGTTGTCTAAATTGTATAGTAATTGTCTCCTTTTTATGGTCAGAGACAAGGCGTGTTACGACCTGGTTCCCAAATCCCTACAGGCCCCTAGACCGGCTCACCTCAACTAATCCCAAGACCCAGTCGTCCAACAAGAAATAATTGAAAAGCAGGAAAATAAACCACATTCACATATGCAATATAACTAAGCAGTAAAAACGTACAAGCAGTAAAGGAAAGTAAAAGCTACTATTCCAGTACATACTACCACAACATCAGGAACAATGGAAACGAAAGCAACAATAACAAGAACAGTAGCTAAGAGTCCGAAACTCACTACAACAGTAAAGAGGGTACAACAAAGAGTGCAGAAAACTATGGCTGGGCTCGACTGGGCCCAGCACCCTCTGCAGCCGAAAGCTCGGGCTGCTCAACTCCTGGACCTGAGCAGTGTTATGAAAAAGATGGAGTCAGTAAACGCTGAGTAGAGTGGTAACTATACTATCTAAAGCAGTAAAAGTAACTGGTTTAATTATCTTTTCTAGTTATTTTATTTTACGTGCAATTCCTTTTCACCCCTTTTCGTCAACTTTCATTTTTTTTTTGATCTTACATGTTCCTCGTGGGAAAGATCTAGATTACAGTCTTTTCCGAAGAGTAGAAGGTACACGTGGTGCTCTCTTGGCCGGGAGAGTCCACCGTGGTAGTCCTACACCCAGTCAACCACCCCGAGGTCACTGTCAGACGTAGCGGTGACTACGGCATGCGCGATAAGTGCACGGGTAGTTACCTCGCACTGACACGCAGTCAGTCGTTTCCGTTAGCGGGTACGCCTAAAGTACAACATGGAATAGTATCGGGCCTAGCCCTCTCAGAAACAGGGGTCTAGCCCTTAGAACCAAACAGGAGTCTCACCCCTCCACAGTCCGCGCACCCTCGTTTGACTATCCCAGTTTTCCTAGAGGGCCTAAAAAGTCAGTGTAGGGTGGCTAGTTGAACCCCGGGCCTCGTGGGGTGGTAGCTCCCTCCCTACACTAGTAGCTCGCCTCGGTACCATGTACACGAGGGCCAAAAGAAGTCGGTGTAGAGTGGCCAATCCTAACCCCAGGTTCCGACCCAAGGGCTGCTAGCTTCGCTCTAAACAAAAGGGGACAGTCGCTCTTCTTAGTACCACGTACTCAAGGGCCAGCACACTTCCCGTCCACATTCCAAATTTTTCCATCTAACCACAGGAGTTCTACTCCTAACTCACCGTAGGGTTCATGCTCATGTTCACCACATTATTCCGATCCAGATTCCATCATTCACAATTCAATTCTTGTTTATATGCAGGTAACTCGCATTTCCACAATTTAATACATGTAACTAATGATTTCACAGATAACTGTTTAGTTATCTCAGGTAGCTCATACTTTATTACAAGCAATGGCTAGAAGTTTAACTTATTCATGTATACAAATACAATCATGCAGAACAATTTGGTTTATTCATTTCTCTGTCTTAGGGTTCATGCCACATCCTAGGTTTCCAGTTGGCTAATTTCACAGATACATTCTTATTTAATAAGATTAACAGGGGTGGACCACTCTACTAGACAATCCAGGAGTACTGGGGGCTCGAACCGCAGACCTAGGCGTCTCTGTAAGCCCCAGACACGCAGCAGGTCGAAGTCCTATACCAAAGAATACATCACAAAGGAAGATTCAAAATATTGTATAAAGGTTTCTAATACGTAGAGAAACTCACAAGGAAACTATAGATACTTTGCTTACGTAAAACAGATCCCAATCGGACCCCAAACTGGTCAAAAACGTGTCTACCGGCCAAAATCAAACGTTTGGAAACAAGTCCAAACGTCTTAAAAGTTACAGAATCTCACCTCAAGTTCTTGCGGTGCCCTCAGATGCCTAGGACTCCCCTGCGACCATCTGAAAGCAGTTCCAGACGTCTGACCTGCCCTCCGGTCATCTGGAAGCACCTTTGGTCGTCTGGTGAGCTGATCAGACATCTGAAAGTGTGTGGAAGGACGTTCCGTGCACCTTCCCAAGGCTACTCCTGCATGCGACAGAGTAGCCACCCTAAAATTAGCTAAACATATCTTTTACGGTGCGGCCTACATCGCCATAACCGCGAAGAGAACGTACCTTCTCGATAAAGGTGCTTTTAGTCATCTGATCTTGACTCCAGACGTCCAGACGCTCAGTCAGTCGTCCAGACTGCACTTCAGATGTTTGATACTGGAAAAATTCCAGTATCAAAATGCGCTCCCAGTGCTCCTCGCCGCGCTCTGCCATGTTTCTTCTCTCTCCGTCGTAGCTCCAGCTGCTGCAGGTGGTCGAGGATGATGCTCTAGACTCCCTCCTCCTGCACGCACCGTGGTGGCCGTGCGAGCTCCGACGAGCTTCCACGAAGCTCTCGACTTCGGCCTCCTCCTCCTTCTCACGCACTCTCCTCCTCCTCACTCTCACGCGCTCCCTCGCTCACCTCCTCCTGCCGCTTCGCCGCGCTCTGAAGGTGGAGATGTTGGTGTATGGAGTGGAGAGGAGAGGAGGGGGAGGGTGGCTTTTAAAGAGCCGGGGGTTAGGGTTCGACAGGGGGAAGAAGGAGAAAAGAGAAAGAGAAGGAGAGTTCTGCATGTTGCCCACGCGTAGAACGCAGAACGCGTACCAAATTTTAATTTCTAGACATCTGGGAAAGGGTCCAGACGTTTGGACAGACGTCTGACTGACACTCCAGACATCTTAAAAGGTTAAAAGTGGGACGGGTCTTTACAGGGTGACTTTTTATCAAGGCCTCAAATCAAAAATTCAATCATACGGATCTGATCAGGGCAACGATTAGATTTCAATGATCCTAAGATCGCCCTAATCGAACATCCGTAGTACGAGATAAATAACGAGGAACCCTAAAGAGAAAAGGCCAAGATGGTGTTAATCTTCACCTCAAATGACAAATATGACTGCATGGATGGGTTCGGATCGACGATCGCAGCCTAACGACGCAAAAATCGGTCCAATCCGACACCCGTGGCACCATCTACATCACTCAGAAGATGGACGGCCTAGATGGCACCACGTGGCGCCATCATAGCCGCCCAACACCGGCCGTAGCTCTCCTTCTTCACCCACTCAACAAATCTCGGCCGTTGGATCCCATTCAACGGTCAAGATCGCGCCACGCCACCACTCATCCAACGCCCTCCTCTTCTGAAGGCGCATGCTACGCTTGATCTCGACCATTGGATGAAGATCCCATGGCCGAGATCAGCCATGCGCAGAACATGTCGCGGGACACAAAGCTACGCATAGCGCAGCGGTTGAGTGTGCTATGCGAGCGTGCGACACGCGATCGAGCCCGCACCCGCAGCGCGTGGGCGCGCGATTGGAGCCACGCAATGCAGATTCAGCGGCGGAGATTGAGCGATAGTGCCAACACGTGATCATACACGCGGTGCTTACACGTGATCGCACATGGGCGCGCGGCGTGGGCGAAAAGATCGGACGACTAAGAGTGCACGAATGTGCGCATGCGTTGAAGGACGCGAAGGCGAGGGGGTACGTGTGCGGCAAGCACGTCAGCCATGTTCAGGTCTTTAGTGACGGATAAATCCGTCATTAAAGGTCCTAAATTAATGGTTTTCAAGTTGTAATGTCCAAAATTTCCCCACTCCTTGCAACTATAAAAGGCGACCCCCTCCATACAGATTTTTCATCCCTTCCTTCTCTTATCTCCCTCTCCAAAGCTCAAGAGAAGCTTGTTCCACACCTGGGATGCTCTTCAAAAGCTAAAACCAAGTTGTAACGACGACGTGCTGCCTCGTTCCCGTTCCTCCTACTTCGACCTCCTTCCCACTCCGTTCCTCGTCTTCCAGGAGTTGTTTCGTCCGGTTCGTCCTCGAAGTGATCGTCGAGGAGGATAACTTCTCTCTCCCATTCTTTTTCCTGCTTTCTAAAGTAGAATTTTCCTACTTTCTAGTTGTAATAATTTCTCGCTTTCTAGTGTAATCTTTTCTCGCTTTCTTAATTGTAAAAATATTTTGCAATATCAAGTGAATGTTTTTCCTCTCTCTCTCTTATTGTCTATATTGATTCCATTTCATTGTGATTATTCCGCCCTATAAACAAAAACACAAAAAAAATATAATTGCGAATTTTTATCGACATAGCCTCCCTGAGTTAGACCCGAGATTTCTTTATAGATTTTTTGGTATAAATTTTATTTGTTGAACGGATTTCTTCGCCACTCGAACTACAATGACAGGTTTTCAAAATTAACTCCGATAGCGTAGTCGTTCGATGTTCGACATTTACCTTCTAGGTTTAGGGTTTAGGATGTTGGGTTCGATTGACAGTGGAATTAGATTTTAAGTTTAAAGTGTTGCATTATGGGTTTTGATTTTAGGGTTTATAGTGTTAGGTTTAGGGTTTTTAGTATAGATTTTAGGATTTAGCGTATTGCATTTTGTGTTTCAATTTAAGCGTTTTGAGTTTAGAGATTAGCATTTTCAATTTAGGATTTAGGGTGTTAGGTTTTAGCCTTTAGGTTTAGGTTTTAGGATATTCAGTTTAAACTATAGGACTACGGATTTAAAGTGTTTGATTTCGGATTTAGGTTTTACGCTTTTGAGTTTAGAGTTTAGGGTTGGGTGTTGGGTTTTGGGTTTAGAATTTATAGTTTAGGGTTAGGGTTTAGTGTTTAGGGGTTAAGGTGACACTTTTTGTAGATGAAGTTTGTAATAAAGAAAATAATTTTAAAATAAATTTTTTTATTATTAGTTTTTTGTATTATATCATTTACTCACACACACTTACATAGATTTAGAAGCAATTCATGACAAATAATAAAAATTATAACCCCTAGGTAACAAGTTGTGGAAGATATATAATTATGTCAAAATACTAACCCATCAAAATTTATGATCATGTTATATGGATAATGTAAAGAGTGTGTATATCTCACTTACATGCATGATGCATTGTCTTTATAACATGTCATAATTATCATCGTCCTTATTCAGAGAAGTTATGAGCTAAAGGGGGTCCTGGAAGATTTGATCACAACTTAGGATTACTTGTTACATGTAACTAGTATGTACAGAAATTTTAAATGCATTTTCTCGCTCATCTCTGGTATACCAACAAATCTTTACGTTTAAAATAAAGCTAAGCCAAAGGGGTCAATCGTCAAGGGTTACCTTTTAGAAGAATGCATAAACTTCTGTACTATATATATGGACAATGTCGTCAATGGATTTAATAAACTAGAGAGGAATTTTGATGGGGGGTATAACAAAATAAATGATGATTCTCTAACAATTGTTGACACAAGGGGAGGGTTGATCCTGCACACAGAATACAGAATGATTGATTTAATGGATTAACAGTTAGCTCACTTGTACATCTTGAAACAAATTCCTGATGTCGATCCTTTTGTTGATGAATTTAAACAGTCTTCACCTCATGTCATTGAAGAGCTACAATTTCTTGATTGGTTTAAGCAACGTGTATATTAGATGAAAGATGTGGATGACTTCAATGTAATATGCGAGTCTTCATTGAGTTATGGACATTATTATTCTAGTTACATAATTAATGAATTCAGGTTCAGAATAAAGTCAATCAATGATGTGAAGGCATCACAACATGATGAAGTTCTTGTCAGTTGAGATATTGGAACGGATTGTGATTGCTACTACGAGCAAATCATTGGAATTGTGGAGATAAGTTTCAGATACGACTGTATGGTGATTTTATTTAAGTGTGATTGGTTTGATATTTTCAAGGAAGGGATTGATTTTAAAAAAGATAATAAGAATGGTTTCATCAGTTTAAATAAGAACCGTCGAATTCTTCAAACAGTTGAACCATTCACACTAGCTTGCCAAGTATCACAACTTTTTTATGTGCCCAATAATAGGAGTGGGTGGATCATATCAGTAAATATTGTGTCTCATGATTTCTTCGATGAAAAAAAACATAACAAAATTTCCATTACATCTAAAGCATATTAAGAACTTCCAGTGGAAGCAGTAATAGATCTTGATGCAATAGATACTGATGTTTAAGGTATAAGAACATTTATTTTCTAATGAACTCAACATTATTTAGTTACTTTTTTAAAAGCAATTGTTTATATTGTTTCCTTTTATCATATACATTTTCCAATATATGTTTACTTAATTCTATTTTTATTTATATGCAGATGAGTACAAGAAGAAGGTGGCTATAGACCGCCACCTACCCATGAGGTTAGAGATGAGGCACGGTCTCAGCCTTCTGTTTCCCAACCTCCTCCTGATACCCATTATGCCTAGATTCTCTCACACTATCTCCAGTACCTCCCTCCACATATTTTAGCCTAGTACGGTTACGTTTTTCATAGAGGTTAGTCATCAGGCCCAGATACCCATGATGTTGAGGTGGATCATCAACATGAGACCTATCCTGAAGAGATCCTAGGGCAATAGGGGGCTGTGGATGATGAGGTACAATAGCCATTTAAGCAACTAGATACTCAGGCTGGCATATCGCAGGAGCCTGATACTCAGGCAGGCACCAGTGCTGGTAAGATCTTAAACTAATTTCATTTAAAAGCTTACTATATTTAATTTCTCTTATTTAATCTTTCGGCATATACAGATTCATATTTTCAGCTAGGAAAAACATGCAAGGTCGGACACGAAATGCGGACCTCGACAAGCTACCTGAGGGAATGGTGCATACTCGAATAGGCTTTATTAAAATGGTGATATTAATGTCGAAATGAGTATTGTAAGTTAACCTAAGTCGACTCTACACCAGTTTCACAAAATTTTTAACTTGACCTACTAGATTTTATCTTGATCACTTTTAGGCCCAGGGTCGATCTCAGGGAGGCGGGGATTAGGAGATTTGTGAAGTTTCTACGCCTTTCCTAAAACGTATCTCTTCCTTGCGTTTATTATGTTTTTGGTTTTCTTGATTTTTAGGTTTTTTTTTTTCGATAAACTTGTTCTTGAGGAACACCCTCAAATAGGTCCTTGGCTATGCTAAAATACAACGAATCCTGTTGCCTGCAAATCAAGATTTATCTTTTCTGTTTTATATTTTTTTAGTCTTTTTAGTAGCAAGAAGAAAAGACAAATTGAAAGCAATATAGAATGCAACAAAAGAAATGAAAAGAAATACTTAGCTTAGTATATCTATATCTGTATATCTAGTACATATAGAATATATAGATATATTTATATAGATGTTATATAAATAGGGGTGAAAATGGAGATGTGGATGGGATGTAGTACAGTGTCAAGTTGGTCCACGTCTAGCAAGACGCAACCAACAAGACTAAGTGACGCATGGAGTGTAGAGCAGATGTGTGTGAGTGTGGGTGGAAGCGCTTGTTTTGCACGGGTATCGGGGAATATCAACAACTGGTGTGAATATTCTCGCGATACGATGTGCGGTGGAGGGGTAAGTGCACGGGTATGTGGGTAGTGTATGTGATGTGTGTATGGGAGAATGTAGGTTTGTGGATATATAAGTATATATGTATATATCTATCTAAGTAGCTATAACTATATAGATGTGTGTGTGTGTGTGTGTAAAATTACGTATACATAAATATTTAATGGTGAGGGTGTGTGAGTGTGTGCACGCGTGTATGTATGTATGTATGTATGTGTGTAGGTGTGAGTGTCTGTGAGTGTGTGTGTGCGCTGGAGGGGATGGAGGTAGCCATTTAAGACGTCTGCAGTGCTAAGGCGTCATCTGGAGGCACAGGCACGCGAGCGCACAGGCAAAGGTGAATGTGCGCGCGAAGCGGTGAGCGCAGCGCATGCGCTGTGCGTAGGATGAAGTGTTCGTGTTGCGGAGTGCAGCGCACAGCGCTGAGGGCGGGAGCACGGGCGAGTGGAGCAGTGATCGGCTGGAGCGAGTGCGAGCGAGGAGAGAGAGCGACGTAGCCATCGGCTAAGTGAGAAACGAGCTGGTGGCTACAGTGTCGTGCAGACCGCACGCTATGGTGAGTGTGCGGTCTGGCTACCGGCTAGAGGTGGTTTGGCGCACAGCCGGCATTGTGGAGCGCCCATGCGCATGGAAAGAAGCCCCGAGCGGTCTGCTCGGGCAGGCAGTGATGGTGTGGAGGTGGTCTAAGGAGCTAGAGGTGCACGAAGGGTGTGGGCTTTAGAGCTTGGAACCCTGCATTAATGGCGAAAGAGAAGAATGGCAACAAAACGAAAAAGGAAAGAAAAATGCAAATAAAAAAATGAAGCAAGAAACCACCACGCCTACCTGCTCACGACGGATCTAGGCGGTGGTGGAACTCACAGTGGTGGTCTGAGACCACTGTGAGCTATCTTCTGCACACGGTGTGCCTCTTCTCAACTTGTGAGGAGAGGAACTGTGTATGGAGAGGGAGAGGGAAGGGGGGTGGCCAGCAATGCGTGTGATGTAGTCTGAGGATGGCGATGGGTCTGTATGAAGGTGGATGCCGGCTCTCGTAGTAAGGGGGAGTGCATGGTATGTTATAGAGGGAGAGCACACCTCTGCTGGTAGGAGGAGCGGCAAGGAGAGGTGCACACCATGCCCTACAGCCGCATGGGAATAAAAAAGTGACATGGTGAAATTGTGATGCAACACTCAATGGAGATGTTAATTATGGAAGTGGATTGGATGGTAATTTATTCTCACTCTCCTTCTCTCTTTATAAATGCATGCAGGTGTAGATTTACAAATGCAAGTATGTCTACATAAGATGCATGGGTAATGCTAGGAAATAACACAATATGGCATATTTACTGGTGTATCTTGCTGTGCAATCATACCCCTATACCTATCTTTTGCTAGTACCTAGCAAAACATTTTGTATTGTGTTTAGAAATGATCTTAAGCTAAAGATTTTTTTTCTGAAGCAACATTAATGTGTTTATCCGTTGGATATTGTGAGAACCAATTGCTGAGAAGATTACTAGTACTTCAAGTCTTACATAATATAAACCATCTCTAGACTAACCTGGACTCTTGATATTTAAACCTTAAGTACGATTTCTAAGACTCAGAGGGTTTTGCTGTACTCGAGAGCCAAGAGCTTATGGTTTGCGTATAGTGAAGGATCAAGACCGATCAGGTGAACATTAAGGCTCAAGCCCAGGGTTTCACAAATTTTTAAGTACATGTTGGCCCCAGCTTCAACTCGTCTTCAGATTAACCCTCAAAAAGATGATGAAAAAACTCAACCCCACTTTTATTGTTTTGTGGCTTAAAGAATTTATGGCAGAACAGGGTATTTGTAACGTGCCCTGAAAACTTTTTAGGGTGACGAATTTACAGACATTTGGAGGATATACTGACTTATTCGTAAGATTTTTTTTTTTAAAACAGGTGTCAGTATATCTCCTACAACTTTATTTGGAAGAGCACACTTATTAGGTGGGTGAGTACTTTTTCGGTGGAAAGGGTTTCTCCTAAACACAAGACTAAAGACTGGGATAAAAAGTCTACCTACACGTACAGGTAAGGACTCCACTTTCCCTAATGAACACTAGGGTTGAATCTTATGTTCACCTTGTCTTTTTTGATATGTGTAGTGTGAACCAAGATTACTTAGGCTCTCAAGTAGAGGTAAACCAACGAATCCTATACTAGTGACTCAGGTACAAGAATACGTCCTTAATTAGGAGAGATTCTGATCTATCTTATCAATGCTCAAGTGAATTAAGCCAAGCCTGAGCAAATCAAGCTTCTGTGGCCTGAAAAGTCTTCAAAACAACGGTTGAATATCTATAAACAGTTATTGTATTTTTGTTTCAGCTTTCAGATCATTGCTAAATACTTTTCTTTTTGTTTTAATTAGGCTATGTACATATTTATAGATGGATATGTATAATGGATGTAAAAGCTGCATGATACCCATATAATACCCAGATCCTATGAATGCTTATCCACCCCCCCATGCCAAATGATGCTATGTCCTCATATGCATGCAGGGTAAAGCAAGGTCCAAAGATCATGGTACGAGAGCTGAGATGCGAGGTATACAGCAGGGTGGTAGGGTGGGTGGATGGTGGGTGGTGAAGTGAAAAATGAAGAAGTGTGAAGTGAAGTGAAATTGTGTAGGAGATAGTGGAGGAGTGTTGCTGGGGAGCCTCCCAACGAGTGTTGAATTTAACGTCCCTAGCTGGACTCAAAGTGCGGCACGAAGTCAATTACCCTCCAACAGGGTAACAGTTTCACCAACGAGGGCAGGTTCATGAGTAAGATAGGGTTTTGACCGCTACCCATTGACTGTAAATTTACTCCCAGATTTGGGATCTTCAATTTCGACGGCTCCGTTGGGAAATAGTCTCAAGACCATGTAGGGACCAGTCCATTTGGACTTTAATTTCCCTGGAAAGAATTTGAGCTGAGCATTGTAAAGTCAAACTTGTTGAGATGGCTCAAATTCTTTCCGCCGAATTTTGCTGTCGTGAAAGGCCTTAGTGCGTTGTTTGAAAGTTAAGGCAGAATCATAAGCTTCATGACGGAGCTCTTCCAGCTCCTGGAGTTGGAGTTTCCTTTCTCGACCATACAGGTCTGGGTCGAGGTTACATTGGCAAACCGCCCAATAAGCGCAGTGCTTTAGCTTAGCGGGCAAATGACAAGCCTTCCCGTAAATAATTCTATAAGGAGACATACCACGGGGAGCCTTAAAGGCAGTCCGATATGCCCAAAGTGTGTCAATAAGCTTGTCGGACCAATCCTTACGATCAAGTCAAACTGTTTTCTGGAAAATTTGCTTGATTTGTTGGTTCGACACCTCAGCTTGGCCGTTCATCTGAGGATGATACGAAGATGCAATACAATGGTGGACTCCATATTTCCTCAGAAGTGCCCGAAACGATGCATGGGTAAAATGACTTCCTCCATCAGAAATAATGGCTCGAGGGATCCCAAAGAGTGCAAAAATGTGATCTTTGACAAATCGAGTAGATATGACATGGTCAGCATGGCATGTGGAAATAGCCTCGATCCATTTCGAAACATAGTCAACAGCAACGAGGATGTACTCAAAAACGTTGGAAGGAGGAAAGGGACCCATGAAATCAATTCCCCAAATGTCAAAGATTTCAACAGCTAGAATGGGTTGCAAGGGCATCACGTCACAACGTGACATTGACTCTAACAACTAGCACCTAGTGCAACGTTAGCATAATTGTGTGCATCCTGGTGAAGGGAGGGCCAAAAGAAACCGCACTGCAACACCTTGGCTGTAGTTTTCCTCCAAGAGAAATGGCCTCCGCAGGCCTGATCATGACAGAAGGATAGCACACTGGGGAATTCGCTGTTAGGAATACAGCGACGAATGATTTGGTCAGCACCTACTCGAAAAAGTAGTGGATTATCCTAGAAATAATACTTTGCTTTTACGATGAGACACCCACACTGATTTTTAGGTCAGCCACGTGGAAGGGAGCCAGAAGCAAGGTAATTGGCAATGTCGGCATACCAAGGTCCACTTGCCATATTAATTGCCAGTAGATGCTCATCGGGAAAAACCTCAATAATCGGCAGGGTAAGTCCAATGTGGTCGAGGTCTAGTCTCGAGAGATGATCAGCAACAACATTCTGGGCTCCAACCTTATCGCGGATCTCAAGGTCAAATTCTTGGAGCAAAAGGATCCAACAAATTAGTCTAGGCTTGGCATCCTTTTTGTGCATGAGATGATGAATGGCCGCGTGATCAGTGAATACAGTAACATGCGAGCCTAGAAGGTAAGAGCAGAATTTCTCCAGCCCAAAGACGACCTCCAGTAGCTCTTTCTCAGTAGTCATATAATTACGCTAGGCCTCGTCCAACGTCTTACTGGCGTAGTATACCACGAAGGGGTGTCTATCGCGTCTTTGTCCCAGGATGGTTCCGACTGCAAGGTCGGAAGCGTCACACATTATTTTTAGTATAAGGAGGCATCAAGAAACAAGCCTACTATGATCGCACCTTCCATTTGGGGGGAGTGTTGCGAGCACTGGAAGAATCTAGTGATAGAGGTAAATAAATAATTTCATTTTTTATTTTTAAATTCAGTTTATAACAAATAATTACATATTCTTTTAGTAATAAAATTTATATTTCTTACAGAAGCAAATCAGAAAGAACAAAGCCAACTGAGCCTGAGCTCCTAGCAGGTTTAACTTAATCTTAATTCACCATTAATTGCTATGAAATAATTAAGATCTAAATAATTGAATAAATATTAAGTTAGAATACTTTAAGCCTATGAACATTGCACAAGAATTAGTCAAATTAGCACATGCAACATTCCATGAATAGAGAACATATTTACACATGTCATTTGTCATTAAGAATCAAGTAAACATGTGTATTATATCAATTACTTCTTATTACAAGAGATTAAGGTAAGAAAATGCTATATAATTGAGTATAATGCCTTATTACATCAATTAAGCTCAAAATATTGAAAGAGAATATGAAAATACATTATTAAGGAAAATCATACATCTTAAAAATAAAATTCAGATGACTAAAAATTAAGACGTCTGATTTTCTTCCTTCTATTTCTTCTCTTCATTCTTTCTTCAGCCCTTTTCTTCTTCTTTGTTATTTCCTTTCTTCTCTGCTGTTGCTCTCTTTCTCCCATTCCCTCTCTTTTCCTTTACTCTCTGTCTTTGTTTACTCTTCCTTTCTTTCTTTATCTTTACTATGCTTAATAAGTTCCACACTTAGCCATTAAACTTTCAATTGCAAAATTTTGATTTTCTTATTGGCAGCTCAGATCGGTTGGGGATACACAACACCCCCTAGAGGGTGGGACCAGACCCTACTGGGTCTGAGCCTAGTTTTACTTAGGTGTTTTATTTTTCATTTCGAGCTCATGCACAGTATCCGGCCTCCCAGGCCCCACGCCCACTCACAGGCCCACACTCACACCCACAGGCGCACACACACACACACATGCGCAGGCACGTTCATTGCACGCACTCGCACCCAAGCTCAATTCATTTCGCACCTTGCACTAACGTCCAAGAACCCTTATGCACTTTGTTGCAATATACCATGTCGTGCACTCAGGAACTTCCAAGGTGGGACTATCTATGTCCACTCCAGGCCAAACTTCGGCCGACAATTCCAATCGGCACAGTGACTTAATTCGATCATTCTTCTGAAAGCAAAAGTTTCGAAGGGGTAGGTGAAAGTCGTTTTCTCTTGATCTTCGGGATAAATTGCGACCTGATTGTATCTAGAGTAACCATCCAAGAAGCAGAAGAACCTATTACCAGCTAATCTCTCAAGGATTTGATCAATGAATGGCAAGGGAAAATGGTCCTTCTTCGTAATCGTGTTGAACTTGCGATAGTCGATACAAACCCGCCACGAATTCGCAATTCATGTGGGAATGGTTTCTCCAGATTCGGTCTTGATTATGGTGAGCCTTGCCTTTTTAGGTACCACTTGAATTGGACTCACCCAAGGGCTATCGGATATAGGATATATAATGTTAGCATCTAGCCACTTGATTATTTCCTTCTTTACGACCTCCTTTAGATTTGGATTTAAACGTCTTTGAGCATCTCTTGAAGGTCGTGCCCCATCTTCTATATAGATGTGATGAGTACAATAATTGGGGCTAATCCCGGTGAGATCGTGTAGGGTCCACCCAATTGCCTTCTTAGGATCTCATAAAACCTCGATTAGTTTCTTTTCTTGTTTCAGAGATGAATGAGAATTGATGATTACAGGATGTTTCTGATCGAAGTCGAGATAGACATACTTTAAATTGTCAGGCAATGACTTTAATTCGAGTGCACGAGTCGGATCAATAGCAGGATTTGGGGCGGGATTTTCGATTATAGAAAGTGGCTGAAATGAGTCATGTGATTCAGATTCAGGATTGAGTATAGATTCTGATAGCAGGTTTCGGATTTGAGCGTACAAGGTATCAAAAGATGTGTTTTCTAGTTCTAAGGAACTAGGGTCATCCTAAAAAATTGAATAGATCTAATTTCCTCAATCCATTTACAATATAATCCTCAAGAAGCTCTAAATATATCCAATTTTATTATCTTCACCCCAAATTTTAACTCAATCTTTTCAGACTCACAATCTATATTGGCCTTTGTAGTGGCCAAAAAGGGTCTCCCTAAGATAATTGGGATATCACTAACTCATTCAGGAACTTCCATATCTAAAATAATGAAATCCACCGAAAAATAAAAGTCCTGAACTCTAATGATCACATCTTCCAAAACTCCCCAAGGTGACTTAATAGATCTATCTGCTAATTGTAAAGTCACATCAGAAGGTTTAAGTGTGTCAACATCAAAGTATTCAATTAGGGACGTTGGAATCAGATTAATGGATGCTCTTAAATCTAGAAAGGCTCTATCAAAGCGTTGGTCCTCAATTATACAAGAAATAAATGGAGAACTTAGGTCTTTCTTTTTCAAAGGAAGCGTACTTGAGACAATAGAGCTCACTTGCTCTGAGAGTACCACAGTGATTCCTTTCCTCGACTTACGCTTAGGAGTACACAACTCCTTGAGAAATCTCACATAAGTCAGAATGTGTTTGATAGCATATAGGAGTGGAATATTAATATATACCTGTTCAAAAATTTTAACTAGATCCTCATCTAATGTAATAGGTTGCTTTTTTTCCTAGTCTTCTTCAAAGCTTCTGGGAATGGGACTTGGATTTCCTGTTCTACTGAGGTATTACCCTAATCTTGCGAATAAGCGGGAATTGCGAGATCGGATGCATCATCTCTTACAAGTGTAGAAATAGGGGTCATTCTAGATGTACTAGGTCTTGGGATAGGTTTCGTGGATCTACTGGATCCCTAGTGGAAGTCCCACGGCGGGTTGTAACAGAGTTAATACCCACATGCGAAGAAGCTGGTGAAGAAGAAGATGCTTGCTGGTGCTGGAAAGATGGATTCGGTAGTAGTGGTTGATTTTCTTGAGTCAGATAGCGCTGTTGATTTAAATACTCAAAATCAGTAGATGTAGTAGAGGGTGGATTTGGATTCTGATTCAGATTCAGGGGTATTTGATTAAGGAGATGGCTTTGTCCCAGATTTGGATGTTGAGCTCCCAGGTGTGGTCTTTGCTGGATATTCCTAAGGTTTGGAACTGGCTGGGATGGAAGGGCCCCTAGCTGACGAGACTCAGTCAACTGCATGATTTGGCCCCTGAGATTAGCCAATTCTGCCAAACATTGCCGTTGTACCTCAGTAAGACCTTCAACATTCTGTCGCTGGCTCTCAGTCACAGCTCGCAAAACCTGGTCGAGCTGTGAGTTTCTATTTAGCCCCGTGAAGTTCTGCAAACCCACGTAAAATGGCCTTGCATTTGGTTGTTGAAACGACAACGTAAGCGGGTTTTGCCTGGTCTGAGTCGGATATGGTCTTTGTGAATGGTCAGACCAAGAGAAATTAGGGTGATTACGCCATCCAAGATTATAGGTATTAGAATATGGGTTTGATCTTGGTGCGTATCCCTGAATGGCGTTCAAATCAGAAGGATAAGGCCTGTTTTCTGCAAAAACAAGAACTGGGGACAGAGGTGGGAAAGATGTGGGAACAAAGTGTAGGTTTGGCCCTACGAGGAGGGATGACGTAATAAAATGCGGAATTGAAATATAATCTTACAAATAAGCAATCACACAAAGTACACAAGAATTTTTAGGTGGAAACCCAAACCGGGTGAAAACCACCACCTAACCCTCTCGAGTTAGGATTTTCCGATCAACCTAGTTGATCAAATCCACTAACCGAATCACTTTAAAACGAGGGTGATTCAACCTCATTACAACCACGCTACAAGTACGAGGGTAGTGTTCCTCAACCCCTTCTCTCCACGAGAAGGATTTTGTCCCACGAAGGAGACGGGAATTCGCAAAGCGAATACCCAACCAAAAGACAAAGATAAAATAAACGACAAGTCCTATAGAGCCAACAAAGTAATTATGAACCTAGCTTCTATAGGAAATAGGAAACTCCCCTTTGCAAGGAGTGCGTCGAGTTGATGACGCGGTGCGTGTGCCACGCGATGGCGCAATGTTGCTCTCGTAGACAACGGCGGGAGAGCGGGTGCGCGAAGGTTTGATGCTCTCAAGGGAATGGAGCTTAAGCTTGGAGAGCAAGATCTTTTCTGGACACAAAAGAGTGTGAAAGTGTGTAGCTAAGTGTATCCAAGTGTGTGTTGTGTTTCTCTTAGTGTATCTTGGTGTATCTTAGTGTTGCAAAGGTTTCCCTCTATTTATAGAGGCCTTAGGAAGGCTTTGGAAGGCTTAGGAAAGGTTCTATAGCCGTTGGGAACAAAGCCCAAGAGAATCAAGCCGAAATCAGGACAATGATTACACTTGACAGGGTGATCAGACGTCTAATTCTTGCATCAGACGTCTGGAAGGCCACTTTAAGACGTCTGATTTAAAGGTCAGACGTCTGATTCTATGCGGGTTTCCTCCTGACTTGAATCAGATCTAAACAGGGTTTTTGCGCAAGTCCATCAGACGACATACAGGACGTCTGGCACTATGTATGGACGTCTGGAAACCTACTTTTACTGTGGGAATTGATTTCCAAACGTTGCAACGGCTAGAAAATCTCTGAGAAGAGATTTTGGGTCAGCCGAGGCAAAACGGTCAATTATCAGACGTCTGGACAGTCCTATGGACGTCTGATAAGGCTCTAACGGTCATATTCTTGAGTGTTTGCTAAGCCAGCCAACGGTCCACTAATTGGACGTCTGGCAAAGTCATCAGACGTCTCCTAAGACGTCTGGTCTAAGGTCTGGACGTCTGATTTCATCAGACAGAACTAAGTATGTCCAGCCTAACAGTTATCAGACGTCTGAAACAACAGTCAGACGTCTTAAAATACTTTATCAGACGTCTGATTTGGGAATTAGACGTCTGGAAGTGCTGTTTGAACCCTATATTGGTTTTCTAAGTATTCTACAGAAAACCTAAGTATCCTAGGGTTGTGCCAGTGTTCCTAGGACTACTGTTAGGGTACTTTGAGGCTCTTTAACATAATATTCTAAGGAAAATAAAAAGAGCAAGAAAATAAAGACAAGAGATACAAGAAAGGATTAAAAAGAATCTATCATATTCTTCTTGTCTTCTATCTTCAATCTGTCGCTCCACGCGAACCTCCTCTGTTCTTCATTAAGCTCCTCCAATCCATCCTGGATGCGAGCTCGAGTTCCGTCTAAATACGTCCACATTTGCAATTGACCTGAAATCTAGGACTCAAATTGCAAATGTTAAATAACACGTGTTTTGTTATCATCAAAATAAATGATCGTGGTGCTCTAGCACCAACACAAAGGTCCCTCCTTGGGTTTGATCTCTCGAATCCAAATTATTCACAAACTCCCTCCCTGCGGGAATTTGCAAAATAGGTAAATGCGTGGGATTTTGCGTAGCGAGAAGAGGCGTAAGAGATTTCATTGTGTTTCGGACCTCGTCGAGATGGTTTGCTACAATATTGACTTCGTCCAGTTTCTCTACTATGATATCTAAATCCTTGGAATTAGACAGATTCCCGATATCGTGAATGCCCTTCTGCGGGTTTTGATGCACTGTATTGGTGCCCCGTGTGAATTGCGACATTGATGCGTTGTTGATCGAGTTCTCCGACATCCCTTCAAATAGTTCTGAGGCGGATTCTGCATCACAATTCAAGAAATTCCCTCCACAAGAGGCATCAATCAGATTGTGAATGCCCTCTTGCAATCCATAGTAAAAGATGTGCATTAATTGCCAGTAAGGGATGTCGTGATGTGGGCATTTCCTTTGCAATTCATGGAAGCATTTCCATGCTTCATGAATTGTTTCTCCTTGATTTTGAGAGAAAGTAGTGATGGCTGATTCGAGTTCAGCCCAAGTTGAGATTGGTTGTGCTATAGTTCTATACCAGTAGGTAGACTTATCCTTAAGGCTGAAGGAGAACATCTTCATCAATATGATTTCCCGGCTTTGATTTTGAGGACCAAGAGTCTAAGATATATTTTTTAGATCTTCAATAAGTTGGAATGGATCATCGGATGCAAATCCGTCAAAGTGTGGAATTAGACCTATAGTGTTTGGCTTTAATTCTAGGTCATTTTCCCCAACGAGAATCTTAACATTAGGCTCTACTTGTGCATTAAATGGATTATAATAGTCGCAGAGCAGAGTCCTGAGACGAGGGATCAGTAAATTAGGGTTTTCAAAACCCACCTCAGTTCGAGGTGGAGAACGGGTTTGTAGGTTCTGCAAATTCTGAAGAGCAGCCGTCAATAGATTGATTTGATGATTTTGCTAGAGCATCTGAAGATTCTGGTTCAGGAGCGCCTCATGGACATCAAAAGGCGGCATCTCCCCCTGACCAGAAGAGGAAGGGATCTTGAGATTCTGGTTCTGCATTTGGTCCATAGGATCAAATGCAGAAAAAGCAAATGAATCAGACGGGAAAATTATTGATTGCTTCAGTGCAACCGGCTTCGGAATACTTATCAACAGAGATACGAGAGGTAGTTTCAGGGATCGCCTCCCGTGCATAAACCAAAAGAATGTGCAAAGGCATACTCACACCACTGAAAACAGCGGCAAACAAGATCCGAAAATAGCGCAAAAAGCGAGTTTTTCTCTTCTTTTAAAGGAAAGAAGAGTCCTAGAATATGCAAAAATAATTTGGACGCAAAGAAGTATAATATCAGTATCAAAATACACATCCTAAACTCGTGTCTACGCAAGTGCGTATCCTTAAGGCTCAAAAGTCTAAGGTCTAAGATCGAAACCGCTCACTACAATCTCCCCGGGGCTTAGTAGTGAGACAAACTTGTTGATCTTTGATCAAAGACCTAAGAGGTGCAAAGAGGAGAGGTAGAAAAATCATATTCGTGTGATTCTAGTGATCGCGCTGTGTGCGCGATAGCATGCAGCAGACTAGAGCATAAAAACCTGCATGAATTCTGCAAACAGATTGAGTCACAAATTTTAATTGTCCTCTTTTTACTTAATCTTTTCACAAAAATGATAGAAAGAAGTAAGGTGACTGCTTTTTAGATATTTTCAAGCAAAAATATGGTCTTGTTTATTATCCAATGATAGGGATCTACGTGGGTTTTGCACGTGTTTTCCTTCTGATGCGAGAAAAATAGTAGAAAAATCCTGAGTCAGATTTCGTATACTAGCAGATAATGCACTCCTAAAAGTGTATGCCTAAAACATGTTGCTGCTAATCAGATAGGTATGCGTATTTTTGTATTTTTTTAATTTTCTATAACCTAAATGCAACAAACAAACTATACAAAAGACTAAGGAAAGAATACTCAATGGATATGTATAATGGTCGGAAAAACAGAAACAGAAAACCCGCCTCCTTTCCTGAGAATACTCACAAAGGTAACCCTGAAAAGAAGACAGAAAACAAAACAAAACAAAGGTAATTAGTAAAAAGAAATATGTACAAAACAAAAACAGTAATGGTGAATATAAATTACAGTTACCTCCCCAGCAACGACGCCATTAAAATGATTGGTTAAATCCTCAACACAGTTAATTAAGTTATTTAGACTTAATTAATCGCATGAGAAAGTAACTTAGGTTAACTTGATTTTATGTTGGTTGTGTAGAATAGGGTCAAGTTAACCTAATCTTTTAGATTTTTAAATTCTTTTTAATGGTTGACTCCAAGTCGTTCACTGGGAGGCATAACTTAATCTTAATTCACCATTAATTGCTATGGAATAATTAGGATCTAATTAATTGACTAAATATTAAGTTAGAATACTTTAAGCCTATGAACATTGCACAAGAATTAGTCAAATTAGCACATGCAACATTCTATGAATAGAAAACATATTTACACATGTAATTTGTCATTAAGAATCAAGTAAACATGTTTATTCTATCAATTACTTATTACAAGAGATTAAGGCAAGAAAATGCTATACAATTGAGTATCGATACCTTATTACATCAATTAAGCTCAAAATATTGAAAGAGAATATGAAAATGCATTATTAAGACAAATCAGACATCTTAAAAATAAAAGTCAAATGACTAAAAATTAAGCAAGACGTCTGATTTTCTTCCTTCTATTTCTTCTTTTCATTCTTTTTTCAGCCCTTTTCTTCTTCTTTGTTATTTCCTTTCTTCTCTGTTGTTGCTCTCTCTCTTTCATTCCCTCTCTTTTCCTTTACTCTCTGTCTTTGTTTACTCTTCATTTCTTTCTTTATTTACTGTGGTTAATAAGTTCCACACTTAGTCATTAAACTTTCAATTGCAAAATTTGGTTTTCTTATTGGCTGCTCAGATCGGTCGGGAATACACAGCACAACTAGAGGGAGGGACCAGACCCTATTGGGTCTGAGCCTAGTTTACTTAGGTGTTTTATTTTCCAATTCGAGTTCATGCACAGTATCCGGCCTCCCAGGCCCATACGCCCACTCACGAGCCCACGCTTACGCCCATAGGCTCACGCACACACACACACATGTGCAGGCACGTGCATCGCACGCACCTGCACCCAAGCTCAATTCATTTCGTGCCCTGAGCTGACGACCAAGAAGGCTTACGCACTTTTTCGTAATATACCATGTCGTGCACTCAGGAACTTCCGAGGCGAGACTATGTCCACTCTAGGCCGAACTTCGGCCGATGATTCCGGCCGACACAGTGACTCAATCTGATCGAGCAAAGGCTCGATCGAAAGCTCTTGATGTGTTCTACATGATTGGAACACCAATTTGGTGCTCAAGTGAGGTTAAGCCCTTCGATTCGAAGGGCGGAAATGGAAGGTTCGCAATGGCCATTGAGACCTGCAGAAGGTAAATTCAGGTCTTTTGACCTACAGGAGAGTGTTTGATCTTCAGATGAGGTCCAGACTCTATTCAGGAGGTGATTCCACATCTAATGGTGAAGAGAAAATGTCCTATGTAGCTTCAGGAACATGAAGAAGCTCATGAGCTTCATTTAGGAGCTTCAGAGCTCCATTTTGAGCTCTGAACAGCTCGATAGAGAGCTAAAGACGTTTGGAATAGATTTAAACAATCTCTGCAGGGTGTTATGATTTTATTTGGGCAAATTTAGCATTCAAATCTCACCAAAAACACACTGAAAGCAGTATGATTCAAAAATGACCCAAACTGGATAGAGATATGATTTGGCCTAAATCCTCAATAAAACAACTTAAAATTTATTGTAACAATCTCAGAATCATTCTAACATCAGATTCAACTCAATAAACATCAATTTTACTCAAGAATTCTCTAAATTAGACCAGAGGTTGACTATAAAGCTCCAGAAGTCGACTTTCTGTAACATAGCTTCCCAAAACAACTTAAAGACCTGGAGAGACTCTAATTCACCTCAGAAATCATTTCCAGACCTTAAAACTAAGTTTTGAAGCTCCTAAAGGCCCTCTCAGGCACTGTCACCTAAGCTCAAAAGTGGGGGTGTTCGATGGAATAATCTAGGGAATTTTAGAGCAATCAAAGATCAAATATGACTCCTACAAGTTCTGCTTGAGCTTATAGACCTATTTCTAGAGCATAAAACCTAATGGGTCAGCTTCTCCAACTCCACCAGAGTTGGAGAAGACAAATGTTGACTGCGAACTCCAAACATCAAAGCATGACTTTTAATATGTAATCTTGTTCCTTAGGTTCCAAATAGGCAGTCTGGAGCTCCTTAAAGCTTAACTAGGGCTAAAGCTCTAAATCACCTCGCTGGGGCTCCAGCGAGCTCCGGTGAGTCAAAGAAATGTCTGCTAGAGTTCAAAACTCTGTGAAATAGACCATTAAAATCTCAAGAGCTTCCTAAGGTAACAAGGAACCTCAGGAGCTGATCAATTGACTCAAATGGAAATTAAATCAGATGTTATGCATCTAAATCAGAAAAGATGTAATCTGAGTTCGCTCGAACTCAGATCACATCCTCTCACTCAATTGAGTGAGGAGAATTATTCCATAGTGTTCAGAGATGGTCTATAGGTGATCAATTAAGTGTTTTAACTCTCTTGAGCTCGCCATAGACAATGAGCTCAAGAGTTGAGATGAAATTAGGCATTTACAGTATAGGTGATCATTAGTTAAATTGGAGTGAAAATCGGGACCCTTAAAGTGTGTATAAATGGCGGAGGGCCTCAATGACTGTGTTCTAAGCTCAGAGGCCTCTACCGTGGAAGATGAACTAAACGATTCAGCTGCTAAAAGTGAGGGAAAAGTAATGCTATGAAATCATGATAAGGAGAGGAAGGTGATCAGTGCGTAAAAATGGCAAAAGAGTGGCCCATACAAGCTCAAAGAGCTTGTCGGAGCTGAGGAAGACGGCATACAAATTGAACAATTAGAACTAACTAATTACCTAATCTACTGAATTAAGCTACACTACACTTACCTAAGCCTAATCCTACTATTACCTGGATGAAGGAGGTGAGGGTTCTCGTCGTTGGCAGGGCGAGAATGAGATAGAAATCTAGACTGGGTGAGAAAAGAAGCTTCGGCCGATCGAAGCGGAGATCAAAGGGAAGATGGCATGCTCAATCGCCGTTGGTAGGGCAAAAGAGAGGAAGGGGTGGTGAGAAAGGCAGCGCGTCCTCAGCGGCCACGCTCGAGAAGAAGAACGAAGATGCCGGAGTTGCAAATGAACCTACCGACCAGCTACGGTGGGGTGGAGAGGGGAAGGGAGCTGATCAAGCTCAAATCGTAGAAGTTGATGGGTATTTATAGGTTACGGCAGCTATAGAGGTGGCTAAATCTGGACACCATAAGGTCTAGGTTCAAGGTAACCACCGGCATCGGAGACGATGCCGGTAAGGTTACTCTCTAACCCTAAATAGGATTTGAAGATCATCCAGACCGTTGGATGAAGTGAAGAGGGTGAGTGCAAGCTTCAAGAGCTTGACAAAGGTGGAATGGCGTCAGATGGAAGAAGATCGTGAGGTGTTTTCACCGTCGTTCGTCAGCCATGGAAGCGGCTAAAGAAGAAACGAATAAGAAGAAGAATGTACATAGAGACCTAAATGCGAGAAAAGCTAAGGACCTAGGTGAAATAAAAGGACTCAAATGAAATGAATTCCAAGGACCAAAACGCAAATAGAGGCTTTTAAGGTTAATTTAAATTATTTTCTTTTCTAACTTTTTATATATAATCATAAATTAGCTAAATATTATATTAAAGCCTTGTATTCACAATTTTGACCCATTTATTTATATTTATTTACTTATTAACTTAAGTTATTTAAGAACTTCGGTCTTAAGTTATATTTAAGTTAAATAAGATATTAATTAGGTAGCTAATTAATGGTATTTCGAGTCCATTTATTAATTAAATTATTAGTAATATTAATTAGTTGACAATTTAGCATTTTAACCTTATTTTAAGATCTTTTAATGATTTGTTCCTTATTACATAATTAACCCTTATATATATATATTCCTAACTAATTAACTAGAGAAACTAATTAATTAGAGGTAATTAGAAGCGATGATAAGCCTCTTATCATCGACTCATAGTAAAGGAACACTCGACGACTCACGTGCATAGATACACCCAACATAGCAGGAGATACATGTAAGTAATTAAAAGTCAATTACATTAATTTCAATTATATAAAAATTAACTACAAATATATATATATATAGGGTTGTATGATGGATTTGATCTATCCTCCTGAGGTCACAAACAAGAACTTCGGGAATGTTCCGTAGATTGACCCCCCTAACACTAGAGGAAGCTTTCAGGACCGTAATGCCTCCAGAGCACGGAAGCTTCATCTATAGCATTGGGAGGAGTGCAATGATCTCCTCATATATAGTAGGAAAGGATCCTCATTCACTCACGACGACGGTCTACACATCGAAGTTCAGACCTTACAGCATCGAGATGTGGAGCGGAAGAAAAGGTTGGAGGAGGTTACCGCCTAGCTACAGGTCGTCACTCGCAGGATGGAGCACCAATAGGAGTTGTTAGAGAAGCATAACAAGTAGTGCGAAGAGATCTTCTCCTATCTCCGAGGAGAGGTGGTGGACCTGATCATTCATCATTTCACATTCCGAGATGTGGCGACAACGATGATGGTGGTTCTGGGGCTGGTACGTAGGTGCCATAGCATAGTTTATATGTGTTTATTTTATTTGCAACCTTGTTATTATTGTAATGTTTGAACCTCGTGTATATATATTGTAAGCATCTCTGTTTTGATGTACCAAAATTATATTTATTGCTACACTAATATTTCAAGACCATCTCGGATTAAAGCTTCTCTTTTGGATCAAGTTCAAATGGTTGCTGATATGTCATTTTCCTTTTTATCTAAGTCTAGGATATTATTGTAAGGAACCTCAAAAATAAAACAATCAAATAGTTTTTCATGCTTCTTCGAAAATCAACTTTTAGGATCATTGATCGACCAATCTTCCTTCTTGATCGACCAAATTCAATTGATCGATCAACCAAATTTGTTAATCGATCAAACCAATCATTTTTAGGAAGTTGATTTAAATCATATTGATTAACCAACTAAGCTAATTAATCGACCAACCTGTAATCGATCAAATAACTTAATTGATCGACCAAATAGCATTTTGATTGACCGATATATCTTAATTGATCGACTAATATCACTTTCTTTTCAAATCATCTGTCAACACATATGCTGAGGGGCAATCAGCTGTTCGACCTCCTCTTTTTGATGGAACGATATACGGATATTGGAAGACTAGGATGCAGATCTTCCTAGAATCTATGGATTTCAAGGTGTGAGATGTCATCACCTCCAAGTACACATGTCCTAAAATCAAGAAATGAGTGGTGGTGACACCAGATCAAAAGAAGATGGCAACACACAATGCAAAAGCCATGAATGAAATCTTTTGCAGGCTTTCAAGAGTAGAATTCAATCGTGTTTCTGTTTGTAAGACAACTTACGAGATCTGAAGCATCTTCGAAGTCACCCACGAGAGGACATCTAAGGTAAAAAAAACTAAGGTAAATTTACTAACATAGAATTATGAGCTTTTCAGGATGAAGAATGGAGAATTAATTAAAGAGATGTTCACAATATTCATGAACATCATAAACTCTCTAAGAAATCTAGATCAGGAGATCAAGAATGAAGCTTTAGTAAGAAAGATTCTTCGATCACTCACCAGTGATTGGGAGACCAAGACTATAGCCATACAAGAGTCGAAAGATTTGTCTATCTTAAAACTAGATGATCTTTTCGGAAGCCTTATGGCTTATGAAGTTTAACTCCAACACATGAAGGAGCATGAAGATGAAGGAATCAAGAAAAATGTGACTCTTGAAGCCAATCAACAAACATAAGATTCCTCAAGTGAAGATAAAGAGGAAGATATAGCCCTCCTCTCAAGAAACTTTAAAGAGTTCCTCAAGAACAAAAGAAGCTGGAGAAAGAAGAAAGAAAAAGCCAAAGCAGATGCCATTATTTGTTATAACTGCAAGAAAAAGGGATATATCAAGAAGGACTGTCTATTTCTCAAAAAGGAATCAAAAAAGAAGAAATTTTCCAGAAGAGAAGGAAAGAAAAGGACGTTCACAGCAACTTGAGATGAGTTAAACTTAAGTTCAAAAGAAGAAGAAGCCTCCTGAGAAACTCTCCTAGGTCTAATGGTGCTAGAAGACGAGATAACCTCTTTTCACAAGATGAACTATTAGAAGTCGACCTCTTTAGTTAAAAACCATTAGTAATTTATTTTAGCGATGATTTTAAGACCATCATCCAATCTCACTTCCATCTTCTCCCATGCGCACTCGAAGGCGACGATAAGGTATTGTAACTGTTGCCAAAATAAAACAAGAAAATATACTGTGACGGTGGTTCACGACGATTTATGAGAATTTGGTGATGCTTTGTAACCGTTGCAAAACCCACATATTATTGTAATGATTGTGTGAGAGAACACCTATATCCATCCCCTCAACCATCCTATGATTTGATTCATATTTTTTTAAATACAAAAGCTTCATAATCTCATATTTATCTCACAATTTCATCACTTACAAAATTAATTCCTTAAAATAAATAATACCTTACCAAAGGTAATTTGACGACGCATTAACATTTTTCACACCTATAAGAGGCCTCAGCTTGCATGATAAAAAGAAAAGAAAATCAAAGGAGCACATAGCCGTTGACCCTTGCACAAGAGACGTATGAGGAAGACGAAGAAATCTAACCTTCAAAATGAGGAAGAAAAATACCCCATAAAAATGGGGGATGCCCAACGTAAAAAAAATAAGATAAAGAAATAAAAAAAAAAATAAAGCAACTCGAGGTCAAGAACCGTACGATTTCCCAAAAGAAATCGACTCCATATTTGTCGAACAACAAGAGTCAACAAGAAATAAACTTAAAAAACAGTGCTGACGGTGAAAAAAACAACATCACCCGTGGTCCCAAATGAAAACAAACAACACAGAAAAAAACCAAAAAGAAAAGGCCAAAAAACCACCATCAAAACAACTAGAACGAGACACAACCGCACAAGCTGACGGCTGCGCCTGACCGCTGCCGTCCACCGCATGTGCCACGACCCCAGCGCCGACGAAGCACCCGACCGGCCTCCAGGAAGACTGTCGACCAACCGCCATGCCTCGAAAACGCACCGACCATCGACCACAACCGCGACCGCGTACCGACTCCGCGAGAACACGCCCCGATCCCGACCACCACGGACGACCACGAGCGGCGAGCGAGCAGCGAGAGGCAAGCAATGACCACGATCGGCGAGCCGTGGACACGAGGGAAGCTCGGCGAGCCCTAGCGACGACAACGAGCTTCGAGCGGCCCCGCATGTCGGCGAGCAACTCCACCATCGATGAAACAAGGCCTAGAGGAGGAGAGGAAGAGCCGAAAGTTGGGGGAGGGGCCCCGATCGGCCGGATGACCGATCCGGGGCCCGAGGAGGCAACAGGGGTTTTTAGTCGAGAGAGTGGAGGGGGAGGGAGTCACACAGGCGGGAAGGAAAAAATGGGTAACTGTGCCGCATTGCGTTAATGCTATGATGTACGAGAGATAAATTAATGAGAAAATCAAAACTCCATATTTTTGCAGCATGATATCCCTTGGGTTTTCCTTTCTGGGTGAGATACATGTCTATATCCTCAATGCAAATTAAGGGGATGAAGCAAGCTAGTAAGTGCGTACCAGCGTAAGTAATGTTCTTTCCCTATTAAAAAGATTATAATCACCTCCGTAATGGAAAAAAAAAGCACTTATCTTCTAATATTTTATGTTGATCTATCAGTACAGGCAACCCATGTCTATGTCACCATCCAAGCAAAAACACCTTTCTTCCACTTTTGTTTGGAATTTTGACTGAATGAGGATAGCTTCCATGTTGGGAAAAGGCCACGGTTTGGCGTGCCATTTGATACATATATACGTTTTATGTCGTGTTGGAATAGTGGTTGGATGGATGGTGATGTTAAAGTAACAAATTTAAGTAGATGTCAAACACTACATAGGAAAGTAGCAATCCTGAAATAGATCATACCTCATTAACCGTGTTCATATCTTTAAAGTGAGGCATTGACATCGAAAGCAACATAGTTTTAGAAAAGAACTTTGATCGATTGGTGTCTAAATTCGTCAAGGTGGTGAATAAATTAATGTGCTATAGAGAATTATAATAAAAATAATATAAATAAATATTTAGTCTATAAAAAATAACGATCAAAATACTAAAGGGACAAATCACGTATGCACAACAGTGAATATAATCACAAAGGACTTGGCTGATGAAAAAGCTTCATCATTGAAATATAGGGTCATGGGATCAAATGCCATGAGCAGTTACCTCTTGCGAGGATAACTCGATCTTGGTCTAATAAATACTCTTGAAAATCCCTATAAAGAATAATTTATCTCTCCACGAGGAGGGTTTCCATACCATGGTTTCCAACTCAGTTTTACGCTTGTTCACAGACAAATAACCTAGTGAACACAAAAAAATAGCTTAATTAAAACAATTTATCTCATCAATGGGAGAAAGATTCATGCACAGAGACATTCTCTTATGCAAGAACAGTAAAATAGTGATAAGTGCAACAAGAAGATGGATAAATATTCAATATGTCAATCTTATAACCATTCTTAATGATCAAAGAGGCTAAATAAGAGCCAAGAGAGTATATACTCATCTCAAAGTACAAAGGTTTACCTCCCACTAAGTGATTTTAAGGCATTAATTACATTAAAAAAGAGTTCGCTATAAGAATTGTCTCTGAACATGCTCCTAAATAAATCACAAGAATTAATAAAAAAAATAGAGCATGATACAATCTCTGTAGAATTTTCTTTTAAATCTTGAAAAATACGAACATTTGAGGAACTATAAGAGGGCGAATAAGAGAGCTTAATTATAAAAGTATGTTGAGCATAGATATAAGACTCTAAGGGTCTGATTATTATGTAAGATACAATAATTTATCTTGTGTTTGGCGAATTTTATCATGAGTGATAGTTTTAAAATCTGAGATAAATTTATTCCATGAAAGGATAGGATAAATTCATCCCTTTTTTTGTGAGATATCATTACAACTTAGCAATCTCCTTAAATACTCCTATTTATCCTATGACTTGATCTATATCGCTCCCAAATAATAAAATTAATTTATCTCAGATTTATCACTTAATTCCCTTAGCTACAAAATTTATCACTTAAAATTTATTCCATGAAACAAATAAGCCCTAAAGTGTTAAAAAATATCCAAAACATACATTACATCATGTATAAGATGTGACATTAATCCATCCAAAATTTCAATATTCACGAGAGGAATAATGATAATCACGTGCTCCAAGTGATCTTCTATGATCAAAGTAGAAAGGTCAGAAGCCAATTGAAGAGATAAGGCTTGAATTTGGACAATAGCTTTTTAATAGCCGATTAATCTCCTACTAGTTGGTGTAACCTAAATGGAGCCTTGAGAGGAAAAATTAATTAAGTTTCCCTATTTACATGATAAAGGATGCAAGTATGAAAATGCACGTTGCAACGTGTGGTCATTTTGCAACGTGCAATCAATAATCAACCAGTTGAGACTCGACACACACCCTCACTTGCACACCCCTCAATTCAATTGGTTGAGAGAGAGAGAGAGAGAGAGAGAGAGAGAGTAACCTGCGAGGTGATCGACTAATTGAGAAGTGTAGCTGATCACTAGTCGCGCCAACCAGTCACCGCACTAGCGGTGACTGGTTGGCGCGACAAGTGATCGACTACTCTTCTCAATTAGTCGATCACCTCGTGGGTCATGCTCTTTCACTCTCTTTCAACTGATTTAACCAGTTGAAAATCAAGTATACTAAAACACATCGGTTGGAAAATGATTTTTAACCAGTTGAAAATGAAAATACATCAGTTGAAAATCAACACATAGGTAATGCATCGGTTGAAAATCAAAATACATCGATTGAAAATGAAAATACACCGATGTGTTTTGACTTTTCACCGATGGAAAATGATTTTTCACTTGTAACGTGATTTTTCACCTATGGAAAGTGATTTTTTACTTGAAAGTTGATTTTTTATTGGTGGAAAGTGATTTCTACTAGTTGAAATCATTACTCTTATCCATGCATGACAAAAGATATTATAAGGTGCTTGTGTTTATCTTTTGGCTATTTATAAGTTAATTTTAGTGATTTTTGATCATTTAAGAGGGCTTATCCTTCCATCGTGATATATTACTTCATATATATTTATAACATTTTATGTGCCCCTTGATCAACAGATTCCAGCTCCACCAATGTGGCTTCTCTTCCAACATGCATTAAAGTAGTGATCCGTCATTGCATGGCTGAGTAGCTGCTCACTCTTACCTTCAGTTAGGGATATGCCTGTTTGAGTCTGGTCTTGCCTTATCCAGAGATAATGGTGTACTGGAACCTTCTCCCCCTCAGTTTACCATTGATATTTACCTTATCGGTTATGAGTCGTCAAGAACAAAAAGAGCACCGCTACCATTTTTAGCATGGAAAAAGGTTTTGCTTTTAACTAAGAAGACCCGTAATGTTGGATTGGAGGACGGTAACAACCACGTGGCCTTAAACCAGCCAACTCATGCACAGGACAGCGTGGAACCGTCGAAAAGGAAAATGTTTAATGCACCTGTTTTTGCATCCCATTTCTCACCCAATGTCTACATGGATTGCCATGTTATTTGCTATGATAATAAATTTATCATAATTTTTAATTATCCCTAATTAATTAATTTTCCTAATTAATTAATTAAGAATATACTTAATATAAGATTAATTATATCATAAGAGATTAAATAAGAAGAACATTAAAAAAAAGTTAAAAATACTAAATTAAATATTAATTAATATTATTAATAATTTAATTAATAATTTAAACTCAAATATTAAACATTTAGCTACCTATTTAATATTTAAAGTAACTTAGTTAATTTTATGACATAAGTATTTAATTAACTTAAGTAAATTAATCACTTAAGTAAATATAGCTAAAAAGGGTAAAAATATAAATTCAAGACATAAACATAATATTTACCTAATTTATAAAAAGTTGAATAAGAAATAAATTAAATTAAGCCTAAAAATCAACTGTTTACGTTTAGATCCTTAATTTTTATGTCAATTGAGTTCTTTTTCCTACAAATAGGTCCTTAATTTTTATTACATATAGGTCTCTGTGTACAACACCTGTGTCTTCTTCTTCTTCTTCCTTAGCTTGGACGGCTGAGGAGGTCAGGTGATAATACCTGTTAAGACCCGTGCTGTTTGAGCCTTTTAAGACGTCTGGTCAGACATCTAGACACATTCTTAAACGTCTGGAAATCGAAAATTTTGAGTATGAGCTTGCGTCTGCACGCGGGTTGCGCGCAGACAGTACTCTCATTTTTCTTCCCCTTCTTCTCTCTTTCCCTACCTCCAGCAAAACCCTAAACCCACCAACCTTATATAAGACCCCCTTCCCCTCTCGTTCTCTCCACACCAGCCCTTCCCCTCCTCTTCTCCACTCCAGCGAGAGAGCCTACTCGAGCGAGGGAGCGTGTGGGCGACGTCGAGGAGGAGCAGTGTGACGAGAGGAGGAGGAGAGCAAGCTCACGAGCTCGCGTGGGAGCTCACCAGTGAGCGCACGGCCGGAGCGGTGCGTGCGCGAGGAGGAGTGCGTCGGGGAGGTCCTCCCTGATGCTGCTACAGCCGAAGCTGCAGGCGAAGGGGCGCTACGCGGCCACGCGCGGCACGAGGGAGCGGAAGTAGGTTCTGGTTCTAGGTTTTTCCCAGAATCAGACGTCTAGAGCGACGTCCAGACGATGGAGCAGATGTCTGGAGGTGGTTCCAGACGTCTGAGGTGAGAGTTTTGTGAAGGTACGTCCCCTTTTGCGGATACGGCCATGCAGGCTGCTTCACTGCTACCCCTTTGCATGCCCCTTTTTGAGAGGATTCGGTTCTGCGTGCAGGATTTGCTTTGGAAAGGCGCGGGGCATGCCCGCCCATGCACTTCAGACGTCTGGGGAGCTTACCAGACAACTGTAGGCACTTCCAGACGTCCGGAGAGGTGGTCGGACGTCTGGAGCTAGGTCCAGATGGTCTAGAAGAGTTCCTAGATGTCTGAGGATTGGCGTAGGGCTTAAGGTATGACACTGGATACTTTTAATACGTATGGAAGTTGTTCCAGACGTCTGATTTGAGACAGAAACCCTATTTTCGACCCATTTAGGGTTCATTTGAAGTTAGTTTTCCGTAAATAAGATACCAATGTTTTCCGTATGAATTCCTCTACTTGATAAAGGGTTTTCTATACTGTTCTGAATATTCCCTTGTGATTGATCCTTGTGATAGGACTTTGTTTCGTTGCAAGTTCAGGGTTTGCTGAGGCACGTGAGCCTACCGTTCAAGCCCCCACTACTCCTGAGTTTACTGGTAGAGTGACTTCCCCTAATTTAATTACAAACCTGAATGCATGTGTGGAATGAATGATTAGAATCTAGGATATTGCATGAATCCTAGGACGAGAAATACTAAAAATGTCTGTATTGGATGATTGAATTGCAGTCTTGAATGAGTAGACAGAGATGATAACTGCCTGTAAATGAATAATAGCTGCCTGTGAAATATGAAGGACTTGTGCTAGTTAACTATTGCTTGTAACTTTCCTATAGTATACGTTAAATGACATAATACGAGCTGCATGTATATAAATTGAGAATAGTAATGTGAATGATGGAAATACGAGCTACCTGTGTATAACCTGGGTATGGAAATGTGAACGATAGCAATACAAGCTGCATGTGTATAACCTGAGAACGGAAATAGAAATGATGAAACTTGATATGACATGGCCTGAGGAATATGAGCAAGAACCCTACGGGGAATTAAGAATAGAGCTCCTGGAAATAAATAGAATGGATCTAGAAATGTGAGTGGGGAAGTGAGCTGGCCCTTGAGTACGGAGTACCAAGGAGAGTGACTGTCCCCATGTTTAGTGCAGAGCGGAGCTAGCTGCCCTTGGGTTAGGACCCGGGGTTAGGATTGGCCACTCTGTACCGACTTCTTCGCCCTCGCGTACACGGTACCGGGGAGAACTGCTAGTGTAGGGGGAGAGCTAGCCACCCTACGGGGCCCGGGGTTCAGCTAGCCACCCTATACTGACTTGCTAAGCCCACTGGGAAAACCATGGTAGTCAGGCGAGGGTACGTGAACTGTGGAGGGGCGAGACCCCTGTTTGGTTCTTAGGGGCTAGACCTCTGTTACTGAGAGGGTTAGGCCCTATACTGGTTCCGTGCTGTACTTTGGGCACACCCTTTAACGGAAATGACTGACCGCGTGCCAGTGCAGGGTAGCTACCCGTGCGCTTATTGCGCGTGCTGTAGTCACCGTTACATCTGTCTGTGACCTTGGGGTGGTTGACTGGGTGTAGGATCACCACGGGAATTCTCCCGACCAGGAGAGCACTACGTGTGCCTTCTACTCTTCGGAAAAGATTGCAATCAAGATCGTTCCCATGAGGAACATTCGAGATCAAGAAAGAGAGCTAATAAATAAATGGGTAAAAAGGAATAAATTGTGAAATAATGTAATTAGAAAACAACAGCTACCTGTCCACTGTTACTATTTTAGTTAGTTGGTTGCCACTCTACTCAATATTCGCTGACTTTGTGTAATCATAACCTTTTTCAGGTCCAAGTGTTGAGCAGCCCGAGTTTACGGCTGCGGAGGGTGTTGGGCCCAGTAGAGCCCAGTAGCTGTAGTTCTTTTGTTGTACTCTTTATAGTAGTGAGTTAGACTCTGTACCTTTATATTCTATACTTTTACGTTCTGCACTTTATATTTCTGTACCTAGTACTTTTCTACTGTTGTGGTGGTATGTACTGTAGTAGTTTTACTTCTTTACTGCTATACCTTTTTACTGTTAGGTTCTTAGCATAGTGAATGTGGTTTACTGTTTACGCGACTAGGTCGTGTTTTAACAGTTAGTTGTGTCGTAGTATAGGTGACCAAGCGTTGTCAACAAATAAGAATTTATTACTCGAAAACATAAGTATCCGAGGTCGAACACAGGAAGCAATTGAATTTATTACTAATCTCAAGAATGTAATTGAACACTTAGAGTTACTCAAAATCTAGTTCAGAATATAAATGCAAGAATTTGAGTCAAATGTGGCAAAAATAGAGAAATTGGACGTCTGATCATGGGATCAGACGTCTTAAAAAGATGTTTTCTCCTGTCTGCTTCTTGTTCTTCTTCTTCTGACTTTCTTTTCTCTTTTTCTTTTGTTCTTCTTTGTCCATGTGCTTCTTCTTCCTTCCTCTGCCTTGCCTCTCTTCTGCAGTTTCTTTCTCCTTCTTTTCTCTGCAGGTCTTCTTCTTCTTTCCTTGGCTCTACTTCCCTTAGCTTCAGCTTTTCTTCTTCTTCTACTTTTGCTTGTCTTTCCCTTTCTTTCTTTCTTCTTCTTCCTTCTTCAACCTTAGCTCTCTGACTTCCTCTTCTCTTTGGCTTCGCCTCTTCCTTCTGCCTTGTCTTTCCTTCTCTTTTTCCTCTGCGACTAAGTGTCAGCTTCACTTCTCCTTCCCCTACACAAACCGAAGAGAGCAAAACCTACCCCTCTACACACACCCGTATCTCTCTCTCTCTCTGTATATCACTCTTCAGTACACTCTCCCAAAGTCGGGTAATCGGGTCGGGTCGCGTGCCCCGGTCCAGGCGCACCAGCGTGCGTGTGGTGCGAGAGGAGTGCTCAGGAGGATAGTCAGGTCAGGTTGCCAGGTCCGCGAGATGAGTTCACGGACGAGGCATGTATAGGTGAGGGACCTCACCCCATGTGTTTTTGAGGCGAACAACTAATATCACAAATCCAATTTATTGTGTGCACCTCACTCACAGGTTCACGAGGTGGGACTAATGTTCCACCCACTTTTGCTCGCACGCCTGCAGGAGATCTTCCGTCCAATTGCTGCAGCTGCAGGCCTCGCAACGCCAATTGCTTGGACAACTGACTGTGCGAGACTCCCCCAAACCTGCTGGACTTGGGACCCTGAAGTGCTTCAGCCTGGGGCGAGCTTACAACCTTCTCGAGCAGTCGCTAATGGCGGCTGGTGCTCAGACCCTACACGACACAAAAGGGGCCTTGCAGCTCTATCAGACCACAGGAGGACCTTTGTCGTGTCACAGCGAAGGTGAGGCGGTAGGTGGCAGGCCACAGGGTGGCCTAGGCGTGCGTGCTTAGGTCGCTCTGTGGTCGGGATTATGGGTTAGGTTGGGGGAAGCGTGGAGTGCGTGTGGCGACTTGTGGATGGGTGGAAGATGTTTAGTGGAGTGTGGCGGAGGTTGTGGGGTGGGTGGCGAGACGTGTGGAGTTGTGGAATGACGGGTGCGTCTCGCCGGAGGTTGGCCGGAGATGGGGGAGATGGCGGTGGACCGTGGCTGTCGAGGGGCGTTTTGTGAAATAGGTTGAGGGGAATGGAAGAGGAGATAGAGATGAGAGATTCTAACCTAATTAAGTGGACGAAGGGGGAGAGAGGGCGGCTGGCAGTACTTGCTGTCGCCAGAGAAGAAGGCATCTAGTGGAGGAAGACGGCGGCGACGACAGGGTTAGGGATGCTCGCACAAGTGTTGCACGACGCGGAGGAGGATGGGGAGGATAGCTCTGCCACCGGTATTGTGGCAGAGCAACAAGAAAGAGGAGGGAGGATCGCCGGAGCTCGCTGGAACACTTGGCCGGAGGAGAAGAAGAAGAAATTGATGTAGAATTCCGGCCAAGTCGAGCTAAAGAGGTGCGGTGGGAGTTGAGGGTCATTTTATAGGCACTGGCAGAGGCTCCTGTGCTTGGAAGACAAGCTTCCAAGTGCAGGAGTCCTGGCCATAATAGGAAGTCTGTGGGGTATCCAAATCTCTTGTGTGTTCGCACGAGAGATTGGGTACAAATCATAGATCAAGACCACACTCAGATGGAAGGGAATTCCTTAGAGAATCTCCCTTCCAAATCTGGGAGGAGATCTCTGAGGAATCAGGGAGTATTCCCCCTCCATTCCTCGCCGGAGTAGGATTTCTCCCCATTAATGGCGGAGTGACCTTCTTGTAAGAGTGGCGAGGATGTTAGGGGGGTCTGTGCAATGGTTTTCAAAAGATAGGGACCAACATGTAATTGGGTGTACTGATTTGCAAAGTAGGTCAAAATGACCTCCCCTTAGGTCCAAATTTTGGTACAAACCTAATTTTGACCTAAGGAATCCAATGGTGAAGTTGGATTTTAGGTTTGACCACGTTTGACTGGACATTTGCATAAAAATCCAAATTAGGTCAATTGATGAGCTAGGACCCCAATCTAGGTCAAAATAGGTTCCAAAGGTTAAATTGAATGTTCTAAACCCTAGGGGATATTTTTTCATGAATTTTAGAGGGTTTAATTTATTTTTATCCTGACCATAACCTTGTTGAATTAAGCGGATCTATTTTAAGGTTACAAGATATCATTTAATTCTTGGTTTGCACATAAACCCATTTCTGATTGAACCAACCCACTTTTTATCTTATTCAGACCATTTGACCTATGTTTTGCCTCTGAGAAATCCTGTTTATGTAATGCAATGGTAAAATTGTAGTTTTAACCTTTATTTCATGTCTTCTTCTCAGAACATTTGTTCCTTGAATTACGCCCTTCTTTAGGTTATGTAGGAGCTCTTATTCTCTTTCTTAGGTAAAAATGAGCTAGTTAGGGCTCATGATGAGGCTCTCATCACACCCCCATGCCTAGCTTTTGCTAGTCCCTTAGCAAAATTTTAAGGTTTTAACTTCTTTTCTAGACCCTAAGTGTCTGTCATCAGCTATGGTAAGTGCTTTTTTTCTTTTTTTCTTTTGTGATTAGGTTAAAGTGCCAACAATAAGCCTAGAGGTACTCAAGTACCAACCAAAATTCGAACCTGACCTGCTTTAGCCTCAGTCTTCCGCAAAGGTTTTTAAGGCCTACAGAAATTATCCTAGGGTTTGTTGGACTTCGCAGTTAAAGCACCCATGCTTGAGACATTTTTAGCCTAACTTCAGTGCAGTGCATTTTTTGTAAGAGAGAGACAGAAGATTTATTTGTTTGGAAAGTTTTCTTTCTCTTTTCTTTTTATTTCTAACTTCGGATTGGCTTCTCAACACGGTCTGTATCAGATTCCTCGTCCCCATCATCAATCCTCAGGGGTCCTTAGCAATTGATGCTTCGAGACAGTACCGTCCATGGCAACCCCCAGAACCCTGGCTTTCGAGATTTCGAGATAATCCCGCCCATGGTGTTCCGTGGCCGAATTCAGACCCTGGCAATCGACATTTCGTGATAATGCCGCCCATGGTATCTGAACCAGCAGAGTGCTTACATGCCCCCGGTGGGATATTTAAATATCCTAAGAGACAAGTATCGAGGAGATGATATGTTGTTACGCATCTTCGAGGGAAATTTCTTGCCTCTCCGCGTTGGGAACTCGTCCAAATCAACTTGTGTTGATTGGCCGCTCCTGATCTAGGCAACATTTTTTAGAACATTGAGACGCTTTTTGCGTGATTTTGATATTTATGCGCACTGAACCAGACTGTGTGTGAATTGGGGTGCTTAGGTTACTGAATCCTGCAAACCGAAGGCCAGTTACCGAGGCCGAATACTTCCTAAGCTTTAGACCTAATACTTAAGCTTCGCATTTTCCCTAACCTCTTGAGGATTATCCAGATCTTAGCAGGTACGTGAATTTTTAAGCCTAAGAATCTAGCCCAAGAGACCTAAGATCAACGTTCCTGCTAATCTCTTTTTATGTCTCCTTAGCACTTTTCTTTCATTTTTCTTTTTTTTTCCTTGATGTGGTCTACAACTTCAGTTAATTCCTTAATTTTTTACTAATGACTATCTCTTTTTCTTTTTCATTTTGTGATTCTTTTTGTCATTTTGGCTCTTTTCCTCCTTATAATTATGTGGCTCACAAAATTTCCTCCCTCCTCCATTTTTTATTTTTTTTCATAATTTTTCAAATTTTTTGTGTTTTTGACATATGTGAATTTTTTTTTAGAATCGTTCTGTAGGGATTCGAGAACCGAGTCGTAATAATATCATTTGATCACCTTCCATCTCATGTCTGAACTCCTCCACCATGGTCGTTCACCTTCCGCTCACTACCTCCTCTTCATCCAACAACTCGGATTTCCTCATAATCCTATTTAGGACTAGCGAAGAAGCTCACCGACGTCGGAGATGATGCCGATGAGTTAGGATGTACTTAGCCATGAATATGTCCATGTTCTTCCCCCCTAACCACCGCTACCACCTATAAATAGCTATGGCCACCTCCAATTTCCCTAGCCAGTCCCCTATCCCTCTTCTCCAAACATTGATCGACGAATAGGCTATTCCCCTCCCCTCTAGCGACCTCTCACCCGTCTTTCGGAGCATTTTCGGCGGAGGCATTTGATGAGCCCATATTTGTGGGCTATTTATGTATTTTAATACCTAAACTTTAAGTTAACATGTACATTTATATAGCATACATTGATATGTAAATAGAATAACATGAAATTACCTATTTCATGCATTACATGCATTGATAATATCATTTAGAATTTATTTAGAATATCATGCATTAAAATAGGTTGTATTACATGTAGTGTTTGATTTAACATTTCTTCTAAGGTCTTATATATAAATAACCCTTAATTAATTATTTTATTTTATTAACTTTTCTTCTTTCAACGGCTGCAGGACCACCTTCATTGTCGATGTCATGGCTGTGAATGCAGATCTTGCATTGATGGTCGACATGCGACGCTCCATCTCCCTCTCCACCTTCCTGCAGCATAAGAAGAGATCTCCATCAACTCAGCTTCGGAGGCCTCCACCCCACTCCACTACCATGCAGAGAGTCAAGCTCTCCTCCATTCCACTACTGCCGGCCTCGACTGTGTACATAAATCCACACCACCGCAGGCAGGCGGGGTGACAGACCGCCACACCACCAGTGGCTTGTGTAGCTGACCGTGAGCGTGTGCCTGAAGGCCACGTAGTTATCCTTCCTCACCACCATCACTAGCAACCACCACCACTAGCAACCACCACTACCGCAGCCACTGCCAACAGCCATCCACACACGGTTAAGTCGTCTGGGAAGTTTCCTGGATGTCTGAAGCCCCTTCCCCATCTCCATGCCTCATCACCTTCCTCTTCATTTTCATTTTCTTCTTTCTTCTCTGTTTCTATTCCACCTCAAAAGAACCCATCGCTACCAACACCTCGCACACCCTCTGACAGCCCTCGGCCACGTGCCCCACCGTACGACCAGCCCCCCTCAACCATGCGACCCAGTGCACAACTGTCAACCTTCGCATGCCCTTCGACTAGCTCGCTCATGCCCTCCGCCAGCTCCACCAAGCACCGACGTGCCTCAAGTGCACAGCCAGCACATTATCACCCGCGCACCACCTATCTTTGTTACAACCCGGTTCCCAGATCCCTACAAGACCCGAGACCGGCTCATCTCGACTAATCCCAAGACCTAGTCGTCCAACGAGAAATAACCAAGAGCAGAAAAATAAACCACATTCACACATGCAATATAACAAAGCAGAAGGAACGAACGAAGCAGTAAAGGAAAGTAGAACAACTATCTCCAAATATAGTACATGCCACCATAACAACAACAAAAAATGGAAAGTAATGAGTACAGAAATTTTAAAGTTCAATACTTATAACTACAGCAGTAACAAAGGCTGGAAAGAAAATTACTACGGCTGGGCTCGGTTAGGCCTAGCTCCCTCTGCAGCTGGAAACTCGGGCTGCTTAACTCTTGGTCCTGAACAGGGTTACGAAAAGATGGAGTCAGTGAACACTAAGTACAGTGGTGTTTACATTATTTAAGTGCAATTAAAGTAAAACAACAAGCATGTTTTTTTATTATTTCTATTTATCTCATTTATGTGTTTCTAGTTCATCTATTTCTCAAAGTATCCAAGTATTTCTTGATCTTGCTTGTTCCTCGTGGGAATGATCTTGATTGCAGTCTTTTCCATGAAGTAGAAGCTGCATGTGGTGCTCTCCTGGCCGGGAGAGTCCCCCGTGGTAGTCCTACACCCAGTCAACCACCCCGAGGTCACTATCGAGATGTAGCGGTGACTACGGCACGCGTGATAAGCGCACGGGTAGCTACCCTGCACTGGCACACGGTCAGTCATTTCCGCTAACGGGTATGCCTAAAGTACAACATGGAATAGTATAGGGCCTTGCCCTCTTAGAACAGGGGTCTCGACCCTCAGAACCAAACAGGGGTCTCGCCCCTCCACAGTCCACGTAACCTCGTCCGACTACCCCGGTTTGTCTAGAGGGCCTAAAAGTCGATGTAGGTTGGCTAGCTTAACCCCGGGCCCTGTGAGGTGGCTAGCTCCCTCTCTACACTAGTAGCACGCCTCAGTACCACGTACACGAAGGCCAACAAGAGTCAGTGTAGAGTGGCCAATCCTAACCCCGGGTCTCAACCTAAGGGTGGCTAGCTCTACTCTACATTAAAAAGCGACAGTTGCTCTCCTTGGTACTGCGTACATAAGGGCCAGCACACTTCCCATCTACATTTCAGATTCCTTTCATACGTAGAAGTTCTACTCCTAATTCCCCATATGGTTCATGCTCATTATTCATCTCATTTATCCACATTCAGATATCATATTTCATAACTCATTCCTCATCCATATACAAGCAACTCGTGTTTTCACAATTTAATTCTCGATTATTTACATGCAACTTGTGGTTTCACCGTTCACTTTCTCATTCACATACAAGTAACTCGTATTCTAACATGCATCTCATAATTCACTCACATACAGGCAACTCATTTTCTAACATGCATCTCATAATTACACTAATACTATTTGCTAGCAATTTATTTTAAACATGCATCAAGTAAACAGTACAGCTCAAGACAAGCTCATACATTTCTACCTTAGGGTTCATTCCACATCCTAGAGTTCGATCCGATTATTCCAAACAAATACAATCATATTTAAATATTGACAACTGAATTAAACCACTCTACCAAGTATCACGGGAGGAATGAGGGCCTGTGCCGTAGATCTTGTCGTCTCCGCAGGCCCCAGACACGCCACCGGCTGGTAACCTGTACCAGCGACTAATTTACATCAGATGAGCTCAAAACAGTAGATACTCAACACGAACACAAAGAGAAACTCGAGTGGAACACAGTGACACTTCGTTTGCGAAAATCCAATTTCATTTGGGCCCTAAACTGGCAAAAAACGTGGTTACTGACCAAAATCAAACGTCTGGGACTAGTCCCAGATGTCTTAAAGACGTCAGATCTCACCTTCCACTTCCTGCGGCTGCTTCAGACATCTAGACTCTCTCTGCGACCGTCTGGGGGCAACTCCAGACGTCGGACAAGTCCTCTAGTCACCTGGAAATACCTTCAGATGTCTGGCGACGTGATCAGACGTCCAAAAGTACTTGGAAAAGCGCACCTGCATGCCTTCCTAAATCCTTCCCTGCGTACGAACAACACAGGCACAAAATCAGCCCGACATCTCTTGCGCTACATGTTGCATGATGGAAAGTACCGTAGGAAGATATGTACCTCACGCGATATTATGCTTTCAGACGTCCGGCTTCAGCTCTGGACGTCCTGATGTCTCGCCAGACGTCCGGTCGATGCTCCAGACATCTGATACTGGAAACTTCCAGTATCGAAACTCCTCCATGCAGCTCGCCTCGCTCGTACCTCCGCTCGCAGCGGTAGCTCCAGCAGCTGCAGGAGCTTGAGAAGCTCATCCCCGGCGTCCTCCTCTCTCCCACGAAATCCTCAAGCTCTGCCGAGCTCCTGCGGCCGTTGCCCTCCTCCCCCTCTCTCACTCCCTTGCACGCTCTCACTCTCACTCTTCCCTATTCTCCCTCGTCAGCTCCTCTCTTCCTCGCCGTGGCTGCAGCAGCAAAGATGGGAGGCTAGAGGGCACGATCGTCGCAAGGAGAAGGTGGAGGTGGTGGTGGCTTGAGTGGTGTGAGGGGGTGAGAAGAAGAGAAGGGGGGGTTTATATAGCGTGGGTGGTAGGGTTTAGGAGTGGGGTGCAGAGGAGAGAGAAGCCTTTGCGCGCTGCCACGCACGCAGAACGCAAAGGGATGTACAAAATTTCCCACTTTCAGACGTCCGGACATGTGTCCAGACGTCTGAACAGACGTCTGGCTAAAACCCCAGACATCTTATCCAACTAAAAAGGCAACGGGTCATTTCAATCTTCCTCACGCCTCCATGCACACATGCGGCCCACTAGCAGCCAGCGCGCACCCCTCTCCTCTCAGCACGTCACTCCCCAGTAGCAGTAGGAAGCGCAACCCACCACCTTCCATCGCTCCGTCCGGCCACCAGCGGCTGCCATCTGCCGCGTTGCCACCACCACCGGGTGCGGCTCGGACGGGGCTACCTCTGGCTGCTGTATTGCCACCAGCCTTGAGCCTCCATGTGCGTAAGTTCCACTTGAAGGAAATCCCCAGTTTCCTTCCCCATTAATAATTACATTGCACTGCCATTGGAAGAGTGGGATTTTTTATGAATAATATTATATTCTAGTGATTTTATGAGAACCCCCTCATCTTTCATTAAAATGCAAGTTCAGTGATTCCATGCATTGTTATCCTAATTAAAGAGGGGTTTTAGCTTGCTTTCTTAGGAAAACTAATTGTGAACATTTTTATTTTCAAATTTTGCGAGTTTTAATAGGCCATTACCTCCCTGTGGACACGACCCACTCTTCTCAAGTGGTTATTTTTAATTGTTTTGATTAGCGATTTTACACCACTTACACACTACAACGTGTCATTTTATGTGTGAAATTACTTCGAAAGTGAAAATCATCTTTTCAAATAGCACCGTTGCCAGGGAGGCAACAAGCCTGCTAAACTCACATTTATTTAATTATTTGTTCACACTTGATTTTTGAGGCTATATATTCTTTGATATATTATTTTGATTTTGGCTCATGCACATCACGAGGGAGGATTATCGCACCCGCCTCATCATTTACAACACTGTAGACATTGGGCCACACATTGGGAGAAGAAGCACCACAACCACTGTGCTCATGACTGAGGTGGACCTTGATTCCATTGCTAGAGAACATTTCATGGGAGCTGCAATCATCATCTCCATTCTGAATAGATAGAATAGATAGTATATTAGATTAACTTAGAATTAGTTTAGACTTTTATTCTTTTTATTTCAGTTTGAGACCGTTGTTCTGGGGTATATTCGAGGGGTTTGTTCCCCGCCATTGTTTTAAGCCCTTGCGCGGGTAACTTTTCAGTCTGTTCCCATTTCTTTAGACTTAGGCTTTTATTTTATTTTGTGGATTGCTTTCCTTGAGTGTGCATAAGTAGGTAGATATTAAAAAAAAAAAACCAAACAAAATACGAGCTGCATGCCTAGAAGCTTCATGATTTAGGACGACCATTTAAGATTGTATGAGCAGCTCTAGATTTCATTTTCTACATTGTGTGCATATCATTGCTGATGGCAGGAGGCAAGGTACGTTTTCTTGATTTTGCATCCATATATGTTCGCTCATTTCATGTGGACCTTAATTTTAAAGACCACCAAGTTTGATTTGAATTGATTTAACAAGTGGTCACCATAAATTTTCTGAAAAGGGCTAACTACGGGAGGAACATTAAAACTCAAGGAGTTGATTTGAGACATTGTGCTGCAGTTCAAAATGCAAACTCAAAACTTTTATGATGTATGCACACTTGTTTGATCTTTGCACCAAAGCATCTATCTACACACTCCTAGGATTTTGAGCTGCTAGGTAAGAACCCTCCTATCGTTGGATTCTGAAGTGTTCAGAACTCGAGATCAAAGGTTGTGTAACTCCAAGGAGGGGGATACCCTGTCCCAGATTTTTTAGGGTAGTTAGGAAGCACCACAAAAGTATAGCTTCAAAGGAAGGCTTAGGCCTACTTGCATCCCTCAATCTTCCATCCTTAGAGTACTCTACCATTTGAACTTTAGGGAAGAGCACCTAAGTTCCAACTAGGTCTTCTTAGGAATATCGTAGGTTGACAAGTAGGCATGTAACTGTTTGGATAACTTATTTTGTCACCTACAAAATGGAACTAAACTCAAGTGCCTAAATCTGTAAAGACCTAAAAAGTCCTTTTGAACTTTGTTTGCTTAGGGAAATTTGACTATGGCGTGAGTTAGAATGGATCGATTTCACCACCACCCTTTCACCTCTTGCCCACACCCTTAACCCCACCTTGCAATCTTCGATCCCATATGCCGAGATGGTCCATTCCTGGATGGACAAAATGACAATCAGTGGGATCCTCTTTACTCCTACTATAGGAGTATTGGTTTGATGAAGCGTCAATTCAGTGAGCAGAACCTAGGAGCGGGATTGGCCTTGTTTAATATCCCTCCCATGATTGATGCACCCAACCCACCCGCCATTCATCACGCTGATTTCCAAGGTTGGACTAGTACTCCTAGGCAACATGAACCTAGCCACCTGTGTTACACCCTTGATTCTGATTTTGGAATGTGGCCACCAGAGGAAGATGATGATCAGGTTGAGTATCCACCTGAATTATATTGGAGTCAAACGAAGGGAAAAATGGTACCTTTCGAAGACCTTGACCCAGATGATAGCATTTTTCTGACATTTGATGAATTGGGTCACGACCAAGTTCTTAATCCCAATCTTCCTTCTAATGATGATCACGAGATGGAACTTAAACCCACCCTTAAGGAACTTGACCCTAAAATTCACTTATCTGAGGAGTCTGATGTTACTAGTGTGAACCATTTACCCCAAATAGAGTGCCCTAGGGGATGTACAGAGATTTTAGATCATTCTAGATCTCCGATAGATGATGAATTGATTGTTGAGGAGGATGAATTGCGTGAGGAACTTACATTCAGGATTTGGAGTGACACTAAAGGGGATTATGTCTTATTTGAAGAATTAGCCCCCGAGAATGTCACAAATTTGATCAACATAGGTTTCCTCCATGCTCCTATTAATGATATCCCTCTTCAAGATCAAATAATGGAAAATGTGGAAGCAACTTCTGAGATTTATGTGGATTCACATATAGACTCCAGGGAGGATTTTAGTAAAGAACAAGAACCCGGGGATGACATTGATAAGATAATCCCTAGATCTGTTGTTTCTAACCTTCCTTCATGCGATTGGGAGTTACCCTCTGATTTACCTATGTCTAAAGGCGAAATTGTGACTCCATGCATTGAATTGATTACTAATGAAGAGCAGGAAGACACTTGTGATAGTACAAGGGATGCTAGGGATGCGATTGATGAATTAGAAAGGATGTTAGGGATGGACACCGAGCTGATTAAACCCAACCTAGCTCTTATGGCCATCCTGCAACTTCGAAACTTGGACACCTGATTGTTTAATTCTCAACATAGCTAATTAAGTTAATTAGACTTAATTATTTACATAAGAATGTAACTTAGGTTAACTTGATTTTATGTCAGAAATGTAGTATAGGGTCAAGTTAACCTGACATTTTAGATTTGAAGTTTTTTTTAACTGGTTGAGTCTAAGTCATTCACTAAGAGGCATAATTGAATCCTAATTCACCATTAACTTCTAATGAGTAATTAACAATCAATTAATTAAACATATTATAATTACAATATATTTTAAGCACATGAATATAGCACAAAAGATTAACAATGTAAATAAGCAATATTCCATTAAAAAGAATAAGTTTACAAGAAAGATTTTTCATTAAAATCCAAATAGAACATTATTTATTATAAGGCATAAAATGTTTACAAAGATATTAAGCCTTACTTCAACATTTTAAAAAAATGCAATTCAGCAGCTTCAGCCTTTAAGCTCCTCAAATTTCTTCTTTCATTTCCTTTTCTTAAGCTCTTGTCTTCTTTTCTTCTCTTATCCTTTTGCTCTTTTGTAATCTCTCTCTCGAGCTCTATTTTTTATTTTATCTTTTCCTTCTTTTCATTCTTTCTTCTCTTCTTAAGTTGTCTAACTCTTCTTCCCTTCTTTACTGAGCAATTACTTATGTACACACTTAACCAAATTTAGCACACTTAACTAAGCCAATTAACTTCCTTTTATTCCAAAATTATGTTTATTTAATGGGCGGCATGGCCTTTCGAGGATACACAATGCCCACAAGGGGACGGGACCAGACCCTACTTAGTCGGGCCTAATTCTTTTATTAGGTGGATTTCTTATATTTTCATCTCATGCATAGTCTCAGCTCATTCACAAGCCCAACAACCTTGCCCGCACTCAAGCCCACATGCACACACACCCACAGGCGCACACACACACCCGCACAGGCACATGCACATGCACGTGCCGGCGTCCTAGCTTTTCTTTTTGTGCCCTGCGCTTGACGGAGAGAAATTCACTTAATTATGAATGATAGCAATAAAAAGATATGTCATACTATTCTATGTGATGGAAATCTCTCAATCAAAAATAATAATTAATGTAATAAACCACGTTGATTTCGAGTGTCGTATCCGCAGGGAGGTTTAAGCCAGTATACTCACAAATGCTTCCACACTAGATCTTGTTTTAAGAAGTCTAATTAGCAAAGTTATTATTTTTGCATTTAATCGAAAGTACTTTTCTTATAGAAGAGATAGTTAATGGATATGCCATGCAATTATCACCCAGTAAAGTATCATAGCAAATATTACCTCGTGCTCCTAAAGATTAATCCTTCAAAAGTTTAAATGCAAACAATACCAAGCATCATAGAGAGCACTTAACAGCAAGGAGAAGAGATGCATGGGAAAATAAAACAAAGAGGAGGGCATGGGAGCAAGTTCCCCTCAATATTTCCTTTAAAATATCAAAGCAACTCTTCAACAATGGCAGTGAATGAAAATTTTAATACCCATTTCACTGTTGCAAAACAGGGGAGATGGAAGGAGGGCTCGCATGAGTTGAGGAGAGGCCCGTCAGCTACAAGCTTTGACGGAGGAGATCAGCAGGTGGAAGGGATCTCACGGGTAGTGATGGCATGGAGGATGGCCACCGGACGTGGCCGGTGGAGCGGTGGGGTGCTCGGCGGTGTTGGATACTCGACGAGAAGGTGAATCCGAAGGGGGCTTCTACGAGGGCATCGATGCAGATGAGGGGGAGTAGGGTGTCGCGCTGGTGGAGGAACGACGGCTAGAGGTGGTGTGGGATGAGCGGTGGTGGTGGTGGAATGTTGGGTTTCTTCGGAAGTTGCAGGTGGTGGTGAAGAAGAAGAAGAATCTTAGGCATGGATGAGGGAGTGGGATGTGGGTTTTGGGTGCAGGGGGGGCTATGGTGGTCTTGGCTGATGGGTTCCTTGGCTTGGGGAGGAAGCGATGGAAGAGATGGAGGAAGAGGAGAAGATGGTTGAGTGGGGAGCGGTGGGTGGTGGTGGTGTTCTCTATTGGTGCGTAGGTTAGGGAGAGAAGAGGGAAGTGATAGGTTGTGGTGATGGCATTGGTAATGGGGAAGGATGTTGGGAGAACGGCTAGTGGTGGTGGTGCTCTCTGTCATTGAGCACCACCGCATCAAGGCGAGCGAAGGAGAGGCGAGGCAACCGTCGATCCACGATGTAGGCGACATCCATAGTGTCCGCCTTCTCCACTATGTCGGTGGGGAAGATGGATGAAGCCCCCGAAGGGGAAGAGATGAAGAGCTCCCCGTAAGGGAGAGGAGATAAATCTACCACCTCCTGTTTCTCAGTTGTGATTTTCCTCTCTCATTCTGTTTTCTCCCGAGATCTCCGCCCTTCTCCAACGGCAACAGTGACGTGGTGGGATTGGGTGGCAGTGTCGACAGACTCGGAAGGAATTGTTGTGAGGAGGAAGGCGTTGCTGTATTTAGGCTGGGCAAATTTATTCCTCGCCTACATTATCATAAAATTATGTTATTAACTCATCTTTAACACATAAAAAGGTGTGCAGGTTAAGTTAAATTGTCATTTAAATCATGAATAATTAAATATTATGAACATGTAATTAACAATTACTTAGGCTAATTAGCACTCCACTAAAGTGGATTGATCAGCGCTGACAATCGAAGAGGCGTTAGCGCAAATTCATGATATACTAAGGCGTGTGCCTCTAAACTCTCGAGGTAGGACTATACTTCACCCTTCGAGGCCAGACTTCAATCACGAATTTTGACCAATTGGCTGGGTCAAATCGAGCGTTCCAAAGCTCAATCGAGATCTCTTCAGATGCTTTACCTAATTGGAACACCAATTTGGTGTTCGGATCAAATCTGATCCATTGATTTCAGTCGGGAGCATGGTTGTTCACCATGGTCAAGAATAGTTGTAGAGAAGGAGAGACAAGTCTCTTGACCTGCAGAGGAGAGCAATGCTCTCAATTGAGGATCTGAATGCTTTTAGTAAGGCATTTCGCAGGGTTTAGAAGATATAGGGTGGTCTGGAGAAGCTTCGGTGAGCTCTAGAAGCTTGAAAGCTTCTTCGAAAGCTTCAAAGCTCTATTTTGGGCTCAGAATGGTTTAATAATGAGATTAAACTAACAGGAAGTGATTTGAACAAACTCAAAATGTCAAATGCAACAGATTTGGCTGAGATTCGACTTTGAATCTCATCAGAAACCTAGAGAACAATGTTGGATTCCATAACAACCCATATTATGCAGTAAAACCAAATCTCAATTAATTCTCAATAAAACTCAATAAAATCAGTCTAAATTTATTCTAAATCATTCCAGGAATCTGTTTAACCCATTAGATTAGAGATTCAACAATCTAATCCTTGAATTCACTTCAAGTTTGACCTACTACAGTCGAAATTTGACTTTCAATATTAAGGCTCACAGCTTTAATTAATTGTCCTAATTTGACTTAAATTCAACCTCAGGAATCTGATGCACACATAAAAATCGTGTTTTAATGAGCCTAAAGGTGCTCTCAGACATCACTGCCTGGAATTTGGTGAAGGTGAGTTTGGAAGAGAAAATTAGAAGTTTCCAGACCTAATCAATACCTGAAGCAACTTCCTTAGCTTCTACTAATGCTTTCGAACCTATTTAGTAGCTTAAATCCTCAAAGAATTAGCCACTCCAACTCTGCCAAAGTTGGAGAAGACAAAGTTTAACGATGAGATAGAATCGATTAAACACAAGTTTAAACACAAAAATCTGATCCTTAGACTTCATCTAAGTGTTTTGGAGCCTCACTAGTGGTTCTGATGGCTAAAGCTCTAAAAAGGAATCGTCGGAGCTTCGACGAACTCCGAAAAAGGGGTATTGGAGTCTAAAACTCCATGAATTTGACCATAAAGGGTCTTAGAAGCTTCCTAAGGTCACAAGGAACCTCAAGAGCTTATCAAATATAGCAATTAAAGATCAAGTCAAAGGTTAAGCATAGAATTCAGTAAGAATGTAATTTGAGTTCGCTAGAACTCAGATCAATTCCTCTCATTCAATTGAATGAGGGGAATTGCTCATTGATCTACTGCGACGATGTCAAGATGATTAATTAAGCGAAATTACTCCTCTAAGCTCGCCATTGACAGTGAGATCAGAGGTTGAAGGAAATTTAGGCATTTGTGATTTAGGTGATTATTTAATTAATTGATAAGTCGAACAGGGCCCTTAAGTGATGACAAAGTGACGACTTCAGACTCTACTACCACTTCACGATTTTGGCCTCCGGACTTCTTCCCCTTCCCTCTGATTTCCTCCTCCGTTACGACAGTTGACAAAGATCTCCTACCTCTTTCATCCAGGTAACAGTAGGATAGGTAAGTTAGAGTAGGTTAGTGTAGTTAATAAGGTAGGTAGTTAATTGTAATGTTAGATCTTCTATCATCTTCTTCAGCTCCAGCGAGTTCTTTGAGCTCGTCTGCAGCATCTTTTCGTCTTTTTAATTCATTGATCACACTCCACGTTCTTCCATGACCATTTCTAACTCATTGATTTCACGATTTGTATCACCTACATGCCTAAACCATCGGAGATCTCCATTGTCCATGGATGAGGTTCTCTAGCTTAGATCACTTCCGTTAGGGGCCCTCCATCGCCTCTCCACACTTCAGGGCCCAGATCTATATCTTAATTTGCTTAATTAACACCTACATAAGAAACACCTAATATCATCCCAACCTTTTGAGCTCGCTGTCAATGGTGTCTCAAGAGGAGTTTTATCACCTAATCACTCACTCCTCACCATCGCAAGAATCATCTAAGTCTTTTCCCTCACTCAATTGAGTGAGAGGAGTTATCTTGAGTTCAGGTGAACTCCGGATCTATTCCAACTGAATTCAAGATAAATCTTTAAGTTTGTCTGTTAATTGGAGCAATTGAGAAGCTCCTGAGGTTTCTTGTGACCTTAGGAAACTTTTAAGACTATTTTTTAAAGTGTTTCAATGGAGAATCCATGTCCAGTGACACCACAGGGCGTTCACTAGAGCTTCAGCAAACCAAACTAACACCTCAACCTCTGGAACTCTTTGAGAAGCTCCAGAATGCTTCTCAATGACCTCAGGAACAAGAATCAATGCTGAATTTGTGTTTTAATGAGAAATGTTCTCTGTTGGACATCATCTTCTCCAACTCTGGCGAAGTTGGAGAGATGATTCCATTAGGGTTAAGGTCTTGAGAATCAATTCTGAAGCATGAGGAGATCACTAGGAACCTAAACAATCTTTCAATTAGGTCTGGAACCCTCTTGTTCCTTCTGCCGAACTCACCACTTTCACACCTTAGGCGATGTAACAACCCGGTTCCCGAGTCCCTACGAGACACGAGAACCGAACCGACTCGACTAATCCCAAGACCTAGTCGTCCAACGAGGAAGTAACCAAAAGACAGTAAAATAAACCACATTCAGCATGAATATAACTAACAGTAAGAAAGTACAGCAGTAAGGAAAGAAACTACTACAGTAGGTACCACCACAATAGTAGAACAACATTTATCATATAACACGAACTGCAGGTAAAGAAAGTACAGCGGAAACAAAACTACTCACTATAACAGAAAAAAAAGAGGTACAAAAGACTGTGGTAAACTCTACTGGACCCTACTTGGCCCAGCGTCCTCTGCAGCCGCTGACCCTGGTTGCTCAACACCTGGTCCTGAAAAAGGTAACGAGTGTAACACGTCAGCAAAAAGCTGAGTAGAGTGGCAAACTAACTAAAGACAACAGTAGAGTGTACAGTAGCTGTTATGTTCTATTACTTCCTTTATTCACATCTTTCAATTTTCTCACTATTTCATTTATTTCTCAGATCCTTTACTTGATCTCGAATGTCCTCGTGGGAACGATCTTGATTGCAGTCTTTTCCAAAAGTAGAAGTAGCACGTGGTGCTCTCCTGGCCGGGAGAGTCCCCCGTGGTGATCCTACCCTCAGTCAACCACCCCAAGGTCACTGACAGACGTAACGGTGACTACGGCACGCGCGATAAACGCACAGGTAGCTAGCCCGCACTGGCACGCGGTCAGTCGTTTCCGTTAACGGGTGCGCCCAAAGCACAACACGGAACCAGGGCAGAGCCCTCTCAGTAACAGGGGTCCAACCCCTCCACAGTAACCAAACCGGGGCCTTGCCCCTCCACAGTCCGCGCACCCTCGCCTGACTACCCTGGTTTGCCCTAGTGGGCCTAACAAGTCGGTGAAGGAGGCTAGCAGAACCCCGGGGCCCGTGGGGTAGCTAGTACTCTCCTAACACTAGTAGCTCTTCTCGGTACTAAGTACCCGAGGGCCAACAAGTCGGTATAGAGCGGCCAATCCTAACCCCGAGTCCCTGGGGTGGCTGGCCCCACTCTGCACTAAACAGGTACAGGTACAGGTACTTCCCTTGGTACTGCGTACCCAAGAGACAGTACAAACTACATCTCAGTTCCATTCCTTTTTCTTTCCAGGAGTTCCACTCCTAATTCCCCGTAGGGTTCCAGCTCTTTATCTCAGAACATCATATGTTTCACTTTCCAGTTTCACGTTCTCACAATCCATGATCTCAATCATGTTTCTTTATTCATAACAGGCAGCTGTTAATTCAATTTACAGGCAGCTTTATATTCCTTTCCATTTTTCCAAGACTGCAGTATTATACATTCCACTAGTTTTTCCATCCTAGGGTTCATGCCACATCCTAGGATCTAGCATATAACTAATTTTCCAGCCCTAGGATTCATGCATCACCTAGGAGCTATCATTCCATACATTTCTCATTCCTAGGATTCATGCAATGTCCTAGATTCTAGTTATGGTTCCATACTTTAACAGATTTTAATAATAAACTTAAGCCACTCTACCAGGTACAACGGGAGTAAGGGGGCGTGATCGGGAATCCCGCGTGCCTCCGCGACTCTCAAGACTGCAACTGAACGAGGTCCTATCTCAAGGATCAAACACAAGGAGTGTCTCAAAACAGTGTATAGCTACTGTAGACGGGTAGAGGAATTAATTCTGAAAAGAATGCAACTCGAATCGCGGAAAACGGAGCCCGAACGGGCCCTAAACGGGTCAAAAAAGACGATACTGTGCAAAATCAGACGTCTGGAACTTCTTCCAGACGTCTTAAACAGTGGATCAGAGAATTACCTATTCAGCGTGGTTTCCCAGACGTCCAGAAGTCTGCGGGGACGTCTGTCCTACCTCCCAGTCGTCCGATGGTCACCCCGGACGTCTGGAGGTCACTCCCACCGTCTGGTACAACTTCCAGACGTCTGATTCGCAAAGGATGGCGAATCAGCGAACCTGCGCACAGCCAACTGCCTCCCTCAGTACGGTCAGTCGACAGGAAGGAAGAAGAAGGCGGAATACTCACCTTTCAGACGTCTGTATGATCTACCAGACGTCGTCCTCGCCATCTGCCTATCAACCTAGACGTCTGATTCTGGAAATTTTTCCAGAATCAGGGCGCTACTCGGCCTCCGCTCGCGACGCCGCTCGCGTCGTACCTCGCGCGTCTGCTGCTCAGACCGCAGCAGGTCCCTCTCCACTTTGCTCCGCGCCCCCTGCACCCTCCGCCGGCCGGCGAAGCCGCTCCGGCGAGCTCGCCCTCACGGCAGAGCTCCGCTCTCGCACGCCGCACCTCCTCCACGCTCACTGCGGCCGTTGCTGCCGCCCTCGCGCTCACTCTCGCGCTCTGGCTGAAGGAGAAGGGAAAGGAGAGGGTGGTGACGGAGTGAGGGGAGGCATGCCCTTTTAAGGCCGCGCGGAGAGGAGAGAGAAGGATTCGCGGCAGGGGAATCCTGCAGCTGCAGGAGGGAGGAAGGGCGAATATGCGGTCTGCGTGCTTAGGCGCGCAGACGACTCGCGTGTGTCGAAAATAACGGATTTCCAGACGTCTGGAAACTATCCCAGACGTCTGGTCAGACGTCTGGACAACCCTCCAGACGTCTTAAAATACGTCTGCGCCACACGCTCGTTACAATATAACAAACTCAAAGGAAGTTTCGTCCCCGAATCTTGCGCCAACTAGGGTGAGGGAAAAGACGTCCGAATAACCATAACAAACTCAAAGAGGACCGAAGCCGGTCCGAAAAGACGTACCCGCGAAAAGCTCCGGGTACCGCTCCCGCATTGCCGCCTCAGGCTCCCAGGTAGCCTCCTCGTACTGCTGGCTCCTCCACAAAACCTTTACCAGGGGTACTTGCTTTCGTCTCAACCGGCGAACGGCTCGGTCTAGGATCTGCACTGGCCGCTCGGGGTAGGTCAAGTCGTCGCTCACCTCGACGCTCTCGTGACTCAGTACGTGACTGGAATCGGCTACGTACTTCCTGAGGTTGGACACGTGGAACACGTCGTGCACACCAGAAAGCTGCGGGGGAAGGGCAAGTCTGTAAGCAACGGGTCCAACCCTCTCCAGGACCTCAAAGGGCCCACGAACCTCGGCACGAGCTTCCCTCTCACCCCAAACCGCTGTAAGCCCTTCATGGGCGAAACACGAAGGAAGACGTGGTCCCCAACCTCAAACTGCACCTCTCTGCGTCTGCGATCCGCGTAGCTCTTCTGTCTGCTCCTGACAGTGCGGAGTCGTCTGTGGATCTGCTCAACTACCTCCTGACTCTGTCGGATCAACCTGGGGCCAACCTCCCGCTTGGTCCCCACCTCAACCCAACTCAAGGGTGCCGTACACTTCCGTCCGTACAGAGCCTCGTAGGGAGCCATGCCGATGCTCGAGTGATAACTGTTGTTGTATGCAAACTCCGCCAGGGGCAGGTGCTCCTCCCAAGAGCCCCTCCAGTCCAGTACATAGGCACGCAAAAGGTCCTCAAGTGTCTGTATCGTGCACTCAGACTGTCCGTCCGTCTGGGGGTGGTATGCCGTGCTAAACCTCAACCTCGTCCCCAAGGCCTGCTGAAACTCAGCCCAAAACTGGGACGTAAAGCGGGTATCCCGGTCGGATACAATCTCCCGCGAAACTCCGTGTAGTCGCACCACATCACGGATATACCTCTCTGCCAACTGTGCTGGTCCCAAAGTGACTCGGATCGGCAAGAATCGCGCCGTCTTCGTCAATCTATCCACTATTACCTAGACTGCGTCGTGTCCCCGCTGGGTAACAGGTAAGCCCACCACCAAGTCCATGGTGATGCTCTCCCACTTCCATTCTGGAACTGGAAGCGGCTGAAGCGGCCCTGCAGGCCTCTGATGCTCGGCTTTCACCTGCTGGCACACTAAGCACTACTGCACGAACTCACCCACATCCCGTTTCATCTCTCTCCACCAAAACTCGCGTCTCAAGTCATGGTACATTTTCGTGTTTCCGGGATGTATGGTGAATCTAGAACCGTGTGCCTCAGTCAGGAGCTCTCTCAACAGCTCCTCGTCTCTGGGAACGCACAACCGTCCCCTCAAGCGTAACACCTGGTCTGTGAAAGAGAAGTCCCCTGGGTCCCCTGATAGTACTCTGTCGTGCAAAGACTGCAAGTACGGATCAGCCATCTGTCCTGTGATGATACGGTCTAAACACCCTGTTCATCAGGTCCATGAAAGCAGCGGGGGCATTGGTCAGCCCAAACGGCATGACCAAAAACTCGTAGTGTCCGTACCGGGTGCGGAAAGCTGTCTTGGAGACGTCGGTCTCCCTGATCCTCAACTGGTGGTATCCAGACCTCAAGTCTATCTTGGAAAACACCGTGGCACCCCGCAACTGGTCAAACAAATCGTCGATCCTCGGTAGCGGATATCTGTTCTTGATGGTGACCCTATTCAGCTGTCGGTAGTCCACACAAAGGCGTAGGGTCCCATCCTTCTTCTTCACAAACAGTACCGGGGCTCCCCAGGGAGACGCACTGGGCCTCACGAAACTTTTCTCCAAAAGGTCCTGCAACTGGGACTTGAGCTCTCGCAGCTCAAGCGGTGCCATCCTGTATGGCGCGGTGGAGATGGGGCTGGTCCCTGGTACTAGTGAGATCTCAAACTCGATCTCACGCTCGGGCGGTAGTCCTGGTAACTCGTCTGGAAACACGTTGGGGTACTCTCTGACCACCGGGATGCTCTGGAAGTTTGCCACAGGGCTGGGCTCTGCCACTACACAGGCTAGGAAGCCCTCACACCCCTAGCTCAAAAGTCTCGCCGCCCGAAGTGCCGAAATGCACCTGAAACCTCCGTCCACTGGCTGTCCGTGAAACTCAAAAGAAGGCAACTCCAGAATGGAGAAGACAATCTTCCTCTCAAAACAGTCTACCAAGGCGTGGTAAGCGGACAGCCAATCAATCCCCAGAATCGCACCAAAGTCCTCCATCTGTATCATAATCAGGTCAGCTGGCAGGCTATGTCCCCCGACGCTGACCTCGCAACCCGTGTACACCTCCTCAGCTACAAACAGCTGACCACTCAGACCTCTGATTACGAACGGATTCTCTAACAGTGTATAATCCTGGTCCAAACTAACTGCGAAACTGGCTGCGACAAACGAGTGCGTAGCGCCGGAATCAAGAAGCGTGTAAACGAGTCTGCCAGAAACTGAAACCATACCTGCTACCACGGATCCCGATGCTCTGGCGTCCCTGTGTGTTAGGGCGTTGATACGCCCCTCAGCTCTAGGTGCGGACGAAACAGCCACACTCTGCGTCGGACGGGTAGGTGCTAGCCGGTACCCTCCTCGCGACTGCTGTCCTCCTCCTCGTGCCTGGGAACCGCGACCTCCTGCGCGCCCTCCAGTGCTCTGCACGGGAAGTATCTGCTGACCTCCTGCCCTAGATGGGCAGTCCCTCCTGACGTGGCCCGGCTGGCCACACTGGTAGCAGAGGGGAACCCGACTCCCGCCCTCAGTGAGTCCCTGCTGTCGGCTAGGCGGGGGTCCGGTGCTGGCGACTGGCCCCTGTCGAGGGCCCCCAAAGGCCACTGATGGCCCTGCACAACGTGACGGCTCTCCTGTGGACGCCACGTGTCTCCGTTCTCGCCGGCCCTGTGAGAAGTCTGGCTAAAAGGGCCTCTTCCGCCCGCCGTCGGTCTCTCGCGCGGACGGGTTGGTCTCCTCGTAAGTTATAGCTGCCTCTACCACCCTCGAAAACATAGGCAGCTTCAGGGGTTTGACATACCCCCAGATCGCAGGCCGGAGCCCCTCAGTGAACCTCCAAAGGCGCTCCTCCTCAGTGGCTACCGCTGTCGCTGCAAAGCGGGACAGCTCCAAGAAACGCGTGCGGTACGCGCTCACAGTCATCGTCTCTTGGCGGAGAGTGTGGAACTCCCCCCTCCTCTGGTCCTGCCACGTCTGGGGAAGTACTGCTCGCAGAAGAGGGTGACGAACTGGTCCCACGTCGGCTCGTCCCTCTCCTGTCCCCGGACCGCCCTCCACCACCGGTGTGCCGCACTCTCCAGCTGGTACGTGTCAAAGGCCACGCGACACTCCACCAGGGGGCGAAGGGTGTCGAAGATCTTCTCCAGCTGCTCAAGCCAGTCCTCTGCCTCGTTCGGGTCCTCATCCCCCTTGAAGGAGGGGGGCTTCAGCTTCCGGAACTGTCCGAAAAGCTCGAAGTGGCACTGTAGGGGAGGTGCTGGTGCTCCTCCAGGCGAAGGTGCCTCGTGTACAGAAGTGTCGGAGGAAGGTGGGGGCGACAGGGGCCCATCCCCTCCCTCGTGTCCAGCGCCGCGTCCGTCGCGTGGTCCCACAGAGGACTCCCCCTCTACAGCCCCAGGGGGAGGTGCTCGGGGCGGTGGGTGGAGCTCCTCTCGTACAATATCCCGTATCAGTCTGGCGAGGTCCTGGGCCTGGATGCCGGGGAGTGGTGGCTGGTCCACCGAGACGTCAACGACAGCACGTCCACCTCGCCGACCTCGTCCTCGGCCGCGCCCGCGGCCAGTCTCGCCAGTCCCGCGACGAGGCATCTCCTGCAAGGAGATGCGAAACAAAACGGAAACGTCAAAACAGACGGTACCTAACAAAACTTCTAAGAGCTCATGTCAAGAGATATGTTGTGATGGCTACTCTAGCTATAAACATGTGAATTGGTTATTTTCCAGTCAGTTGATTCACTTCTCGGGACGACCTTGCTCTGATACCATCTTGTAACAACCCGGTTCCCGAGTCCCTACGAGACACGAGAACCGGACCAACTCGACTAATCCCAAGACCTAGTCGTCCAACGAGGAAGTAACCAAAAGACAGTAAAATAAATCACACTCAGCATAAATATAACTAACAGTAAGAAAGTACAGCAGTAAGGAAAGAAACTACTACAGTAGGTACCACCACAACAGTAGAACAACATTTATCATATAACACGAACTACAGGTAAAGAAAGTACAGCGGAAACAAAACTACTCACTATAACAGAAACAAAAGAGGTACAAAAGACTGTGGTAAACTCTACTGGACCCTACTCGGCCCAGCGTCCTCTGCAGCCGCTGACCCTGGCTGCTCAACACCTGATCCTGAAAAAGGTAACAAGTGTAACACGTCAGCAAAAAGCTGAGTAGAGTGGCAAACTAACTAAAGACAACAGTAGAGTGTACAGTAGCTGTTATGTTCTATTACTTCCTTTATTCACATCTTTCAATTTTCTCACTATTTCATTTATTTCTCAGATCCTTTACTTGATCTCGAATGTCCTCGTGGGAACGATCTTGATTGCAGTCTTTTCCAAAAGTAGAAGTAGCACGTGGTGCTCTCCTGGCCGGGAGAGTCCCCCGTGGTGATCCTACCCTCAGTCAACCACCCCAAGGTCACTGACAGACGTAACGGTGACTACGGCATGCGCGATAAACGCACAGGTAGCTAGCCCGCACTGGCACGCGGTCAGTCGTTTCCGTTAACGGGTGCGCCTAAAGCACAGCACGGAACTAGGGCAGAGCCCTCTCAGTAACAGGGGTCCAACCCCTCCACAGTAACCAAACCGGGGCCTTGCCCCTCCACAGTCCGCGCACCCTCGCCTGACTGCCCTGGTTTGCCCTAGTGGGCCTAACAAGTCCGTGAAGGAGGCTAGCAGAACCCCGGGGCCCGTGGGGTAGCTAGTACTCTCCTAACACTAGTAGCTCTCCTCGGTACTACGTACCCGAGGGCCAACAAGTCGGTACAGAGCGGCCAATCCTAACCCCGGGTCCCTGGGGTGGCTGGCCCCACTCTGCACTAAACAGGTACAGGTACTTCCCTTGGTACTACGTACCCAAGAGACAGTACAAACTACATCTCAGTTCCATTCCTTTTTCTTTCCAGGAGTTCCACTCCTAATTCCCCGTAGGGTTCCAGCTCTTTATCTCAGAACATCATATGTTTTACTTTCCAGTTTCACGTTCTCACAATCCATGATCTCAATCATGTTTCTTTATTCATAACAGGCAGCTGTTAATTCAATTTACAGGCAGCTTTATATTCCTTTCCATTTTTCCAAGACTGCAGTATTATACATTCCACTAGTTTTTCCATCCTAGGGTTCATGCCACATCCTAGGATCTAGCATATAACTAGTTTTCCAGCCCTAGGATTCATGCATCACCTAGGAGCTATCATTCCATACATTTCTCATTCCTAGGATTCATGCAATGTCCTAGATTCTAGTTATGGTTCCATACTTTAACAGATTTTAATAATAAACTTAAGCCACTCTACCAGGTACAACGGGAGTAATGGGGGCGTGATCGGGAATCCCGCGTGCCTCCGCGACTCTCAAGACTGCAACTGAACGAGGTCCTATCACAAGGATCAAACACAAGGAGTATCTCAAAATAGTGTATAGCTACTGTAGACGGGTAGAGGAATTAATTCTGAAAAGAACACAACTCGAATCGCGGAAAACGGAGCCCGAACGGGCCCTAAACGGGTCGAAAAAGACGATACTGTGCAAAATCAGACGTCTGGAACTTCTTCCAGACGTCTTAAACAGTGGATCAGAGAATTACCTATTCAGCGTGGTTTCCCAGACGTCCAAAAGTCTGCGGGGACGTCTGTCCTACCTCCCAGTCGTCCGATGGTCACCCCGGACGTCTGGAGGTCACTCCCGCCGTCTGGTACAACTTCCAGACGTCTGATTCGCAAAGGATGGCGAATCAGCGAACCTGCGCACAGCCAACTGCCTCCCTCAGTACGGTCAGTCGACAGGAAGGAAGAAGAAGACGGAATACTCACCTTTCAGACGCCTGTATGATCTACCAGACGTCGTCCTCGTCGTCTGCCTATCAACCCAGACGTCTGATTCTGGAAATTTTTCCAGAATCAGGGCGCTACTCGGCCTCCGCTCGCGACGCCGCCTGCTTCGTACCTCGCGCGTCTGCTACTCAGATCGCAGCAGGTCCCTCTCCACGTCGCTCCGCGCCCCCTGCGCCCTCCGCCGGCCGGCCAAGCCGCTCCGGCGAGCTCGCCCTCACGGCAGAGCTCCGCTCTCGCACGCCGCACCTCCTCCGCGCTCACTGCGGCCACCGCTGCCGCCCTCGCGCTCACTCTCGCGCTTTGGCTGAAGGAGAAGGGAAAGGAGACGGTGGTGACGGAGTGAGGGGAGGCGTGCCTTTTAAGGCCGTGCGGAGAGGAGAGAGAAGGATTCGTGGCAGGGGAATCCTGCAGCCGCAGGAGGGAGGAAGGGCGAATATGCGGTCTGCGTGCTTAGGCGCGTAGACGACTCGCGTGTGTCGAAAATAACGGATTTCCATACGTCTGGAAACTATCCCAGACGTCTGGTCAGACGTCTGGACAACCCTCCAGACGTCTTAAAATACGTCTGCGCCACACGCTCGTTACAGGCGATGAGCCTGAGAACACCTTTAGACTTATCAAAATAAGGTTTTAAGATGTGCAACAACTTCCTAAGGTTGAAGTGAATCCATCTAGGTCATTGATTTTGTTAAAGGAGCCTTGAATCTTAAAGTCAACTTTCGAACCTCAGGAGTCAACTCTAGCTTAAATCTGAGGATTTAATCTTTGAATCTCTGATTTGTGGGTAGAAATGGATTTCTGGGGTGATTTAGAAGTGTTTAGGATTAATTTAAATAAGAATTATTGAGGAAAAAGTAAGTTTGGATGGTCTATGCACTTTGGGTCATTTTTGGAACCCAAGTACTGTTCTTAGAATTTTTGTGACATTTGAAGATCAAATCTATCCAGATCAGTCAAGTTCAAGTTCTTGAATCTATTCAGATAGAACTGAGAAGGTTTCATCTCTCTGTCGGACTAAGTCGAGCTTAAAACTAAGCTCTGAGCTTCAAGTTCGAAGCTCTTCTCTTCTGAAGCTTCCTGTAGCTTTGATTTTCCTCATTTCCTCTCAACCTACGTGAAATGGTCACCTAAATCACCCCTGACCCTTAAATGATGGGTATTACTACACTGCAGGTCAATAGACCTGGAATTACACCTTCTGCAGGCTTAATTAGACTTGGCAACACGGTCGGATGTCTATTCCAAATCCTTGGATTAAATGTAATCCAATCACCAAATTGGCGATGAAATTTTGTAGAGGATCTGTAGAGACTTCGATCGAGCTCTTATATGCTCGATTTGGTTCAGAGAGTAGATTGGAATCTTCATTTGAAGTTTTGGCCTAACATAGCTTTGCACGAAGGAGAAGTGACGATCTTAGTCCCACATTGGGAGTGAGTAAACGTACGCCTTAGTATAATACGAAAAACACACTGCAGTCGTTCGGTCGTCGACGCAAGGCAAATGAAATGAACTTGCGTTCAATTAGGTGCGTGCGTGCACGTGCATGTGTGTGTGTGGACAGGCGTGTGCTTGTGTGTGTGCCTGGGTGGGCGAGCGAGCTTGTGTGGGCCTGATGGGCCTGAGACTGTGCATGGTTGGGCTTAAGACGATAAAAATACACCTTAAACAAACTAGGCTTGAGCTGAGTAGGATCTGGTCCCACCCTATGGGGTGCTGTGTATCCTCGAAAAACCTGGGCTGGTCACTAACAAATTTTTGATAAAATGGTTAAGTGTGGGTCGCGCACAGTAAAAGATAAAAGGGCTAAGAGTTAGGTAAAGAATAAGAGATAAATGAAAGGAAGAGAAGGCAGAACTTAAGTGATAAGAGGGTTATGTAAAGTGTGTGAGAAAAGAATTAAGGGGCGGGAGAAGGAAAAGAGTTATAGGAAGAATTGAAGAGGAATTAGCTAAAGAAAGAGAATAGAAAGGCCAATTTGAGAGAGAGAATTAAATGAAGGATTAAAGAAGAAAAAAATTAGATCCATCCTCTTCTTTTTAAGTTGTCTGGTAACATCATTTGATATTAATCATATTTGAAGGTTGTGAGAGGAGAAGAAGCTTGAGCTTAAAGAAGGCACTTCTATTCATTGTAAACATTTTGTATGCCTTATATTTTTGTACAAATTGTAATAACTTTCTTAGATTTTATTGCAAATCATTCATGTACATCTCTCTTTTATAAATGGAATAATTGCTTGCTTTAATTATTTATTCTTTGTGCAAATATTCATGTACTTAACATATATTGTAATTATTGTGGCAATTAATTAACCATTAATTTAACTAATAAAATTGGCGAATTGGAATTACAAATATACCTCCCAATGAACGACTTGGACTCAACCAATTAAAAAGAACTTAAACTTAAATGTTAGGTTAGCTTGACCCTACTACCTAATTGACATTAATTCAAGTTAACCTACGTCATTTCTTACATGATTAATTAAGACTTTTAACTTTAATTAACTGTGTTGAGAAATTACACATCATTTTAATGGCGCTATTACTGGGGATCGAACTTGGGTCGCTTCATAAAATTAACTAAGTTAGTTTAAATATTAAGTAGGTGGCTAAATATTTAATATTTGAGTCCAAATTATTAATTAAATTATTAATAATATTAATTGATATTTAATTTAGTGTTTTTAACTTATTTTGAAAGTCCTTATTTAATCCCTTATAATATAATTGACCTTGTATTAAGTATATTCTTGCTAATTAACTAGGGAAACTAGTTAATTAGGGGTAATTAAGAGCCATGATGAGTCTCTCATCATATCCCCAAGCCAAATTTTTGCTAGACTTTAGCAAAATTAACCAAGAAATATGATGATTTAAACACCAAAGTGATTAAATAATCATAAATAATTCTATAGTAGTGGAATGCTTAGGTGAGAATTTTTAATATTCACATTTTTTAATTTTTATATTTTAAATAAATATCCATAAATATACAAAGCGTTAGCAAGAATCCACTTACAATAGACTCAAAACCCTAAACACGTATTCATAAAAAAACAAAATCTTGACGGGAATTTCTTTTGAATCAGAACATTGAAAACCCATTTATTCTCTGTATCCACTCTAAACTCTAAAACCAAAGAAGTCAAGATGACTAAGTAAACAGAACTCAAAGACTGGAATTTAAATTCCAACTCAAAAATTCAATAAACATAGGTTTAATCCTTAAGCTTGTGAAATCTAATTTTTACCAACCCAGCTTTTGCAAATTAACTGGACACCCTTTATTAACCAAATTCAAAGTAGAGTAAAAATCCCTAACCAACCAGCCCATAGTACCAAGGATAGACTTCTAGACCTAGGGTTCTGTTAATCTATATCTTTTAGGCTTCAACCGCTAGTCTCCAAAATTCGATTTCTTAAGCTTCACTGCTCAATGCAAAACTTCAGTAGCTGCGATTTTAAAGCATCCGTGCTCGTGAATAGACTCGTCTTAAAGGCATCCAAAGTTGCAAAAATCCAAATCTTAAGACAACAATTTCCAATCCAGGTTATTCTAATTTAAGCCTTTGGCTTAGCCTTACTCAGATTTGGTTACTTTCTCCTCACCATTTTTCTATCCCTAGGTCAACACTTTTTGTGTATATCTCCCCAATGGACCACTGGGTCTCTTATTCCTATATTTTATCTCCATATTTTTTTCAATCTTTTCCTATAGGTTAAAACACCCATATGTAGCAAGGTATTTTTTTTTATTGATGGAGGAAAGGGTAGCATCCATTTGTACCAAGATGCTTTATTTGGTGGATAAAACTGCATAAGCATCCATTTGTTGCAAGATGCTTAATTGCAGGTGTATATAATCTTTTTTCTTTTTCTTTTTTTTACTTTTCTCCTCCTCATTTTTCTTACTAATATAATACTCCAATTCCTTTTTCTAGGTGAGTGGCACATCCTTCACCCTTTCAAGAGCTGCTCCGCGGAAATCCTTGGACTAAAGAGGATTTAGAATTGATCTCTTAACCTCTGTGTTTTCACGGTCTCAGATGCCAACAAGACAATTCTAATGTATGTAAATTTTGGACACTTAGGTTACTTATCTCTCAAACCAGAGCGTGGACAACAAAACCTTTCACTCTCAGGTCCCTTAAACCATTAGTATCATCCCGCAGGATCTGTCAAAATGCAACTCGCCAAGTCTAGCTGAATGTCCTCAATTGATTAAGCTAACTATAGCCTGTTAGACCTTATGGCTAAGAATTATACCAACTCTTTACTTAATCAACTCTAGGTATCTAGTCTTTTTACTCAACTTGGTGATAAAAACGAATAGTAAAAAATTAGAAGGATTTAATCTAGTTATATTGACCAAGAAAGAAAAATTTAATTCCAAAATTTAAGTCTTGTAAATCTTAATACATCTTAATTGCTTTATTTCAAATTCAAGAGCAGGAAAAACAGATCCTATAGGGTTTCAGACTCTAACTCAAGAAAAATCTCATTCAAAATTCGTAAACAAATACGTGTTTTAAAAAGATATTTAAGATAAAGTCCAAAGTAAGGATTCAATACTCTTTACACTATTTACAAATAAATATATTTTTTGGTTTCTGACCTAAAAAGAAAATTAAGCTCTTTAATTACTACTATAAATATTTTAAATAAGTTTATTTATTATTTATGTTCTTCTTCACTTCTTATAGAATCCCCCTATTATTATTTTCACCATTTTATTTATTATTTTTTATATAGTTATATATTTTTTGTTTTTATGCTTTACAAAATTTCAAATTTTTAGGAATTTTTATTATTTCTATTTTTCTATTATTATTTTTTAAAAAATTTTCTCTTTTATCTACCAATACACTTAGGGTATTAATTAATATTTCACTTCACACCCCCTCAAGCTAAAATGTTACAATGTCCTCATTGTAAAAAGGATGGAAAAGACTCTACACTTCACTTAGTATAGGACAATGGAAGGAGTCGTATAGAAGAGGTTAAAGATCTCTGTGTGGACAATTTCAAGTCTAACAAAAATCAGAGTGGTCAGTCGAACTAAGTGAAGAGTAAACAAAATAAGGAAGTGACAGATATGAAATAGACTCAAGTGTACAGGTAGATGAAAGTGTGGAAAGCAGGAAACAGCTATGTACAAGGTGCTAAATTTTACACCTTCAGTTAGACGTAAACCCTAAAGAATGTAACTCCCATAAAAGAATAGATATGGTAAAATCAAGGGAGTCAAGGAAGAATTAGCTCAATAAACAGGAAAATAAATAAAATCACCCAAAATTAGAGTAGTAAACTTGCCTTGATTTTGCCTTGAACAGATCTCGTAGAACCAAAATCAGTTTCACATGAAAAATCTCAAAAAGATACGAGTGAATCTCATGAAAGATAATCTGATTTGGGTTGAGGTAATAATTCTAAAGAATGAGGCAAATAGAATAAGTGAATAAACTAATCAGTAGATCAGCAAAGATCAATTTTGATTCTGAATGATAGGTGAATCATTTTGATATAGTAAAGGTTGCTGATGCGAGTTTGGAAGATCAATCTCGGGAGGTGCAGAGGGCAGGTTTTAATTTGAATCAAAGGCCTGATTAATGAAATATACTTGGCCCTGATGTTGCTTAGGATTTAGCAGATTCCTAGGATTCGAAACTGGCTGAGATGGAAGAGTATCTTGCTGACGAGACTCAGCCAAAAGCATGATCTGATTTTGTACATTAGCCAATTCTTCCTTACATTGCCTTTGACTCTCAGCGAGAGCTTCATCATTTTGTTGCTAACTCTCTGTCACAGCTCGCAGAAGCTGGTCGAGCTGCGAATCTCTATTTGGTCCTGAGTAGTTTTGTATACCATGAGAAAGGGCCTCACATTAGGTTTTTGAGAAGGCAACAAAGGTGGGTTTTGATGGGTCTAATTTGGATATTGTGGTCTTTGATTTTGATCAGCCCAAGAAAAGTTTGTGTGGTTTCTCCATCTAGGGTTATAGGTATTTGAATATGGGTTTGATTTAGAAGTGTTCTCCTTGATGGCATACAAATTATAATGATTTGGCAAGTTTTCCACAAAAGTATGGGGTAGGGAAAGAGGTGGGAATGATGGGGCAAAGGTCCCTCCTTGTGTTGGTGAATGAGTAGGGAGTAAACCCAAGGAAGAATGATCTCTAGAATCCAGATTACTAACAAATTCCCTCTCCGCGAGAATTTATGAAACAAGTCATGATAACGTCATCATTAGTCATAACTAGCTTTAATTAGTTAGAATCAATTGACAAATGCTCCTACATAATCATTGAAGAGTCATAATTCGTTGCATATCCTTTCTGAGAAGAATGCATTAAATCAGGGTTAAATCTATAGTTTTAATAGAAGATCATAAATGCAGAACAATCACAGGGTTTCCCAAGGGTTAAATAAAGGTCAAATGAGCTTTAATGATTAATAAGAGGGTTCACGCAGACAGAAACGGGTTTTCAGGCATTTCAAGAATTAACGGACACCTGAAACCCTAATTTCAGACTTGCTTAATTAACAGAGGTTCTGGTTAGGATAAAATTCACCTAAACCTTTTAAAAATCATATAAAAATATTCCATAAGGTTTTGTATCCTTAAATTGACCATTGGAACTCATTTTGAACTAAAATAGAGTCTTAGACAGGAAGTTGCCCTAATTTGGGTTTCTATGTAAATTTCCCAATCAAACTTGGTTAAAACTAAAATATGACTTCACCATCAGTTTCCTTGGGTCCAGATTAGGTTTATACCAAAATTTGGGCCCAATCAGAGAATATCTTGACCTAGTTTGCATTTCAGTCCAATCAGATTCTCTCTCTCACATAAACACCTAGCTTTTGAAATCCTTGCAAACAGCCCCCTAACTTTGTCATCTTCTTCGCATTTAGGTCCATACCACCATTTCCATTTGAATGTACCTGCAGCCGACCTTCAATTAGGAAGATCTCCCTAATTTCACGCTCAAACCCTTCCAAAATTGGAAGGGAGACTCCTGAAGAGATTCCCTTCAATTTGAACCCAACCTTAATGCCTAAATCTTGCATTAGAGTTCATGGGAACTCTTGGAATTCACCAATTCCTACTCCCTAATTTTCGAGCTTTCAAGCTTGTTTCCAAGCTTGGAAGCTCGACTCTAGCCCTATAAAAGAACCCTAACCAACTTCCCTCATAGCTTAGCTTGTTTTTGGCCGGTTTCCCTCCTTCTTCCCTTCTCTCCAGTCGAATCCTTCGCAAGCTCCGGCGAGCTCCTCCATCCACATTCTTTGCCAGCCGCCACAGGCTATAGTCGGCCAGTTCCTCTTCCTCAAGCTCCTCCGTGTCTCGCAATACCAGCAATCGCCTCGTTCCACCTTCATCCTCGACGTTCTCCCTCAACGGAGGCTTCGTCTTCTCTGAGTCTGGCGTAGCCCTGGCAAGGACACTTTCGACCAATTAGAATAGGTTATCTAGGATTCCCTCTCCCTCTATTATCTTTTCCCTCTCTTTATCCCTCAATTCAACCCCCGACGCTTCATCGCACCAAACGCCTCGCCAAAACTTCCTACACCTCCGCCTCATCCACCTGAACCAAACCCCCATCCTTATTCACCATTTCATCCACTCGTGACCTCCACCGAACACACCCATCGTTCATTACCCTCTCCGACTCCGACACACCACCACACGCATCCTCACACCACGCAAACACCGCCATCACATTTGCCAACACTTGGTGAAGCTTCTGAGGTGATTTAATGTGGTCGTGAGGCCTTATTCATTGTTTTAGGTGTTCACCGTCGTCCTTCACCGCCGCCATTGTCTCTGACTTTGTTCTTCAAGTTGCGGCCATGTTCTTCCCCAAGACTCGCTCCAAGTGATGTGGATGCATCCCAAGAAGACCTCTAGGTCCTCAATTGAGGATCCCAGCAGCAGCAGCATCCCCAATTAGATGAAGCTTCACCTCAGTTGCGCACAAGCGAAAATAACAATGGGGATAGTCCCACATCGGGCACCGAAGAATGCGTAGCTACACATATTGATTTTGTGTTTTACCCTTACCACTCAGTAACATGAGGGGTCGAGTATCTCATACCCTTGCACCCACTAACCCGCCTACTATCCACTCGGTCACCACACAGGTTGGTGGCCCTAGACACTGTTTGAGACCCGAATACCTGAGTATCTGGGTTCGACTTTGCGTTGGGTTTGAGAGAGAAGGAAGAGGAGAAAATTGTGAGAGAGCGAGGGGGGTTTGTTTGCTGTTGTTGCACCTTGTGCGATACTTAGTTGCTGAGAAAGTTGGTCCCTTGTGCTGCGAAGGATAAGCCTTAAGGAAGTCTTGAAAGAAAGAGAAGGCAGTAAAGGAAAAGAGGCCTTGAAGAGAAAGAAGAAGAGAGGTTGTGACCTTGTGAAGAAGAGAAGGCATTGAGAAGAAGGGAAGTTGAAGAAGAGAAGCAGAAGAGAAAGGCTTTGAGAGCCTTGATCACTTTAAGTTGTCTGAAGGGAAAGTCTGTCGTCTGATTAAACATTACTTGAAGTAATGTTGAATAATTTAAGTACCATAGTTTACAATTGAATTCTGATTAAAGTAATTGCATACATGTTTAATTAAAGAGGATTAGTGGTGATCTAAATCACCATTATTTTTTATTCTCTTGTCTTTTTGTTTCATGCAATCTCTAGATACATTGAATTTCATTGAATAAATGATGTGATAGGTTATTATTCATTGAATATCTATTTGAATGCTCAATTACTTGTGCTCATTTATTCTAAATGCGATTAATATTGTGAATTCCACATTTGCTCCCTGTGTTCGACTTCGGACATCATTTCTTGATTCTGAGTTTATAAATTTTATCTGTTTGAGAGCTATTTGTCGATTGCACTACAACGCAATTTCCTTAAGACTCGACGAAAGCTTGACAACAACAGGTAAATGTAGGATTCTGCATTGCAAGTAGAGGTGTAAGATTTTTCATCGTATTGCGGACCTCGTCAAGATGCTTCACTACAATGTCGACTTTGTCCAGTTTCTCAGCTATAATCTCTAAATCCCTTGAACTAGATGGGTTTTGGATTTCGTGGGTGCCCTTCTGATGAGAGTTTTGATGTGGATTTTCATGCGAGTTTCCTCGCATGAATTGCAACATTGATGCATTGTTGATTGAGTTTTCCACTATCCCTTCAAATAATTCTGAGGCAAATTCTTTGTCGCGATTCAGAAAATTCCCCCCACAAGAGGCATCGACTAGATTGCGAATGTTCTCTTGAAATCCATAATAAAAGATATGCATGAGTTGCCAGCGAAGGATGTCATGATGTGGGCATTTCCTTTGCAATTCATGAAAATGCTCCCACGCTTCGTGAATTGGTTCCCCTTGATTTTGAGTAAATGTAGTGATAGCTCACCTAAGGGCATTGGTGTGACCTATAGGGAAGAATTTCTTCAAAAATGTAGATTCTATTTCGTTCCAAGTTGAGATAGGTCGTGTGATAGTGCGATACCAATAAGCGGCTTTATCTTTGAGGCTGAAGGAGAACGTTTTCATGAGTAGGATTTCCCAGCTTTGATTTCGAGAACCAAGAGTCTGTGATAGATTTTTTAGATCGTCGATATATTCGAATGGATCCTCAGATGAATACCCGTGGCAATGTGGGATTAGACCTATAATATTTAGCTTCAATTTTAGGTCATTTTCCTCAACGGGAATCCTAACATTAGACTCTACTTGTGCATTCGATGGATTATAGTAGTCACGAAGTAGAGGCCTAGGACGTGGTGGAAGAACAAAGTCAGGTGGATCAAGACCCGCCTCAAGTCGGTGAGGAGGATGGGCCTGTAAATTCTATAGGTTCTGAAGAGCAGTCGTTAACAGATTAATTTGTTTGTTAACAAAGAAAGCAGTAAATCTATTTTAGAAAGCAGTAAAAAGAATGGGGAGAGATATATACTCCTCGACGGTCGCTTGGAGGACAAGCCGGACAGGACGACGCCTGGATAAAGGAGAACAAAGTGGGAAGAACGAGAACAGGGCAGCACGTTGTCGTCATCGTGGGATCCGCTTTCGAAAGGAGGACAAAAAATTAACTTTATCTCGCGAGAAGCATCCCGGGTGTGGGACAAGCTTCTCTTGAGCTTTGGAGAGGGAGAGAAGAGAAGGGATGAGAATTTCGTGTGGAGGAGGTCTCCTTTTATAGTTGCAAGGAGTGAGGGCAATTTGGTCATTTTAATTTGAAAATCATTAAATCAAAGGTCTTTAGTGATAGATAAAACCGTCGCTAAAGCCCCATCGTGGGTGACGTGTGGTGGAGTGCGCGCACTCGCTCGCCTTCTCGCACGTGTAATGCGTGTTCACGTTCAGCTGATCTCAGCCGTCCGATCGCGAGATTGAACGACTTATCTCGCGCCTCTGCCAGCTCCTCAATGCGCGCCCGCCTGCATGCGATCTCGCGTGAGGCGCGAGCGTGCAATAGTGCATGGGCGCTATCGAGCGCCCGCAGCCACTCGATCCTCATCGCACGGTCGCATGTGCTCGCTCGCTTACCGCTCCTTGCGATTCGAACGCGCACCGCCCACTCATGTAAGAGCGCCCGACCAACTCGCTACAAGCACGTTTGTGTCGCGCTTTGAGTTTTGTGTGCGCGCACTTACAGCCATTGGATGTGCATCCAACGATGGAGAATCGTCGAAGAAGAGAGGGCGCGACGGGTGTAGCGGCCGATTAGGTGACTGAGATGACGCCACGTGGCGCCATCTTGGCCGTCCATCTTCTGGATGATGGAGATGGTGCCACGGTCGTCGGATTGAGTCGATTTTTGCGTCGTTAGGCTGCGATCGTCGATTCGAATCCATCCATGGGGTCGGATTTGTTGTTTGAAGTGCGGATTCACACCATCTTGTCCCTTGATCTTCTAGGGTTCCCCGATCTCTATCTGATGCTACAGATGTCTGATTAGGGTGATCTTGGAGTCGTTGAACTCCAATCGTCGCCCTGATCACATCTGTATGGTTGGGTCTTCAATCCGAGGCCTCGATAAAATGTTTGCTCTATCCATGAACATAAAAGGAGATAATTAACCTCCACTTTATTCAAACTAATCTAAATGCAAGATGATGCATGTTATGCAATATTTATAGTATGCAATGCAATCCTATGCTTAAGAACATGCATAAATAGACATCTTAAGTAGTGTAAACATGTTTACATCATACCCCCATGCCTATCTTTTGCTAGTCCCTAGCAAAAACTATATGCTATTTATAAAAGAATCAGGTTGGATTATTTGGGCTTAAGTTATTTTCAATCATTAAGAAAATGTTTACTTAGGATCTGAACTTTCAAAGACACAACAGTGCCTGAGTATCTGCCAAAATGCAGAGTGCATCAAGCCCTCGCCTTATTCAAAGAAAAGCTTATTTTTCTCTTTTTCTTCTTTTCTAATTTTTTTGGATTTTCAAGTTTTAGGGTTTACGAGTGGCTTTCTACGGCCATTCAACTTACCCAAGATTTGATGAGAACCCTAAGTTCTAAGTATCTTATTGTGAATGTGATAGACTCGTTGATCGACAGTTGAAACAAACTTCGGATTTCTACGCCTCTAGGTGACCTTAAAAAGAGAATTCTGCCTAAAGGTGTATCTTTACAACCGGTAACTTTCTCCCTACTTTTATTTTTTTACAGGGTCAACACAAGGGTGAATCCAATGTATATCTCCCCGGTTTATTCTACTTCTCCGCTTCTTCCTAAGTGTTTTGGGAATTTTCAGTGCATTTATTGAGCTGGGTTCTGGATAACTGATCGATGAGCTGTTACCACCAACAACTTGCCAGCCATACTCGTGCGGTGAAGTGTGATTTTTTTTTTTTCTTTTCTCCTTTTGTTTTTGATTTTCTTTTTCTCTTTTTAAGTAGGTGGCTTCCCTGGTCTAAGATTTACCTAAAGGTAGCAAAAAGAGAAAGGTCCAGTGATTGGGCTCTAGACAACCTACCTATGGGTTGTTACCCACGATAACTTGCCAGCCATATCACCCTAGAAGGTTCATTAGCTACCCAATTTCCGTTAAAATCGCCGAACAACGAGTCAGTAACAAGATAGTGTGTAGATGCTTAAAACTCAAAATTCCCTCAAATCAAAGGGCGAGTTGATAAGTCGTGTACTTATCACCCAAACTTATTAAATCCAATTAAAATAGAATTTAGGTTGGCGAGGACTCAAAAAAAAAATCCACATTTTAATTGATACATAGGCTGATTAAGTCTGAAGACCTGAAGGGTCTTTGTGTTCAAATCAGAATGTAGTATTTCCTAAGATTGAAAATTTTCTTAAACCCAAATTCTCTTTCCTAATTCCACAAATTTTTTTTTTAATATAAATAAAAGAAAATAAAACAAATCTACGGAGCTGACGAATAAATTCAGAGATGAATATCCCCCCCATGCCTATCTAATGCAATGTCCTCATTGTATTAAAAATGCATAAAACAGAGTGGAATAGAGTAGAAAGTACCTGAATTGCATGAATATCAGGTTCGCTCCGAGATAGAAACTAAAAAGAACTGTATACGTGCTGAATTTAGTGCCTTCAGCTAGGCACACTATATAAAGAAGAGAAATAAAGAATTCACAAGTGCAGGTCAGAATCAGAATAAAGAGAAGAAACCTCGGACCTGCCAGCAAATGTCCACAAATGTGGACCAGATTGTGGTGTAGACCCATACCCCATAATCGAGAATATCTAAGGTTCTAGATAAAAATTACCCAAAACCTAAAATTAGTATGCAAGCGGGGTCAGGCCTGCGATTTATGAGGATGCAACCCAAGACTTAGAAGTCGGGTTATAAAGAATTCAAGCTCAAAAGGATAATCATTGAATGAATGCTTAGGTTGGACATCCTCAGAACAGATGTCATAAGGGTCCTGGTTTGATGGTTTCACATGAATTGGAACCCTTAAACTTAATCTTCTATTTCCTACAAAGTTAGCTTCCCAAATCAGAACTTTCCAACTCCTATCCTCCTCAATCAGAATGTTAAATTCCAGGACCTCTTGCATATTAATCACCCTGTCTGAAATTTCCAAGTCTAAAAGATGTGGCTGAATTAGAATTGACTTGGGTTTAGTTCTTTCAAAAGTAGAATCATTGATAAGCTCAATGGGGTGTAACTGACAATCGGGGCATTGGTTTGAATCCTCCAGAAAATGCGATTATGGATCCGTAATGTGAGCCCTAATAAGATCAGTTTCCTCAGTTATTAGGCTATCAAATGATCTATCAGATTCCTCAGGCCCAATCGTCTCACAGAAATCATATTCTGTAAACTCGCGTGAGACATTGCAACCTGAATCTTCACCATCAGAATTAAAGAAATCAAGATTCGTATTAATGTATGTCCCAAAATCATCTGTCACTTTCTGTTTAAAGGAGACATACGTTTCCTCGTACCCTGGCTCAGGGATCTCAGGTGAAGAAATCAGATCATCCTTAATTGGTTGCTCTAATTCAATCTGGCCAACCTCGTAACGTGTCCCCCCCAACAGGTGCCTGAGTGAGTTCTGACATTGGCTCTCCTGAAGGGAGTTCATCCTGGGAATCATCCCATAATTGAATCAAAGCAACCACAAATCTCATCCTCAATTTTGCTAACTTCCCAAGTAGAAACTCACCCGGGTTCTTATCCTTAACATTCTAGAGCCAATCCAACAAATACTTATTCAAATCATCAATCATTTCAATTAGGGGCTCCAATCTCTCAATGCATGATATTGGCTGAACTTTTAAAGATTGTATGATATTCCTCAAGTTAGCCAGAACCTTTTCTTGAACCTGGTTACCCTGAACCAAATGAGTTGGTTCAGGGTTGGGCAGGTTTGGGGTCAATGTAGGGGAATTAACGAATTGAGATTCGTTATACCCTTCAGGTCATTTCAGATTGTTTAAAGGTAGTGATGACCTAAAGGCAGTGAAATCAGAGGATGGGTAAGGATCAGTGTATCCTTCTTGATTGTAGATCGTATTAGGTTGTTTATGAAAGGTTGACGATCTATAATCGATGTGACTCTGAGAAGGATAGAAATTACAATCATAGTGTTCAGGGTTAGACCCTAAACACAGAGGTCCAGAACTGTATCCCCAATCCGAGTTATCCCAACTAACTGATGGTTGATTACAGTATGAGTCGGGAGAATCGTCATGTTGAGGATAATTCAAAACAGGAGGGATAGAGCGGAAATGCGTATAATATGTGGAAGGATTCATGATAAGCGGGAGGAAGAAAGGTGCCCTGCAATATAAGCAATCAAACCTGTCCTTAAGTGGGCTAGCTTAAAGACCTATAGACTCCCAAAACTCGTCTTGAGATAAAGGAACAATTTGATCTACTTCTGTCTGTTCAATCCAACCAGTTAGAAGGAGGGACTGGGGAGAAGGTTCTTCCTTCGGCTTGCGCCTCCAGTTCCTAGTGTACCCCCCAGCCGCGATCATTTGATTCTGCTCCCCTAACTAGATATCAGATTGAACAGTAGAAACAGACTAATCGAAAATAATCTCGTTTTGGGCTCAGAGGAGCGAGTCGAATCCTTAAGGCCAACGTCTACTCTGTTTTATTTAGGGCTAGGTTTGAATGTGCTTTGGAATGTGATGGGCCCTTTATCTGGATTGTGCCATTAATGATTAATTGATTTGTGTGTGCGTGCACAACCAGTGATTTTCAAGCAAGATTATTTTTGATGTGGTGAATTTTGAGGTTCAAATCTTGCTTAGTAGCTTTTAGGATTCAACTTTAGGTGTTTTCAAACAAGTTTTGTTGGCACATCAGGTTTTGAAAACACAGGTGCAGATGTTTTCCTTTAAAGCTTAAAAAGAATGTGGAGTGCCTGGTAAATCCCTAATAGTTGAACCTAAGTGGCTGCTACTTGATGAGTTGATTTTAATTGAAGTAGTGTGGCCTAATCAACTCAAACAATTGGCCTGTTGCACCACTTAATTAGGCACACAAATGATTACCTAATTTTATTTCTACTCAATTATGTGTTTGGATGTGTGTACCGACTCCAAAGATCGATTTACCGGTCGAGTTTGAAAATCAGATGAGGTTGTATACCTCTGTGAGATTTTTTTTTTTTAAATGTGGAGGTTGGGGCGGGTGTGGGTGCTAAACCAACAAAAAAACTAATCTTAGGGTTTATAAGAACACCTAGGTTGATTGATGTTTGTATTATTATGTGATGAAATGAAATCTAATGGGTGGGAGGTGGGGGATAACTTACAGAACCTTCCACAGCACTTTACTCCAATCTACCGCTTTTGCTCGTCTCAAAAGAGTACCTGCAATCACAATAAGAAAGGAGAGAAGTGAGGTAAATGATTCGTAAGTTGGAAAATGCGAAGAAAAATCAAAGATCGTCGCCTCCCCGGCAACGGCGCCAAAATGTTGAACGCAAAGAAAAATCAAAGAGTGTCGCCTCCTCGACAACGGCACCAAAATGTTGAACGTGCGAGTTGCTACGCTAACGTGTTTGGTTTTTTAAAACCTATCATCGTAGTATGAAAGCGAAGAACTCGTGCTCAACAAATAAAATTTATACCGGAATGAAAATCCCAGGTCGAACACAGGGAGGCAGACGTTTGATTTATACTCTAGAAAGCAGTAAATCTATTCTAGAAAGTAGTAAAAAGAATGGGGAGAGAGATATCTTCCTCGACGGTCGCTTGGAGGACGAGTTGGACGGGATGACACCTGGACGAAGGAGAACGAAGCGGGAAGAACGGGAACGGGGCAGCACGTTGTCGTCGTCGTGGGATCCGCTTCCGAAAGGGGGACGGAAAATTAACTTTATCTCGCGAGAAGCATCCCGGGTGTGGGACAAGCTTCTCTTGAGCTTTGGAGAGGGAGAGGAGAGAAGGAAGGGATGAGAATTTCGTGTGGAGGTCCCCTTTTAAAGTTGTAAGGAGTGAGGGCAATTTGGTCATTTTAATTTGAAAATCATTAAATCAGGGGTCTTTAGTGATGGATAAAACCGTCGCTAAAGCCCCATCGTGGGCAACGTGTGGCGGAGCGCACGCGCTTGCTCGCCTTCTCGCGCGTGTAACGTGCGTTCACGTTCAGCTGATCTCAGCCGTCTGATCACGAGATCGGACGGCTTATCTCGCGCCTCTGCCCGCTCTTCAGTGCGCACCCGCCTGCGTGCGATCTCGCATGAGGCGCGGGCGTGCAATAGCGCGTGGGCGCTATCGAGCGCCCCCAGCCGCTCGATCCTCATTGCACGGTCGCACGCACCCACTCGCCTTCTCCCGCTCACCGCTCCTTGCGATTTGAACGTGCGCCGCCAGCTCACATAAGTGCGCTCGACCAATGCGCTACAAGCACGTTTGTGTCGCGCTTTGAGTTTTGTGTGCACGCGCTTACATCCACTGGATGTGCATCCAACGGTGGAGAATCGTCGAAGAAGAGAGGGCGCGGTGGGTGTAGCGGCCGATTGGGCGGCAGAGATGGCACCACGCGGCGCCATCTTGGCCGTCCATCTTCTAGATGATGTAGATGGTGCCACGGTTGTCGGATTGAGTCAATTTTTGCACCGTTAGGCTACGATCGTCGATTCGAATCCATTTGTGTGATCGGATTTGTCGTTTGAAGTGCGGATTCACACCATCTTGGCCATTGATCTTCAAGGGTTCCCCGGTCTCTATCTGATGCTACAGATATCTGATTAGGGCGATCTTGGAGTCGTTGAACTCCAATCGTCGCCCTGATCACATCTGTACGGTTGGATCTTTGGTCCGAGGCCCCGATAAAAAGTTTGCCTTGTCCATGAACATAAAAGGAGACAATTAACCTCCATTTTATTCAAACTAATCTAAATGCAAGATGATGCATGTTATGCAATATTTATAGTATGCAATGCAATCATATGCTTAAGAACATGTATAAATAGACATCTTAAGTGGTGTAAACATGTTTACATCACACACTCACACCACTGCAAAAAATAGTCGCAAGTAAAACTTGAAAACAACACAAAAATAGGGTTTTTCTTCTTTTCAAAGGAAAAGAAGATCCTAGGAAAACGCGTAAAGTATAGTGACACAAACAAGTATAATATCAATCCAAAATACGCATCCTAGATATGTCTATGTAGATGCGTATCCTTAAAGCTCAAAGGTCTAAGGTCTAGGTTCGAGACTGCTCACTACTAGCTCCTCGAGGCTCTTAGTAGTGAGACAGAGTTGTTGATCTTCGACCAAAGTCCTAAGAGGTGCAAAGAGGAGATGAAGAAATAATAGAGTCATGTGACTCTAGTGACCGCGCTGTGTGCGCGATAGTATGCAACATACGTGTACGATAAAAATCCGCATGCAATATGCAAACACAGTTTAGATCTTTTCAACAATAATATGGTCTTATTAAATCCAAAGACAAGGATCTACATGGGTTTTTGCAAATTTTCCCACTGATGCGAGATAGAAAAATCCCAAGTCAGATCGACACTAGCAGGTAAATGTAGTCCTAGGAGTGTATGCTTAAGATATGCTGCTACTAGTCAAAAAATATGGATATTTTTGGTAATTTTTTTTATATTTCTACACTAAATGCAACAAACAAATCTACACTAAAGACTAAGGAAAGAAATACTCACAACGGGTATGTATAATGGAAAACAGAAAAGAAAACCCGCCTTCTTTGTGAGAATACTTGTAAATATATCCCTGAAAGAAGATAAAAAACAACAAAAACAAAAACTAGTTAGAAAAGAATTATCTACAAACTAATAATAATTAAATGATAATGGCAAAAATATTTTATAGTTACCTCCCCTGCAACGGCACCATTAAAATGATGTGTAATTTCTCAACACAATTAATTAAGGTTAAAAGACTTAATTAATCGTGTAAGAAATGACTTAGGTTAACTTGATCCTCAATTCAAGTTAACCTAAGTCATTTCTTACACGATTCAAGTTAACCTACGTCATTTCTTACATGATTAATAAAGACTTTTAACCTTAATTAACTGTGTTAAGAAATTACACATCACCATCACATGATCCTTTCTACGTGGATGATCGCTTTGTCATCATTGTGTTTCCTATGCAAGGCATGGATGTGGAGGTTGATTTGACGAATGACGTGATATAACAGTGTCACATCTTATATGGGATTGTGTGTTATGCAATTTTGAATTTTTCCCTTGTGTCTGTGGGAGTTGGACATCTTCGTTCTTGTTGCTCGCCACCGGAGACAATTTCTGTTGATCGGTGTTTTGTTGACGAAATTATTTCGCTGCAACTTTCGTCGTAACTATGGCCAAGATTTCGTTTATACAAGTTTATATACAGGTAAGAAGTGGTTTGTTAACTATAATCTATGTATTGATGTTGTTGTTGCAGACGAATTTACGGGTGTTATTGTTGAGTTCAGTGATGCTTTGCCTCTTCCTTCTTCAAAGGCTATTGACATATACGATTAGTCTCTCAATATAGTTTCAATATTTTCTCCTTTTTTCGTATTTAGCATCCCTGCTGTCAATTCACCTATGCATTCTCCAGGTTCTTCTAATCACGACAAAGATAACTTTGGTGTAGGGTTGTCATTCGATTCTTTTGAAGATGTTCACAATGCTTATGTCCGATATGCTGATCAAAAGGGATTTGGTGTTATCGTTCAGCATTCCACAAAGATGAATGGGATCGCAACTTGTGCCACACTTAGTTGTTGTAGGAGTGGATCTCCCCCAACAAAGACACTGAACTCTGTTCAGAAGGTTATTCTGTTGCTTTAATTTTTTTTATTTTTTTCTTTCTTAGTTTTTCACTTCTCAGCCCATCGCTGTTTGCTATGATATTTTCTAGCATTTTATTTAGTTGTATGTTACTTGCGAAAGATTGTTATTTAACATTGATTATTGATGTTCTCTTTGTGTCATACATTTCATATTCTGATGTAGATGTTATTTTGTCATCTTACTATGTTGAATTTGGATTGTTATATTGTAATTTTTCTAACATATGTTATTTTGTTGTATTTAGGTTAGTCTCCAATATAGCTGTCTAAGCTATTTTTTGTTACTGTAGTTTACTCGGCACTTATTGAATAACAGCTGTTTTTATTGCTATTACTTCAGATTCGCTATTTATGAGATCACGTAACTTTTATCTTTTCTGTAGATCTTTTCTTTCAACAGAATTGGCTAGTTTTAATGAATTTACTTAATGTAATTTTCTTAATTGAATTTAGAGGAAGCTTATTCAAAGCTAAACTGCCCAGCGAAAATGAGGACAATTCGTATGGAAGGTGGAGGTTATTATGTTGTAGAGCTATGTGATAATCATAATCATGAGATGATGTATAGTAGCCAGATGCATTTCTTGACGTCAAAGAGTGATGTGCCACTTTGCAAGCAGTACCGTATTACATTGAATGATAGGGCTAGTATTCAAACCTCAAAGACAATGCAATCATTTATTTTTTAAGCGGGTGGTGTAGATAATCTTGGTTTCATTGAAGAGGATGTACGGAATGTTGTGAAGAAGAGAAAGTTTTTATCATTAGGTGATGGTGATGCTGATGCTATTTATCGTTATTTTTGTTGAATGCAAGTAAAGAATTCTCGATTCTATTATCTTATGGATTTAGATAGTGAAGGTCGCTTGAGAAATGTTTGTGGGCTGATAGTCGTTCCAGGTTGCCATATAAGTACTTTGGATATGTTACTTTTGATACCATCTACTTAACAAACAAGTACAAAATGCCTTTTGCTCTATTTGTTGGAGTTAATCATCATGGACATTCAATTTTGCTAGGGCATGCACTTCTTAGTGAGGAGACAGTTGAAACTTTCTCATGGCTTTTCGAGTCATGGTTGCAGTGTATGGAAGGTATGCACTATACATGTGAGACTATATGTTTGGCCAGTAAGATTTTAATGTTTTCACTTTCAAAATTCTTTTTTATGTCGAAATTGCAATTGAATTTACAACATGTTGTTTGCTACTTCTCTCCTTCACAGGTGTTGCTCCACAGGGAATCATAACATATCAAGCACAGGCTATTATTACAGCTATGGCAAAAGTTTTCCCAAATACTCGTCACAGGTTGTGTTTGTGGTACATCATGAGTAAGCTTCTTGCTAAAATTGGCCATGATTGCAAAACAAGGAAAGAGGTTAAGAGAATTGTCCATGAGAGCCTAACAGTAGATGACTTTGAAAGTGAATGGAGTAACCTTATAGTTAGTAAGTTACTACACACTAATTCGTGGTTGTCACAGATGTATCAGATACATCATTCGTGAGTTGCTGGTTTTGTGAATAATAGGTTTTGGGATGATATGAATACCACTCAAAGATCAAAAGGAATGAGTGCCTTTTTTGATGGTTATGTCAACTCTAAAACTTCTCTCAATCAGTTCATATCACAGTATAAATTGGCATTAAATAGAAAGTATGAGAAGCAAGCAAAGGCAGACTTTGACTGCTTGCACAAGCCTGCATAGAGTAATACTGGTTTGTGCATGGAGCAGCAAATGTCTAACATTTATACAGTTGGTATTTTTAGACGTTTTCAGCATGAAATTTACTCCATATTGCAATGTTGCACGATTGGAAAGTGTGAGTTTGTTGATGGAAGCATGTCATTTGATGTGCTTGAGAGGAAGTTAATTACTTTAGATGATGAGTCACGATTTGTGAAGAAATGTTATACCCAGTGATATTCTCTGATAAACACCAGTTTATCATCATTCTTATGCATTAAAACAAACCAAGCTCTTAGGATTTTTCTTCGCAAACGGGTTTTTGGGCTGCATTTAGGCATAAATTAGGTTAGGCATGCATTGCATTTTTTATTATCTTTTTGATATGTTTTTGTGAGTATTAGGGATGAACAGATATACAGATCCCTAAAACCCTAGCACTCAAGAAGGTAAATGGTGAAGGAGAAGCTCAGACTAGCTGGAACTCAGCTTGATCCAGCTCACCACAGCTGGAATCTAGCTCACTTGAACTAGGGTTAGCTCATCCCAGCTCCATTCAGCTAATCTCAGCTGAATGGCAGCTCAAGAGAGTTCATCTTAGCTCACCCTAGCTCAAGTCAGCTCAGATCCAGCTCAACCTAGTTGAGTCTAGCTCATTTTAGCTCCTACAAGTCCATAGGGAGCTCTAGCTAGCTCAGCTGAGTTGACTGGAGTTCACCCCAGCTCAGATCCAGCTACATCCAGCTCCACTCAACTCCAACCAGCTGATGAAGAACTCATCCCAGCTCAGGAAGCTCAAGTCTAGCTCCCAGGGATTCAGCTTAGCTCAACTCAATTGAGCTAAGCTACCTTAGCTGCCTCAACCAGCTTGATTCTCCCTGGGAGCACCAGACCCAGCTCACCTTAGCTCAAAATGGTAGAAGCCAGTCACTTTAGCTTAGCTTAGTAGCTAGCAAAGAACTAGCAAGCTAAGCCAGCTAGAGTAGGACCATGCCAGCCTCTTCAGCAGTTACCAGCTCCAGTTCCAGCTCCAGACTTCTCCTCCTCAACTCCTCTCTTCAAAGCCCTAGCTCCAACACCTCCTCCTCTACTCCACCATTAGCTAAGCTAGCTTAGCTTAGCTTAGCATAGCTTAGCTTAGCTATGCTCCAGCTTCCTTGGCTTGTACCACCCAAAAACCCTACCTAACAACTCCACCAACTAGCTCCACCCAAGCTCCACATAAGCTAACCCTACTTGGCGCCAACCTAGCCTACCCACCACCTCCAAAAGACACCTAAAAGTGGCGCCAAAACCACCCTAATTACCCCCTTGTTGGCGCCACTCTTCCCTCCAAAAACCCCCTTCATATCCACCACACATTTTTCCTTAAACCCATCTCCACCCTCCACATCATCCCTCCTTATAGAACCCTACTTGGCGCCACCTAATGGCCTTCTAGAAGGCCCATTTGGGTGCCAATTCTAAAGGGCACCAAAGCCTTAACTACCCCCCTTAGCATCCCTTAGGTGGCTCCACTTATCCTTAGCCCTAGGATCCCCAACTACCCCCCATATCCTATCCTAGCCATCCATTCCAGGAGCCACCTATGCCCCCCTTCCTACACTATATATACCCACCTAACTTCCCACATTTTCTACATCCTCCATTAGTGTATTATTCCACCTACATCCACCTATACCTACGGCCAAGGAGAAGGAGTAGAGAAGAAGATTAAGGGGGCACATCACCAGCCCCTTTGGTGCCTTCTTCTCCCCACTCTCTTCAACTTGGGCCACACCAAGGAGGAGGACTTTTCTACTTCAAGGAGGACGGCCAGGCAAAGGAGAAGGACCTAGGGTGGACGTCCACCCTTGGAGAAAAGCTTAGGGCACGCCCCCTTATGGCTTGCTTTGGAGGACATCACCTTGGCAGAGCATAGCAAGGAAGGAGTTGGAGGACTCTTTTCAAGCTCGAGAGCTACCAAGCTTGGAGCAAGAAGCCCTCTTCTTCACCATATATCTAGAAGATTTATGTTTTATTTTATTTATTGCAATTCTCTAGTAGTAGAAGCATTCATCTACTAGGTTTTTCTGTAAAACAATTTCTGATTAATTTAGTTGCCTTCTTTTGCAATTTCTCTTAGTTGCATTTTGTTTGTTGTGATTCTAGCACTCTTCACTCCCTCTCCCTAATTACTCTAGGCCTCCACATGCCTAGAGTGAGCTTAGGAAGAGGAATTACTTGTCACTTAGGTGTTAGTTTAGTAATCGTAGTTGTTATTTACTTTTCTGCCAACAACTTCGCATGTTGCCTTAATTTCAAAAACATAAAAATGATATATTGAAAAAAGATCAAAAAGAAAGTTGAGATCTATTTTGTAAGAAAGAGAATTAATTTTGCAAACATATTGCCTCCTTGGATGACCCTAGATCTAGGTTTATAAATTTAAGAGTTGATCGGTTTTGCACGTTATAACGATGTATTTTACAAATCGCGTAAAATCAACACCACTTTTTGGCGCCGTTGCCAGGGAGGCACGGCTTTGCTTAATTTTGTTTTCTCTTTCTTGAAGTGGATTGTTGGTGCTAGAGCACCACGATCATTTGTTTTGATGATAACAAAACACGTGTTATTTAACATTTGCACTTGGAGTCTTAGATTTCAGGTCAATTGCAAATGTAGAAGTTTTAGACGGAATTCGAGCTCGCATCCAGGACGGATTGGAGGAGCTTGATGGAGAACATAGGGGATTCGCGAGGAGCGATAGATTGAAGATGGAAGGACAAGAAGAATAGGATAGAATTCTTTTTATTCCTTTCATGTACATTTGTCATTTTTTTCTTGCTCTTTATTTCCTTAGAAAATTATGTTAAAGAGCCTCAAATTACCCTAACAGTAGTCCTAGGAACACCGGCACAACCCTAGGATACTTAGGTTTTCTGTAGAGAACTTAGAAAACCAATATAGGGTTCAAACAGCATTTCCAGACGTCTAATTCCAAAATCAGACGTCTGATAAAGTGTTTTAAGACGTCTGACTGTTGATTCAGATGTCTGATAACATTTAGGCTGGACATAGTTAGTTCTGTCTGATGAAATTAGACGTCCAGACCTTAAATCAGACGTCTTAGGAGACGTTTGATGACTTTGCCAGACGTCCAATTAGTGGACCGTTGGCTGGCTTAGCGAACACTCAAGAATGTGACCGTTAGAGCCTTATCAGACGTCCATAGAACTTTCCAGACGTCTGATAATTGACTGTTTTGCCTCGGCTGACCCAAAATCTCTTCTCAAAGATTTTCTAGCCGTTGCAACGTTTGGAAATCCATTCCCATAGAAAAAGTAGGTTTCCAGACGTCCAAACATAGTGCTAGACGTCCTATATGTCGTCTGATGGACTTGCACAAGAACCCTGTTTAGATCTGATTCAAGTCAGGAAGGAACCCGCCCAAAATCAGACGTCTGACCTTGAAATCAGACGTCTTAAAGTGATTTTCCAGACGTTTGATGCTAGAATTAGACGTCTGATAACCCTGTCAATGCAATGATTGTTCCTGATTTCGGGTTGATTCACTTGGGCTTTGCACCCAACGGCTATGGAACCTTTCCTAAGCCTTCCAAAGCCTTCCTAAGGCCTCTGTAAATAGAGGGGGGCCTTTACACACCAACACACACCTAGAAACACCAAGACACACCTTGCAATACACTTTCAAACCATTTTGTGTCTCTCTTGCTCTCTAAGCTCTAGTTCTTCATCTTGAGAGCATCAAGCCTTCGCGCAGCCGCTCTCCCACCGTAGTTCACGAGAGCGAAGTTGCGCCGTCACGTGGCTCACACATCCGCGTCGTCGACGCACTCCTTTCAAAGGGAAGCATCCTAATTCCTATAGAAGCTTAGGTTAAAAATTACTTTGTTGGCTCTATAGGATTACTTGTTTATTTTATCTTTATTATTTGGTTGGGTATTCACTTTGCGAATTCCCGTCTCCTTCGCGAGACAAAATCCTTCTCGTGAAGAGAAAGGGTTGAGGTACGCTACCCTCGTCTAAGTAGCGTGGTTGTAATTGAGGTTGAATCACCCTCGTTTTAAAGTGATTCGGTTTAGTGGATTTGATCAACTTGGTTGATCGGAAAATCCTAACTCAAGAGGGTTAGGTGGTGGTTTTCACCCCGTTTGGGTTTCCACCTAAAATTCTTCGTGTACTTTGTGCGATTGTTATTTAGTGAGATTGTTTATTATTTCAATTCTGCATTTTTTTACGTCAAGTTGATCTCACCCCCTCCGAGTAGGGAAACTACAATTGGTTTCAGAGCAGGTTCTTGCGAGATCGGAGTAACACCCGGCAAGAGATCAAATAGAGGGAAGCACATCAGCGATCCGAATCTCCGAGGGGCAGTCCACGTCCCGTCCGCCATTCTTCGACGGGAGCAACTACCCCTACTGGAAGCTGCGGATGAAGACTTGGCTTCAAGCCAATGACTTCATGATTTGGGCCAGGTGTGAGACGCCATTTGAGATCTCAGAAAAACTCGCGGGAGGCTACTCGCAACAACAAATTCGCGAACTCTCTTTGAACGTGAAGACCATGAACGGCCTCTACTGCGCACTTAGCTCGGAGGAGTTCAATAGAATCTCTCAATGCGCCACCGCATACGAGATCTGGCACACACTTGAGGTAACTCATGAAGGTACCTCTAAGGTAAAAACTTCTAAAATAAATTTACTTTTTCAAGAATTTGAATGCTTTTCTATGAAACCTAACGAGTCTTTAAGTGAGATGAACACTAGGTTCACTCTCATTGTAAATAACTTGAAACCTTTAGGGAAGACTTTCATCAAGGGGGAGCTTCAAGGGAAGCTTCTTCGTTCCATTGGACCGGAATGGGAATAGAAAGTCACCACCATCGAGGAGGCGAACGAAGTGGAGGAGCTCAACATGGAAGATCTCCTAGGCAATCTAATGGCCTACGAGACAAAGTTGAAGTAGAAGAAGAAGGATACACCGGAGCCTAAACCAAAGAAGACTCTCGCCTTCAGAGCCGCGTCGGATAGCGAGGTAAGTTCCGACAACGAAGACCTTAGAATTTTACTTAAAAAAATTTCCAACTTTTGTAGGGAATTAAAGAGAGAGAAGAAGGAGAAGGAGAGCCCGAGACGTTGCTACCACTGCAACGAGAAAGGGCACCTACGACCAGAGTGCCCTCTTCTCAAAAAGGAGAAGAAGAAGGAAAAGGAGAAGAAATCTAATAAGAAGGCGTTCCAAGCCACTTGGGATGATTCCAGCTCGGAGGAAGAGGAAGAAGAAAAGTCTGTAGAAGAAGAAACCGCTTGCTTCAGTTTCATGGCCAGAGGAAGCGACAGTGAAAGCGGAAGCGACTCAGACAACGAGGTAAGTTACGACTTACAAGAAGCTTTTAATGAATTATTTGATGTTAGTAAATCATTAAGAATAGAAAACAAAAGCATTAAAAAGAACCTTAGTTTTCTTAAAAATGAAAATGATAGGTTAGAAAAATAACTTAAGAACATAGAAGCTAGTCCTAGAATTGATAACCTATTATTAGAAAATCAAAACCTCATCAATGAAAATAATAAATTGATTGAGGAAAATGATAGTTTAAAGTTGGAAATCAGTGATTTAAGAACTAAGATGCATACTATAGAAAAAGAAATCGCATGTCTTAGGGAAAACTCTAACAAACTAATCAACAAAGTAGATAATTTATATAGCCCTAAGATTGAGAAAGGATCTCCGTCAAGGAGACCCGCTAACAGATCCGGATCCAAGCCCACTTGGATACCGAAAAAAGAATTTGAATCTTGTTTTGTAGGTTTTAGGGATAACTACAACACAAAGGACTGGACCTACAAACTCAAGGCTGGTTAACTCGAGTTGGGAGAACCAAGGAGTAGACCAAGGAGGAGAACAAGAAGACCGACGAGACGGCGAACAAGAGACGGACCCGCCGCACGTCGACCACCAGATTGGAGACCGGCGCCAATGCCCGGGTCTCCAAGCTACGGATGGGAGCCCCATCCGATGTGGCATCCACCACCATTCGGGCCATTTTATTGGCCATGGTAGGTGAGGTAAAAATTCTTCACCATATCATTTTATCATTAGCATTTAGATAGGGGGAGTTAAAAAATTTTATGAGCTAATTGTAAATTTTTAAGGGGGAGATATAAGGTAGCTAAATTTCCTTTAGAAAGGGGGAGAAAAATAATAGCTATCTTGTTGTTATAAAAAGAAAAAAGGGGGAGGACATCACCTTTGTTAAAAGAAATTTATAGAAGAACATGTTTTAAGGGGGAGTTATAGGAAATCTATTAAATCTTTTTGATAATGTCAAAAAGGGGGAGGATTTTTTTTGCATTATTATTTACGGTTTTGTCATCATCAAAAAGGGGGAGATTGTTGGTGCTAGAGCACCACGATCATTTGTTTTGATGATAACAAAACACGTGTTATTTAACATTTGCACTTGGAGTCTTAGATTTCAGGTCAATTGCAAATGTAGAAGTTTTAGACGGAATTCGAGCTCGCATCCAGGACGGATTGGAGGAGCTTGATGGAGAACATAGGGGATTCGCGAGGAGCGATAGATTGAAGATGGAAGGACAAGAAGAATAGGATAGAATTCTTTTTATTCCTTTCATGTACATTTGTCATTTTTTTCTTGCTCTTTATTTCCTTAGAAAATTATGTTAAAGAGCCTCAAAGTACCCTAACAGTAGTCCTAGGAACACCGGCACAACCCTAGGATACTTAGGTTTTCTGTAGAGAACTTAGAAAACCAATATAGGGTTCAAACAGCATTTCCAGACGTCTAATTCCAAAATCAGACGTCTGATAAAGTGTTTTAAGACGTCTGACTGTTGATTCAGATGTCTGATAACATTTAGGCTGGACATAGTTAGTTCTGTCTGATGAAATTAGACGTCCAGACCTTAAACCAGACGTCTTAGGAGACGTCTGATGACTTTGCCAGACGTCCAATTAGTGGACCGTTGGCTGGCTTAGCAAACACTCAAGAATGTGACTGTTAGAGCCTTATCAGACGTCCATAGGACTTTCCAGACGTCTGATAATTGACCGTTTTGCCTCGGCTGACCCAAAATCTCTTCTCAGAGATTTTCTAGCCGTTGCAACGTTTGGAAATCCATTCCCACAGAAAAAGTAGGTTTCCAGACGTCCAGACATAGTGCCAGACGTCCTATATGTCGTCTGATGGACTTGCACAAGAACCCTGTTTAGATCTGATTCAAGTCAGGAAGGAACCCGCCCAAAATCGGATGTCTGACCTTGAAATCAGACGTCATAAAGTAATCTTCCAGATGTCTGATGCTAGAATTAGACGTCTGATAACCCTGTCAGTGAAATGATTGTTCCTGATTTCGGGTTGATTCACTTGGGCTTTGCACCCAACGGCTATGGAACCTTTCCTAAGCCTTCCAAAGCCTCCCTAAGGCCTCTATAAATAGAAGGGAGCCTTTACACACCAACACACACCTAGAAACACCAAGACACACCTTGCAATACACTTTCAAACCATTTTGTGTCTCTCTTGCTCTCTAAGCTCTAGTTCTTCATCTTGAGAGCATCAAGCCTTCGCGCAGCCGCTCTCCCGCCGTAGTTCACGAGAGCGAAGTTGCGCCATCGCGTGGCTCACGCATCCGCGTCGTCGACGCACTCCTTTCAAAGGGAAGCATCCTAATTCCTATAGAAGCTTAGGTTAAAAATTACTTTGTTGGCTCTATAGGATTACTTGTTCATTTTATCTTTGTTATTTGGTTGGGTATTCGCTTTGCGAATTCCCATCTCCTTCGCGAGACAAAATCCTTCTCGTGAAGAGAAGGGGTTGAGGTACGCTACCCTCGTCTAAGTAGCGTGGTTGTAATTGAGGTCGAATCACCCTCGTTTTAAAGTGATTCGATTTAGTGGATTTGATCAACTTGGTTGATCGAAAAATCCTAACTCGAGAGAGTTAGGTGGTGGTTTTCACCCGGTTTGGGTTTCCACCTAAAATTCTTCGTGTACTTTGTGCGATTGTTATTTAGTGAGATTGTTTATTATTTCAATTCCGCATTTTTTTACGTCAAGCTGATCTCACCCCCTCCGAGTAGGGAAACTACATGGATCTCATCCCCTTCTCTTTCTTTTCTCTAGTGTGTGCAGGAACTACAGCGGGAAAGTGGGAATTGAGAAGTGAAAGCTCAAAGTTCCTTTTCTTCCCACAATTTCAGGTTGGTTCCCCATTATTATCACACTTAGGCTAAAAGACTACCAAAAAAAAATTAAAATTGGCTTTTAGGACCCTAAACACTTTAATTAGGTGGATTGGTGCCCATAAAAATCCATTGTTTGCTTGTATGCTTCATTAAACACCACTCCAATCCTAGTATTGGTGTTCTATTTTTCTAATCCAGATTTCTTTCTAGACTTGAAAAATAAATTCCCAACACCACAAGTTTTCTAAAATCATAACAATTCATAAAGTGATTCAAAATTAACTTAGGAACATATGTTCCAAATTTTAGATCCATTGGATTTGTATTTAATTTTTAAAAATTCGTGGACTGCAGAGGGGTCATACCCTCTAATCTTCCTATTTTGCTACTGTCCATGAATTTTTAAAATTTTTATACTCATCCAATTTTTGTGAAATTTAGCTTTGTGGAATCCTTGTGAAATTTTACACATCATATAAAATCACCAAAATTTTCTGACATCGGTGATAATAATGAAAAGTCTAAAATACTCATAGGTATCATTTCTAGACTTTGACACCAGTACAATTAAAAATTCAAAAAAATTATCAAACAAATTCCTAAAATCTTACAAAAATCTTTTCTGGAATCCTTGTTTGATTTCACTTAAGGTAGGTGTTGGTTGCATTGTTTGGACCACTATCTTACAGAAAGCCTAAAAACAACTCATTGGTAGTTAAATTTCTATCCTAGGATCAATTGGATTAGGGTTTCTTTTTTCATTTTTAGAAACAAACAACAAAAGGAAACATATCTTCACCCATATAACTTGATTTCCTCTTGTTTGTGGAATCTCAAACTTGTTTGAAAACTTAAAAAGAAAACCCTAATAATGCACTAAGTTAAATCAAATCCTAAAAGACAGAAATACAATAATTCTGTGACAACTTGCTTTTCATTAGAGCCACTCTCCAATTCTTGCACACACACAAAAAATTGAAATAACAGGGCAACAACCCAATAAACGCCCTCCACATTCCGTGTGCACTATAGTATCCTAGACCTAACTAAAATCCGTAGCAACTTGACCCCTAAGGCTTCATCAACTTAGGCTTGCTATATAGGTCTTAAGTTTTCTTTAGTTAACACCAATTCTGTCATCTATATCTGGTGTTTAGGCTGAGGGGCTGTGTCAAACAACCAGGCGCGGGTTTGTATAAGCACCTGGGGTTTTCCCTGGGAAACGTTTGGACCCAAACCTCCCCTTAAGCAACTTGGCTAGATTTGTCGACAGAACGGGTATTCATTATTGATTACTTATTTGCTACGTAGACCAAGTCTTAGGTTTATTTTTAGGGAGTCACACTTAAGTTAGGTCTAGCTTTGGTTGTTTTATTTGCACACTTTCTCTCATCTCTTTCTCTTCTCCTCCCCTCTCGTTCTTCCATTTTATGCACGGGCGATGGTCTCATAATCCGCACCTGGAGGGACCATTTGATTTCGCCCCCCGTGCAAAAAGACCACTTTTTCTGTCTTCTCCTTCTAAAAAAATGGAAAATTAACAAAATAGGTCCACTAACCCTTCCACTTCCACCTCTAACCTTACCTCTAACCCCACTACTAACCCTAATTCTAACCCTTCCACCCAAAACCCACCCACCTTTAACTTCCCACACTTGGAGCTCCCTAATCTTGAATTGCCCTAAGCACAACATCAAGACCCCCTACCTGATCTTTTAAAATTGATGGCTGAGCAGATTGATAAATTAAATTTCAATCAACAAACATTGACTAGGAACATCCAAAACCTAGCCAATCAAAGGCCAAACCCACGACCTCGTTAGCAACCTGTTATTCCTCTAAAAGATTTTTATGATCCGTCTTATTATGAGGAACGACTAGGGGTGGTCATACCAGAAGGGGACTTCGAGATCAAGCCTGTAGTCCTGAACATAATTAAACACTTTCATGGCCTTCCTAGGGAAGACCCTTTCAGCCACCTTGAAGAGCTGACTCTTCTTGCACAAACAACCCATTCCCGAAATGTGCAAGAAGACATATGGCTAATGCGGCTTTTTCCATTATCTCTTAAAGATAAGGCCGCTTATTGGTTCAGGACCATTGGCCGACCCATCACAACTTGGCCTCAGCTCAAGAGCACCTTCGTCAAGAAATTCTTTCCCATAGGTCGTACCAATTCCTTGTGAAGATCTATTACGACCTTTCACCAAAAATCTGGTGAGACTTTCCATGATTCTTGGGAAAGATTTCAAGATCTCTTAAGAAGTTGCCTGCACCACGAGATTCCTTTATGGCAACTCGTGCAAATCTTCTATCATAGATTGGAAGATCAAATCCAACATTTTGTCGATACCTCGTGTGGCGGCAACTTCTTAAATAAAGATGTTGAAAGTGCCTATTTCCTTTTTGAAGAAATGAGTGAAAACTCATTTAATCAAGCTTCCATGAACACATTTTGCAGAACTCAAAACTCACAGTTCGGTGTTCATGAAGTAGGCATTCAATCTATCCCTGTCACCCAAGACGATCTTCAAATGATCGCTCAAACACTCGACCAGATGCATATTAATCAAAAGAAAATTGAGGAAAGACTAGCCACATCAACCCAAGCTCCACATAGTCCACATTTAACCCAACCTAACTTCCACAAAGAGAAAATTGCACAATCTCAACACTACTCCTGCTAATTATTACCAATATTCTGAGGTTGCCCATGATTCACTGGGGAATTACAACTATCCAGATCTTAACCCCACTCAAAATATTTCTGCCATCCAGGAGCCCTTTAAAAATTCTTCCAATTGGAAAAATTACTCTAACTACTCCTGGAATAAACAGGTTCCTTCCCAACCAGATCATTTTAATGGGTATGGGTAGAATCCAACCTTCCATCCTGGGCCATCCCAATAAGACATCAATGCCCAGATGATGCGAACCCTACAGGAAATGCAAACAAAAAATACGAAAGTAACCTGCACCATCACAAATCTGAACAACCAGATTGGGGTTACTCCCACGCAAAGACCTGCAGGACATCTTCCGTCCCAACCCATGCCCAACCCTAATCACCAAAGGAACCAATATCCGGGCAGAAATCCACACTACCCAAATCAGCCTCCTACTAATCCACCACCTCAGTAGCCTCCCAGGTTTCCGCAACCACAGCCCCCCCACCTCCTCCAAATAATAATTCGACTACACATGCAGTTACTTTAAGGAGTGGGAAAATTACCATTGATCCCGGGCCTTCAGACAAACCTGGTGAAATACCTATGCAAATTGACTCCCCATGTAACGACCCGGTTCCCGAGTCCCTACGAGACACGAGAACCGGACCGACTCGACTAATCCCAAGACCCAGTCGTCCAACGAGGAAGTAACCAAAAGACAGTAAAATAAACCACATTCAGCATGAATATAACTAACAGTAAGAAAGTACAGCAGTAAGGAAAGAAACTACTACAGTAGGCACCACCACAACAGTAAAACAACATTTATCATATAACAAAAACTGCAGGTAAAGAAGGTACAGCGGAAACAAAACTACTCACTAGAATAGAAACAAAAGAAGGTACAAAGCTGTGGCAACTCTACTGGACCCTACTCGGCCCAGCGTCCTCTGCAGCCGCCGACCCTGGCTGCTCAACACCTGGTCCTGAAAAAGGTAACGAGTGTAACACGTCAGCAAAACGCTGAGTAGAGTGGCAAACTAACTAAAGGCAACAGTAGAGTGTACAGTAGCTGTTATGTTCTATTACTTCCTTTATTTACATCTTTCAATTTTTCTCACTATTTCATTTACTTCTCAGATCCTTTACTTGATCTCGAATGTCCTCGTGGGACGATCTTGATTGCAGTCTTTTCCAACAGTAGAAGTAGCACGTGGTGCTCTCCTGGCCGGGAGAGTCCCCCGTGGTGATCCTACCCTCAGTCAACCACCCCAAGGTCACTGACAGACGTAACGGTGACTACGGCACGCGCGATAAACGCACAGGTAGCTAGCCCGTACTGGCACGCGGTCAGTCGTTTCCGTTAACGGGTGCGCCCAAAGCACAGCACGGAACCAGGGCAGAGCCCTCTCAGTAACAGGGGTCCAACCCCTCCACAGTAACCAAACCGGGGCCTTGCCCCTCCACAGTCCGCGCACCCTCGCCTGACTACCCTGGTTTGCCCTAGTGGGCCTAACAAGTCGGTGAAGGAGGCTAGCAGAACCCTGGGGCCCGTGGGGTAGCTAGTACTCTCCTAACACTACTAGCTCTCCTCGGTACTACGTACACGAGGGCCAACAAGTCGGTACAGAGCGGCCAAGCCTAACCCCGGGTCCCTGGGGCGGCTGGCCCCACTCTGCACTAAAACAGGTACAGGTACTTCCCTTGGTACTGCGTACCCAAGAGACAGTACAAACTACATCTCAGTTCCATTCCTTTTCTTTCCAGGAGTTCCACTCCTAATTCCCCGTAGGGTTCCAGCTCTTTATCTCAGAACATCATATGTTTCACTTTCCAGATTCACGTTCTCAATTTCCATGATCTCAAACATGTTTCTTCGTTCATAACAGGCAGCTGTTACTTAATTTCACAGGCAGCTTATATATTCCTTTCCATTTTTCCAAGACTGCAGTAATATACATTCCACTAGTTTTTTTCCATCCTAGGATTCATGCCATATCCTAGGATCTATCATACAATCTAGTTTTCCGGCCCTAGGATTCATGCAACACCTAGGAGCTATCATTCCATACATTTCTCATTCCTAGGATTCATGCAATGCCCTAGGTTCTAGTTATGGTTCCATACTTTAACAGATTTTATTAATGCATAAAACCACTCTACCAGGTACAACGGAAGTAATGGGGGCGTGGTCGGGAATCCCGCGCGCCTCCGCGACTCTCAAGACTGCAACCGAACAAGGTCCTATCACCAGGATCAAACACAAGGAGTGTCTCAAAACAGTGTATAGCTACTGTAGGCGGGTAGAGGAATAAATTCTGAAACGAACGCAACTCGAATCGCGGAAAACGGAGCCCAAACGGGCCCTAAACGGGTCGAGAAAGACAATACTGTGCAAAATCAGACGTCTGGAACTCCTTCCAGACGTCTTAAACGGTGGATCAGAGAATTACCTGTTCGGCTTGGTTCCCCGGACGTCCAGAAGTCTGTGGCGACGTCTCTCCTAGATCCCAGACGTCCGATGGTCTCTCCGGACGTCTGGAGGTCACTCCCGCCGTCTGGTACAACTTCCAGACGTCGGATTCGCAAAGGATGACGAATCCGAACACCTGCGCACAGCCAACCCTCCTCCCTCAGTACGGTCAGTCGACAAAAAAGAAGGAGAAAGCGGAACTCACCTTTCAGACGTCTGTATGATCACACAGACGACGACCTTGCCGTCTGGATATCAGTCCAGACGTCTGATTCTGGAGATTTTTCCAGAATCAGAACCTCGCTCGGCCTCCGCTCGCGACGCCGCCCGCGTCGCACCTCGCGCGTCCGCTGCTCCGCCCGCAGCAGGTCCCTCTTCGCGACGCTCTGCGCCCCCTGCGCCCTCCGCCGGCCGGCCAAGCCGCTCCCGGCGAGCTCGCCCTCACGGCAGAGCCCCGCCCTCGCACGCCGCAGCTCCGCCGCGCCTACTGCGGCCGCCGCTGCCGCTGCGCCCTCGCGTCCGCTCGCTCTCGCGCACAGGCAGGAGAGAAGGAGGAAGATGGTGGACACAGGAGGGGAGGCGCGCCCCCTCCCCCTTTTAACGCCGCGCGGAGAGGAGGGAGAGACGGTCGCAGTCGCCTGCAGCCGCAGAGAAGATGCGGATCGCAGGTCTGCGCGCACAGGTGCGCAGACGAATATCCCGTGCGAGCATAACTGTTCGTCAGACGTCTGTAAACTATCCCGGACGTCTGGTCAGACGTCTGGATGTGATCCCAGACGTCTTGACAGACGTCTGGGCCACCTCCCAGACGTCTTAAAAGACGTCTGGGGTACGCGCTCGTTACAATATAACAAACTCAAAGGAAGTTTCGTCCCCGAAACTTGCGCCAACTAGGGTGCGGAAAAAGGATGTCCAAATAACCATAACAAACTCAAAGAGGACCGAAGCCGGTCCGAAAAGACGTACCCGCGAAAAGCTCTGGGTACCGCTCCCGCATTGCCGCCTCAGGCTCCCAGGTAGCCTCCTCGTACCGCTGGCTCCTCCACAAAACCTTTACCAGGGGTACTTGCTTTCGTCTCAACCTGCGGACGGCTCGGTCTAGGATCTGCACTGGCCGCTCGGGGTAGGTCAGGTCGTCGCTCACCTCGACGCTCTCGTGACTCAGTACGTGGCTGGGATCGGCTACGTACTTCCTGAGGTTGGACACGTGGAACACGTCGTGCACACCAGAAAGCTGCGGGGGAAGGGCAAGTCTGTAAGCAACGGGTCCAACCCGCTCCAGGACCTCGAAGGGCCCCACGAACCTCGGCGCGAGCTTCCCTCTCACCCCAAACCGCTGTAAGCCCTTCATGGGCGAAACACGAAGAAAGACGTGGTCCCCAACCTCGAACTGCACCTCTCTGCGTCTGCGATCTGCGTAGCTCTTCTGTCTGCTCCTGACAGTGCGGAGTCGTCTGTGGATCTGTTCAACTACCTCCTGACTCTGCCGGATCAACCTGGGGCCAACCTCCCACTTGGTCCCCACCTCAACCCAACTCAAGGGTGCCGTGCATTTCCGTCCGTACAGAGCCTCGTAGGGAGCCATGCCGATGCTCGAGTGATAACTGTTGTTGTATGCAAACTCTGCCAGGGGCAGGTGTTCCTCCCAAGAGCCCCTCCAGTCTAGTACACAGGCACGCAAAAGATCCTCAAGTGTCTGTATCGTGCGTTCCGACTGTCCGTCCGTCTGGGGGTGGTAAGCCGTGCTAAACCTCAACCTCGTCCCCAAAGCCTGCTGAAACTCAGCCCAAAACTGGGACGTAAAGCGGGTATCCCGGTCGGATACGATCTCCCGCGGAACTCCGTGTAGTCGCACCACATCACGGATATACCTCTCTGCCAACTGTGCTGGTCCCAAAGTGACTCGGATCGGCAAGAATCGTGCCGTCTTCGTCAACCTATCCACTATTACCCAGACCGCGTCGTGTCCTCGCTGGGTAACAGGTAAACCCACCACCAAGTCCATGGTGATGCTCTCCCACTTCCACTCTGGCACTGGAAGCGGCTGAAGCGGCCCTGCAGGCCTCTGATGCTCGGCTTTCACCTGCTGGCACACTAAGCACTGCTGCACGAACTCACCCACATCCCGCTTCATCCCTCTCCACCAGAACTCGCGTCTCAAGTCATGGTACATTTTCGTGTTTCCGGGATGTATGGTGAATCTGGAACCGTGTGCCTCAGTCAGGAGCTCTCTCAACAGCTCCTCGTCTCTGGGGACGCACAGCCGTCCCCTCAAGCGTAACACCTGGTCTGTGAAAGAGAAGTCCCCTGGGTCCCCTGACAGTACTCTGTCGCGCAAAGACTGCAAGTACGGATCGGCCATCTGTCCCGTGATGATGCGGTCTATCAACTCTGGTCTGGTCTGCCGTGTCACCGTCACTGCCCCACAGTATCCTCGTAACTCTAGAGGTCGCCAACTGCCCACCTCCTCCAAAAGGCTCCAACTCTGTAACTGTAGACTGGCCAAGCGTGCGGGCGCCTTACGGCTCAAGGCGTCAGCCACCACATTGGCCTTTCCCGGGTGGTAGGAGATGCTGCAGTCGTAGTCCTTCAGGAGCTCCAACCAACGTCTCTGTCTCATGTTGAGCTCCTTCTGGTCAAAAAGATATCTGAGGCTCTTGTGATCTGTAAAAATCTCGAAGGTCTCACCGTACAAGTAGTGCCTCCATGTCTTCAGCACGAAGACAACAGCTGCCAACTCTAGGTCGTGGGTAGGGTAGGTATGCTCATGGGGCTTCAGTTGCCGCGAAGCGTAAGCGACCACGTGACCCCTCTGCATGAGCACACCTCCTAACCCCTGCAAGGAAGCGTCCGTGTACACAACGAACCCGCCACTACTGTCAGGAATGGTGAGCACGGGAGCCGAGGTCAACCTCTCCTTCAGCTCCAGAAAACACGCCTCACAGGCGTCTGTCCAAGTGAAAAGCACATCCTTCCGAGTCAACTGTGTCATAGGACGTGCAATCTGCGAAAATCCTCTGATGAACCGTCTGTAGTAACCTGCCAGTCCCAGGAAACTGCGAATCTCAGTGACTGAACGCGGTCTCTCCCACCTGAGCACTGCCTCGACCTTGGCGGGATCCACCGCCAGGCCGTCTCCAGAGATCACATGACCCAAAAAGGTCACCTCCCTCAACCAGAACTCGCACTTGCTGTATTTGGCGTACAGCCTGCGTCGTCTCAGAGTGTCCAGAACCATCCGCAAGTGCTGTCCGTGCTGCGTCCGATCTCTAGAATAGATGAGTACATCATCTATGAAAACCACCACAAACTGGTCCAAGTACGGTCTGAACACCCGGTTCATCAGGTCCATGAAAGCAGCGGGGGCATTGGTCAGCCCAAACGGCATGACCAAAAACTCGTAGTGTCCGTACCGGGTGCGGAAAGCTGTCTTGGAGACGTCGGTCTCCCTGATCCTCAACTGGTGGTATCCAGACCTCAAGTCGATCTTGGAAAACACCGTGGCACCCCGCAACTGGTCAAACAAATCGTCAATCCTCGGCAGCGGATATCTGTTCTTGATGGTGACCCTATTCAGCTGTCTGTAGTCCACACAAAGGCGTAGGGTCCCATCCTTCTTCTTCACAAACAGTACCGGGGCTCCCCAGGGAGACGCACTGGGCCTCACGAAACCCTTCTCCAAAAGGTCCTGCAACTGAGACTTGAGCTCTCGCAGCTCAAGCGGTGCCATCCTGTATGGCGCGGTGGAGATGGGGTTGGTCCCTGGTACTAGTGAGATCTCAAACTCGATCTCACGCTCGGGCGGTAGTCCTGGTAACTCGTCTGGAAACACGTCGGGGTACTCTCTGACCACCGGGATGCTCTGGAAGTCTGCCACGGGGCTGTGCTCTGCCACCACACAAGCTAAGAAGCCCTCACACCCCTGGCTCAAAAGTCTCGCCGCCCGAAGTGCCGAAATGCACCTGAAACCTCCGTCCACTGGCTGCCCGTGAAACTCGAAGGAAGGCAACTCCGGAATGGAGAAGACAATTTTCCTCTCAAAGCAGTCTACCAATGCGTGGTAAGCGGACAGCCAATCCATCCCCAGGATCACCCCAAAGTCCTCCATCTGTATCATAATCAGGTCAGCTGGCAGGCTGTGTCCCCCGATGCTGACCCCGCAACCCGTGTACACCTCCTCAGCTACAAACAGCTGACCACTCGGACCTCTGATTACGAACGGGTTCTCTAACAATGTATAATCCTGGTCCAAACTAACTGCGAAACTGTCTGCGACAAACGAGTGCGTAGCGCCGGAATCGAAAAGCGTGTAAACGAGTCTGCCAGAAACTGAAACCATACCTGCTACCACGGATCCCGAAGCTCTGGCGTCCCTGTGTGTTAGGGCGTTGATACGCCCCTCAGCTCTAGGTGCAGACGAAGCAGCCACACTCTGCGTCGGACGGGTAGGTGCTGGCCGGTACCCTCCTCGCGACTGCGGTCCTCCTCCTCGCGCCTGGAAACCGCGGCCTCCTGCGCGCCCTCCAGTGCTCTGCGCGGGAAGTATCTGCTGACCTCCTGCCCTAGATGGGCAGTCCCTCCTGACGTGGCCCGGCTGGCCACACTGGTAGCAGAGGGGAACCCGACTCCCGCCCTCAGTGAGTCCCTGCTGTCGGCTAGGCGGGGGTCCGGTGCTGGCGACTGGCCCCTGTCGAGGGCCCCCAAAGGCCACTGATGGCCCTGCACAACGTGACGGCTCTCCTGCGGACGCCACGTGTCTCCGTTCTCGCCAGCCCCGCGAGAAGTCTGGCTGAAAGGGCCTCTTCCGCCCGCCGTCGGCCTCTCGCGCGGACGGGTTGGTCTCCTCGTAAGTCATGGCTGCCTCTACCACCCTCGAAAACGTCGGCAGCTTCAGGGGTTTGACATACCCCCGGATCGCAGGCCGGAGCCCCTCGGTGAACCTCCAAAGGCGCTCCTCCTCAGTGGCTACCGCTGTCGCTGCAAAGCGGGACAGCTCCAAGAAACGCGTGCGGTACGCGCTCACGGTCATCGTCCCTTGGCGGAGAGTGTGGAACTCCCGCCTCCTCTGGTCCTGCCACGTCTGGGGAAAGTACTGCTCGCAGAAGAGGGTGACGAACTGGTCCCACGTCGGCTCGTCCCTCTCCTGTCCCCGCCCACGGCCGCGCCCGCGGCCAGTCTCGCCAGTCCCACGACGAGGCATCTCCTGCAAGGAGACGCGAAACAAAACGGAAACGTCCAAACAGACGGGTACCTAACAACACTTCTAAGAGCTCAAGTCAAGAGATATGTTGTGGTGGCTACTCTAGCTATAAACATGTGAATTGGTTATTTTCCAGTCAGTTGATTCACTTCTCGGGACGACCTTGCTCTGATACCATCTTGTAACGACCCGGTTCCCGAGTCCCTACGAGACACGAGAACCGGACCGACTCGACTAATCCCAAGACCCAGTCGTCCAACGAGGAAGTAACCAAAAGACAGTAAAATAAACCACATTCAGCATGAATATAACTAACAGTAAGAAAGTACAGCAGTAAGGAAAGAAACTACTACAGTAGGCACCACCACAACAGTAAAACAACATTTATCATATAACAAAAACTGCAGGTAAAGAAGGTACAGCGGAAACAAAACTACTCACTAGAACAGAAACAAAAGAAGGTACAAAGCTGTGGCAACTCTACTGGACCCTACTCGGCCCAGCGTCCTCTGCAGCCGCCGACCCTGGCTGCTCAACACCTGGTCCTGAAAAAGGTAACGAGTGTAACACGTCAGCAAAACGCTGAGTAGAGTGGCAAACTAACTAAAGGCAACAGTAGAGTGTACAGTAGCTGTTATGTTCTATTACTTCCTTTATTTACATCTTTCAATTTTTCTCACTATTTCATTTACTTCTCAGATCCTTTACTTGATCTCGAATGTCCTCGTGGGACGATCTTGATTGCAGTCTTTTCCAACAGTAGAAGTAGCACGTGGTGCTCTCCTGGCCGGGAGAGTCCCCCGTGGTGATCCTACCCTCAGTCAACCACCCCAAGGTCACTGACAGACGTAACGGTGACTACGGCACGCGCGATAAACGCACAGGTAGCTAGCCCGTACTGGCACGCGGTCAGTCGTTTCCGTTAACGGGTGCGCCCAAAGCACAGCACGGAACCAGGGCAGAGCCCTCTCAGTAACAGGGGTCCAACCCCTCCACAGTAACCAAACCGGGGCCTTGCCCCTCCACAGTCCGCGCACCCTCGCCTGACTACCCTGGTTTGCCCTAGTGGGCCTAACAAGTCGGTGAAGGAGGCTAGCAGAACCCCGGGGCCCGTGGGGTAGCTAGTACTCTCCTAACACTACTAGCTCTCCTCGGTACTACGTACACGAGGGCCAACAAGTCGGTACAGAGCGGCCAAGCCTAACCCCGGGTCCCTGGGGCGGCTGGCCCCACTCTGCACTAAAACAGGTACAGGTACTTCCCTTGGTACTGCGTACCCAAGAGACAGTACAAACTACATCTCAGTTCCATTCCTTTTCTTTCCAGGAGTTCCACTCCTAATTCCCCGTAGGGTTCCATCTCTTTATCTCAGAACATCATATGTTTCACTTTCCAGATTCACGTTCTCAATTTCCATGATCTCAAACATGTTTCTTCGTTCATAACAGGCAGCTGTTACTTAATTTCACAGGCAGCTTATATATTCCTTTCCATTTTTCCAAGACTGCAGTAATATACATTCCACTAGTTTTTTTCCATCCTAGGATTCATGCCATATCCTAGGATCTATCATACAATCTAGTTTTCCGGCCCTAGGATTCATGCAACACCTAGGAGCTATCATTCCATACATTTCTCATTCCTAGGATTCATGCAATGCCCTAGGTTCTAGTTATGGTTCCATACTTTAACAGATTTTATTAATGCATAAAACCACTCTACCAGGTACAACGGAAGTAATGGGGGCGTGGTCGGGAATCCCGCGCGCCTCCGCGACTCTCAAGACTGCAACCGAACAAGGTCCTATCACCAGGATCAAACACAAGGAGTGTCTCAAAACAGTGTATAGCTACTGTAGGCGGGTAGAGGAATAAATTCTGAAACGAACGCAACTCGAATCGCGGAAAACGGAGCCCAAACGGGCCCTAAACGGGTCGAGAAAGACAATACTGTGCAAAATCAGACATCTGGAACTCCTTCCAGACGTCTTAAACGGTGGATCAGAGAATTACCTGTTCGGCTTGGTTCCCCGGACGTCCAGAAGTCTGTGGCGACGTCTCTCCTAGATCCCAGACGTCCGATGGTCTCTCCGGACGTCTGGAGGTCACTCCCGCCGTCTGGTACAACTTCCAGACGTCGGATTCGCAAAGGATGACGAATCCGAACACCTGCGCACAGCCAACCCTCCTCCCTCAGTACGGTCAGTCGACAAAAAAAGAAGGAGAAAGCGGAACTCACCTTTCAGACGTCTGTATGATCACACAGACGTCGACCTTGCCGTCTGGATATCAGTCCAGACGTCTGATTCTGGAGATTTTTCCAGAATCAGAACCTCGCTCGGCCTCCGCTCGCGACGCCGCCTGCGTCGCACCTCGCGCGTCCGCTGCTCCGCCCGCAGCAGGTCCCTCTTCGCGACGCTCTGCGCCCCCTGCGCCCTCCGCCGGCCGGCCAAGCCGCTCCCGGCGAGCTCGCCCTCACGGCAGAGCCCCGCCCTCGCACGCCGCAGCTCCTCCGCGCCTACTGCGGCCGCCGCTGCCGCTGCGCCCTCGCGTCCGCTCGCTCTCGCGCACAGGCAGGAGAGAAGGAGGAAGATGGTGGAGACGGGAGGGGAGGCGCGCCCCCTCCCCCTTTTAACGCCGCGCGGAGAGGAGGGAGAGACGGTCGCAGTCGCCTGCAGCCGCAGAGAAGATGCGGATCGCAGGTCTGCGCGCACAGGCGCGCAGACGAATATCCCGTGCGAGCATAACTGTTCGTCAGACGTCTGTAAACTATCCCGGACGTCTGGTCAGACGTCTGGATGTGATCCCAGACGTCTTGACAGACGTCTGGGCCACCTCCCAGATGTCTTAAAAGACGTCTGGGGTACGCGCTCGTTACACCCCACCTCCCCATCAGGAAGAGAAAGAAATACAAAAATCTCAAGACAGGATTCCTATCCCTTTCCCACAAGCTCTCCATCCCACCACCAACAAAAAAAAGAAATCTGAGCCCACCACAGAAGAACTCATGGATTTATTTGGGCAAGTTCAAATCAATATTCCTCTCCTAGATGTCATCAAATATATACCTACCTATGCCAAATTTTTGAAGGAGATCTGTACTCCTAAAAGGCAGGCCAAAAATCTAGGATAGGTGCATCTTTCGGAGACAGTAAGCTCTGTCATACAAAGCAAGCTGCCTCCTAAGATGAAAGATTCGAGGGCACCTTTAATCTCAGTAATTATTGATGATACTATTTTTAATCGCGCCTTCCTTGATCTTGGTGCCTCAGTTAATATTATTCCCGCGATTTTATTTGAAAAATTTCAGATCGGTGAATTAAAACCCGTCGAGATTACCCTGCAATTAGCCGACCGATCTACAATCAAACCTCGTGGGATTGTCGAGGATGTTTTTGTCAAGGTCCAGAATTGTGTCTTCCCTACAGACTTTCTGGTTCTTGACATTGAGGTACCTAAATCATTACTAGACTCCTCAATAATCCTTGGACGCCCTTTTCTGGCCACTGCAAAGGCAAATATCAATTGCCACACAGGCAAAATGGATATCACTTGCGCCAGCCAAACTATCACTTTAGATATTTTCAAATCCTCCAGGAGATTCCATGATGATAACTTTTTTGAGGACTCAGATACAAAAATTTCCAATATGGTGGATGAGACAATGTTGATAGATACCCTTACCGACCATAATTTTTTTGAGGATTCTGATTCCGAATCAATGGTTGGCGAAATCTGTGATCTGGAGACTTGTCTTGACCCCAAATCCATTCTAATGCACCCCCTGATCACCCTAACCCACCCACTATTCACGCACCTAATTTTTCCACATTAACTTCACCCAATCCTCACCATCCCTTCCCCGACTCCTTTCTTACGGACCTGCCACCAACCTTGCCCGAGTTTGGCATCCAACCTGATTTAAAACCATGGCCAGACTCGGGCTACACTTATCATTTTCCATCCAACTTTGATCCCAATATTGCTTCTAATCAATTTTCTAGGGATCTAGAAGAAGATACCTTTTTTGCGGGCATCCAAGTGTCCAACTATTTACATGATTTTCTGTCTTCCGTGCATACCTTCACGCCCAACTGAATGGTGTAAAAGATAGCACTGGATGGGAGGTAACCTATCATTTTTTCCTGCTTTCCTTTTTTCTTCTTCTTCCAGGTTTTGATCATCCTAAACCCGACCGTTCTTCACTAAGGTAATCCCTCTTCCCTCTTAATGCATGAGGACATGGCATATCTTAAGCATGGGGGGTGTTTTTAAAATTTGACGATCGATTTAGGATTTTCAAAACCTAAAAACATGCATTTTTCTTTAGTTATTTTATTTTCCTGCTTGCATACCCAAAAAAATAAAAATGTTGGAAACTTTTTGAGAAAAAAATTTGAAATCGGGACTAAGGTCGAAAAACTCACTTTTGGTACAATGGGATTTAATCTTTAACAAACTAGGAAAGAGGATGTGGATCTGATCATTAGAATTTTAGGGTCTATTTTAGACTAAATCAGATATCCTTCTCTAAAACTTCCACCTGAACTCATGATAGTTCAGGTGACTTGATCCTGTTTTGTAATGTGGGAAGTATTTAGCTTAGTTTATGATTCAAAAACTTGCATGTCTTGAGAAACTTCTTGTGTCAATTTTCACACACAAGCCAACACTTAAAAACAATTAAAAATTTGAAAAACTCCTGTGTTTGGACTTAGTAAAAGTCTGAAACAGATCATTGGTTTGAGTTCCCACCACTGAGAAGGAGGAAAATACCTCCTTTGAGGACGCAATGTCAACATGTTATTGCCTTAGCGCTGCTCCATATCTATATTTCATATCTTTAGACGGAGCATTAAAGTGCATTTTAGCAGCTCAAGTGTCTTGGACGGTGCTCTACCTATAGTGTCGGAGCAAGAGCTTGAGTTTGCTTGGAGCGCCCCTTTACACCGCATTGTATTTTGGGGTTGTGTGCTTTTGGGTGGTGTCATGGACAGTGCTACCCTGAAGTATTGGCGCCAGAGCCCCCTCGAGGATTGGTAACGGGAATGATGATCCCGACATATCTGTTGTAAGACTAAGCTAAAAATAAGCATGGGGGAGAAAAAAAAAGTAATAAATAAATTAACATGGCCCTATAAATGTTGGCTTTTCACAAGCACAGACACAAGGTTTTAAAGGATTTTTGCAAGTTGCGAATCAGATTCATGAGCCAGAAAAATCCTAAAAACAAAAATTTCAAGTCATCTGAATTAACAAGGGGTTAATTTATGAATTTTCTGAAGGATATATTGATCCTGTTTTATCTAAAGGTTGGATCCAAAAGAAATCCCAATGTCTATCTTTAATAAATCCCGTACCTCCTGTGTTTAGATCTACCAAAGTCCCTTAATCTTTTTCTCCTCAAAAGTCGAAAAAAATGAGATTTCCCAAAAATTTCGTTTTCCAAAAAAATTGAAGTTTTGCTAAGAGACTAGCAAAAGAAAAGCACGGCGGTGTGATAAATGCCAGTTTATCATCATTCTTATGCATTAAAACAAACCTACCTCTTAGGATTTTACTTCGCAAATGGGTTTTTGGGCTGCATTTAGGCATAAATTAGGTTAGGCATGCATTGCATCTTTTATTATCTTTTTGATATGTTTTTGCGAGTGTTAGGGATGAACAGATATACAGATCACTAAAACCCTAGCACTCAAGAAGGCAAATGGTGAAGCAGAAGCTCAGACTAGCTGGAACTCAGCTTGATCCAGCTCACCACAGTTGGAATCTAGCTCACTTGAACTAGGGTTAGCTCATCGCAGCTCCATTCAGCTAATCTCAACTGAATGACAGCTCAAGAGAGTTCATCTTAGCTCACTCTAGCTCAAGTCAGCTCAGATCCAGCTCAACCTAATTGAGTCTAGCTCATTTTAGCTCCCACAAGTCCACAGGGAGCTCTAGCTAGCTCAGCTGAGTTGACTGGAGTTCACCCCAGGTCAGATCCAGCTACATCCAGCTCCACTCAACTCCAGCCAGCTGATGAAGAACTCATCCCAGCTCAGGAAGCTCAAGTCCAGCTCCCGGGGACTCAGCTTAGCTCAACTCAGTTGAGCTAAGCTACCTTAGCTACCTCAACCAGCTTGATTCTCCCCGGGAGCACCAGACCCAGCTCACCTCAGCTCATTATGGTAGAAGCCAGCTCACTTTAGCTTGGCTTAGTAGCTAGTAAAGAACTAGCAAGATAAGTCAGCTAGAGTAGGACCATGCCAGCCTCTTTAGCAGCTGCTAGCTCCAGTTCCAGCTCCAGACTTCTCCTCCTCAGCTCCTCTTTTCAAACCCTAGCTCTAACACCTCCTCCTCTACTCTACCATTAGCTAAGCTAGCTTATCTTAGCTTAACTTAGCTTAGCTATGCTCCAGCTTCCTTAGCTTGTACCACCCAAAAACCCTACTTAACAACTCCACCAACTAGCTCCACCTAAGCTCCACATAAGCTAACCCTACTTGGCGTCAACCTATCCTACCCACCACCTCCAAAAGACACCTAAAAGTGGCTCCAAAACCACCCTAACTACCCCCTTGTTGGTGCCACTCTTCCCTCCAAAAATCCCCTTCATCTCCACCACACATTTCCCCTTAAACCCATCTCCACCCTCCACATCATCCCTCCTTCTAGAACCCTACTTGGTGCCACCTAATGGCCTTCTAGAAGGCCCATTTTGGCACCAATTCTAAAGGGCACCAAAGCCTTAACTACCCCCCTTAGCATCCCTTAGGTGGCTCCACTTATCCTTAGCCCTAGGATCCCCAACTACCCCCCATATCCTATCCTAGCCATCCATTCCAAGAGCCACCTATGCCCCCCTTCCTACACTATATATACCCACCTAACTTCCCACATTTTCTACATCCTCCATTAGTGTATTATTCCACCTACATCCACCTATACCTACGGCTAAGGAGGAGTAGAGAAGAAGATTAAAGGGCACATCACCAGCCCCTTTGGTGCCTTCTTCTCTCCACTCTCTTCAACTTGGGCCACACCAAGGAGGAGGACTTTTCTACTTCAAGGAGGATGACCAGGCAAAGGAGAAGGACCTAGGGTACACGTCCACCCTTGGAGAAGAGCTTAGGGCATGCCCTCTTAGGGCTTGCTTTGGAGGACATCGCCTTGGCAGAGCATAGCAAGGAAGGAGTTGGAGGACACTTTTTAAGCTCGGGAGCTACCAAGCTTGGAGCAAGAAGCCCTCTTCTTCACCATCTATCTAGAAGATTTGTGTTTTATTTTATTTATTGCAATTCTCTAGTAGTAGAAGCATTCATCTACTAGGTTTTTCTGTAAAACACTTTCTAATTAATCTAGTTGCCTTCTTTTGCAATTTCTCTTAGTTGCATTTTGATTGCTGTGATTCTAGCACTCTTCACTCCCTCTCTCTAATTACTTTAGGTCTCCACATGCCTAGAGTGAGCTTAGGAAGAGGAATTACTTGTCACTTAGGTGTTAGTTTAGTAATCGTAGTTGTTATTTACTTTTCCGCCAACAACTTCACATGTTGCCTTAATTTCAAAAACATAAAAATGATATATTGAAAAAAGACCAAAAAAAAAGTTGAGATCTATTTTTTAAGCAAGAGAATTAATTTTGCAAACATATTGCCTTCTTGGATGACCCTAGATACCCCACTATCTAGGTTTATAAATTTAAGAGTTGATCAGTTTTCCACGTTACAACGATGTATTTTACTAACCGTGTAAAATCTGCACCATTCTCGAAGGAAGATTTAGTTGTTTCTTGCATGTGTAAGTTGTTTGAGTCGAGATGGTACCTTTGTAGGCATGCTCTTTTGATTTTAAAAGAAAATCAGATTGACTTCATTCCTGAGCGATATATTATTGACATATGGAGGAAAGATATTGTTAGATGTTCTTATAGGGAGGAATATGGTGAAAGTGTTGTTTTTGATGGTCCAGTTGACAGGTATGAGGACATCTTTCGAAGATGTATAAGATTTGCAGAATTAGGTGCATCAACGAAAGTCAGTTATAGCCGTTGTTATGAAATGCTTGATCGTACATTTGGTGACTTGAAGTTCTCTATATCACAGCCTATGAGAGATTCTTACTTATTTTCTTATATTTGATCTATTAATCATCTTCTCTAATTCTGTTTAATTAGAACGTTAATTTCATCTAGGATGTTGTTACAACTGTTGGCAATAGAAAATACACAAATGATGACAGTAATGGTGTTCGTATATTGGATCCTTACCATTGTCAATGACAAGGGAGACCTCCTACAAGGAGGAAAAAGTCAACAAGGGAGATATGTGCAGAGAATATGAGGTCTAGATGTTCAAGTAAAATAGTTGATGCAGGTGTTTTTTCCATAAGACCTTTAGTAGTACCTTCTTCCATTGAGGGAAGTGCATCAAGGATATATGTGAGTTCTTCACTGCCATCAAAGGAATCATTTGTGGTATGCCCTTCTTTTACTTTGTCATACAATTAAAATGTTTGTTCTCAAATTACTTTGTTACATTTTCTGTAAGTAATTGACATTTGTCATTTCATTTAGGAAGTCACAGATACCATGACATTGTCTGATCGTGTAGCATGCGTTTCATTACCATCATTTGTAGGGTTCTCCTAGTGTCATGGACGTGCTCTTGGACTTGTTAACTAGGTTTTGTTTTAATTTTGTAATTTTTTCTTTTTTAGATAACTGTAGCACACTTCTTGATGGGTCTGAAGTTCTTATTGCTGCTACGTGTGGAAGCTACTTTTATATTGTAAAATTATAGTACAAATTTGGGTTAGTTGGCTAGTAGTGTTTACTCTTTACTAACTGTCAAATCATATGATAAATGAACCTTGTGATATGTCCAAGAGTTGGTGAGATATTTATTAGTTCCTTTATTAAATGCTCTAGTACATGTTAGTTGAGTGTTGTTCTTATAAATATCCCACCTCTCATTTTAGTAGTGTCACCTTTCCCACTCATAGAAGTCCACATTCTCCTTCTCTATGGAAAGCAAATTCAGTAGAGGAATTGCTTATGTAGAGAAAGTGTGTTGCTATTGCAATGTTCCTGCAAAGCTTCACCTGGATCCTTTGTGTTTCATTGTTATGCCAAAAGATCAGATCTGTTATGTTTGTGCTAATGAGGTAAGAAAAAGTTGATATATGTCTCGCATTTTGCCAATTTTCTGAGACTTTTTTCTTTCATGCAGGTTTGTGATTTTAGGGTTTTTATGAATCATGTTCCCAATACAAATTTCATTCTCACAGAAGTGGTTGATTTCCTCAATTGCAAACTTTAAAGGTCCACGATTAATTGTGATCTATTAGAGAACAAACTTAAAAGGAAGAGGTCGAAAAATCACAACCTTCTGTGGATGTTGGAAAGGTCGAAGTGTAGTATTTGGTGCGTAAATTGTTGAAAATCTAAAGATGTATCATGCTCAACTAATGATTTGTTGTCTAATTGATAGGATAATGTAATATATGTTAAATGCTTGATGTCATTCAATTGGTGTTTTTATCGAATATTGACCGTATAAGATTTTTGCTAAATGTTTTGCATATACTCCTTCAAGTTGCAGCAACATTCTGCTAAATGTTTATTTGTTTCTCTTTTTTGCCTAATATATGTTTCCGGCAAGAGAAGATAACTTATTTCAGTTGTTAAAACTATGTGTATAGTGTTTAGAGATGTTATCAATATCTACTAGAATGCAAATGATAATAATTATGTTTAGTCATACTTTCTTCTTTCAACAATCCTTGGTTGCTTTATTTGAACGCTAATGCAACAATTGCTAAAGAATTGATGATATGGAACTGATACTTTTGGTCTATGTAGTTTACTTCTCTTTTTTGAAAGACATGCGACATGGTAGAGCTTCATTTTTTACTAAGTAATTTGAGGTGTTTTTAGAATCTCCTGGGAGTGATCGTATTGTATTTTGTGTTATTTTTTCGTAGTTGTAACTTTGCTAAGAACGTAGATCTCTTGTTACTCAATGTATGACTTCTATTTTTGATATGTTATCATCCTATAATTTTAAACGTAAATGTATATTGTTTATTCCGTATTCTAACTTAAGGAAATATTGTAGGTTTTGTGGGAAGATAAGTTAATACAAGACAAGAAAACATGTATTGTTTCCAAAAAACTCCCACATTCTATTTAATATAATAAGCTACCTTCTGCGCTACAAATTCTCCGTGCTCTTCAATATCGTTAGTAGTTGTTTGTAATTCCCAAAAATCCATTCCGTCAGATATTAGGGCTTGCATCCTGTGATTGTTGTCATGAAGTATCTTGACTTTATCAGATACAGCAGAATGTTCAACTTGTAAGTGTGCACATTTTCATTTTCCATTAGGCCCAATCTTGGAATCCTCTCTAGATGCAGTTGACGAATCGTATTCAATATACTCCATCTTCAAATTTTGTATTTCCAAAGTGGAAGGGATACTTTGAGAAAATGCTAAAATCCCACTTTCCACCTAGTTCTTCTCGGAATCTCTTCAAGTAGGACTGTATGAATCTAACCTGTTTCATATGTATGAAAAAAAATGTTACGCTTTCTCCTCTTTCATATGTTATTCACTTGAATTTATTATCAGATGGAACTAGGTACTACTGATCTTGCATGTTGGATGAGTGGGCTTTTAAACTCAAGCATTGGATTGCAGTTGTATGAATGACATGTTTCTCATGCAAATAGATAGCTACTAGGTGCCATTGGTCATTGGTTTCAAGGGGAACAAGCAGCAAATTTGCATCTAGAAGAATAGAGTTCTTTGCATAAAAGATATCTCTGGTTGTCTGAAAATCTTCCTTCCCAATTGGATGAGATAGTGACGTTGGTAGAATTCTCACACCATGGTGGTTGAATGGTGCTGGTTGTATTTCTTGGAGCATTTCAAGTAATGCATCTACAACCTAAAAATGAGTAGGAATTTGTTATCTTGAAGGGAAAGAGTAATATAATTTGTTGGCAAACCTCCACTTATTTTTAGTTACCATATAGTGAATCTTTCCTTCAACCTCAATCGTACTAACAATGTGCTTTAGCATGACAGCATAATCAAACTACACCCACACCTGTACATCCACTGTTTGTTTCTCTCAATTAGGTGGTTGATAATCATCATGTCTGGATCGGAATTTTAACAACTCCTTGTCAATTTCGTTTGTTCTCTTCTGATGTAAGATTTCTCCAGCTTCAACTTCTCTTGCCGAGTCCAATTTGCCATATGATGTTTCGTCCTTAATGTCACACATGTTAGAAGTTGAATAATTTCCCAACTGCTTCGCTTTGTTTAGAATTAACTTTCTTCCTTTCTCGATCTGATGTCTTTTCCCCTTCATAATTCTCTCCTTGATTCTCTTTATTAGAGATCGAGTCATTGGAGTTGTGCCTTCCGCCATGTTGGTCCCACCTGCTTCTCCTTCGATTGCTAGTGAAAGGACTTTTTGATTGAACTTCATTGGCCAAAAATCAAATATTAGTTTGCTAGAATATTATTTGATAACATGGTCTACCATGTAATCTTCATTCTATGTATTACCCTCTGCATAAGTGTCTGATTATCTTCCAAATCTGACAACTCATTGAATAATATGTTACAACAAATGTCAATTTCTTTTTCCTCGGCATCGATAGATTGTGACATTTACATTTCTTCAAAAAGCCCATCTCTAATAGTTGATACATTAGCACATTTATCACTCCTTGTTGTTGTAGAATCTCTAGATTCTATCGTTGCACTAGTTAATAATTGGAGGGCAAATGTCACATAACATTAGTAGATTGCTATGATGCCATATGATTTTGCCAACTTAATCTGCACACCATGGTAACATAGTTGAAGTTCTTCGTATGTAACTTCCAAAGCATTCCCAAACTAAGATGTGCATAAAAGTATTGGTTTCTCATTTGATTTGATAGTATAAATTTCGCATTACATTGACTTCTTAACCTATGAAGATTTCTCTCTCATAACTGCTGAAACAAAAAGAAACTGTGCTTCATTCTCTACTCGATTTAAGTGATTTGAAATCTTTTGTTGTCTACTTGCGATTCTTATGCATCGACAAAAGAAACTACATTCTCTTTTCTTCTTGCATGCAATTCCTATGAACAAAAGTGTAGATTAGTCACTGAAAAAAAATGAGACAAATGCTACTTGGTAAGGTACTTTTGCACACTGTCCATCATAAAAAAAAGCCAGCTAGGGGAAGCTTTTTTCATAACATCAAATAAAAAATACAGTAGGGATATTATGTTTTGTTCTAGTAACTAAGTAGCAATACACATCTGCAAATGTAAATTATTGTCACCGCATTCCTTTTGTCGTTGTGCTGAGGGGTTATTCTTATTTCCCCTCAAATCCATACTATTTCATACTTGTCTCAGCATCGCTTCTCTCTTTAGTAAGACCACCTTCGTTGGCTCTCTCAATACCCTTCAATGTCTTTGATGATTCTTGTTGGTTTCCTTCTTTGATTCCGTCCTCCTTATCTTGAAGTTGTTCATTCTGGCTTGTCTTTGCAGTTGTATTTTAATCTTTATCTAGAGCACTTGGGTGATAGAAGCTCACAACATTCTCTCTTGTAAGGGATTGCAAGATTAGCTAAGCGAAATTTAATATCCTAACAAGTCATTCTTTCCTACCTATGGATAATATCTTCATAGCAAGCTACCTTAACTAATGCTAATAACTTCGCAGAGGTTCCCTCAGAAAGAGTCTACGTTGTAACATCTTCCATCCCTTCATCTTCCTTTTGTCCCTTTTTTGCTGTTACTGCTCTATCAACTGCTACTTTTGTTGCTTTCTTAGCCCCTGCATCTTCATTATGTTCAGAAGTCCTCCTCTCTCCATGCTTAACCACATCCTCCTCCATTGTTTTCTTCTTCAACTCTCAATGATGCTTACCAAATGATGACGACTGTTGCTTTGTCAACTTTATGATGCTATTGCCAACTTGTTTCTTTGCCTTTGGTCTTTTATTCTCCTCACTCACTGTGCGTTCAGAGCTTGAATTTGAATGTGATGTATTCCCAGAGGACTCCTTCGATGAACTTTCCTCTTCTAAACTTCTAGAGTAGGAGGACGAAGATGGCTCTTTCGGTCTCTGTTGGAAGCAATATTGTCATGATTTTATGTATTTAACAGTTGTTTATTCGTCAATCAGATTACAGTCAAAGAGATAACTAACTTTAACTTCTTCTTTACAGGGGTGTTCATCTTAACATTTGTTCTCTTTCTTCAAGGTTGGTATTCTTCCTCACTTTCATTTGAGGAAGTTGTTCTCCTCTCCTCAGCACTAGATGAATCAGAGCTTGCACTTGTTTCCTTTTTTTGCCAAAAACTATATCAGTAAGTGCTCACTTCATGCATAATCACATTATTAGGAGATTTCTATCTGCATTATTAACTTACCTTCTTTAAGATCCCTTCCTTGGTAGATGGTCTTTCAGCAGGAAACTGCTTCAGGAACTATTTTTACATTTCAATATTAGTTGTACAATTTAGTTGTGAAATCCTCAAATGAACTATTTAGAAACAACTATACCTTCTCTGACATTTCTAGCCTTCTCTTCACATTGTCCAACTTAATTGATATTTCCTCCTCTTGCTTTAGGGAATTGTTGCTGCTCTCCATTTGTTTGCGACTTTCTTGAAGTTCAAGCACCTTGTTCTAAAATGCCTCTTTACGTTCCAAAGCTGTGCGATTTAGCTCAGATAGATTCTTCACTTCCAGTTCTAGCGTAGATATTTGATGATTTCTCTTTTCAAGTTCCTCCTTCACAAGAGGATTGTTGAATGGATCATCTTTCTCCTCGATATTCTCCTTTTCATATACAACATTCTTCACTTTAACAAACTTGGAACTTCTGATGATTATGTCCTTGGCTGTGGACAAATCCATTTGAACTTTCTGCATAAGCCTTGTTACAGACAACGCTTTTGTCCACTTTCTCGCAAGGGGGTTGCCTCGCGGAATCTCCTTTGCATCCGTCAATAATAGCACTTCATGCGCCCATACCTAAGATTCAATAGAATATTATAACAATTGTCGAAATTTAAAGCATATAACATTTATTTTCAACAATGTCAACTAAGAAATATCACTTGAAGTAGAGGAGTGCAACCTTTGAGATACCCTACTAGCTTGCCTTCATTGAACTTTTTGTTTGCCTCGGATATTGTGTGATGTAAAAGGTCTCACACTGCAGTTGACTAACCATAATTCCACAAAGAATCTAGGTCCTCGACGTAAGATAGGAGCCTAGGGTATATGTTGTAATCTCAATAGGAGAATAAAAAAGTGGCAAAGTAATGGAGGATCAAACACCTCACCTGATCGTCCACATTTTCACTACTGTACATTCGATCTTTCTTATTGGATGCTAGATCATGTAACTGTACCTTCAGATTTGCAACTATTAACACGAAGCGAAAAGCGAGATCGTCCCATAACGACGGCGCGAAAATGTTAAGAAAAGCACGAAGTCAGGTTTAAAGTAATTGCGTCGTAGTATAGTTGAAATCGCTTTGAAAATAAATAAATTTTATTACTCGAATGTTAAGTTTGAGGTCGAACACAGGGAGAAAATTGAATACATGCACTAATCTCAATAATCGATGCAATTTGAATACATAAAAGTACTCAAAATCTAATTCAAAATGTAAAGCATAAGTTTATGAATAATAAAATATAGCAAAAGAGAAATTGAAAAGATTGGATAAAAGTGTTTGATTTTTCTCTCTGTTGCTTCTTCTTTGGCTCTTTCTTCTCTTTCTCTTCTTTCTTCACTGTTCCTCTTGGCTTCTCTTCTTTGGCGATAGCTTCTTTCCTTCTCTGACTTGGCCTTTAGCTTCTTTGCTCTTCTTTCCTTTCTTCCTTAGCGTTGGTCCTTGGCATTTCTCTTTCTCTGACGTCTCCCTCAACTTCCTCCTTCTCCTTCAACCGTGCCTTCCTTAGCTTCCTCTAAGGTCTTCTTCTTCCTTCCTAATCTTCTGATCCTTCTTGCCTTCCTTCCTTCTTCTTTCCTTTAGCTTCCTCAGCTTCCTCTTCCTTCTTTTTCTTCCTTTCCTCTGCCTTAGCTTTGCCTTTGCTAGCCGTGCCTTCTTTGCTACAGTGCCTCTTCTTTTCTTCTCTGGCTTGGCCGCGCCTTCTCCTTCCTTAGATCTTCTTGTCCTTAGCTTTCTTCTACGGCTCCTTCCTTCAGCTTCCTTGGCTTTGGCTCTCCTTTCCTTCTTCTTTTGCCTTCAGATCCTTAGCTTCCTTTGTGGCTCCTCGTCCTGCCCTTAACTTCTTCAGCTTCAGCTTCCTCTTCCTTCCTTCTTTCCCTACACACACAAGTGCAAAACCTACCCTTACCCTCCCCCGCGTACGCTCTCTCTCTTTACTCTCTTCGGCTCACTCTCCCATAGCCAATCGGGTAAACGGGTCGGGTCAACGTGCCTAGGTCCAAGCGCATCGGCGTGGGTGGTGCGTGAGGAGTGCACGGTAAACGGGTCAGGCAAGCCAGGTCCGCGGAGCGTGGGTCACGGACGAGGCAAGTGATCAGGCAAGGGGACCTCACCCCGTGATCTAAGGGGATAAACATAAAACACAAAAACAATATAAAGTACTCACCTGCATTGAAAACTACCGAGGTGGGACTAAAGTCCCACCCTCTTCTTCGTGCGTGTGCAGGGAGAACACCTGCCTAATTGCTGCAGCTGCGGTCGATGTAGCCTTCGATTGCTAGGTGCGAAAGGGTCTTGGAATGTTTCCGCACACCTGGGACTCTTCTGCCTGGAGCAACGCGACCTGGAGCGAGCTTGGGAGCAAGCTTTGCTCGTGCTCCAATGGCGACAGGGGTCAGACCTGCAACTCACACATACGTCCTTGCGGCCCTGTCAAAGCACTTGGGTAGCTTCGCCGTGTCACGGCAAAGGTGGTGTGGTGGGTGGCGTGGCGCACAATGGCCTAGCCATGCGTGCCTAGGTCAAATTGTGACCGTGAAAGTGCATGTGTTCGGTGAGAGTGTAGGGTGCATGTGGGGGTCAGTGAAGGGGCGGATGATGATCAGTGGATGATGGTGATGGTTTTGAGGTAGGTGGCGAGGCGTGTGGATGAGTGGAGCGATGGATGCGCCTTCGCCGATGGTCAGCCAGAGATGGAGATGATGGTGGTGGTCTGCGGTGTCGAGGGGTTGAAAGTAGAAATAAAGAAGGGGGAAATGAAGAGAGGAGATAGGGGAATAGATTTAACCTAATTAATGGACAAAAGGAGGGAGGATGGCCGACGGCTCGTACCTACCGCTGCCGGAGAAGAAGGTTCCAGTGGAGGAAGAACAGCGACGACGAAGGGGTATTGGCACGTGCGTAGGTATGGTGCGACGCGGATGACGAAGGCGGAGAAGACTCTACCACTGGTATTGTGGCAAAGCGACAAGAAGAGGGAGGAGATAATGCCGGAGCCTGCTGGATGTCTGGCCAGAGGAGAAGAGACGAAGTTGGAGGTTGTTCTCCGGCCAAACCAAGCTGAAAATGAGCGGCTAGATCTAGGGCTTCTTTTATAGGCACAGGCAGAGGACCTTATGCTTGGAAAGCAAGCTTCCAAGCACGAGTGTCCTCGCCGGACTAGGAAGGTGCGAGATACCCAAATCTCTCGTACGTTCGCACGAGAGATTGGGTGCTGTTACAACCTGATTCCCGAATCCCTACGGGACACGAGAATCGGATCGACTCGACTTATCCCAAGACCTAGTCGTCCAACGAGAAAGTAACCAAAAAGCAGTAAAATAAACCACATTCCATGCAAGCAACTAAAAGTAACAAAGTACAGCAGTAAAGAAGTAACTACTACAACACACACCACACAACAGTAGAGAAATTAAACAGGGTACAGGAATATAAAATTTCAATAAAAGAGTACAAGAATGTAACAAAATACTCACTACTACAGAAAATGGGGTACAACAAAAGACAATTACTGGGCTCTACTGGGCCTAGCACTCTCTGCAGTCGTAGGCGCTGGCTACTCAACACCTAGACCTGAAAAAGGTGGTAAGTACAACATGTCAGCGAAACGCTGAGTAGAGTGGCAACCAGCTAACTAAGAGAAACAGTAACGGTGGACAGGTAGCTGTTGTTTTCAATTTCTTTCTTTAGTTAGCTAATTATTCTTTCTTTCATCACTTGGTTTATTTATCAGGTCTTTTTCTTGATCTTGAATGTTCCTCGTGGGAACGATGTTGATTGCAGTCTTTTTCGAAGAGTAGAAGTAGCACGTGGTGCTCTCCTGGCCGGGAGAGTCCCCCGTGGTGGTCCTACACTCAGTCAACCACCCCAAAGTCGCTGACAAATGTAACGGTGACTACGACACGCATGATAAACGCACAGGTAGCTACCCCGCACTGGCACGTGGTCGGTCGTTTCCGTTAATGGGTGCGCCCAAAGCACAGCATGGAACCAGTATAGGGCATAGCCCTCTCAGTAATAGGGGTCTAGCCCCTCCACAGTAACCAAACAGGGGTCTCGCCCCTCCATTGTCTGCGCACCCTCGCCTGACTACCCTGGTTTGCCCAATGGGCCTAACAAGTTGGTGTAGGACAGCTAGCTGAACCTTGGGCCCCGTGGGGTGGCTATCTCTCTCCCTACACTAACAGCTCTCCCTGGTACTATGTACGCGAGGGCCAGAAAGTCGGTGCAAAGTGGCCAAACTCACCCTGGTCTCGACCTGAGGGCAGCAAGCTCCCCTCTACACTAAGAGGTAATATGTGCTCCCTTTGGTACCACGTACCCAAGAGACAACACACTTTCCCATTCACTTTTCTAGTTCCATTCTATTTATTCCCAGGAGCTCTACTCCTAATTCCCTGTAGGGTTCATGCTCATGTTTCTCAGGTCAAACCATACTAGGTTTCATCATTTCTGGTTTATTCGCATATAGCACGTGTTTCCAACATTCAATCCTTCTTTTCCAATTTATATACAAGCAGCTCGTATTTAATTTCAAACAACAGGAATTACATGTAACTGTTACTAACAACAGTACTCTACATTTCATAGGCAGCTGTTATCCAATTATAGACAATTATTACTATTCTATTTACCCATCCAGGACTGCAATTCAGGCATTCAATATAATCATTCCACTTTTTCTAATCCTAGGATTCATGCCATACCTTAGGATCTATCATTTATTCCAGACATGCATTTATGTTTGTAATTAACTTAGGGAAGCCACTCTACCCACAAAATCGGGAGTAATGGGGGCATGATCGGTAGGTCCACGTGCCTCTGCAACCCCCAAATCCACAACAGAACGTGATCCTAACACAAGGATCAACCACAAGAAACCACTCAGAACATGATAAAAAGCATTGCAACAAGTAGAGGAACTTATACGAAGAAGAACGAAATCTTAAACGCGAAAATCGGACCTCTAACGGACTCCAAAGGGGTCAAAAACTACAACTCTGACTCAAATCAGACGTTTGGAACATCTTCCAGACGTCTTAAAAAGGGGTCCAGATCATACCTCACTCTACGCTGCTCCTCAGACGTCCAGGGATCTTGCTGAACCGTCTGGACCTAGTTTCAGACGTTCGACAATCCCTCCGGACGTCTGGAGACGCTCTCTGCCGTTTGGTGACTCGTCCAGATGTCTGAACCGCGTGGGAGGGCATGTCTCGCGCCTTCCCAAAGTGAATCCTGCATGCACACACAAAAAAACTCTCAACACAGCACGCAATAGAGCTTCGGCGGAACGGCCTGCATGGCCGTATCCGTAAAAGGAAACAAAGGGCGCAGTACGTACCTCTCAGCCGTCTGAAGTTGCTTCCAAACGTCGTCCACGTCGTCTGGATGTAGGTCTAGACGTTTGATTCTGGGAAAAATCCCAGAATCAGAAGCTGCTTCGTCTTCTTCCTACTACGCACGACCACGCCGCGTAGCCGCTCGTCCGCTGCTCTAGCTGCAGCAGTGTCGGGGGAACCTCCCCGACACACACTCCGCCTCGAGCACACCGACTGGCTGCGAGCCTCTCTGGCGAGCTCTCTCTCTCTCTCTCATGGCTTGCGCGCTCTCTTCTCTTCCCTCTCGCTGCTCTTCTCCTCTCCGCCACTGCACTCGGCTACATCTACTGCTCGCTTTCACTTTCGCTCTCGCGTTGGAGGAAGGAGAAGACGAGTGGGGTGGGGTGGTGAACGAGGGAGAGGGGAGAGGAGTATTTGTAGGCACGGGGGGCAGCTTTGCAAGTCGGCGAGGGAAGAAGAAAGAGAAGAAGGCGGCTGGGGCTCAGTCTGCGTGCGGCACGCGCGCAAACTAGCGGTCGTACGCACGCAAAAATTGATTTCCAGACGTCTAGACTAACTCCCAGACGTCTTAAAAGGGTTTTGGTGGCACGGGTCTTAACAGGTGCGAATCAGGGCTTGGGATTTAGTTCACACAATCAGGAATTCCTCAGAGAATCTCCCTTTCAAATCTGAAAGGGATTCTCTGAGGAATCAAGGAGATATCCTTCTTGAATCCTCGCCGGAGTAGGATTCCTCCGTTGTAATGGTGGAGGGACCTAATTGCAAAGAGTGGCGAAGAAGATAGGGGATCTCTTCAAGGTTTTCGAAAGTTAGGGACATAAAAGTAATTAGGTTGGACTATTTTGCAAAGTAGGTCAAGGTGAACTCTCCTTAGGTCCAAATTTTGGTACAAACCTAATTTGGACCTAATGAATGCAATGGTGAAGTTGGATTTTAAATTTGACCATGTTTGACTGGGCATTTTACACAAAAATCCAATTTAGGGCAAATGTATAACCAAGACCCCAATTTAGGTCAAAATAGGTTCTAAAGGCCAAATTGAAGGTTCTAAACCCTAGAGGATATTTATCCATGAATTTTATAGGGTTTAGTTGATTTTTATCCTGACCAAAACCTTGTTGAATTAAGTGGGTTTGTTTTAGGGTTACAGGATGTCATTTAATTCCTAGACTGCACATTAACCCTTTTCTAATTGAACCAATCCACTTTTTATCTTGTTAAGACCATTTGACCTATGTTTAGCCCCTGAGAAATCTCGTTGATATACTGCAATGGTAAAATTATGATTTTACCCTTTGTTTCTTATTTTCTTCTCAGAATAGTTATTCCTTGAATTAGGCCCTTTATTTGGTTATGTAGGAGCTTTTGTTCTCTTTTCTAGGTCAAAATGAGCTAGTTAGGACTCATGATGGTGTTACCATCAGCAACATTTAAATCTACCTTCTTAAATAGATGGGATCGTAAAGAAGATTTCACAGCTGGTGTATCATCCTTCAACTCAAGTTTCACCGACTTTCCTTTTTGGGGTAGTCCTGTCATTTTTGCAACTTGTTTGCTATCCAAGACAAAGTTTGATCTTCCTATTATAAATGTCCTAGACTGTGGATGGTAGGCCATGACAAGTTGGTACAAGAATTCCCTGTCGTTTGATGGGAACTTCACTTCGCCTAGCCATCTAAATGGACTGTCACTGAATTTGTCCTGAACTTCATCAGAGGATTTCCGTAGCAAGTCGTGGAATTCCTTAATTCCACACCATGTATAAACATTGAACCTCTTCGCACCAAGTTTTAAAGGATGACTTTCCTTAGTCTGTTGAATATTTTATTTCCTTTCGAAGGCTGGCTCTTCGACAATATCTTCATCATCCATGTTACTAAAGACCTCCAAATCCCTATTAAAAAAATTATGTCAAAATATGTTAAATAGAACATTTAATAGAAGATGTTATTTAGCAATCTCTGTAAACCTTTCTGAACATTCCACCACCTCTCTTCTATCACCTTCTTTCTTCAACTTCCTGTGTACAGAATAAGTTCATTTTCTTCCTCATTTACTACCTATTGATGGGAATAAGCCATATGCTATGACTACAATGATACAAGAAATACCTTAATTGCTGCTGCACTCTCTTCTTCTCGTCAGATCTTGTCCACCTTTTCCTTGTCTGAAAAGGTCCTTCCTTTGTCTTACTTTTGATTGCTCTGTTACATATGATACTATGTGGAATATGTTTCTCACAATTACAACTTAAACAAAGTAAGGAAATAACATTTAACAACAATAATAACAACAAGCATGTCTTCACAAAATCCCTAACCTCTCTCTAGAGGGGGTGCTTTTAATTAGCATATTAGTCTCTTCTTCCCTTGTAAAAAAGTCATGTCCTCGAACAGCTTCAATAATACTAATATCGGGAGTAATTTTGAAATAACACTTTGTTACATTCAAAGTGTTCTACCATGCTGTGTACCTGGGCTTGTATTCTTCGAATTTTCTTTCTTCAAAGTCCTCATCAATTTCATCTTCCTCCCTTTCTCTCTTGCTGTCCTTTGACTCATTTCAATCATTGGTGTTGCTGCGTGACGTGCCTTCGTGCGTGTGTGTTAAGAGGTGTCGTTATAGTTGCACTTGATACGTCGATTTTAAAAGAAGTAAACGGAGGTGAGTCCGAGTGTCGATCTCAGGGAGGCGTGGAAATCGGATTTTGTTTACCACTTGTTGTCACGAAAAAGGCAGAGTTTTGCTTGCGAAAGAGACGGTTTTGAAAAGCGAGAGATAGAGAGAGAGTTTAGGGTTAGAAAGCTCTTGGCTTTGATCATGCACTTTAAACAGAAATTAAAATGGCGACTAAACGGAAAATAATTTCATTAAACATGCATTCATAGTTCATGGTTTACAACATTAAATACATGCTTCAACAAAAGTAAATGAAAGCTTAAAAGAGAGAGAGAGAGAGAGAGGTAGAGAGAGAGTGGAGAGCGACGAGGCAGCCACGGCGGTGGAGGAGGCTCCGTCGGCGGCTCGTCGTCTCCGGCGATTACAAGAGTGCCTAAGACTAGCTAGGAGAGGAGTGGAGTAGTTGCAAGTGGGAGAGGATGCCTTGAATGGTAGTAGAAGGGGGTTTAAATAGAGTTAAGGGCTTCCTAAAAGAAGAATGTGCTTTAGCGACATCCAGAACGTCGCTAAAACCGCTTCCAGATACGTCGGTGAAGGCCTTCTGCCGCCGGTCAGCCGCCCGCCCCCTCTCTCTCTCTCCAAGCGCGATCCGTGGATGATGAACGAGAGCCGTCCGATCGGAGATCGGACGGCTGAGATCCTCCCGCGCCCGTGCTGAGATCGCGCTTCGGGCGCGCGTGCGCGCGCGCGTTTCCGCCCGGCGTGCGCGCGCGCGTGGTCGCTCGGGCGCTGTCGTCGCGCCGCGTGGCGCAATCCTGACCGCCCGCTGCTGATCGGGGGGCTCAATTTCGCCGCGCCCTTCGCTCGCGCTTGATTTCCGCTCCGCGCGATTCGAACGCGCGTCGCTGCGACGCGGGCGTGCGCACTAACCGTTGCGCCACGCCCGCGCTTTGTCGCGGCGACCACGGGCGAGCGCGCGGATCTCGGCCGTTCGATCGAAGATCAACGGTAGAGATTCGTTCTTGGCTGGCTTGAGGGCGAGAGAGCGGCGGGGGCGGGGCGACGTGGCGCGTTCTGGGCCGTTGATCTCCAGATCAACGGTCATGATTTCTTGGGCCCATTGTGGGAGCTCCGGATGTCGGATTTGGCTGATCTTGAGTCCGTTGGACTCCGTTCGTCGTCCTGAATCTATTCGTGCAGTCCGATTGCTCATCTGAGGCCTGCTTTGACAAATACTTTACACAAATGGCCATTAATACGGTTTATAAGCAATCTTGGTACTTGATGCATGCAACGCTCCTATTCTACTTTATGTAGTGCCTTTTATTCTAAAGATGGGCCATATTCAACCTAATTACTACCCCCTTGCGTGGTGTTATCATACCCCCATGCTTACTCCTTGATAGTCCCTAGCAAGGTTTATTCTAGCCTTTATTTCTTTGGAGAATTCAAGAAGTAATTGCTTCGGCACTTCGTTACTCGTCAATAAGAGGAAATATACGAAGATCTTAATCTACAAAGACTAAGCAGCGCCCGGGTGTCTTCCAAAATACGAATCGCCCGAATCCTTGCTTTGTATATATAACTATACATATGTATACGTATATATCTATATATGTCTTTTTAGAATTTTCGGAATTCAATGTGGGTTGGTAACTTTTTACGGCTACCCAACCCACCCAAAACTCGGTCAAAATCCTAAGTGCTAAGCATCTTGGTGTGAATGTTGTGATAGACTCACTTAACGGTAATTAAGACAGACTTCGAGTTTCTACGCCTCTAGGTGTCCGGAAAAGAAAATAAATTTTTGCCTGAAGGTGTATTTGTTCGACCGGTAGCTTTCTCCCTACGTTCATTTTACTTGGGGTCAACACAAGGATTTTCCAGTGTATATCTCCCCGGCTTGTACTACTTCCCCGCTTCGTCCTTAGGTGTTCTGGTCTTTTTTGTGCAATTATTGAGCTGGGCTCTGGACAACCGACCAATGGGCTGTTACCCACGATCACTTGCCAGCCATACTTGTGCGATGAAGTGTGGTTTATTTTCTTTTCTTCTCTTTTTTTTTTTTTTTCTTCGTAGGTGGCTTCCCTAATCTCAAATGTACCTAGAGGCAGCGAAAAAGAAATGGCCTGTGGCTGGGTTCTGGATAACTTGCCAATGGGCTGTTACCCACGACAACTTGCCAGCCATACCACCCTAGAGAGTTCATTAGCTACCCAATTTCTGTCAAAATCTCCAAGAAGTGAGTCTGTGCAAAAATGTGTGTAGATGCTTAGACTCAAAGTTTTCCTGAGTTAGAGGGTGAGTTGATAAGTCGTATACTTATTACCTTATTTATTAGGTGGATTAGAATAGCTTAAAGTTGCAAGGATTCGCCGCTAAATCCATATTTTAATGGACACTAGGGCTGATTAAGCCTGAAGGCCTGAAAAGTCTAAGCGTTTAAGTTCTTTTTGTATTATTTCCCACTATTGACAAGTTTCTAATGCCTAAGTTTTTCTTCCTAAATTCATTTTTTTTTTTTAATCAATTAATTTATTCATTCAGACTGATTAATTAAGCTCAAGATTATGCAATTTACCATCCCCCCATGCTTAAGTTGGACAATGTCCTCATTGGCAGATGCATGGATGCAGAAGGGTTCAAAAAGATAGTACCTGAGTGACGTAAACTACCAGATCAGTCTGAATCCGCTGGGTTGCCTCCCAGGAAGCGCTGAGTTTAACGCCTCCAGCTGGGCGGTGCTTGGTGTCAGCCCTCAACAAGGGTGACACTTTCCTTGGGGGGTACCTGGGCCAGGAAATGCTTCAATCTTTGACCATTGACTGTAAAGGTGTGCCCGGTATTAAGATCGGCGATTTCGACTACCCCATTGGAATAGGGCTTGACCACCCGAAATGGTCATGTCCATTTGGACCTAAGTTTCCCTGGGAAGAGTTTCAGGCGTGCATCAAATAGCCAGACTTGTTGGTTTGGCTCAAAGGTTTTCCTATGAATGAGTCGGTCGTGGGCGGCTTTCATTTTTTCCTTATATAGCCGACTATTGTCAAAGGCGTCCCGACGAATTTCTTCAAGTTAGATAATTGAAGAGTCCTTTGCGCACCAGCTAACTGGGGATCCATGTTACATTGCTTAACAGCCCAGTAAGCCCGGTGTTCCAATTCGACAGGGAGATGGCAAGCTTTGCCAAAGACCAAGCGGTAAGGTGACATGCCTATCGGGGTCTTAAAAGCGGTCCTGTATGCCCACAAGGCATCATCAAGTCGTGTGGACCAGTCTTTCCTGTCAGGTCTCACAGTCTTCTGTAAAATGTTCTTGATTTGTCTGTTTGAGACCTCAGTCTGCCCATTTGTTTGTGGATGATACGGGGTGGCAATGCGGTGGTTTACCCTGTATTTTCTAAGTAGGGCACGGAACTGGGAATGGATAAAATGGCTTCCACCATCACTGATCATGGCCTTGGGTATTCCAAACCGGGAAAAGATGTTCTTCTTTACAAAGTCCATGACCGTCTTGTGATCGCATCGTCGGGTGGCGACGGCTTCAATCCATTTGGAAACATAGTCTACCGAGACCAGGATATACTCGAAGCCGTTGGATGGTGGAAAGGGGCCCATAAAATCGATACCCCAAACGTCGAAAATTTCGACAACCAAAATGGGCTGAAGGGGCATCATATCTTTTTTGGTCATTGTCCCTAGTGTTTGGCATCGTGAGCAAGTCTTGGCAAAGATGTGTGCATCCTTGAATAGGGACGGCCAATAAAATCCAGACTGCAAAACTTTTGCAGCTGTTTTCTTGCCAGAGAAATGGCCGCCACACGCTTGGTCATGACAAAAGGAAAGCACACTCTGAACTTCGTCTTCGGGGAGGCACCTCCTAATGATCTGATCAGCACAGAGGCGAAACAGCATGGGATCATCCCAGAAATAGTGCTTGGCCTCAGCCAAGAACCTGTCCCGTTGCTGTCTGGACCAGCTGTGCGGGGTTTGTCCTATAACCAGGTAGTTGACATAGTCAGCATACCATGGCATTTTCTTGTCTTGCACGGCTAGGATGTGTTCATCAGGGAAGGTATCAGATAGAGGTAGGGAGGGTCCAATGTGGTCTGGATGAAGTCTTGACAGGTGGTCAGCCACCACATTTTTCGATCCGGCCTTGTCTCGGATTTCCAGGTCAAATTCCTGCAAAAGCAGGATCCATCTGATGAGCCTGGGTTTTGCGTCCTTTTTGGCCAACAGGTGCCGGATGGCTGAATGGTCGGTGTAGATAGTCACGTGGGATCCCAGCAAGTATGATCGGAATTTTTCCAGTCCAAAGACTACAGCGAGCAACTCCTTTTCTGTGACCGTATAATTACGTTGGGCCTCGTCCAACGTTTTGCTCGCGTAGTAGATCACCACGGGCTTCTTATCTTGCCTTTGTCCCAGGACAACGCCTATGGCAAAATCTGATGCGTCACACATAATCTCAAAATCCTGGGACCAGTTCGGGGGTTGAAGTACAGGTGCGGTGGAGACTAAGTCCCGGAGGGTATGATAAGCCTGGGTGCAATCAGGAAACATGTGGAAAGTGGCGTCGTTGGCTAGAAGGTCGGTCAAGGGTTTGGAAAGTTTGGAAAAGTCTTTGATGAACCTTCGGTAGAAGCCAACATGTCCTAGGAAAGAGCGAATCTGTCGGACCGAACTAGGTGGAGGAAGTTTGGAAATTAAATCAACCTTAGCTCGATCTACCTCGATGCCCCTATGCGAAACGATGTGTCCGAGGACAATTCCTTCTTGAACCATAAAATGGCTCTTTTCCCAACTTAACACCAAGTTAACCTCGATACATCGTTTCAGGATTTTCTCCAAGTTGCTCAAACAATGGTCGAATGAATTCCCGAATACAGAGAAATCATCCATAAAGACCTCCAAGTATTCACCCACCATTTCTGAAAAAATGGCTAGCATGCAACGCTGGAAGGTCGCGGGTGCGTTGCATAACCCAAACGGCATTCGACGGAATGCAAACGTGCCATACGGGCAAGTGAATGTGGTCTTTTCCTGATCTTCCGGAGCAATTGCGACTTGGTTATATCCTGAATATCCATCCAGGAAGCAAAAATACTTCTGCCCTGCCAATCTTTCAAGGATTTGGTCAATGAATGGCAAGGGGAAGTGGTCCTTCTTAGTGGCTTCATTAAGCTTCCTATAATCAATACACACCCGCCATGCGGTGGTGGTGCGGGTGGGAATGGATTCGCCATGATCATTAGTGACAACGGTGAGCCCAGCCTTCTTTGGAACCACTTGAGTGGGGCTCACCCAGGGGCTATCAGAGATAGGGTAGATGATGTCGGCGTCGAGCCACTTGATAATTTCTTTTTTAACGACCTCCCGCATGTTAGGGTTTAACCGTCTCTGCATTTGGCGGGAAGGTCGGGCCCCGTCTTCCAGGTAAATCTTGTGGGTGCAATAGGTGGGGCTAATTCCTCTTAGATCTGAGATGGTCCAACCAATGGCGGCTCGATGTTCTGAAAGAGTTGCAGTCAACCTTAGTTCCTGATCCTTGGTTAGATGGGAATTAATAATCACTGGGAAGGTCTGGCCAGGTCCCAAGAAGACGTACTTGAGATTCTCGGGCAATGGTTTAAGTTCAGGTGCGGGTGGGACCACAGTCGATGGGAATGGAAAGGGCGGTAGTTGATCAACATCGATTTCTTCAAATGGTGTCATGTGATGATACTCAGCCTTACAGAGGTCCACAGGTAATGATGGTGACGAGTCAGAACTACGGGTTTGGTGGTCTGAGACAGAACTGAGGGTAAGGCATTCCTCGATTAAAGTTTCCACGGGATCATGTTCCTCAATGTAATCACAATAAAAAGACTTTGTTGCCCGGAAGATATCCAATTGCATTTTCCTGTCTCCGAAGGCGATTTCCATACATCCCATGTCGCAATCGATGTTTGCTTTAGCTGTAGCTAAGAAAGGTCTGCCTAAGATTATGGGTGCATTCTGTAATTCTTCAGGGACTTCCATGTCGAGCACCAAAAAGTCGATTGGGAAATAGAAGTCCTTGACCCGTACAATCACGTCCTCGACAACCCCCTTCAGGGTTTTCACTGATCTATCCGCCAGCTGGATGGTGACAGGGGTTGGTGCCAGCTCCCCAAAACCAAATTGGTGGTACAAGGTTGTGGGAATTAGGTTGATAGAAGCACCTAGGTCCAGGAGCGCTCTATCAAATTTCATGTCCCCGATGTTGCAGGAAATCAGGGGTGCTCCTGGGTCAGTTCGTTTGAGTGGAAGGTTGCTTGATATCACGGAACTGGCTTGCTCAGAGAGTACAACCTTCCTAGGTGCTTGAGGCCTCGGCTTACGCTTGGGTGTACAGGCATCCTTTAAGAACTTGGCGTAAGCGGGGATGTGTTTGACAGCTTCTAGAAGCGGAATATTAATCTGTACTTGTTTAAAAATTTCCATCAGCTCCTCAGTTTCCACAGTATTCTTTTTTCTCTTAATTGTTTCCAAGGCCTCAGGATAGGGTGTCTGAATTGGTTCCATGTTTGGATCCTTGGTTGGTGTTTCTTCTAAGTCGGGTAAAGTCTCGGGGAGAGTCGGCCATTTGGGATCCTGGGTTTTGGTGCCGCTTCTCAAGGTCACCGCATTCGCAGAGGCATTGGGGCCATGGGGTGATCCTTGAGAAGACGAGGATGAAGAAGCGCCAAACCCAGGAGGTGTTTGTGGGGCCGGTTGGACCATATGAGCCTGCCTGGGGTTGCCTTGGAACCCTTGCGAATTGGGGCCTCTGTTAATTATGTTTCGCGGGTTTGGTTGCGGTTGGGAAGGTAGAGATCCTTGCTGTTTACAGTCCAAGAGTTGGCTTAACTATCCCTTTACCAAGGCCATTTCTTCCTGATGTTTTTGGTTCATGTCAGCCATCATCTTTATTAGGGTGTCCATTTGGTTTTGTGGGGGAGGGGCTGCCCTATTTTGGTTATATTGGGGTCTAACTGGTGGTCCTTGCTGATAGGGGGCAAGTGTGGCTGTTGGTTTGGCCTGGGCTGGTTTTGGAATTGCGGTAGTTTCTGGTTTGTCCAACCAAAGTTGGGGTGATTACGCCAGCCGGTGTTGTAAGTGTTGGAGAAAGGGTCAGGTTTTGCATATCCTTGGACGGCTTGCACATCTTCTAGAATAGCCGATGTTGATGAAGAAGGAAGGGAGTAATCAAGGGTCGAGGGAGCAAAGGTCCCTCCTTGGAACATGGTTGGGGGTTGTTCCAGGTTCAGTTGGGTGAAGGGTTGGACCAGGTCAACATTATGTGCTCCCTTTGCTAGGGTGAAAGTCTGCAAGGGGTTCCTAGTCTGGTTTAGAAGCTCATCAATCTTCTTGTCCACCAATTCCACTCGATCCAACTTTTTGGCAATGATGTCCATGTCAACCATTCTAGAATTTGCTTGCACCTCATAAATCCCACCACGGGGTTGACTGGACCTGTTAAACTGGTTCATGGAGGCATTGTTGAGCAAATTCTCGCTCATAGACTCAAAGAGCTCAAACGCGCTCTCCTCGTCTTTGTTTAGGAAGTTTCCCCCGCATGAGGCATCAACGAAGTTCCATAGGTTGCTATCCAGACCATGGTAGAATATCTGGGCCAATTGCCACCTTGGAACTTTGTGGTGTGGGCATTTCCTCAAAAGTTCATTGAATCTTTCCCACGCCTCATGAAATTGTTCCCCACCCTGGAGTGTGAAGGTAGTGATAGCTCTTCTGAGGGCATTGGTCTTTCCTATGAGGAAGAATTTCTTTAAAAATGCATGCCTCAGTTCCTCCCAGGTGGTGATGGGTCTACCTAGGGTTCTAAGCCAATGAGAAGCCTTGTCTCTTAATGAGAAAGGGAACATCTTGATTAGAACAATGTCAAGGCTAATGTTCCTAGGTTTTACTGTTCTTGCTATGCGGTCGAGATCTTCTAGGTGCTGAAAGGGGTCTTCATTTGAGCTTCCATGAAAGTGGCTCTGGATTAGACTTAATACATTAGGTTTTAGCTCAAAATCGTCTCCCCCTTCGAGGATCCTAAGGTGTGGCTCGACTCTAATGGCAGAAGGGTTATAGAAATCACGGAGGGGTCTTGGCTGGTCCTGAAATGGTGGTAAATCAAGTGGTGGTTGTCCTGGTATGTCATTGAAAGGTGGTGGTTGTTCTTGCGGGTTCTGTAACCGTTGTATGGCTTGCATGATGGTGTGGATTTGTTGTTGCTGAAGCCGATGGTTAGCATTGATTTGAGCTTGGACGACAGCCATAGCATCTGGTGGGGGTTGATCTTCAGCCTCATCTACCCTAGGTTCAGCCATGTTTTCAACAGAATTACGTCGCCTAGATTCCTGCCCCAAAACACACAATTCGGGATGCAGTGAGCGCCTCCCGCGCATACACTAGAGAAGAACAGGAGGGGATGCGGAGGGCGACAGATGCGAGAAATGTGTTTCAATCAAGCACGCAAGCCTAATCCTTATGATGTATTCCTTAGGAGACCTAGAAATCTCACAAAGGGTGATTAAGTCCGTAAGCACTGGACTCCCCTTCTCAAGGCTAATCTGGCCAGGTTGATTACGAGGGGATTGCAGGGAAGGTTCTTCCTTTGGCTTGCGCCTCCGGTTCCATAGACCCCACAACCACGGTCGTTTGACACTGCCCCGCAGCCTAGTCACCAGATTCTACCAAGGGAATGAAAGCCAAGTGCCTAGCAGACAAAACCTCACCTTTTGAGACTTAACTCAGTCCTGCCTAGGGCACGTCTACTCAGTTTTAAAGGGCTAGGATAGTGCTTGTGCTTAGGGTGATGTGATGAGGCGTTGATTGGGGTGATGCCTCTTAATTTTCCACTTTCAAAGTGTGTGCTTCTAGCAAAACATGATTTTCAAGCAAGGATTTTTAAGGTGTGGTGTCTTTTAGTATTTTATCCTTACTTTAGTGCTTTTTAGGGTTGACGTGTCTTAATGTTTTCAACCAAGTTTCAGTGGGCACGTCAAGTTCTGCACACAATTTGATGAAAGTAGATTTCCTTTTTCTTCTGTAGAGGCTCTAAAATCCTAGTGTACTCATCCTAATGATCATGCAGCTTCTATTAGATGAGTCAGTTTTAGGGTTGAGTGGTGCGGCCCAGGTCAACTCACGGTGGCTTCGCAAACACCACTCAAGAGAAAGAGAAAAGAACACTCCAAGAATTTATCCAGCATATTAGAGTGTACATTTTTTTGTAGGGTGATGTGTTAAGAATGTGGGTCAAGCAATCATTCACTACGCCAATTTTTTTAGTTTTTATGATTTTTTTTTTATCTTTTTCACACAAGCAAACAATGAGAGATAGGTTACTCACTATCGGTCCTCTAGGCGCCTACTCCCTTGCTACCGTCGTGGAATGCATCGCTTCGCCGTCCATGCATCGAATTCTTGCAACCGTCAAGTAAAAAGGAAAATAAGGCATTAGACGATGTGAGAATGAGTGTGGAATGGAGGTGATAAAACAAATCCATTGCCTCCCCGGCAACGGCGCCAAAAACTGACGTGCCTTCGTGCATGTGTGTTAAGAGGTGTCGTTATAGTTGCACTTGATACGTCGATTTTAAAAGAAGTAAACGGAGGTGAGTCCGAGTGTCGATCTCAGGGAGGCGTGGAAATCGGATTTTGTTTACCACTTGTCACGAAAAAGGCGGAGTTTTGCTTGCGAAAGAGACGATTTTGAAAAGCGAGAGATAAAGAGAGTTTAGGGTTAGAAAGCTCTTGGTTTTGATCATGCACTTTAAACAGAAATTAAAATGGCAACTAAACGGAAAATAATTTCATTAAACATGCATTCATAGTTCATGGTTTACAACATTAAATACATGCTTCAACAAAAGTAAATGAAAGCTTAAAAGAGAGAGAGAGAGAGGTAGAGAGAGAGTGGAGAGCGACGAGGCAGCCACGGCGGTGGAGGAGGCTCCGTCGGCGGCTCGTCGTCTCCGGCGATTACAAGAGTGCCTAAGACTAGCTAGGAGAGGAGTGGAGTAGTTGCAAGTGGGAGAGGATGCCTTGAATGGTAGTAGAAGGGGGTTTAAATAGAGTTAAGGGCTTCCTAAAAGAAGAATGTGCTTTAGCGACATCCAGAACGTCGCTAAAACCGCTTCCAGATACGTCGGTGAAGGCCTTCTGCCGCCGGTCAGCCGCCCGCCCCCTCTCTCTCTCCAAGCGCGATCCATGGATGATGAACGAGAGCCGTCCGATCGGAGATCGGACGGCTGAGATCCTCCCGCGCCCGTGCTGAGATCGCGCTTCGGGCGCGCGTGCGCGCGCGCGTTTCCGCCCGGCGTGCGCGCGCGTGTGGGCGCTCGGGCGCTGTCGTCGCGCCGCGTGGTGCAATCCTGACCGCCCGCTGCTGATTGGGGGGCTCAATTTCGCCGCGCCCTTCGCTCGCGCTTGATTTCTGCTCCGCGCGATTCGAACGCGCGTCGCTGCGACGCGGGCGTGCGCGCTAACCGTTGCGCCACGCCCGCGCTTTGTCGCGGCGACCGCGGGCGAGCGCGCGGATCTCGGCCGTTCGATCGAAGATCAACGGCCGAGATTCGTTCTTGGCTGGCTTGAGGGCGAGAGAGCGGCGGGGGCGGGGCGACGTGGTGCATTCTGGGCCGTTGATCTCCAGATCAACGGTTATGATTTCTTGGGCCCATTGTGGGAGCTCCGGATGTCGGATTTGGCTGATCTTGAGTCCGTTGGACTCCGTTCGTCGTCCTGAATTCATCCGTGCAGTCCGATTGCTCATCTGAGGCCTGCTTTGACAAATATTTTACACAAATGGCCATTAATACGGTTTATAAGCAATCTTGGTACTTGATGCATGCAACGCTCCTATTCTACTTTATGTAGTGCCTTTTATTCTAAAGATGGGCCATATTCAACCTAATTACTATCCCCTTTCGTGGTGTTATCACTGCGCTTCCTTTCGAAATCCATGATTGTTCTAATTTATTTGGGAAAATTATGATATTATATAATGCTAAATAGATGAGTTGTCCCCAAGCTTTACCTTTTTCTCTCACACTCCCTAATCTTGTGTTGCTCATTCCTTGCTTCCTTTCTTTGGTGTTTATCATATTTCTGATAATGCTTCCTGCATTAGAGTAGTTCAAATATTCTCAAATTGTTCTAAACTTCTGCCACTACCTTTATGTCAAAGTACAGGCAATTAAAGAAAAATTTTCCATAGGTTGGACATTTTGGTCATCAGTTTAATACCATCTCTCATTTGAAAAAACTTAATACTTGCTAAAATTAAATATTACTGAATTAAAGTTTAACACATGCAATCGAGGGTATTCAAGCAGTATTTTGCACTGCAATTAAACAAATCAATGTGATTAAATTTACTTTATATAACAACCCTTGGATACGAAATCTCTGGAAAAGTTACTGAATTAAAAATGGTAAGATACTCACTTCTTTTTTCTCGAACCAAATTCAGTATTCATTTCTTCTAAGCTATCAATCTTGGTGCTACTGCGCAAATGTACAATTTAAGGTACATCCATATTAATGCATTCTTCCACTTCTAGTCCATCCTTCCTCGTTTCAAATCTAATATGAAAAATTGTAAAAAGGTATGTTCCCTCTATGGTTCTCACTTTATTCATAGCCTTAAACTTATTAATGAGTAATATAAAAAATATTAACAACACATCGATGTCTTCTCCACAGGTCTTATTCGAAAATAAGAAATTAATTCTAATTATATTAACATATGCTCCAATATGGAAAGATTCTTCCTGACATCGCTATCGCAACAACTTCATTAGTGCAATGTTGCTTCCAACTAAATTCATGTTAACTAAAGTGGATTTTAACAAAGATTAGCAATACCGTTTACAAAATATATATTAACATAGGTTGTAATATATCATTTCTAACAACATATTCTGATCGATACATTCCACAATGTTATTTCTATACGAAAAAATTACTTCTCTCCATCATAAATCACTTATAAGCACAATTTGAAGAAAATGTGTTTATTGAATCTATTATTCGTGAAATTTAATTCTCCTCAAAGTAACAACACCTTATATAACAAAACCTAACTTACTTTGTTCCCTTCGAAGAGAAATGAGCCTTCCTAAAGGGCGATTTGATGATGTCTCCTCCTTCAAGTTTTCTATTCACAATCTCGTCCTCCTCCTTACTCTTCATTTCTGCTTCACAACTGCTTCCTTGCAAGATGTTAGATCTCCCAATAAAAGGACAACTTTAACCTAATCTTCAAAGATATCTTTGCATTTAAAGATGGTTTAACCTGAACTCCACAATCTCCTCCTCTTTTAACTTTGATCCTTGCTTCAACTGGTGCTTCGATGAACGGTCGCGATGATTTCTGAATGGAAACTGCTCGAAAGAGGTCCAAACAACTCCTTTCGCACGACGTGGGATAACCTCCCCGTACTTGAAAATATTTATTCAATATAACTAAACCTCCTTCTCTGTACCAGAGTAATGCCATATCTACAACTATCCGTCTCCAAACTAACACGCAACGTTTATGTATGGTAATGCCATATTACCACTACTGTCACGTTGAATAAATAATCTTTTACGCAGACTATTTATTTGCATCTTTTCCAACACCAACACACACTCCCGACCTTTAATTCTTCTCAAAATCAACCATCCATTCAACTTCTCCAATTTCTACTCTATTAAAATTTTACAAAGAAAATACATCCCCATAGTAGTGCAAATCAGAAATCTCCTACATAAACTCTCCATGGTTGACCATATTAACAAGTGCAACAAATCAACTCGATTTAAACCAAAGAGAAGAAAGTAAGAATATTATTCCATCAAAATAACAATATAACGCTTTGAGGACATTACCATATGCCATGTAACATAAATTCTTATTCCTACATTCACACTTCTGCGCCTTAATAGATATTTCACTAACTCATAATATAGTATAATTGACAATCCTGTAATAAAAGTTACATATCTCCCATCGAGGGGAAAGGAGTACAACGTTCACATCCATGATTCAACATAATGAACATTCAAATTAACAGTTATCTAATACACAGACAAACAACTTCCATCTGAACAATACTAGAAACTAAAGTAAATAACAACTGTCTGAACTATGAATAGAAACTTCCTCTACGATGCAAATATCTACAATTACTACACTCCTTCCACGCCATCTACTGCTGGTTGCTACCGCTTGAGCGACACTGTGGTTCTCAGATACAACAAACTTCCATACAACAACCTCTTTCCTAATCACGTCGGCATGAATATTACAACGCCTCATCTACTGAACTTCTTCCATTAATTCTGTTACTTGTCTTTCTCGCAGCTGTAGAAGTTCAGTGAGGAGACACACCTGCAAGAATCTACCCGTTGATAATTGTTGCATTGGATAACATTATGAATTTCATATGAATGTTTACCAATTTGTTCCTCCATGGCATGAGCACTGAGAGGGAGATCTCGCCCCTACGCATTGTAAGAGCAAAGCTGCTACAAATCTGTACACTCAGTCCTTTTCAAATTGTCAATATAAGCGATTTAAAGTAATCTGCCTACCTCGTCATTGCATACGTGTATGCTTGAAGATATCCACGCCATTCGGAGTTTCCAAGTGGAGAGTAGCTTTCTTCTCACAATGGCAATATGGGAATTTACATACGTGTATAACCTGGTGATCCTCCCATGCATGTCGATGTCTACAACGACTATCGTCTTCCATTCCCTCACCTAAACCTATATTCAACGCTATCGAAACATGTGTACTTTAAAATATGTAATAACAAGGAGGAAAACTTACAAATCACACGTAGCGAATGGCATAGATGGTATTTGTTGATGTCTCTCCTATAATGTTACGTTGATGACTACTATGCATGTGAAACGTAGCTCCTGCTTTCAAGGAAGATCTCCCCCAATCCCTCTTCGCTTCCCAACAAACAAATGTCGTGAAATGTGCTTCTCAGCTACTTATACAGGCATTTCCAAAAAAAAAGTACGGTGACTTGCGTATTTCAAAATTGACGTGACTTCTGCCAACATATTCAAATCGACACCGAAGTGGGAATTGGCTCCTGTTCACGTAGGATTTTGCCACGATGGATGACACGTTGGATTTGGTGGAATCCTAGGTACATATATGGGTATGTTTACCATTACCCCTTAATGGTAAATATACCCATCTATATACCCACTTTCTCACCCACTCTGACATGGCATGTGCCAACGTGGAAATGAAAAAAAGTAAAATGACAAATAAGAAACTGACAAATAGCTGCAAATCAACACAAGTTCCTGTCAAATCAGGTTCAAATTTTGAATTTCACTCAATAAAAAGCATGCCACACCCCTTCCCTGCATTTCCCACCCAATCACACTCTAGCTCTCTCAACCAGCTCTCTCTAGCATACCCTTGTCGGTAGGTGATCGACCACCGTGAGCGCAAGGGCAAGCTCGATGTGGGGTGTGACCATCCTGTTGACGCGATGCTCCATCTACAATTGTTGGTGGTGGTGCTCCTTCTACAAGTTCTAACGGTGATTCAACTTCTACAGGTGCTAGTGGTGATAGAGCTTTTGCAGGTGTTGCTGGTGGTGCTTGTGGCGGTGCACCTTCTTCAAGTGCTGGTGCCGGTGTACCTTCTGCAGGTGCTGGTGGCGATGCAGCTTCTGCACGACGAGAGGAGGAAGGGAGGAAGAAGGGGAGGGGGGCCTGCGAAGGACCCTCATGGACTTCATGAGGAGGACGGCCGCGACAATCGAGGAAGGAGAAAGGTGGGATCTTGTACTCCAAGACCGTGAAGGATGGTCCCTTTGCTGCTGCCACTTGGGTCCTGTAAAGATCCGATCTTTCGGCTTCTCGTTCATTTTTTCTAATTTTGGGTTCCTTGTTTTTGTTGGGTTTTAGATGTTCTGTAGTTCAAATTTGGGATATATGACATCGTAGTATGAGCTATATTGTCACGACCTGATCCCAGATCCCTACAGGATCCGAGACTGGCTTACCTCAACTAATCCCGAGATCCAGTCGTCCAACGAAAAATAACCAAATAACATGCATCAATCCATAACCACACAAGTAATGTAATGTTACGACCCGATTCCCGGATCCCTACAAAACTCGAGACCGGCTCGCCTCGACTAATCCCAAGACCCAGTCGTCCAACAAAAAATAACCAAAAGCAGGAAAGTAAACCACATTCACATATGCAATATAACTAAGCAGAAGAAACGTACAAGCAGTAAAGGAAAAGTAAATCTGTTGTTTCAGTACATACCACCACAACACAATAACAACGGAAAGTGGAAGTAAACAGTAGAGACAAACAGTAACTAAAAGTCCATTACTTACTACAACAGTAAAGAAACAAAAAGGAAGTGTTGAAAAAACTACGGTTGGGCTCGACTGGGCCCAGCATCCTCCGCAGTTGAAAGCTTGGGCTGCTCAACTTCTGGTCCTGAACAGAATTATGAAAAGACAGAGTTAGCGAACGCTGAGTAGAGTGGTATCTATTATGATCTAAGTACAAAATAGTAAAAGCAACATGTTTAATTCTCATTTCCATTTATCTATTTTATATATTTCTGTTTCACCCATTTCTCAAAGTATCTAGGTATTTCTTGATCTTGCATGTTCCTTGTGGGAATGATCTTGATTGCAGTCTTTTTCGTAGAGTAGAAGGTACATGTGGTGCTCTCCTGGTTGGGAGAGTCCCTTGTGGTAGTTCTACACCCAATCAACCACCCCGAGGTCACTGTTCAGACGTAGTGGTGACTACAACATGCGTGATAAGTGCACGGGTAGCTACCTCACACTGACACGCAATCAGTCGTTTCCGCTAGCAGGTACGCCCAAAGTACAGCACGAAACAGTATAGGGCCTTGCCCTCTCAAAACAAGGGTCTCGCCCATCCACAGTTCGCGCACCCTCGTCTGACTACCCCGGTTTGCCCAGAGGGCCTAACAAGTCGGTGTAGAGTGGCTAGCTGAACCCTAGGACCCGTGGGGTGGCTAGGTCCCTCCCTACACTAGTAGCTTGCCTCGGTACCACGTACACGAGGGCCAACAGGAGTCGGTGTAGAGTGGCCAATCCTAACCCTGGGTCTCAACCCAAGGGAGGCTAGCTCCGCTCTACACGGAAAGGGGACAATTGCTCTCCTTGGTACCATGTACTCAAGGGCCAGCACACTTTCCGTCTACATTCCAGATTTCCGTCTATCCATAGGAGTTATACTCTTAATTCCCTGTAGGGTTCATACTCATGTTCACCTTTCACAATTCAGTTCTCATTCATATATAGGCAGCTCAGGTTTCCATAATTCAATACATGCAACCGGTGATTTCACAGGTAATTATTTATTAAATACAGGCAGCTCATATTCTAACAGGCAACTTACAATTATGTTACAGGCAATTGCTAGCAGTTCATCTCAATCTTACATGCAAGTACATCATATAGCACAAACGGTTCATTCATTTCTCTACCCTAGGGTTCATGCCACATCCTAGGGTTTCATTTGGTTATTTCCACAAGCACATTCTTATTTAAATATTATTAACAGAATTAAACCACTCTACCAGGCAACTCGGGAGTAATGGGGGCTTGAACCGCAGACAGAGGTGTCTCTGCGAGCCCTAAATGCGCAGCAGGCTAAAACCCTATACCAGGGAATACATCATAAAAGAAGAACTCAGAACAGTGTACAAAGGACATTAGTACGTAGAGGAACTTGCGAGGAAAGTACAGGTATTTCGTTTGCGTAAAACGAACCCCGATCGGACCCTAAACGAGTCAAAAACGTGCTTACTATTCAAATCAGACGTCTTAAAAGGTGCCAGATCTTTACCTTAAGTCCATGCGGTATCCTCAAACATCCAGAACTTCTCTTCAATCGTCTGAAGGCAGTTCCAGACATCGAACAATGCCTCCAGTCGTCTGGACGCACCTCCGGATGTCTGGTGATGTGATCAGAAGTCCAAAAGCGCGTGGGAAAGCATTCTGCGCTCCTTCTTAAAGCTGCATCTACGTACGACGTTGCAGGCGCGGTCAGCTGACATATGCCCCTGCGTTGCGATATGCATGGCGTACGGAGATACGCACCTTGCGAAAAATGTGCTTTTAGACGTTTGGCCTTAGCTCCAGACGTCCAGGTACCCTGTCAGTCGTCTGGACTCCACTCTAGACGTCTGATACTGGAAAACTTCTAGTACCAGGAACTCCTCGTAGCTCCCTCCGCTCGCTTTGCCTCGCGCTGCAACAGCTTTAACCGCTGTAGAGGGCCAGGAGGCTGCCTCTCCGAGCCCTCTCCTCCTCCCGCACGTGCCCGCGGTGGCTGTGCGAGCTCCGCTGAGCTTCCATTGAAGCTCCTCCGACCTCAGCCTTCTCCTCCTCCCGCGCTCTCCTCCTTCCTCCCTCTCTCTCTTCCTCGCTTGCCCCCTCTCGCCACTCCCGCACAGCACTAAAGGTGGAGGTGGCTGGCGTGTAGAGTGGAGAGGAGATAGGAGGGGGGGTTATATAGAAGGCGTGGGGTTTAGGGTTTGGGGAAAAAAGAGGAGGGTTTTGCGTGTCGCCTGCGTGCAAAGTGCAGTGTGCAGTACAAAAATTTCATTTTCAGACATCTGGGAACAAGTCCAGATGTCTGGACAGACGCTTAACTGAGACTACAAATGTCTTAAAAGGCTAAAAGTGTGATGGGTCACTACATGTAACTAAGCATAAGAACATTGGCAACAAAGGAGAAATAGAGCAATCATACTAAAATATTACATGCCTTCAAGAGCAGAAATACAGCTATCACAACCAAAACTAGTACCTAGCGAATACAGCGGAAAAGTACTGAAAAGTGTAACTACAGAAACTCACTAGCAGCAGAAACTACAGCTGGACTCGACTTGGCCTAACGTCCTCAGCAGTCGGTGACCTGGGTCTCTCAAATTCCTGACCTGTACAAGGTTATACATCTGGAGTCAGCTAACGCTGAGTAGAGTGGTGGCTAAAACATAAAATACATTTAACAAGTAGCTTAACATATTACTTTCCAGTTCCAATTATCTTTAACGGTTTGCTGTGAAGAGATTTCTAATCAGGATCCATTACATTACTTAATCATTTTGTTCCCTAAAGGAACGATCTTGCTTGCAGTTTTCTCATGATGTAGGACGCACACGTGGCACTGTCCTGGCTGGGAGAGTCCCTTCGTGGTAGCCCTACACCCAGTCTACCACCCCAAGGTCATGGTTGCGACGTAGCGGTGACTACGACACACGTGATAAGCGCACGAGTAGCTACCCCGCACTGGCACGTGATCAGTCGTTTCCTCTAGCAGGTATGCTCAAACGTACAATACGGAACAGCACAGGGCCTTTCCCTTTCATAACAGAACAAGGGTCTCGCCCCTCCACAGTCGGCGTACCCTCGTCCGACTATCCCGGTTTGCCTAACACGCTAACAAGAGTCGGTGTAGAGTGGCCATGCCTAACCCCGGGCCCCCTGGGACAGCTTAATCCCCCTTACACTAAGTAGCTCACCTCGGTACCATGTACGCGAGGGCCAACAGGAGTTGACGTAGAGTGGCCAAACTCGCCCCGAATCTCAACCCAAGGGCGGCAAGCTCTCCTCTACACTACAAGGGATAGTTACTTGATGAGAACCTCATCATGAACCCAAACTAGCACATTTTGACCTAATAAATTGAACAAAAGCTCCTACATAACCTAAGGAAATGCCTAAATCAAGGAATTGCAAATCTGAGAATAAAACATTATACAAGGGGTAAAACTGTAATTTTACCATTACAGTACATGAACAAGATTTCTAAGGGTCTATACACAAGGCAAGTGGACTTAATAAGAGAAAAAGTGGGATGGTTTGGTCAGAAAAGGGTTATGACAAAATGTGAGAATTAAATGACATTCTATAACCCTAAAACAAACCCACCTTAATTCACAAAGTTTCAGGTAAGATAAAAATCAATTAAATCCTCTAAAATTCATGAAAAAATATCCCCTAGGGTTTAGAACCTTCAATTTGGCCATTGGAACCTATCTTGACCTAGATTGAGAACCATACCTAATTTTTGACCTAATTTGAGCTTTTGTGCAAAATATCTGATCAAACATGGTCAAACCTAAAATCCAACTTCACCATTGGATTCCTTAAGTCCAAATTAGGTTTATACCAAAATTTAGACCTAAGGGAAGGTCATTTTGACCCACTTTACAAAATGGTCCTCAATAATTACCTTTTGACCCTTAGCTTTTTGAAATTTTGCAAAGATCACCCTATCTTTCCCGTCGTCTTCTTCATTCTGGTCCCTCTGCCACCCGCATGGGCAGGCCATACCTCCAACGACTTTGCGTGGAGGATGGCGTAGTGCATGCATGGGGAGCCGACCCCAGATTTGAAAGGGGAGCTCCCTGCGAAGCCCCCTACCGCATGGGTCGGCTCCCATGCCCTGTTGGCTGCCATACCTCTCGTGCAAACGTGCGAGAGGTATGGGTCTCCGTCTGCCCACGCCTCCGGCAGGGTTTTTCCCACCGCTTTTGCACGCTTCATGGCTGGCCGACACCTATTTAAGGAGCGGCACCCTCTGCCGCATCCTTCAAGCTTCGTTTGTCCTGAGATCTCCCCTCCTATTCGTCTCTCACCAACTTTGGCCAACTGCCAGAGCTTCCGGCGACATTCCCTCTCCTCTCTCGTCGCCCTGCCACCATACCAGTGGCAGGGTTAACTCCATCGTCTTCCGCCACACCGTGCCATACCAGCAGGCGCTCTCCAGCCCCTCTTCCTCGTCGCCGTTCTCTCCCCCTGGCGCCTTTGTCTCCGGCGACGGCAGCACAACCACTCGCCACCTCTGCCTCCCTCGTTCACTCCTGACCTACCAGCTAAGTCCCTCTTACCCTTCTCTCTAATTCCCCTCTATCAATTAGTTGTTTCGACCCCTCTACACCACTGTCCACCCTCACCATCTCCACCTCCGACCATCAACTCTGGCGAGGCCATTTCACCTCCACAGACAGATCCACCCCTCGCCAACCGATCCCTGAGCATCACCTCCACCCACTGATCACCCGGCAACCCTCCACTGACCGCACCAACCCCTGTCACCTCCCCCCGAACAAACCCACTCACACGGACTCAGACCGACCTGGGCACGCACGCCTAGGTCGCTCTGATCCACGCCAACCTCCGAAGTATCTTCGCCGTGCTCTGGCGAAGTTAACTGAATGTTGTGACAGGGCCGCAAGGCCGTATTCTTGATTTCAGGTCCCGAGCCCTCGCCGCCATTAACGAGCAAGCTTCGAGCTTGCTCATAGGCTCGCTCCAGGCACCTTTGTCCCAGGTTGGAGTCCCAGGCTACGCGGAAGAGCCTCGTGCACGGTCCCAGGTCCCCAATTGAAGACGCAAGCCTCGCGTCTTGCTGCAATTGGAAGGGCACCCTCTGCTGCTGTTACGCGAGAAAGGAGGGGCGCGGATAGTCCCACATCGGTAGCTGTTGAAGCCGCGCAGCCACATAAATTGTAAAATCGACTAAGGCTTATCGCCTCAGTCACATGGGGTGGGGTCCCTCTCACCCGCTCACCCGGCCTCGTCCGTGACCACCCCCCGCAGACCTGGCCCGACCCGATTACCCAACCTATGCACACCTTGCCCATCACCGCACGCCGGTGGGCCTGGTCCCAGGCACGTCACCCGACCCGCATACCCGAATATTCTCTGGGAGAGCGAACCCTGGAGTGAAACAGAGAGGGAGAGAGACGCGGGAAGGGTAGGGGTTAGGTTTTGCCTAACCATATGCCTGTGCAGGGAGCTAAAGGAGAGGAAGGAAGAAGAGGAAGTAGAACAAGCAAGGAAGGAGTGGCCGGGGACTTAGCCGCACCAAGGAGCTGAAGCAGGACAAAAGGAAGAGGAGAAGCCAGCTGAAGAAAAAGGAGACGCAGCTCAAGAAAGAAGAAGAAGAAGACCAAGCAGGAAGCCAATTGAAGAAGGAGAAGGCAGAGATAGAGCAAAAGGGAAAAGAAGAGAAGGAAGCTGCCGCAGAGAGGAAGGCCGAGCAGCTGAAGAGAAAGAAGAGAAAAGGAAGAAGCCAAGGAGAAGAAGCAGTAGCAGCTGAAAGAAAGAAGAAGGAGAGCACGAGCACTGTAGCAAATGGCAACTTAAGACGTTTGATCCATGGAGTCAGACGTCTGAAGATAGAGAGAAAGAAGGACAAAAGAAGAAAGAGAGAAGAAAAGAGAAGAGACAAATTTTTTCCTCTCTCTAATCTTTTTTGTAAAACAGTATATTATTGTAAATTATGATTTTCTATGCTTCTAGAATCAAGCTTGCTCACTGAGTTCGACCTCGGAGAATTTTTGTATTCGAGTAATAAAATTAAGTCAGACTGGTCAGTTTTACCGCGCACTAGTTTTTGGCGCCGTTGCCGGGGAGCAACAGGCATTTTAGAAGCTTCAAAATCATAATTTCTGATTTTATACTAATTTAATATCTCTTTTATTGTGCAGGAAAGGAAGGCAAGGAAGAACAAGCTGTCGCACAACAAACACACCAGAGGACAGGTAACCCTCAACCCTCTCTCTCTTAAGCCCCTCACATTCTAAAGAGGAAAAAGAAAAGAAAAATCAATCTAGGGCTACCTGTCTTTCATACATAGTAATCCACAGAGTTGACTTTTTTTAAATTTCAACACATTTTATCTGCATATCCACTTAAGGTAACTAGGGCTAAAACCTTCTTGCTTGAGCCCTAGTTACCCATTTCTGAGGCAACTAATTGAACCAACTAGAGCCAACCTAGGATTCAAAGCAAGGGTTTTAGAGACACATCTTCTAATCAAGAATTGAAAATTTCAAAAGGAGGTGTGCCTAAACCATTGCTTGAAAATATCTATTAAGAGAAATCCTAAGAAATCTGGCTCTTAATTCACTTAAACACTAAAAGAAAGGACCTAATAAGCTCTCACAGGAACAAAAAGGTGAAGTTGATCCCTTGGATAAACCAACCTTCAAATTAGGTCACTTTTACACACAAAAGGCTTAAAGTTCAAGTGAAACCCTAAGCATCTTGATATTAATTAAAAGTGGTAGACTTAAGAGGTCAAGGTCCCCATTCTGGTCTACCTGGAATCTCAGTGACAAGAGAGGTCCGGTGGGGGAAACCCTGTAACCCATGGGGGCGCCTTACCATGTAGGGGTCTTCGTAGGACTCACCCTCTCTGGCTGCCCAGGTAATTCTCAGGTGGACGACCTTAGGTATCATTTGCTCCGAACCTCTATAGTCACCCAACATATTTTGGGTGTCTTGATTGGTTCCAACACATTCTAACCTCATCCAATCCATCAGTGCATGTTCGGTAGGAGGTCCTTGAAACCTCCTCTAGAAATCCACTCTCCCCGAGGCCAAGCCTCGGCACCGTTGTTTGTGCAACAACCCCTCCACATAGACCTCTCTTCTGATTTTGAACCTAGTTCCCCTTCTTCTTCCATCATGGCTTAGCCTGTTGAAAAAGAAAATAATCTTGAGCACCAGCTCCAGCGTCTTAATGATCTCTTCCAAAATTTCATGAACCCACCATAGTACCCCATGATGCGAGATCACTATAATCATGCTGCGGTGACAGTTGAGCCTTGAGTCAGAATCTCGACTGGAGGACCTGATTCAGAATTGAAGCCTAATATGATTCATGCCATACCTAAATTCTGTGGGCTTAACTCTAAAGATCCCTTCCAGCATATCAAACAACTTAAGCATTGATGAGGGCCTCATCATGAGCCATAACTAGCTCATTTTGACCCAATAAAGAAGATAAAAGCTCCTACATAACCTAGAAGAAGGCCTAACTGAAGGAACAAGTGCCCTGAGAAGAAAACATGAAATAAAGGTTAAAACTGCAATTTTACCATTGCATAAACGGGATTTCTCAGAGGAAAAACAGAGGTCAAATGGTATAAATGAGATAAAAAGTGGGTTGAGTCAATAAGAAATGGGTTCATGTGCAATCTAAGAACTAAATGACACTTGGTAACCCTAAAACAGACCCGCTTAAATTAACAAGGTTCCGATCAGAACAAAAAGCAAGTAAACCCTCTACAAATCATGGAAAAACATACTCTAGGGTTTAGAACACTTAATTTGGCCTTTGGAACCTAGTTTGACCTAGATTAGGGTCCTAGCTCTTCAATTTACCTAATTTGGGTTTTTACGCAAAATATCCAGTCAAACGAGGTCAAACCTAAAATCCAACTTCACCATTGGATTTCTTAGGTCAAAATTAGGTTTGTACCAAAATTTGGACCTAAGGAGAGGTCATCTTGACCTACTTTGCAATTTAGTACACCCAAATCATAAATTGGCCCCTATCTTTTGAATACCGTTGCAGAGAACCCCCTAGGTTCTTCGCCTCCTTTGCAAACCGGTCATGCCGCCATTGCTAGGGCAGAACCGAGCTCCGGTGAGGTTCGGAGAGGGATTGCTCTCTAATCCCTCAGAGATTCCCTCCCAGAAATGGAAGGAGGATTCACTGAGGAATTCCCTTCCATTTAAGATCAATATCGATCCCTGGTGTGAACCCAATCTCTCGTGCGAACGCACGAGAGATTTGGGTATCCTAACTCCTTTCCATCTCCGGCGACCAACCTCAGGCAATTATGCGCCCTTCACGCCCTGCACACCCAGTCCAGCGCCTATATAAGAACCCACAACTCCGGTCGAAGAGGCTAAGCTTGATTTTGACGGAGATCCCTTCCAAATTCCTCCCTCTCCCATCTCCGGCCAAACGACCCACAAGCTCCGGCGACCTCCTTCCCTCCTTCTCGTCTCTCTGCTGCCATACCAGCAGCAGAGTCCTCTCCGCCGCTTCCTCCCGCGTCGCGCTGTACCCCGCGCGCGCGCTTCTGACTTCGTCTTCGTTGCCGCTTCCTCCCTCAGGGTCTTTCTTCCCCGACGACGGCAGTTACGAGCCGTCCTCTCCGCCGCCTCCCTTCCCTCCAGACAACCCCAGATACGTTCTCCATCCTCTCCTCTCTCTTTTCCCCCAACTATTTTACTTGATTACCCCTCGACAGTACCTAACCGCCTTCATCTTCCTCGCCTCCGACCGCACTCCGGCGAGCCGCCCACACCACTCCGCCACTCCACACGGCTCGCCAACCACCTCGTGAGCTCCGCCTCACCACCAGGAACTCGCTCCACCCCACAACTGCCACTCCAGACCTCCATAACCACCCCCCGAACAACCCACCATCTCCGGCCACAGGTTGACCTAGGCGCGCACGCCTAGGCCGACCGACAACCTGCAGCATCACCCACCTCCTTCGCCGTGCTACGGCGAAGGTTTCCAGCTATTCTGATTGGGCCAATAGGCCGTTCTGTGGAATCGCAGGTGAACGCCCCGGCCGCCATTAACAGCCGAAGCAGCAGGAAGCTTGGAGCAGCAGCAGGCGTCAGGCTTCCCAGGCGGCAGGTGCAGCAGGCTCTTGCAAGTGTCGCGAGGTGACTGAGTTCAGCAAGGAGCACCAGCAGGGCCTTCAGCGTGGGCGATTGCACACGAGAGTCTGCGGGCGCGCGTGAGGGAAGGCCGAAACGTTTAGTCCCACATCGTGGGATTACAAACCTCAGGTACACTATAAATTTCTTTTGTGATATATTCTCATCGCCTCAGTAAGCACAGGGGTGAGGTCCCTCACTGACCCCATCCGCCTCGTCCGCGGCCTCACCACGCGGACTTGGCGGATCCGACCCGACCTAGACCTACGCACTCCTCGCGCATCACACCACCTTCAGGTGCGCCTGGTCCCAGGTACGATCCGACCCGATAATGCTTGTGGCTCTGGGACAGCAGGTCAGAGTGAATTGCTTGAGAGAGAGAGGCGCGCGGGTAGAGGGAGAAGGGTTAGGTTTTGCTCCTGTGCAGGCAGGCTGATCACAGGAGAAGGACTTGGCCACTGCAGAAGAAGGAAAAGCAAGCCAAAGAAGAAGACAGAAGAAGAAGAAAGAAGCCTTCGCAGGAGAAGGAAGGCAGAAAGATTAGAAGTCTTCGTAGAGAAGAAGAAGGACAAGGAAAGATTGCAAAGAGATCAGAACGGCAAATCAGAAGGAAAGATACAGAAGCAGCAAGGAGAAGAAGGAAGAAAGAAAGAAAGATCACATTTAAGACGTCTGATACATAAATCAGACGTCTAATTCTACTTTTTCTAAAAACTCTTTGAATCAATTATATTTGCATGTAACAGTTGTATTCTTGGGTTTTCCAAAGTACTGAGATTGCTCCCTGTGTTCGACCTCGGATACTCCGGTTTTCGAGTAATAAAAATCTTTATTTGTTTTGAACGCTTTCGCGGCTATACTACAACGCGATATTATCTTTTAACAAACCGCACAAAAGCGCGACGAACATTTTGGCGCCGTTGCCGGGGAGCAACGGGCACTTTTAAAACTTTTGAGTACAACTTTTCTATCTAATATCCGACTTGACTTCTCTCTTTTGCTGTGTTCATTCAGGGAAAGCAAAACAAAAAGGAAAGAATAGCAACTGCACAACAGACTCTCCAAGGAACAGGTAATCTCCATAAGTCCTCTCTCTTAACCCTCTCACAATCTAAAAAAAGGAGGGAAATCAACTTAGGGCTACCTGTCTCATATTTAGTAACTCATCAAGTTGCCTGATTTTCATTTCAGCATATTTTTATCTGTTCATCCAACTAAGGCAACTAGGGCTAAAACTTTCTTGATTGAGCCCTAGGTGCTAATTTCTACGGCAACTAAATTGGACCCACTAGAGCCAAGTTAGGGATTGCAAAGCTAGGGTTTTTAGAGACACATCTTCTCTAAAACAAAGAAACAAACTTTCCAAAAAGAGGTGTGCCTAAACCGTGTTTGAAAAGATTTATACAAGAGGAACCCTAAGCAAATCAGGCTGATAATCCGTTTGAACCATAAAAGGAAGGACCTAAAAGCTCTCAAAGGAACAAGAGGTGAAGTTGATCCCTCGGGTCAACCAACCTTAATATTAGGTCACTTTTGCACTCAAAATACTTAAAAGTTCAAGTGGAACATTAAGCACCTTGATCTTAAAATAAAAAAGTAGACTTAAGAGGTCAAGATCCCCATTCTGGTTTACTTGGAACCGCAGTGACAAGAGAGGTCGGGTGGGGGAAACCCTGTAACCCGTGGGGACGCTCTACCGTGTAGGGGTCTTTGCGGGACTCTCCCTCTCTGGCTGCCCAGGTATTTCTCAGGTGGACGATCTTCTGATCCAGGGGTCCATCTGCCCCGAACCTCTATAGTCACCCAACAATTCTTGGGTGTCTTGATTGGGTCCAGCACCTTCTGATCTCATCACATCTTTCGGTGCATGTTCCGTAGGAGTTCCTTAAGACCACCTTTAAGACCTCCCTTAGAAATTCATTCTCGTCGAGGCCAAGCCTCGACGCCCTTGTTTGTGCAGCAACCCCGCCACATAAATCTTTCATCTGACTCAGACCCTGATTCTCCTTCTCCCATCATGGCACAACCCATTGAAGAGGAGAATAATCTTGAACACCAACTTCAACGCTTGAACGATCTCTTTCAGAACTTTGTAAACCCACCGCAGCGACCTATGATGCGAGATCACTATAATCCTGCTGCGGTGGCAATCGAACCCCGAGTACGAATCCCAATTGGAGGACCCGATTCTGATCTGAAGCCCAATATGATTCATGCCATACCGAAGTTCCATGGGCTTAACTCTGAGGATCCATTCCAACACATTAAACAACTCAAGCATTTGGCCCAGACCTTCGGGTCAGATGTACAAAACCGGGATATCCTACTTGTGAAAATGTTTTCGTTCTCCCTCTTGGACAAGGCTGCACACTGGTATCAGACTCAGACCTGCCCGATCAACACATGGGAGGAATTACAGTCCGAATTTTTGAAAAAATTCTTCCCTGTTGGCCGGACAAATGCCTTGCGCCACCAGATCACTCATTTCACTCAACAACCGGGAGAACCTCTTCATGAAGCTTGGGATTGATTCCTAGATCTCATGCGAAAGTGCCCCCATCACGGAGTTCCTAAGTGGGAACAAGTCCAGTCTTTTTACCAGGGACTCCGTGAGGATATTCGTCTATTCGTCAATGCAACATGTGGAGGAAACATCATGGGCCAACACGAGGACACGGTATGGGAGATTCTCGAAAACATGTGCGAGAACTCCATAAACAATGACTCCTTGGGCTTATTCGACAGGACGAATGCCCACGCATCGATGAATCTAAGAGGGACACATGAGACGCAGGACCTGTCCACTTCTGTCGACCTGGAACTGATGGCCAGTCTGTTGGACAAGGTCTCTATCATAGAAAAGAAGGTGGACGAGCTAACTTGACATTTGCAGCAAGCCACCTCTGCACAAAATTCTTTTACACGACCTCCTCTGGCAAGGGAAACAGTGCAAAACATCTATCACCAACCTGCCAAGGGGATGGACCCATATCCACCCCCATCTACCTCTCGGACCGGAGTGACCTCTGATCCCTTCTATTCGAGTTGGGGGAACTCTGAACCCTCGTATTCTGACTTTCCTGAGGTTCCTCAGAACTGCGAGGACCTCAACGCCATCCAGAATGACCCATACTCCAATACCTACAACCCTGGATGGCGAAATCATCCTAACTTTCAGTGGGCAGGAAATTCTCAAAAACCACCATATCAACCCCGCCCACAAGCTCCTCATCCATATCAGCCGCCTCAGCCTCGGCCCAATCCACCTACCAATCCGGGCAAAATCAGGATCAACTGACTCTTATCCTTCAAACACTAGCTGACATTCAAAAGACGAATGCGGCAATGCAAAAACAGCACAAGGACGAGATCACAGAGGTTCGCAACCAACTGGCCCAGATGGCAAATTCTCGCCAACCTGGCACCCTTCCTTCGCAACCTCTGCCCAACCCAAATAACGTGCCGACCCAGAGGCGCGTTATGAATCCAAATCCAGGCCACGCACATTTGATTTATCAGGCCCCTGCTACTCCATCACCAGACGGGATGGAGGCGTCAACATCTTATGCAGGATTGCAGCAGCAGCCACCCCTCCTACCTAACCCAAACCAAAGTCAGGTCGGATTAAACTCTATAACAACACGCAGTGGTAAAACAACACAAGACCCACACTATCCGAACCACTCCAAGCCTGATAATCGCCAAGACCCTAGGGTAGTCATCCAAGATACTACTGTCCCAGATCAAGAACCTGGACCTATCCTAGAGGAACCAGCTAGGATCCCATTTCCTGAGGCCTTGACCAAAGGAAAAAGGACAACCAAACCTGTGGCTCCTGAGGAGGATCTGGTCAAGCTCTTTGAACAGGTCCAGATAAACATCCCGTTGATGGATGCAATCCGCCACATACCGGCTTACGCAAGGTTCTTGAAAGACATATGTACACCTAAACGTAAGTCGCGAACCAAGGATGGGAACCCAATCGTACTATCAGAGCAAGCCAGCTCTGTCATCTTGAGCAAACTCCCACCTAAGGCTAAAGACCCAGGAACTCCCTTGATTTCTTGTAAAATTGGTGAAACCCAACTTGATAGAGCCCTACTAGACCTAGGTGCCTCCATAAATTTAATACCTACATCCCTCCTTGACCACCTTGAAGAATCTGAACTTAAACCCACCGAGGTGACATTGCAGTTAGCCGATCGATCCATCAAGTCACCCAAAGGAATACTCGAGGATGTCATTGTTAGGGTACGAGATTTTTATTTTCCAGTAGACTTCATAGTACTGGACATGGATGCACCTAAGAATCCAAGGGACACACCAATCATATTAGGGAGACCCTTTTTGGCCACTGCTAGGGCCAATATAAACTGCGAAGAGGGCCAGATAGAATTAAAATTTGGGAATCAAAATCTGAAGATAGACATTTTCAAGGCCCATCAAGGGATTAATTGCGGGGTGATAGAGGAAATTTGTGATGTCGAAGCCGTGGTTGATGAACTGCATATAGAAGACAACCTGATTATTCCTGATCAACCACTAGAGAAGCAAAAACCGCTAACAGAGGAGTGCGGACATGATCTAGACACACCTATGACTCCTACCATTGCTCCCGATACAAACCCCGAACCACCCGCTGCTGCTGACAATCCTGTCACGGAACTCAAGCCCCTTCCTGAACATCTAAAATATGTCTTTTTGGATTCAAATCAGACGTTTCCTGTGATTATCAATTCTCGACTCACACCTGACCAGGAACTCCGTTTGATTTCTGTTCTCCAACAACATCGTAGAGCCATTGGATGGACTCTAGATGATTTAACTGGTATAAGCCCTTCATACTGCACACATCGAATCTACACGGAAGAAGGCTCACGACCTTCAAGAGAAATGCAAAGGCGCCTAAACCCTAACCTACAGGAGGTCGTGAAAAAGGAGATCATTAAGTGGTTAGATGCAGGGATCATCTACCCGATCTCCAACAGTCGTTGGGTGAGTCCAACACAAGTGGTGCCTAAGAAGGCAGGACTTACCATCATCACGACTGAAACCGGGGAAGTCATTCCTACCCGAATAGCTAATTCGTGGAGAGTCTGCATTGATTACAGAAGACTAAATTCCTCCACGAAGAAGGATCATTTCCCACTACCATTTATTGATCAGATCCTCGAGAAACTAGCGGGAAATAAATTCTTCTGCTTTCTTGACGGGTACTCCGGTTACAATCAGGTGGCAATCCATCCAGAGGACCAAGAAAAGACCACATTCACCTGCCCCTTTGGGACGTACGCGTTCCGAAGGATGCCGTTCGGTCTCTGCAATGCACCTGCAACTTTTCAGCGGTGCATGCTTGCCATATTCTCAGATATGGTAGGTGATTATCTGGAAGTCTTCATGGATGACTTTTCAGTTTTTGGACAATCATTTGACGATTGCCTCCAACACTTGGTCCATATACTCAGGCGGTGCATTGAGGTGAATTTGGTTCTTTCCTGGGAAAAGAGCCATTTCATGGTGCCTGAGGGAATTGTCCTGGGACATTTAATCTCAGAGAAGGGCATCCAAGTGGATCGAGCTGAGATTAACCTGATTTCCAAGCTCCCTATGCCTAGCTCGATTAAGGACATCCGATCTTTTTTGGGGCACGTCGGGTTCTACCGACGATTCATCCCTGATTTCTCCAAGATCGCGCGCCCCCTGACCAATCTTCTCTCCAAGGATGTGCCTTTCGAAATTTCCAAGGAATGCACTCAAGCATTTGAGATCCTACGTGACCGAGTCACCCAAGCCCCAATCCTACAGTCCCCTGATTGGTCTCAACCCTTTGAGATCATGTGCGATGCATCTGACTTTGCTGTAGGAGCAGTTTTAGGGCAGAAAATTGACGGGATACCTGTGGTCATTTACTACACCAGCAAAACACTGGATGAGGCTCAGCGTAACTATACGGTTACTGAGAAAGAGCTGCTGGCCGTAGTATTTGCCTTGGAAAAATTCAGATCATACCTTCTGGGTTCCCGTATTATCGTATACTCGGATCACACAGCTGTAAGGCATCTCCTTGCCAAGAAGGACGCGAAACCTCGACTAATCCGCTGGATCTTGCTATTGCAAGAATTTGACCTCGAGATTCGCGACAAGGCGGGAAAGCACAATGTGGTAGCTGATCACTTGTCCCGCCTTCCTTCTGAAATTATTGATCCTTCCGGACCTATTACAGAACATTTCCCTGATGAGCACCTCCTGACTATCAGTACAAGTCCTCCATGGTTCGCCGATATTGTTAATTACCTGGCATCACATCAGATTCCGCCCAATTGGTCGAAGGCCAAAAAGGACAAATTGCGTTCCGATGCCAAGTATTACCTATGGGAAGACCCGTATCTTTTCCGCATTGGTGCTGATCAGATCCGACGGTGCGTCACGGAAGTGGAAATCAAAGACATACTCTCATTCTACCATGACCAGGCATGCGGTGGACATTTTTCTGGACATAAAACTGCATCGAAAGTCCTCCAGTGTGGCTTCTACTGGCCCACAATTTTCAAGGATGCATACGAACACTGTAAGGCATGTTCCCGTTGCCAGACTCTAGGCAACATGAGCCATAGAGACATGATGCCTCTACAGCCGATCTTGGTATGCGAAATTTTCGATATTTGGGGGATTGATTTCATGGGACCCTTTCCGAACTCGGATGGCTTCGAATACATCTTACTCGCAGTTGACTATGTGTCCAAGTGGATAGAAGCCATTCCGACCCGAACCAACAATCATAAAGTCGTTATAAAATTCCTCCATCAAAACATTTTCTCAAGGTTCGGGATTCCACGTGCTATAATTTCCGACGGAGGGACCCATTTTACGAACGCTCAGTTCAGGTCACTGATGACCAAATACGGGGTGTCACACCGAATCTCTACTCCTTACCACCCCCAAACTAATGGTCTAGCTGAGCTATCTAACCGAGAGATCAAGAAGATCCTTCAGGTTACTGTTCGACCTGATAGAAAAGATTGGTCTTCTCGGCTTCCGGAAGCATTGTGGGCCTATAGGACCGCCCACAAGACCCAATTAGGAATGTCTCCCTTCAGACTAGTGTTCGGGAAGGCATGTCACCTCCTCGTCGAATTGGAGCATAAAGCCTATTGGGCAGTACGGACCTGTAATCTCGACCTTTCTAAGGCTGGAACCCACAGAAGATTTCAAATGAGCGAGATCGATGAATTACGCCACGACGCGTATGAGAACTCGTGAATTTACAAAGAACAGGTTAAAGCTTTTCACGACAAACACATTTCTAGAAAGGTCTTTCATCCTGATCAAAAAGTTTTACTCTTTGATGCTCGACTCAAATTATTCCCAGGAAAGCTAAGATCCAAGTGGGTCGGACCCTACCTAGTCCGCCAAATCTTCGGAAATGGAGCTATTGAAATCAGCCCACTCAGCCACGATTCTGAACCATTTGTCGTGAACGGGCAGAGACTCAAGCCGTTCATTGACATGACCGATATAGATCTGACTGAGTCATCCTTTACCCTCCATTCCTCTTGAGCTCATTGCGCCCAGCCGATGGCGTAAAACTCAGCGCTTAACGGGAGGCAACCCGTCATTCTTTGAAAAACCTGAAACCGTTTCTGACATCTCTATGCGGAACTCATATTGCACTTTAGGGTTCATCCATTAGAACAGCCGACTTCACCTCAGGTATACCTACCCGAGATTAGAAATCGTTCGCAACAAGTCGCTTCGACCCATTCACTCACCACACACCTGTCCTAATACATGAACTAAGCTGAATTCGAACTCACCTAATTTACAATGGGGACATTGCAAATCTTAGGCGTGGGGGGGTATGAAAGTGCAAAATGTCAGAAAATTCATATCAAGAAAGGGTTTCACAAAAAAAAAAAAAAGAGACTTGATAGAGGGGAGGAACAATTCAGGGTCATACAAATGAGAGGAGGAAAAGAAGAAAAAATGACAAAAAGGAGCACAAAACGAAAATGAAAAGAAATAGTCATTAGTAAAAGATTAAGGGGTTAACTGAAGTTCTAGACCGAATCAAGAAAAAGAAAAGAAAAGTGCCACGGAGATATAACAAGAGATTAGCGGGAACGCTGGTCTTAGGCTTTTTGGGCTAGTACCTTTAGCTTAAAAATTCACGTATCCATTAAAATCTGGATAATCCTCAAGAGGTTGAGGAAAATGCGAAGCTTGAGTATTAGGTCTAAGGCTTAGGAAGTATTCGGCCTCATTAACTGACCTCCAGTTTGCGGGATTCGGTAACCTAAGCACCCAAATTCACACACAGTCTGGTTCAGTGCGCATAAACATCCAAATCACGCGAAAAGCGTTTAATGTTCTGAAAAAGTCACCTAGATTAGGAGCGGTCAATCAACACAAATTGATTTGGACGAGTTCCCAGCGCGGAGAGGCGGGAAATTCCCCTCGAAGATGCGTAACAACATATCGTCTCCTCGGTGCTTGTCTCTTGGGATATTTAAATATCCCACCGGGGGCATGTAAGCACTCTGCTGGTTCAGATACCATGGGCAGCATTATCAAGAAATGTCGATCGCCAGGGTCTGGATTCGGCCACGGAACGCCATGGGCGGGATTATCTCGAAATCTCGAAAGCCAGGGTTCCGGGGGTTGCCATGGGCGGGATTATCTCGAAATCTCGGAAGCCAGGGACCCTTGAGGATTGATGATGGGGACGAGGAATCCGATACAGACCATGTTGAGAAGCTAATCCGAAGTTAGAAATAAAAAGAAAAGAGAGAGAAAAGCTCTCCAAACAAATAAATCTTCTATCTCTCTCTTACAAAAAAAAAAAAATGCACTGCAAACTGAACTTAGGCTAAAAATATCTCAAGCACGGGTGCTTTAACCGCGGAGTCCAACAAACCCTAGGTTAGTTTCTGTGGGCCGTAGAAACCATTGCAGAAGACTGAGGCTAAAGTGGAACAGGTCCGGATTTTGGTTGGTACTTGAGTACCTCTAGGCCTATTGTCGGCATTCCCACCTAATCACAAAAGAAAAGGAGAAGCACTTATCATTGTTGACAGACACTCAGGGTCTAGAACGGAAGTTAAAACTTTGAAATTTTGCTAAGGGACTAGCAAAAGCTAGGCATGGGGGTATGATGAGAGCCTCATCATGAGCCATAACTAGCTCATTTTGACCCAATAAAGAAGATAAAAGCTCCTACATAACCTAGAAGAAGGCCTAACTGAAGGAACAAGTGTCCTGAGAAGAAAACATGAAATAAAGGTTAAAACTGTAATTTTACCATTGCATAAACGGGATTTCTCAGAGGCAAAACAGAGGTCAAATGGTATAAATGAGATAAAAAGTGGGTTGAGTCAATCAGAAATGGGTTCATGTGCAATCTAAGAACTAAATGACACTTGGTAACCCTAAAACAGACCCGCTTAAATTAACAAGGTTCCGATCAGAACAAAAAGCAAGTAAACCCTCTACAAATCATGGAAAAACATACTCTAGGGTTTAGAACACTTAATTTGGCCTTTGGAACCTAGTTTGACCTAGATTAAGGTCCTAGCTCTTCAATTTACCTAATTTGGGTTTTTACGCAAAATGTCCAGTCAAACGAGGTCAAACCTAAAATCCAACTTCACCATTGGATTCCTTAGGTCAAAATTAGGTTTGTACCAAAATTTGGACCTAAGGAGAGGTCATCTTGACCTACTTTGCAATTTAGTACACCCAAATCACAAATTGGCCCCTATCTTTTGAATACCGTTGCAGAGAACCCCCTAGGTTCTTCGCCTCCTTTGCAAACCGGTCCTGCCGCCATTGCTAGGGCAGAACCGAGCTCCGGCGAGGTTCGGAGAGGGATTTCTCTCTAATCCCTCAGAGATTCCCTCCCAGAAATGGAAGGAGGATTCTCTGAGGAATTCCCTTCCATTTAAGACCGATATCGATCCCTGGTGTGAACCCAATCTCTCGTGCGAACGCACGAGAGATTTGGGTATCCTAACTCCTTTCCATCTCCGGCGACCAACCTCAGGCAATTACGCGCCCTTCACGCCCTGCACACCCAGTCCAGCGCCTATATAAGAACCCACAACTCCGGCCGAAGAGGCTAAGCTTGATTTTGACGGAGATCCCTTCCAAATTCCTCCCTCTCCCATCTCCGGCCAAACGACCCACAAGCTCCGGCGACCTCCTTCCCTCCTTCTCGTCGCTCTACTGCCATACCAGCAGCAGAGTCCTCTCCGCCGCTTCCTCCCGCGTCGCGCTGTACCCCGCGCGCGCGCTTCTGACTTCGTCTTCGTTGCCGCTTCCTCCCTCAGGGTCTTTCTTCCCCGACGACGGCAGTTACTAGCCGTCCTCTCCGCCGCCTCCCTTCCCTCCAGACAACCCCAGATACGTTCTCCATCCTCTCCTCTCTCTTTTCCCCCAACTATTTTACTTGATTACCCCTCGACAGTACCTAACCGCCTTCATCTTCCTCGCCTCCGACCGCACTCCGGCGAGTCGCCCACACCACTCCGCCACTCCACACGGCTCGCCAACCACCTCGTGAGCTCCGCCTCACCACCAGGAACTCGCTCCACCCCACAACTGCCACTCCAGACCTCCATAACCACCCCCCGAACAACCCACCATCTCCGGCCACAGGTTGACCTAGGCGCGCACGCCTAGGCCGACCGACAACCTGCAGCATCACCCACCTCCTTCGCCGTGCTACGGCGAAGGTTTCCAGCTATTCTGATTGGGCCAATAGGCCGTTCTGTGGAATCGCAGGTGAACGCCCCGGCCGCCATTAACAGCCGAAGCAGCAGGAAGCTTGGAGCAGCAGCAGGCGTCAGGCTTCCCAGGCGGCAGGTGCAGCAGGCTCTCGCAAGTGTCGCGAGGTGACTGAGTTCAGCAAGGAGCACCAGCAGGGCCTTCAGCGTGGGCGATTGCACACGAGAGTCTGCGGGCGCGCGTGAGGGAAGGCCGAAACGTTTAGTCCCACATCGTGGGATTACAAACCTCAGGTACACTATAAATTTCTTTTGTGATATATTCTCATCGCCTCAGTAAGCACAGGGGTGAGGTCCCTCACTGACCCCACCCGCCTCGTCCGCGGCCTCACCACGCGGACTTGGCGGATCCGACCCGACCTAGACCTACGCACTCCTCGCGCATCACACCACCTTCAGGTGCGCCTGATCCCGGGTACGATCCGACCCGATAATGCTTGTGGCTCTGGGACAGCAGGTCAGAGTGAATTGCTTGAGAGAGAGAGGCGCGCGGGTAGAGGGAGAAGGGTTAGGTTTTGCTCCTGTGCAGGCAGGATGATCGCAGGAGAAGGACTTGGCCGCTGCAGAAGAAGGAAAAGCAAGCCAAAGAAGAAGACAGAAGAAGAAGAAAGAAGCCTTCGCAGGAGAAGGAAGGCAGAAAGATTAGAAGTCTTCGCAGAGAAGAAGAAGAAGGACAAGGAAAGATTGCAAAGAGATCAGAACGGCAAATCAGAAGGAAAGATACAGAAGCAGCAAGGAGAAGAAGGAAGAAAGAAAGAAAGATCACATTTAAGACGTCTGATACATAAATCAGACGTCTAATTCTACTTTTTCTAAAAACTCTTTGAATCAATTATATTTGCATGTAACAGTTGTATTCTTGGGTTTTCCAAAGTACTGAGATTGCTCCCTGTGTTCGACCTCGGATACTCTGGTTTTCGAGTAATAAAAATCTTTATTTGTTTTGAACGCTTTCGCGGCTATACTACAACGCGATATTATCTTTTAACAAACCGCACAAAAGTGCGACGAACAAGCATCTGGCCAAGACCTTCGGGTCAGATGCACAAAATCGGGATATCCTACTCATGAAGATGTTCTCTTTCTCCCTTATGGACAAGGCGGGTCATTGGTATCAGACACAGACCCGCCCGATCAACACTTGGGAAGAACTCTGGTCCGAATTTTTGAAGAAGTTCTTTCCCATTGGTCGGACAAATGTCTTGCTCCATTAGATTACTCACTTCGCGTAGCAGACTGGAGAACCTCTTCATGAGGCATGGGATCTATTCCAGGATCTCATGAGAAAGTGCCCCCATCACGGAGTTCCTAAATGGGAACAAGTCCAGTCTTTTTACCGGGGACTCCGTGAAGATATTAGATTGTTCGTCAATGCAACTTGCGGAGGGAATATCATGGGTCAACATGAAGACACCGTGTGGGAGATTCTCGAGAATATGTGCAAGAACTCCATCAACAATGACTCCATGGGATTATTCTACCGGACGAATACCCGCGCAGCGACAAACCTTAGGGGAGCACATGAGATGTAGGGCCTGTCTGCATCAGTGACCTGGAACTAATGGCCAGTCAGTTGGACAAGGTCTCAATTATTGAGAAGAAGGTGGATGAGCTGACTCAGCACTTGCAGCGAGCCACCTCTGCACATAACTCTTTCGCACAGCCACCTCCCACAAGGGAAACTGTGCAGAACATTTTCCACCGACCTTCTCCTGGGATAGACCCGTATCTACCCCCATCTGACTCCAGGACCGGAGGGACCTCCGATCCTTTCTATTCTTTCCAAGGGAACACTACTCCCCCATTCTCTGACGTTCCTGAGGCTCCTTAGACCTGCGAGGACCTTAATGCCCTCCAGAATGACCCATTTTCGAACACCTACAACCCTGGATGGTGAAACCATTTCAATTTCCAGTGGGCGGGAAATTCTCAGAACCCAAGACCACCCTTTCAGCCCCGTCCACAAGCCCTTCGTCCTTATCAGTCGCCTCAGCCTCGACCCAACCTCACTTATCCATCCGGACCCAACCAAGACCAAATGTCCCTCATCCTCCAAACTTTGGCTGACATTCAAAGAACGAATGCTGCTATCCAGAAACAACACAAGGATGAAATCACAGAGGTTCGCAACCAACTCGCCCAGTTGGCGAATTCTCGCCAACCGGGCACACTTCCTTCTCAACCTCTGCCTAACCCGATAACGTGCCGACCTAGTGGTGTGTTATGAACCCGAACCCAGGCTAAGCACACTTGATCTATCAGGCCCCTTCTGTTCCATCACTTGACAGGATGGAAACATCAACCTCTTATGCGGGTTACCAACAGCAGCAACCTATCTTACCAACCCCCAACCAGAACCAGGCAGGACAAAATTCTGTGACAACCCATTGTGGTAAAGCAACCCAAGACCCACCTTATCCAGACCACTCCAAGCCTAGTAGTGACCCAAACCCTAGGATAGTTATCCAGGATGTCCCTATCCCTGTCCCAAATCAAAAACCTGGACCTATCCTTAAGGAACCAACCAAGGTTCCATTTCCCGAGGCCTTGACCAAGGGAAAGAGGACAGCTAAACCCGTGGTTCCTGAGGAGGACCTGATCAAGCTCTTTGAGCAGGTCCAAATAAACATCCCCTTGATGGATGCAATCTGCCACGTACCGGCTTACGCACGATTCTTGAAAAATGTGTGTACACCCCAGCGTAAGCCGCGAACCAAGAGTGAGAGTCTGATTGTACTATCAGAGCAAGTCAGCTCTGTAATCCTAAGTAAACTCCCACCCAAGGCAAAAGACCCAGGCACTCCCCTGATTTCATGTAAGATTGGTGAAACCCAGTTTGATAGAGCATTATTAGACCTAGGTGCCTCCATAAACCTGATACCCATATCCTTGCTTAACCACCTAGAAGAATCTGAACTGAAACTGACTGAGGTGACATTGCAGTTAGCCGATCTATCCATCAAGTCACCTAAGAGAATTCTTGAGGATGTTATTGTTAGGGTACAGGATTTCTACTTCCCTATAGATTTTATAGTTCGAGACATGGACGCACTTGAGAATCCAAGGGATACACCAATCATATTAGGGAGACCTTTTTTGGCCACTGCAAGGGCCAACATAAGTTGTGAAGAGGGCCAAATAGAGCTGAAATTTGGGAATCAGACACTCAAGATTGATATCTTTAAGGCCCAACAAGGAATTAATTGTGGTGTGGTAGAGCAAATTTGTCACATCAGAGCCGTGGTTGATGAACCATAAATCGAGGACAACATGGTTATCCCTCATCAACCACAAGAAGATCTAATCGCAATTAGGAGAATCCGAAACCAATCTGAACACACCCTTAACTCCTACCCTTGTTCCTCACACCCATTCCGAACCACCCGCTGCTGCTAATAACCCTGTTCTAGAACTCAAGCCCCTTCCTGATCATTTGAAATATGTCTTTTTGGGTTCCAATCAGACACTTCCTGTGATTATAAATTCCAGACTCACACCTGATCAGGAGTCCCGCTTGATTGCTGTTCTCCAGCAACATCGCAGAGCCATTAGTTGGACTCTTGATGATTTGACTGGAATAAGTCCCTCTTATTGTACACACCGCATCTATTCTGAAGAGGGTGCACGACCTTCACGTGAGATGCAGAGACGTCTGAACCCCAATCTGCAGGAGGTCGTGAAAAAGGAGATCATTAAGTGGTTAGATGCAGGGATCATCTACCCGATCTCCGACAGTTGCTGGGTGATGAGAGTCTCATCATGAACCCTAACTAGCATAATTTAATCTAAATAAGTGTGAAGAAGCTACTACAAAACCTAAAGAGAAGCTTAACTCAGAAAATTCTAAATTAAAGAATAAGACAAATCATAAGGGGTAAAACTGTAATTTTACCAATGCAGTACACAAACAAGGTAATTAAGGGTCTAAACACAGGTCAAATAAGATTAATAAGGAAGGAAGTGGGATGATCTGATCTGAAAAGGGTTATAGCAACTTCTAGGAATTAAATGACATTCTGTAACCCTAAAACAAACCCACTTTAATTCACGGGGTTTGAGGTAGGATAAAAATCAAATAAATCCTCTAAAATTCATGGAAAAATATTCCCTAGGGTTTAGAACCTTCAATTTGGCCTTTGCAACCTATTTTGACCTAAAATGAGAATCATGCCCAATTTATGACCTAATTTAAGTTTTTATGCAAATTGACAAGTCAAACATGGTCAAACCTAAAATTAAATTTCACCATTAAAATCCTTAGGTTCAAATTAGGCTGGTATAAAAATTTGGGCCTAAGAAAAGACCATCTTGACCGACTCTACAAATTAGTCCTCTTGAATTACTTTTTGACACTTATCTTTTGAAACCCTTACACATTGCCTCCTATCTTTCTCGTCGTTCTTTGCAGAACGGTCCTCCCTGCCATTCTGAGCAGCGCCATACCTTCGGCGACCTTGCGCGGAGGATGGCGTCGTGTAGGGCACGGCGCCCGTTCTCAGGAACGAACGGGAGGTTCCCTACGTCGTCCTCTATCGCAAGGACCCTCCCCTGTGTCCTGCAACCGCCCATGCCTTCTGTGCGAACGCATGAAAGGCATGGGTCTCCTTCTCCGGCCATCTCCGGCGTGCTCTGCACGTCGTTTCCTCGGGCCACTCTCCTCGCCAGCGCCTTTATAAGGAGCGGCAGGGGCTACCGTCCAAGGCAAGCTCGTTTTGGCCGAGAAAACCCCTCTCCTTCGTCTCCTCTCTCTCCGGTCAAATAGCCCAAGCTTCCGGCGATCTTTTCTCCTCCTCCTCGTCGCTCTGTTGCCATACCTGCAATAGAGCCCACTCTGCCTCATCGTCCCACGCCAGGCAGCACCAGCTGGAGTCCTCAGATCTCTTCCTCGTCGCCATCACTCCTCCCCTGGGCTCCTTTGTCTACGGCGCCAGCAGGTACGCGTCGAGCGCCACCTCCCTCCCTCTTCGTCAATTAGGCAGGTAGAAACTTTCCCTTCTCTCTCCTTGTTATTTCTCCCTTCCTAATTTACTGTTTCAGCCCACCGACCACCACTATCCATCATCACCTTCTCCATCTCCGGCTGCCCTCCGGCGAGGCGTTCTCGCCACTCCGTGCCTCCATCCGCCTCGCCAGCTACCCCTTAAGCTCCGCACCACCTCACTGACACCGAATCCGCCCTCCATTCACCACCTAGCACCTCCAGACCACCCCCCGAACACACCCACTCTCACGCACGCAAAGTGCCCTAGGCGCATGGCCACCAGCACTCTTACGCCTCGCAGACCCCCGCACCACCTTCGCCATCCTCTGGCGAAGCTCCCTGCATTGTCTGATGTGGCCATGAGACCATCTTCGTGATTTCAGGTCTCAGCCTCCTCGCTGCCATTGACGAGCAGGTTGAAGCTGCTTCGCGAGCTGCTCCAAGCTGCAGCACCCCAGGCCCCCAGGTCCAGTAGCTGCACATCACTCTCACGCACACACTCAGGCTCGCAATTGGGGTCGAAGGCCTCTGTCGCTGCCCCAATTGGTCGAGCCTTCCCCCTACAGACGCACGAAGACGCAGGTGGGGCTTTAGTCCCACCTCGGAAGCCGACGCGCGCCTACACCAGTATAAAAGGAAAAAGTGACTGAGGTTATTCGCCTCAAGTCACACAGGGGTGAGGTCCCTCACCTATTCACATGCCTTGTCCGCGACACTGCCCACGCGGACCTGGTGACCCGACCCGACTATCCTGCTTGTGCACTCCTCGCGCACCACCCACGCCGATGCACCTGGACCCAGGCACGCGACCCGATTATTCGGCTCTGGGAGAGCTTCCCAAAGAGAGATTCAGAGAGAGAGAGAGACGCGGGGAAGGGGTAGGTTTTGCGCTGATGTTTGTGTGTGTACACAGGAAAGAAGAAAGAAGAAGGAAGAAGCAGGTGAAGGAAGAAGACAGGAAGGAAAGAAGCTGAAGGAAAAGAAGAGGAGGTGCACTATAGTGACCGAGCAGTTAAGTCGGCTGAGTGCTGAATCAGACGTCGGTGAGAAAGAAGGAGAGTCAGCAGAAAGAGAAGAAGAAATGAAAAAGGAGGGCCAGAGAAAAAGAAAGAAGGAGGGCCAGAGCAACCGCAGCTGCTGAAGAAGAAGAAAGAAGAAGCAAAGAAGAAGAAGAAGAGGAAAGAAGAAGACAGGCAGGAGAAGAAGAAAAGAAGAAACAGAGAAGAAGAAGAAGAAGAAGAAAGAGGAACCGCAACTGCTGAAGAAGAAGAAAGAATAAGGTAGGTTGAAGAAGAAGAACGAAGACAGGCAGAGAAGAAGAAAAGAAGAATACAAGTTGAAGAGAAGAGTAGCTGAAGAAAGAGAAGAAGAAAAAGCCAATTACCCTATTTCTCTTTCTTTCTCTCTCTCTCTCTTAATTCTTGTAAAACCTTATATATATATTGTGAATTTATAGGCTTCTAGAATTTTGGTTTGCTCCCTGAGTTTGACCTTGGGAAACTTTTCATTCTGAATAATAAATTGTATTAGACTGGTAACCGGTTTTGTTATATACCACAACGACTATAATAACTATAAAGACGAACAAAGTGGCTACCACTGGGTGAGCCCAATCCAGGTGGTGCCTAAGAAGGCAGGGCTCACTACCATCATGACTGAAACCGGAGAGGTCATACCTACCTGTATAGCCAACTCATGGAGAGTCTGCATAGATTACCGAAGAATCAATTCCTCTACGAAGAAGGATCATTTCCCACTACTGTTTATTGATCAGATTCTCGAAAAACTAGCGGGAAATAGATTCTTCTGCTTTCTTGATGGGTACTCCGGTTACAACCAAGTGGCGATTCATCCAGAGGAATAAGAGAAGACCACGTTCACCTGCCCCTTCGGGACATACGCGTTCCGAAGGATGCCTTTCGGTCTCTGCAATGCACCCGCGACTTTTCAGCGGTGCATGGTTGCCATAATCTCTGATATGGTAGGTGATTATCTGGAAGGCTTCATGGATGGCTTCTCAGTTTTTGGGGCGTCATTTGACGATTGCCTCCAGCACTTGGTTCACATACTTAGACGATGCATTGACATAAATCTGGTTCTTTCCTGGGAAAAGAGCCACTTTATGGTGCCTGAGGGGATCATCCTGGGACATTTGATTTCTGAGAGAGGCATCCAAGTGGATCGAGCCAAGGTTAACCTGATTTCTAAACTTCCTATGCCTATCTCGATTAGGGACATCTGATCTTTTCTGGGGCACGTCGGTTTTTACCGTTGTTTCATCCCTGATTTCTCGAAAATCGCACGCCCCTTGACCACTCTTCTCTCCAAGGATGTACCCTTTGAGATTTCTAAGGAATGCACTTAAGCTTTTGAGATCCTTCGTGACCAAGTTACCCAAGCCCTGATCCTACAATCCCCTGATTGGTCTCAACCCTTTGAGATCATGTGCGTTGCATCTAACTTCGCTGTAGGAGCGGTTCTAGGGCAGAAGATTGACAGGAAACCTGTGGTCATCTACTACGCTAGCAAGGCACTTGATGAGGCTCAGTGTAACTACACGGTTACGAAGAAAGAGCTGCTGGTTGTAGTGTTTGCCCTCAAAAAATTCAGATCTTATCTCCTGGGTTCCCATGTTATAATCTACTCAGATCACACAGCTGTGAGGCATCTCCTTGCGAAGAAGGATGCGAAGCCTCGATTAATCCAATGGATCTTGTTGTTGAAAGAATTTGACCTCGAGATTCGCGACAAGGCGGGAAGACAGAACGTGGTAGCTGACCACTTGTCTCGCCTTCCTTCTGAGATCATCGACCCTTCTGGACTCATCATGGAGCTTTTTCCTGATGAGCACCTCTTGACTATTGGTACCGAGCTTTCATGGTTTGCTGATATAGTAAACTATTTGGCATCACACCAGATCTCGTTTAATTGGCCGAAGGCCAAGAAAGACAAGTTGCGCTCCGATGCCAAGTACTACATCTGGGAAGACCCGTACTTATTCCACATAGGTGCTGACCAAATTATCCGACGATGTGTCCCGAAGGTCGAAATCAATGACATACTCTCTTTCTGCCATGACCAGGCATGCGATGGCCATTTTTCTGGACAGAAAACTGCATCAAAAATCCTCTAGTGTGGCTTTTACTGGCCCACTATCTTCAAGGACACATACAGTCACTGTAAGGCATGCAGCCGTTGCCAAACTTTGGGCAACATGAGTTATCGCGACATGATGCCCTTATAGCCGATTCTCCTATGTGAGATTTTTGATATTTGGGAGATTGATTTTATGGGCCCCTTCCCTATCTCAGATGGCTTCGAGTACATCTTACTCGTTGTTGACAACGTGTCCAAATGGATCGAAGCCATTCCGACCCGAACCTGTGATCACAAGATCGTCATCAAATTCATTCATTAGAATATCTTCTCACAGTTCGGGATTCCTCGTGCAATCATTTTTGATGGAGGGACCCATTTTACCAACACTCAGTTCAGGTCACTGATGACCAAATACGGGGTGTCGCACTGAATCTCTACTCCTTACTGTTGGTGCTAGAGTACCACGATAATTTGTTTTGATGATAACAAAACACGTGTCATTTAACATTTGCACTGAGTCCTATATTTCAGGTCAATCGCAAATGGATACGTGATTAGATGGAGTTCGAGCTCGCATCCAGGACGGATTGGAGGAGCTCGATGGAAAACAAAGGAGATTCGCGAGGAGCGATAGATTGAAGAAGGAAGGAGATGAAGAATAGGATAGATTTCCTTCTCTTGTACTCCTTGTATTTTTCGTTTCTTTTGTTGCTCTTTATTTTTGTTACTTAGATTTCTGCTAAAGAGCCTCAAAGTACCCTAACTGTAGTCCTAGGAACACCTGCACAACCCTAGGATACTTAGGTTTTCTGTAGAGAACTTAGAAAACCAATATAGGGTTTAAACAGCACTTCCAGACATCTAATTCCCAAATCAGACGTCTGATAAAGTGTTTTAAGACGTCTGACTGTTGATTCAGACGTCTGATAACATTTAGGATGGACTTAAGTAGTTCTGTCTGATGAAATCAGACGTCCAGACCTTAGACCAGACGTCTTAGGAGACGTCTGATGACTTTGACAGACGTCCAATTAGTGGACCGTTAGCTGGCTTAACAAATACTCAAGGATATGACCGTTAGAGCCTTATCAGACGTCCATAGGACTATCCAGACATCTGATAATTGACCGTTTTGCCTCGGCTGACCCAAAATCTCTTCTCAGAGATTTTCTAGCCGTTGCAACGTTTGGAAATCCATTCCCACAGAAAAAGTAGGTTTCCAGACGTCCAGACATAGTGCCAGACGTCCTATATGTCATCTGATGGACTTGCACTAGAACCCTGTTTATATCTGATCCAAGTCAAGAAGAGACTCGCCCAAAATCAGACATCTGACCTTGAAATCAGACGTCTTAAAGTGAACTTCCAGATGTCTGATGCTAGAATTAGACGTCTGATAAGCCTGTCAGAACAATGATTGTTCCTGATTTCGGGGTGATTCTCTTGGGCTTTGCACCCAACGGCTATAGAACCTTTCCTAAGCCTTCCAAAGCCTTCCTAAGGCCTCTATAAATAGAGGGGAGCCTTTGACACACCAACACACACCTAGAGACACCAAGATACACAATAAACACTTTGTAATACACTTTCCACTCTCTTGTGTCCTAGCTAGCTCTTGCTCTCCAAGCTCAAGCTCCATTCTCTTAAGAGCATCAAGCTGTTGCGCACCCGCTCTCCCGCCGTAGTTCACGAGAGTGAAGTTGCGCCGTCGCGTGGCTCACGCACCGCGTCATCAACTCGACGCACTCCTTGCAAAGGGGAGTTTCCTAATTCCTATAGAAGCTAGGTTTAAAATTACTTTGTTGGCTCTATAGGATTACTTGTTTATTTTATCTTTGTTATTTGGTTGGGTATTCGCTTTGAGAATTCCCGTCTCCTTCGCGAGACAAAATCCTTCTCGTGGAGAGAAGGGGTTGAGGTATGCTACCCTCGTTTAAGTAGCGTGGTTGTATTGAGGTTGAATCACCCTCGTTTAAAGTGATTCGATTTAATAGATTTTGATCAACTTGGTTGATCGGAAAATCCTAACTCGAGAGGGTTAGGTGGTGGTTTTCACCCGGTTTGGGTTTTCACCTAAAAATACTTTGTGTACTTTGTGTGATTGCATCTTGTGAGATTGTTTATATTTCAATTCCGCATTTTTTACGTTACGCTGATCTCACCCCCTCCTAGTAGGAAACTACACTTACCACCCCCAGACTAATGGTCTAGCTGAGCTATCAAATCGGGAAATTAAGAAAATCCTTCAGGTTGCTATTCAACCTGACAGGAAGGACTGGTCATCCCAACTTCCGGAAGCTTTGTGGGCTTATAGGACCGCCCACAAGACCTAATTAGGCATGTCTCCTTTTAGACTGGTGTACGGGAAGGCATGTCACCTTTTCGTCAAACTGGAGCACAAAGCCTATTGGGTAGTACAGAACTGCAACCTAGATCTTTCTAAGGCTGGAACCCACAGAAAGCTTCAGATAAGTGAGATTGATGAATTACGCCTTGATGCGTATGAAAACTCGTGAATCTACAAAGAGCGGGTTAAAGCCTTTCATGACAAGCACATATCTAGAAAGATCTTTCACCCTGGTCAGAAGGTCCTACTCTTCGATGCCCGACTTAAATTATTTCCTGGAAAACTGCGATCCAAGTGGGTCGGACCATATCTTGTCCGACACATTTTTGGAAATGGAGTCGTCAAGATCAGTCCACTCAGCCACGATTCCGAACCTTTTGTCGTGAACGGCCAGAGACTCAAACCGTACATTGACGTAACTAATACAGATTTGGCTGAGTCATCATTTATCCTCCATTCTCCTTGAGCTAATTGCGCCCAGCCGATGGCGTAAAACTCAGCGCTTAACGAGAGGCAGTCCATCATTCTTTTTGAAAACCCGAAACCTTTTTCTGACATTTCTTTACACTTTAGGTTCATTCCTTAGGACAACTGACTTCACCTCAGATACTCGTACCTGAGATTAGAAATCGTCCGCAACAGTCACCTCGACTCATCCACTCACCTAATATCTGTCCTAATGTATGAACCAAGCCAAATAAAAACCCACCTAATGTACAATGAGGACATTGCAAATCTTAGGCATGGGGGGGGTATGAAAGTACAATGAAAATTCATAACAAGAAAAGGTTTCAACAAAAAAATTCACATATGTCAAAAACACATCTAAAAAAAAATTTGGGAGGAGGGAAGAAAGTGCTGGTAAGCTTTATAAAAGGAGGAAAAGAGCAAAATATTAAAAAGGAGCACAAAATGAAAAAGAAAAGGGATAGTCCTTAGTAAGAAATTAAGGAATTAACCAAAGTTCTAGACCACATTAAAGAAAAGTAAAGTGAAAGTGCACAAAAAGATTAGTAAGAACGCTAACCTTAGGCCTTCTTGGCTAGACTGTTAGTACCCGTTAAGATCTAGATATTCCTCAAGAGGTTGAGGAAAATGAAAAGCTTAAGTACTAGGTCTAAGGTTTAGGGAGTATTCGGCCTTGTTAACTGACCTTCGGTTTATGGGACTCGGTAACCTTAGCACCCAAATTCACACACAGTCTGGTTCAGTGAGCATAAATATCAAAATCACGTAGAAGCATTTCAAATGTTCTGAAAATGCCACCTAGATTAAGAGCGGCCAATCAACACAAGTTTATTTGGACGAGTTTCCGGCGTGGAGAGGTGGGAAATTCCCCTCGAAGATGCGTAACAACATATTATCTCCTTGGTGCTTGTCTCCTAGGATATTTACATATCCTACTGAGGGTATGTAAGCACTCTGCTGGTTCAGATTCCATGGATGGCATTATCACGAAATGTCAATTGCCAGGGTCTAAATTCAACCACGGAACACCATGGGCGGGATTATCTCGAAATCGCGAAAGCTAGGGTTCTGGGGGTTACCATGAGCAGTGCTATCTCGAAGCATCGATTGCCAAGAACCTTTGAGGATTGATGATGGGGACAAGGAATCCGATACAAACCGTGTTGTGAAGCCAATCCTAAGCTAAGAATTAAAAGGAAAAAAGAGAGAAAACTCTCCAAACAAATAAACCCTCTGTTTCTCTCTTACAAAATGCACTACAAACTGAACCAAGGTTAAAAATGTCTCAAGCACGGGTGCTTTAACCACGGAGTCCAATAAACCTTAGGGTAGTTCCTGTGGGACTTAAAAACCTTTGCTAAGGACTGAGGCTGAAGCTAGACAGATCCGAATCTTGGTTGGTACTAGAGTACCTTTAGGCCCATGGTTGGCATTCTGACCTAATCAAAGAGAGAAGGAAAAGCACTTATCAAAATCAGTGAATGAAATTCATAGTCTAGAACGGAGGTTAAAACCTTAAAATTTTGCTAAGGGACTAGCAAAAGCTAAGCATGGGGGTATGATGAGAGCCTCATCATGAACCCAAACTAGCACATTTTGACCTAATAAATTGAACAAAAGCTCCTACATAACCTAAGGAAATGCCTAAATCAGGGAATTGCAAATCTGAGAATAAAACATTATACAAGGGGTAAAACTATAATTTTACCATTGCAGTACATGAACAGGATTTATAAGGGTCTAGACACAGGTCAAGTGGACTTAATAAGAGAAAAAGTGGGATGATTTGGTCAGAAAAGGATTATGACAAAATCTGAGAATTAAATGGCATTCAATAACCCTAAAACAAACCTACCTTAATTCACAAAGTTCCTGGCAAGATAATAATCAATTAAACCCTCTAAAATTCATGAAAAAATATCCCCTAGCATTTAGAACCTTCAATTTGGCCATTGGAACCTATCTTGACCTAGATTGAGAACCATACCTAATTTTTGACCTAATTTGAGCTTTTGTGCAAAATATCTGGTCAAACATGGTCAAACCTAAAATCCAACTTCACCATTGGATTCCTTAAGTCCAAATTAGGTTTATACCAAAATTTGGACCTAAGGGAAGGTCGTTTTGACCCACTTTACAAAATGGTCCTCAATAATTACCTTTTGACCCTTAGCTTTTTGAAATCTTGCAAAGATCACCCTATCGTTCTCGTCGTCTTCTTCATTCTGGTCCCTCTTCCACCCGCATGCGCAGGCCATACCTCCAGCGACTTTGCGTGGAGGATGGCGCAGCGCATGCATGGGGAGCCGACCCCAAATTTGAAAGGGGAGATCCTTGCGAAGCCCCCTACCGCATGGGTCGGCTCCCATGCCCTGTTGGCTGCCATACCTCTCGTGCAAACGCGCGGGAGGTATGGGTCTTCGTCTGCCCATGCCTCCGGCAGGGTTTTTCCCATCGCTTTTGCGCGCTTCATGGCTGGCCGACGCCTATTTAAGGAGCGGCACCCTCTGCCGCATCCTTCAAGCTTCGTTTGGCCTAAGATCTCCCCTCCTATTCTTCTCTCACCAACTCTGGCCAACTACCAGAGCTTCCGGCGACATTCCCCCTCCTCTCTCGTCGCCCTGCCACCATACCAGTGGCAGGGTTAACTCCGCCGTCTTCCGCCGCACCGTGCCATACCAGCAAGCGCTCTCCAGCCCCTCTTCCTCGTCGCCGTTCTCTCCCCCTGGAGCCTTTGTCTCCGGCGACGGCAGCACAGCCACTCGCCACCTCTGCCTCCCCCGTTCACTCCTGACCTACCGGCTAAGTCCCTCTTACCCTTCTCTCTAATTCCCCTCTATCAATTAGCTGTTTCGACCCCTCTACACCACTGTCCACCCTCACCATCTCCACCTCCGACCATCAACTCCTGCGAGGCCATTTCACCTCCACAGACAAATCCACCCCTCACCAACCGATCCCTGAGCATCACCTCCACCCACTAATCACCCTGCGACCCTCCACTAACCGCGCCAACCCCTGTCACCTCCCCCCGAACAAACCCACTCACACGGACTCAAACCGACCTGGGCACGCACACCTAGGTCTCTCTGAGCCACTCCAACCTCCATAGTATCTTCGCCGTGCTCTGGCGAAGTTAACCAAATGTTGTGATAGGGCCGCAAGGCCGTATTCTTGATTTCAGGTCCCGAGCCCTCGCCGCCATTAACGAGCAAGCTTCGAGCTTGCTCGCAGGCTCACTCCAGGCACCTTTGTCCCAGGTTGGAGTCCCAGGCTACGCGGAAGAGCCTCGCGCACGGTCCCAGGTCCCCAATTGAAGACGCAAGCCTCGCATCTTGCTGCAATTGGAAGGGCACCCCTTGCTGTGGGCATGCGAGAAAGGAGGGGCGCGGATAGTCCCACATCGGTAGCTGTTGAAGCCGAGCACCCACATAAATTGTAAAAGTGACTAAGGCTTATCGCCTCAGTCACACGGGGTGGGGTCCCTCTCACCCGCTCACCCGGCCTCGTCCGTGACCAGCCCCCACGGACCTGGCCCGACCCGATTACCCAACCTGTGCACACCTCACCCACCACCGCATGTCGGTGGGACTGGTCCCAGTTGCGTCACCCGACCCGCATACCCGAATAGGCTCAGGGAGAGTGAACCCTGGAGTGAAACAGAGAGGGAGAGAGACGCGGGAAGGGTAGGGGTTAGGTTTTGCCTAACCATATGCCTGTGCAGGGAACTGAAGGAGAGGAAGGAAGAAGAGGAAGCAGAAGTAAGGAAGGAGCGGCTGGGGACTTAGTCGCACCAAGGAGCTGAAGTAGGTGAAAAGGAAGAGGAGAAGCTAGCTGAAGAAAAAGGAGACGCAGCTCAAGAAAGAAGAAGAAGAAGACCAAGCAGGAAGCCAACTGAAGAAGGAGAAGGCAGAGACAAAGCGAAAGGGAAAAGAAGAGAAGGAAGCTGCCATAGAGAGGAAGTCCGAGCAGCTGAAGAGAAAGAAGAGAAAAAGAAGAAGCCAAGGAGAAGAAGCAGCAGTAGCTGAAAGAAAGAAGAAGGAAAGCACGAGCACTGTAGCAAATGGCAACTTAAGGCGTCTGATCCATGGAGTCAGACGTCTGAAGACAGAGAGAAAGAAGGACAAAAGAAGAAAGAGAGAAGAAAAGAGAAGAGACAAATTTTTTCCTCTCTCTAATCTTTTTGTAAAATAGTATATTATTGTAAATTGTAATTTTCTACGTTTCTAGAATCAAGTTTGCTCCCTGAGTTCGACCTCGAAGAATTTTTGTATTCGAGTAATAAAATTAAATCAGACTAGTCGGTTTTACCGCGCACCATTACTCTCTTCGGTACTATGTACACGGAAGTCAACTCACTTCCCTTAACGGCCGCCCATGGTCGGCAATTCCAGAACCATCCGATTCTCCGTGTTGCGGTATTCTTGTCTCGTTCTACATTCCCCGTAGGGTTTGTACATGAATTTGTCTATATCTGGTTTGATATATATACAGAACAGGCAGCTCAATCACAGTACAGGTTTTTTTATAATGTGGTCCATTTCAGATATTATAGATAGCTCATGATTTACTCAATCATTCACATGCATTTTTCTCTAGCCCTAGTGTTCATGTCACAACCTAGGGTTCAATTAGGCAGATGTATTCTAGAGAATACGTTTATTTCTTCCTAGGATTCATCTCACATCCTAGATTTTAACTAATTGCCTACATTTTATTAACTTGGAGATTTATAGTCAAAACCACTCTACCAAGATAATCGAGTGGAATGGGGGCTTGTAAAGTAGCTCCCGACATCTCCGCAGGTCTCATACTCCTGACGAACTGAAGACCAAAAACATGGATTGCCAGGTCAAAAAGGTTTTCAGATAATACAGACAAGATACCATTACGTGAAGAAATTTATATGGAAAATAAAGATGTTTCATTTACGGAAAACCGACATCGTTTGGGCCTTGTATGGACCTAAAAACACGAGGTCCGACAGGAATCAGACGTTTGGGAGAAGTCCCAGATGTCTTAAACTAACTCGCAAGCATACCTCTCTCAGGGAGCCTCTATCGGATGTCTAGAACGCAGTGCCAACATCTAAAGGTTCCGTTAGACATGTGGAGATGCTCTCAGACGTCTGAAACTGCCTCGGTCCTCGCTCCGACACACCTCCCAACCTCTGACACATGCACGTGCATTGTCAGGACTTGGTAGAGAAAATACGGAAAAAAATAAATCTCTACCAGACGTCTCATCCCACCTTCGGATGTCCGCCTCCACTTCTGGAGGTCACTTCGGACATCTGATTCCGCAAAAAGAAAAGACTTCCGCGGAACTGCTCTGGGCTTCCCTCATCGCAAAAACTGCAGCAGAGCAGCACGGTGCCCTTCGCTCTCGCACTTAGACCCATTATCTGCTCTCCACTCTGCTCGCTCTCTCTCCCTTTCTGGATCAGCTGCGAAGGTGTGAGACGAAGAGGAGGGGGGCTTATAAAGGGAGAGGAGGTGAGGGGAAGGGCATGGGAGAGGGAGTGGCGCGAAGTGGGCATCGCAGGGAGAGGAGAGATGGTGAGGGGAAAGGCGTGGCGTGCGTACGATATATGCAGAAAAGAAAGGTACTTTCAGACGTCTGGCTCTCTCCAGACGTCTGGTGAACACTCCAGACGTCTTATTCTACCAAAAGGTGATGGGTCATTTCATATATGAAGCATAAGCTTACTTTTTTTTTTCTTGGGGGGCATTTGCATGCCGAATCTTGGCATCGTGTCTCTCTGAATTGGGATCATTAGTTGATAGAATCATCTTAAATGAAGTAACTTGTATTATGTGAAATGTGTTTCATTGTATTGTTTCTGGGCAGATTTGCTCTTACAAGGCGTGGGGTCGAGATCTACCATTGAGTATGGATGCATTGGAGGAGCAGGTTCGTGGTGAGGGGTTAATCCTATGAGTAGTTATGATGATTAACATTTGTTAATGATTTTCTAGGTGTGCTTGCTAAGTTCATTTCTTCAGTTTCAAGATTTCGAAGTGATATAGCTTAGGAAAGAAGTGGAGATGCAGCATTGCAATATTCATGCAAACATGATTAGATGGTAACCCTGGAGAAGGAAGCGAAAGCGATTAGGAATGGTAGTGTAGGAAGTCGCATGGGGACACTTGTAATGGGAATCTTTAGGGTATATTCTTGTAGTAGTAGTTTTTTATGCAGGTGTTAAGTTTTTATCCTTTACGGTGCTTTCGTTTGAAGCATCTATACAATGTTAGCATTCGAGTCCTACTTTGTCAGTTGTGAGGCTTATGAATATGTAATAACAGTTGTTAGTTATGAATTATTTGTACAACTTCATTACCATCATATCTTAAACAGGGGGTAATTATGTGTAAGTATGCCAGTTATTTTTGACACATAATATTAGCTGTTCAAACATGTTTGATATCTAGCTATTGTTCCAAATTATGTTAATTGAATTCCATTTTCACTATTACAAGGGTCTACAAGCTGGCGGTGGCTTCTTCATGTTGCCACACACCAAATGACTTAGGAAAATCAGAGATATTTGTGATGAGATTGGATAATATTTAACCCATCAATTATGTCAGAAATATCTATGTGGCATTTGATCCTATCCTAAAGAGGAATACTTGTCACCTGTCTTCTGTTGTCTGTTTTATTAAAGGTGAAATGCAAATAGAGTTTTGGGCCAAAAGGCCATAAAGAAGAATACCTGTCACCTGCCTTAAAAAAAAGAAAAAGACACGTGTGATATTGCAGGAGAGGTTTATCGAATTATATGCTATGTATTTTCAATAATTCCAAGTGTTATTCTTTATCACAAGATACATATATGCAATACATTATATGTCCCCTTTATAACACATAATTAACTTGTAGATGTTAGTTAAAAAAGCATTACAAATTATTCTTCATCACAAGATACATATATGCTATACATTATATGTCCCCTTGATAACTCATAACTAACTTATGGATGTTAGTTTAAAAAGCATAGCAAATTATTTTATTTCATACTAAGATGTATTTGTCATCTCTAATAGTCAAATTATATACGTTTATCTATTTTAACAAGTGTAAAAATAACAATTCAAACAAGTTCAAACTTTGAAATTATACTTTTGATTGAATATCCTTCGTATCATATAATATATATTTCTAATAATTCTGACTGTTATTATTCATCAAAAGATACCTATATATTATATGTCCCCACTTATTAATTTAGAATTAACTTTTGGATATCAGGTATAAAAGCATTACAAATTATTTTATTTTATCTTAAGAATCATTTGTGAACATGATAAATATCAATAGTGTTTGGCATCTCTGATAGTCAAATTATGTACGTATTATATATCACAATATTTGTATAAAAATAACATTTTCAATAAGTACAAAATAAAAATTTATTTCAGAATAAATATTATTACTTAATATTCATAACACCAAATCTAATGCTTTGAAATTAGTAGGTATGATAAAATCTTATACTTTTAAAGGTTAGTGTAGTGATATAATATTTGTTAGAGGAGGTTATTTGTTAAAGATAGGAGTTATTGATAAGTGTTAAAATATAAAATTATGGTGAAGTTATCTTTTAAGTAACAACAATAGTTTGAATTATATTAGGTATAGTTGTAAGATATTCGGATGCAATTATTACTACATTCCTCTCGTAGCATGTGATATATATTTTAAATACATTCAAGTGTTATCAACATCTATAATTTCATTCCGGTGTGCTATCATCCTCGGTAGCATTCTTCATTGTTTTCAAAAAAGCATCCACAATTTCATTCTTTTTGATGTTCATATTGTTACTAGGTCGACCAATAAGAAAATCTTAAAATACACCGAGGCTTAGTTTGGTAAGAAAGATAATCCATTAAAATAGGGGTTGAGTTTGTTTGGTGGGAAAGATATTTTGACTTTGAGTTAAAATGACTTAATCCAGGATAAGTTATTCTATGATTGATGTGGGATAAGTTTTTTTATAGATTATCCCACCAAACAGTCATAGGTTAACCCACCAAGATAATATTTACGACTGCCAAACAAATTGAAAGATAACCCAACTGCAAAAATATTATCCCATTAAATCTATTTCTCCATCCAAACTAGCTCTGAAAGCCTCACCTACACGTCCCACGATCGCAGCCGCTTCCTTGGCCACAACCACCAAATCTCTTCACTCAATCCCCTCTGTTTCAGCTCCATAATTTTCAGCAGCACTCCATAAGCCTTCAGCAACTTTCCCTCGTAAAACGCCATTTCTGGGAACGAATCGCAACAGAACTACTGAAATCAATATGTACATTTCTAAGTTCTCACATCGTCCAATCCGTTGGTTTTTTTTTTTTTGTTGAAAAGACCAATCTGTTGGTATTATCTGTTTCCAACACACAAATCTCTCGTCCAATTCCCACCATAAACATCAAAGAAAAAACCACGTTTACATTCAAAGTCATCAACGAATAAAAAAAAGCTCCCACACAGAGCCAACAACTCAAATCAACCGCCTCTACAAACCCAAGATTCTACACAGCCCTCAGAACAAGTCAAATTAAATGCATTCAAAACAAACCTGCATCACCATCTTGTTGATAGGATAAAAAGCAAGAACTTCACCAACACGAACATGAAAGGTACCCCATCACCAAGTAGGTCCATGCCATCCTTCTGCTTCGCTCAACTAGTCGTGTGTGCATGGGTGCACTCGGGGCTGATGTCTCCATCCTCAAACTCGATATGGTCATCCACACCCCCCTCATCCTCCCCCCTTGTCCATCCATAGATTCGTGTTCATCCTCACTTATTCTTTCAAACCACTGTCACCTATACTAATCCCTCTCAAACGTTCAAAGCATGTAACCATCACCCAATTCGAACACCAACAAACCACACAACATAATCTCATTATCATACCAATATCTCAACTCATCACAACAAAACCAAGAAAAAAAACACAGACAAGCAGCCGCCACAAAAGGGCCAAATATATTACTCCCAAGAAATAAACAAAATTAAGCTGAGGAGGAGGAGGAATAGGAAGAGGAGGGACAGGTGGACGTGAGAAGAAGCCATTAGCACTTTGGAATTTGCGTTGTTGCTTGCCGGTGGGGTAATGGTGAGGGGAACGGATCCAAATCGACAATTCATTTCTCAATAATACCTTTCCCAGTACAAGATACGACCACCTGTCATGTGGAACACGTCAAGTGACTTGGGTGGGAAAAGGAGGAACCCATTGGTGGTCACGCTGGAATGCTTCTCGTGAGGAAGCCAACGTGGCAAGACAGTAGGAGGTTTGGAGAGAAAATGGGTGCAAAATGGGTGCGTTAAACATTTTTCCTTGTGGCCTTTGTTTCATGAGTTAAATTTTTGTAGGTGGTGAAATTGAAGGATAAATTTAAGATAAATTGATTTTGATATTTAGGAGAGGTATGTGTTAAATTATAGGATAAATATGAATATTTGAGGGGATAAGTGAGGTTGATGTTTCACAAAGAGAGAGATAAATTTTTCTCATCTCTTAATTGAAATAAATTTATCTCGTATTTTGAGCTTCTCCCCCAAGATAATTTTATCCCAAAATTAAACTCGTCAAATATGGGATAAGTTATTGTATCCCACGTAACAAATAAGACCTTAGAAAAAAATAACAGTAATAATATATGTGCGTATATATATGTACACCGAATTCCATACTAATGCTTACACGGCATAGAAGGTGGCATTTGCCAGCGTGGAAATAGGAAACAAAATAAAATCATGGAAAATGGGCGCACGTACTCGTCTGAGATAATGAGTGCCATATGCATGTCAAATCACATTTGAATCTTTTAATCGTGGAATATGAAAGTGCCTGGACCTGCTCGTCCGACCCATTTCCCACCGAAGCAACAACGCAACACACGCGTGCAGGTGAGGGTAGTGACATCGTCAAATACGTTACTACAGTAGCCATTCGAGATTGGAATCGAGGAGACGGAGATGATGGGATCCAGAGATCACAATAGTGCAGCACAAGAGTAAGGTAGAAAACAATTTTGTTCTTTCTGATGACCATTAGATGTGTTGAAGTTGGATATTTGGATTGCAAGATTCAGAAGACGTGACAGTCCACGAACATTGTCGTCATGGCTGTCACTGGGAGAATTGGCAGGTTCTGCATACCCCTATGTTCCCAACCTGTCACAGCCGCAAAAGAGCAACTCTAATGATAGATTCACCACCGGAAGAGACACACCTGCAAGGTTACCACATTTGCAGCGAGGAGGTGAGAAATTTTCCCAAGAACATTCAGGCATGTTGCACAATCCAGTACGATTTAGCATAGCTATCAGTTAGTATTGTTTCCCAGGTGTGCTCCTACATATATCGTATGGGAACGAGATCACCTACCCCTCACGAGAGAGGCATTAGAAGAGCAGGTGCATGTCACTTCTCGTACGTGTTCAACTTAATTATGTTTTGAGAGAATAACCTGATTCGAGTAATTTGCAAGCATGTTTGTTTAGTTCCCTTCTTGAGGTAGATATGTTGCAACTGCAGATGCCAGTAGAGGAACTCAGGCAATGCAAGCTTCACGAAGATATTATTAGGAAGGAACCACTTAAAGAACAAATTCGTTGTCTGTGAATCGAACGAAGCGGGACCAGAGTAGACAGACAGGTGAAAGAGATAGCAGTGTCAAAGATGGGAACCACTCTAAACTCACAACTGGAAATATGTTTAGCACATGCGGAGAATATCTTGGTTGTTTACTTTAGTTAGGTGTGTGGAAGATTATATCTGGTACACAAACTTTTTATTTCGACGGTTGTCTTGCGACTTTTGGGAAAATTTGGACGAATTCATATTCAGGAAATGATTCCTACATGCATTTATGTGCAGAAGTATTCAGTCTAAATACAGATGAGCTCTTGAAACATATCTACTTTTTTGTGCTATGAAGTCACTGTTGTTCCACTAAAATGGAAGCCAACACACACACACACACACACACACACACACACACACACACAGAGTGGGAGATAAATACGTAAAGAGAAACAAAAGCACTCGTTTGACAAATGCTTCCCAACAGGTTGTGTTACGAACGCGATTTCAAGACGTCTTTTTAAGACGTCTGGGAGGTGGCCCAGACGTCTGGAACCCCTTTCAGACGTCTGGGATTTAATTTCTGTGGCACGCAGAATTGCGTCTGCACGCCTGCGCGCGCAGACCTGCGAACGCCCTCTTTTTCCCTCTCTCCTCCTGCAGGCGCAGACTGCGCTCTCTCTCTCTCCCCCCGCGCGACCTTATAAGGCCCTCTCCCTCACTCTCATCTCCTCCGCTTCCTTCTTTTTCTTCCAACCGGTGCGAGAGTGCGAGCGCGAAAGAGCGGCGGCAGCAGCAGCCGCGGCGAGTTGCTGGAGGAGGTGTTGCGCGAGGGAGGAGATGCCCGATCGTGAGGGCTCGAGCTTGCCGGGGCAGCTAGAGCCGGCCGGCGGGGGAGCCGCGGGCGTGGAGCGTCGCTGGAGGGCTGCTGCAGCTCGAGCAGCAGGCGGACGGGGCGTGGCGCGGCCGTGCGTCGCGGGCGGAGAGCGAGTCGAGCTCTAATTCTGGAAATTTTTCCAGAATCAGACGTCTGGTCTTCCAACCAGACGACGGTGAAGACGTCTGGAGGACTGTCCAGACGTCTGGCAAGTGAGTTATTTTCGTCCTCCTTCCTTTTCTGCGACCGTTAGTACTGAGAACGAGGAGTGGGTATGTGCAAGTTCTGAGATTCGCCATCTAACGTAAATCAGACGTTTGGCCGCAGTGCCAGACGAGGGGAAGAACTTCCAGACGTCCGGGGTGACCATCGGACGTCTGGGAACTAGGCCAGACGCCCCCGCAGGCTTCTGGACGTCTGAGAGACTACGCAGAACAAAGGTACCATCTGACCCACATTTTAAGACGTCTGGAAGAGGTTCCAGATGTCTGATTTTGGACTGTTTCGTCGTTTTCGACCCGTTTAGGGCCCGTTCGGAGTCCGTTTTCTGCGTTTCGAGTTGCATTCTTTTTGGAATAAGATCCTCTACCCGTTTCCAGTAATTATATACTATTCTGAGAAACTCCTTGTGTTTGATCCTTGTGTTAGGACCCCATTCCATTGTAGTCTCGGGGGTTGCGGAGGCGCGCGGGATTTCCGACCACGCCCCCAGTACTCCCGTTGTAGTTGGTAGAGTGGCTTTAGAAATTATTAACATAATTTGTAACAATTATGGAATAATTAATAGAACCTAGGACATTACATGAATCCTAGGAATGAGAAACCAGATTGAATGATAGATCCTAGGGTATTGCATGAATCGTAGGGCTGAAAAACTAGATTGAATGATAGATCCTAGGGTACGGCATGAATCCTAGGACTGGAAAACTAGTGAAATGAATATAGATATTGCAGTCTTGGAAACTGTGGAAAGGAAATAATAGCTGCCTGTAAAATTGATTTAACAGCTGCCTGTTATGAATAAATGAACATGATTGATAATATGGGTTGTATGAACGTGAAACTGAAAGGGTGAAACCTGAATGTGCTGAGTTAAAAGAGCTGGAACCCAACGGGGAGTTAGGAGTAGAACTCCTGGAAAGAGAATGAAATGGAACTGAGAAGGAAAGATGTGGAGGTGTGTTGTCTCTTGGGTATGTAGTGCCAGGGGAAGCACCTGTTACCTGCTTAGTGCAGAGCGGAGCCAGCCGCCCCAGGGACCAAGGGTTAGGTCTGGCCACTTTGTACCAACTTGTTGGCCCTCGTGTACACAGTACCGAGGAGAGCTACTAGTGTAGAGCGAGTACTAGCTACCCCACGGGCCCCGGGGTTCTGCTAGCTCACCTACACCGACTTGTTAGGCCCACTGGGCAAACCAGGGTAGTCAGGAGAGGGTGCACGGACTGTGGAGGGGCAAGGCCCCTGTTTGGTTACTGTGGAGGGGTTGAACCCCTGTTACTGAGAGGGCTCTGCCCTATACTGGTTCCGTGCTGTGCTTTGGACGCACCCGTTAACGGAAACAACTGACCGCGTGCCAGTGCGGGGTAGCTACCTGTGCGTTTACCGCGCGTGCCGTAGTCACCGTTACGTCTGTCAGTGACCTTGGGGTGGTTGACTGAGAGTAGGATCACCATGGGGGACTCTCCCGGCCAGGAGAGCACCACGTGTTACTTCTACTCTTCGGAAAAAGACTGCAATCAAGATCGTTCCCACGAGGAACATTCGAGATCAAGTGAAGGATCTGAGAAATAGATAAATTGTGAAATAATAGAAAGACGTAAATAAATGAAGAAAGAAAATAAAACAGCTACTGTACACTTTACTGCTTCTTTAGTTTAGCTGACACTCTACTCAGCGTTTCGTTGATGTGTTACACTCGTTACTTTTCAGGACCAGGTGTTGAGCAGCCAAGGTCAGCGGCTGCAGAGGACGCTGGGTCGAGTAGGGTCCAGTAGAGTTACCACTGTTCTTTTGTGCCTTTTTTGTTCCACTGTAGTGAGTAGTTCTTGTTATTCTCTGTACTTTTCTTTACTTGTAGTTCATGTTATGTTATAAATGTTGTTCTACTGTTGTGGTGGTACATGCTGTAGTAGTTCCTTTTCTTACTGCTGTATTTTTGTTACTGCTAGTTATATTCATGTTGAATGTGGTTTATTTTACTGCTCTTTTGGTTACTTCCTCGTTGGACGACTAGGTCTTGGGATTAGTCGAGTCGGTCTGGTTCTCGTGTCTCGTAGGGACTCGGGAATCGGATTGTTACAGGTTGTTTCAAGACATTGATGATCTATACAATCAATAATTTTGCCATAAAAGTTGAGCACAACCCACATTGATATAAACAACCAATAATTGTACTATGAGGATCGAGCACAACCCTCTTCGAATACTCTGGAATGAAAAAAGCAAGACGATAATGATCTTAAAAGAGGAATTTCTTAGAGAATGTATCACAACAGTCGAGAAATATTTGTACATGGAGGGAGTTCTTCAGTCATTCTCCAATCCAGTTTTGGTATCAGGTTAAAGAGCAAGATAAATCTATCCCTAACATAATAGGATGATCAATATCTGTAGCTTAGAAATGGTTTTCGATAGGGTAAGAGGTGACAGCATCAAGGTATGTTTTTGTGTATAACTTTATTAGTTGCGATATATACTCAAATTTAAACTCTCTCGTATATTGAAAAGACTGCAACTTATCCAATGATAAAACATATCCCCCAAGTCACTGGCAGAACGGTGGCAGCAACTAGCTTTTCTTAAGTCGTTGTAGTACAGATAGTTATTGCCATCATTTGCTAATATTTGTTACTCGGAAAATACAGTTCTCCCAAGGTTGAACTAAGGGAGCAAGTCGTATTCTAGAGATATACATGTTTTATTATAAAAATAAAGAGAGAGAGAGATGAAAGTTTGGCTTCTTCTTCTTCTCTTCTTTCTTTCTCTGTCTTTGGCTTTTGTTCTTCCTGTTCTTCTTCTTCTTCTTTTCTTGCTTCCTCTATTTCTTGGTTGAACGATCCTGTCCTTTTCTTCTTTTTATTTTCTTTGTTTCTTCTTTTCTTGCTTCAGATCTGCCTCCCGTGCTCTTCTTCTTCTGCTTTCTGTTTCTTCACTTGGCTGCTCCTTCTCTCTTCTTTTGCCTCGCCTTCCTTCTTCTTTGCCTTCACCTGTCTTCAAGACGTCGTCTGATTTGAAATCAGACGACTTAAACCTCTTGTTGCTACAGTGTCTCCCTTAGCTTCCTTCTTCACCTGTGCCTGCACACTCAAGAATTCAGAGTCAGAGGGCAAAACCTACTCTACCCCCTCTCCCCCGCGCGTCTCTTTCTCTCTGAGTTCGCTCTTAGGACAGCTCTCCCAGAGCAACCGGGTAATCGGGTACGAGTCGCGCCCGGGTCCAGGCCCACCGACGTGCGGTGGTGGGCGAGGAGTGCAGGTCGGTTTAATCAGGTCGGGCCAGGTCCGCGGAGCGAGGTCACAGACGAGGCTAGGTCGGGTGAGAGGGACCTCACCCCATGGTCAGGAGGCAGACAGCATAAGGCACTTTTTGCCTTTATGCGCTCACGCGCTTCCGAAGAGTTCCGAGGTGGGACTAAATGTCCCACCCCAATTGAGCGCCCGTCGCGGAGGGAGTAGTGGGCGATCGTGGCTTCACGCGCGGCCTTCGCCCCAACTGTGAACCTGGGACGTTTCGCGGAGACGCCCCGCGCAACCTGGGAGTCGAACCTGGGCGAAGGTGTGCCTGCACCTGCAGGCGAAGGAGCTCTGCCTGCTCAGTAATGGCGACGGCGGGCGAGTCACCTGGTCACAGAAGAACGGCCTCTCGGCTTAATCAGACAGGCGGGGGACCTTCGTCGTGGCACGGCAAAGGTTGTCGGATGGTTTGCAGTGGGCGTGGTGGAGCCAACGGATCGCCCTAGGTCAAACTGTGGGCAGAGAAGTGGGTGTGTTTGGTGGATCTACAGAGGGCGTTTGGTGGGAAGAGGAGGGGTGGAAGAGGATCAGGGTGACGAGGTGGAGGTTATGCACAGGTCGGCGAGCCGTGTGGGGTGCTGGAGCGATGGGAGCGGTTCGCCGGAGTTTGGCCGGAGGTGGAGAAGGTGAGGGTGATCGGTGGGAAATCGGGGCCGACAGTAAGGTTTTCAGTATGGAAAAGAAAGAGGGGAGGAAGAGAAGTTCTACCTGCTAAGCTGGACGAGGAGGGGACTGTCGCCGGAGAAGAAATTGCCCAGAGGAAGGGGCGGCGGCGAGGAAGGGATCGGAGAGGCGCTAGCTGGGTGCGGCGTGACGCGGAAGGATCGAGGGAAGGTAACCCTGCTGCTGGTAGTGCGGCAGGGCGACGAGGAGGAGGAGGAGATGGCCGCCGGAGCAAGGGGGCGTCTGTCGGAGTGGGAAGGGAGGAATTTAGGGGGGTGTCTCCGTCAGATCCGAGATGCGAAGAACGGCGGAGCGACGGGGGTATTTATAGGGGTGGAATCAGAGAGGAGGATGGAGGGAGACGATGTGTCTCCCTCACCGGAGGATGCCGGATGAAGGAGACCCATACCGTCCGTGCGTTCGCACGGGCGGTCGCAGTACCCAGGGGGGTGTCCCTGCGGTGGCTGACGACGCAGGGTAACCCCCATTGACTTGCCAGGGCCCCTCCCTCACCCTGCGCGGCGCCATGCTCCGCGCAAGGTCGCCGGAGCATGGTGCTGCGCAGGTTTTGCAGGAGGGACCTAAACGCAAAGAACGAAGGAGAGTTAGGGGCTAAAATGCGATGGTTCAAAAGTTGAGGGCCAAAAGGTAAATATATGAGGACCAAAGTGTAAAGTTGGTCAAGAAGGTTTCTTCTTAGGCCCAAGTTTTTATGCATGACGAATTAGGAGTTAAGGATTCTGATGGTGAATTTTATTTCTAGCTTAAACCTTGTTTGACCGATCAATTTACGTAAAAACCCAAATTAAGTTGTTAATTGGGCATGGTTCTCAATGTAGGTCAAAATGGGTTCCTAAGGCCAAATTGAAAGTCCTAAACCCTAGAGATTATTTTTATATGAATTTTAGAGGGTTTAGTTGATTTTTACCTTGCCTCGAACCACATGAATTGAAGTGGGTTTGTTTTTAGGGTTACAGGCTGTCATTTAATTCTTTGGGGTTGCTGTAGCCCTTATTGAGTCATCTCATCCCACTTTTCTTCTTATTAGGTTATTTTGACCTATGTTTGGGTCCTGAGTTACCCTATTTTCAGATCGGATTGGTGAAATTGCATTTTTACCCCTCAGTTTATGTTTTCTTTGCAAACTCAGAATCTCTCTGAGCCAAGCCTTTCTAAGGTTATGTAGGAGCTTTTATTCTCTGTATTAGGTCAAAATAAGCTAGTTATGGCTCATGATGAGGTTCTCATCAGTCACCAAGGGGTTGGTTCAGCATCCCACCTACTAGCATCAAATATGATGTTGAATATATTTACCTTATAAGGAAAACAAAAAAAGAAACACATCCGTCATCGAAATACAGGCCTACACACACACATATATATTTGAAGGAATGTAACTACAGTCACTATTCACAATACTGTTGATTTTTTTTTTTTAATTTTGCTCTCGAGTTTCGACTCCCCCCGTTCTCATTTGTTTTTCAAAAGGATAGATGAATGAAAATTTTCCTTTGCAAATTAGGTCTTTAGAATTTTTTTTGGAAAAGGGACAATACACTTTGCAATGTGGGATGCATTTTAATTTTCAATTAGTATTTTTGATTTTTCACCTGTAAAAAATCAAAATACACCGATTGAAAGTCAATATGTATTAGTGTATTCATTACAATGCATTTGACGATGTACATGTATTTTGATTTTTCAATCGATTTGACATCTATGTAAAATAGGTTTTCATCTATGATAAGTAATTTTTCACTTAGAAGATAATTTTTATCCTAAATTTTAAATCTAAAATCTATAGGTGAAAAAGTAATTTATATTTTTCAAATAAAAAATCTATTTTCAATCGGTGAAAAATTAAAATATATCAATATATTTTTATTTTTAACGGATAAAAGTTTAAAATACACTTATTAAAACAACCATGTCATATATTGTGGTACGCTTTTATTTAGTTTTTGACTTTTCGTTTTTTATTGCAGTAATTTTCTGATTTTCATAATTTTGACACGATTTTAATTTTTGATGTGCGCTGAGAACTAGTTATTAACGTGAAAGATGGTAAAGTTATTGTCAGACGCAAAAGCACCAATTCCTTGCCAGGACGACTACGAAACTTGGAATGAGAGTTTCCGAACCTAAGTGTAAATTACCCAGATTATTGTGTAAGCGCCCCCTGTGTTGATCAACTTGCTACAAAAGCAGGCATGCCTGCACCGGGAACTCGTGGTAATTCAAAATGAAAACTAAATCCCCTCCCCCCATTCCGGTCATTTTCACTCCACATCTGTCCCCTCTCCCTCCCATCCCCACTCTCCCCTTCACCCCTTTTCCTCTGAAACTTCGCTCTTCCCCTTCTCCCCTTTCCCTCCGCCAAGAACAAACACACACACACACGCACACCCCAAAGCCTACTCGTTTCTCCACCTCTCCACGAAGCCCTAATCCCCCATGCTCGATCCCTAACCCTTACCACCAATTCCCCTCCGCCTCGATTAACCCTACCCATGGCGGAGCAAGTCGCGGCGCCCGCCGGGGATCCGCCACCAGATGAGCACCATACCCCGCGCTCGGCCGCCCGATCTGGTCTCAAGAGGGAGCACGCCTTCGCCGTCGGGGTGCAGGCAGATCTCAGCCCGATGGGGCGGACGCGCTCCGGCAAGACCCGGCGGATCTCTCCCCCCGTGGGCCCTAGTGGCGTCGCGAGGCGAGGGAAGAGCTCCAAGGTCTCCGGGAACGAGAAAAGTTTAGATTTTGCTGGCGGAGGTTCGGGAGAAGAGGAGGCGGCTGCTGAGGTGGGAGTGGGAAAGGCGCCGCCTTTGGATGGGAGGGACCCGAATTCTGTTGGCAGGTGTAGTTCTTCGCTCGCCGGTTCCGCGGAAACAGCGGGTTCTTCTTCTCAGCCAACGGGGATGCCAATTTCAGGGGAACAGAAGGAAGTTCAAGTGAAATTTAGTGCAGTGGAGGAGGCATGTTTCAACAAGGTGATCGTTCCTGATGGTCGGAATGAGATGGTGGACACTGTGGCCCCTATTGATTGCCGAGATGAAATTGGTCGGGACGAGATGGAGTTGGATAATTCTCTTGCTATGGGTGGACAGAATGGGGTGGTTTGTGAGAGTGAGCTGGTGGAGACTGTGGTGCCCATCGATTGCCAGTACGATTCGATGGTGGTGGAGAGCTTTGATAATGGTTGTGGTGAGGCGGATGCCGAGGGCGCTGTCTCTACCGTGAGCAACACAGCTGCGAGTGGCACTTTGAATGGGGTGGAGTTGCAGGATGGCGATGGGATGGAGGTGGAGACTGTGGTTGCTGATGATTGTCCGGATCAGTTGAAGGTGGAGGGCGTGATTGCTGTGGATGGAGAGGAGGAAGTGAAAGTTGAGAGTGCAGAAGATACCGGTAGTTGGAGGGAGTTGAAGGTAGAAACCGATGTTGCAGTTGATGGGATGAATGGACTGAAGGTGGATGGTGGGGTTTCTGTTGATCGCTGGACCAAGCTCAGGGTGAAAAATGGAGTCAACATCAGTAACCAGAGTGAGCAGGCTGAAGCAAGGATGCCTTCCAGAAGGTTTACTCGATCTCTTTTGAAGAGTTTGTCCCCTACCATGTTGGAGACTGCAGTTGATGATCATAACGAGGTGAATGCCGAGTCCACTACACCCTCTAAAAGGTTTACTCGGTCTTGTTTGAAGAGTATGGAAGAAAAGAAAGAAATGGAACCTGCTTCCTCGGTGACCACCAGTGAGGTGTCTGATGGTTGTGAACAAGTGCAAGATCCTTTGCCGAACGTGAGCAATTGTGCTAGTGGGCCTTTAAGGGCAACTCCAAAGAAGAAGATGGAGCTTAAAATGTCTAAGAAAATTGGGGTGAGAAAGTTTCCAGCTAATTGCAGAGAGTTGATCGCAACAGGCTTGCTTGATGGGCTGGCTGTCACGTATGCTGCTTCTGCCAAAAAGGTATGTTAAGTTGGGCTTTGGAAAAAGAATGCTTATTGTTCTTGCTTTACGAAGGCTACTGTGGTTTCTATCTAGATTGGCTGCTAGATGCATGGCTCTTATTTGACGCTTTGATGATCCATAATTCACTCGTTTGAGTATAATAGATTAGTATGTTTTGATTGTAAGTGTGTGCTTGGATCATCCATGTTAAGCTGGCACACTATCTTTCTATCAAGTCGTCATCCTTTCTCTTTTTGGAAAAAAAAAAGGTTGGCACATCATGACAGGCTTCTCCATGTTAACACAAGTTTCCCAGGGTTGGTAGTATGCTTATACATTACACTGGGTTTCTTTCTGCTGGACTCAAGCATAAATTCCTTAAATTCTGTCTGGAAACCATGCCCTTCCCTGATGTAGAGCTGTGCTAATATGTATTCTAGATAAGTGAGTTAGGTGTCAGGAAAGTCTATAGCACAGTTGTAATCTTATTACCATGAGTGTGGCTAGCATTTATGTCTTTATTACACTTCACTTTTTCTGCATGCTTATTATTCACCATATATTTGAATTGGCACTTGCCTGATAACAGAGGGACATTGCAACCTAATGAGGCTTTTCTTATCAATTGAATTGGCATATTTTCAGAAAGGAGTCCTTTGTGGAGTGATAAAAGACAGAGGCATATGTTGTTCCTGTTCCTCGTGCAAGGGGAGGAAAGTGAGTTTCCTCTTCCATTCACATGTTTTCTTTACTTCATTTCTTCTGGTTAGAAAATCTCTTTTCCTATTTGGAAGGTTAGCAGCAAGTAATAAATGCATTGTTCTATTCTGGGAGTCGTAGACTATTTCAGCATACCTGTTTGAAGTGCATGCTGGCAGCACCAAAAAACACCCAGCCAACTTCATTTGTTTAGAGAATGGTAGTAGCCTACACGATGTTATAAAGGCATGCGCTAATGCTCCTCTGGATATGTTGGAATCAACAATTAAAAACGCAGCTGGTTTGGATGCAAAAAATCAGGGCCTTATCTGCCAACAATGTAAAGGTAAGTGAACTTGGCTCTTTATATTGAGAATTGTGCTTCCTTTGATCTGATAATTGCAAACATAGGGAGGCTTAACCCAATTGAATCTTCTCAATCTTTAGCACCCTTCTTATTGTCACGGATGGGGAAACTATCACCGGTATGTGATGCATGCTTCATGCAACAACCAACTTCAAATAATCAGAAGGTGTCTTCAGTTGCTGCTAAGAAGAAGAGGTAGGAATGGATGCAAGTAGCTGGAGTTATTTTACGTTGCCCTTTGCTCAAGTAGGATTTTTGCCCACTTGTTTAATGTTGAGTGGATTGCTACATAGATTCTTTGTTGCAATGTGATTTTGTCTTGTGCTTTACATACTCTACTTCAAATAAACATGAGATTTTTTCGCACTTTCCTTCCAAAGAAGTGAATAGAAGAGTGAGGAGAAGCAATACGAATGTGTATGCTGTAGGTGCTGCAACTAATTTCCATATCATGTTTCAAGGAGTCAATAAAATAATCTCATTGATGATTCATAAGCAATTTAGGGACTGTGGTGGGAAGCTTTGAACGATAATAAACCAACCATTTGTATTGCTTAGTATGGGCAAAAGAGGGAAAAATAATGCTCGTCAGTTATATCCTTTTCAAATTTGTTGAATAACTAAGCTTCAATCCATCCATCAAGACCTTTTTTGAAGTTAGCCATGCATGGTCAATTTGCACTAACAATGTGTGGAGTGTTGAGAAGCTTGTTCTCACTTACGCAAATGGAAACTTTATAGTACTTGAAGTGGCTTCAAATCACCAACTTCCTTGAGTTGGTGTGGCTGTGGCCTATAACTGAAAGACAGAAGAAAGAGAAATCACGATCCTAGGAAGTCTTCAGGTTTTTGTTTTCCATGCAAGATTTTTGTAGACCCATGTGAGGGAGGGAAAAGGAAGGGTTTCCAAAAAAAATCCTGTGAGCAAGGTCGCTGTGGTGAAATGGGATCTTACTAAGTCATTGGAATTACGTAGAGCTTTTGTTATTGTAGTTCTTATAGATTAATGAAAGGAAAAGTAGCTACTTTTACCTTCTCAAAAAAGGAAAGAGCAATTGATTAATGTAAATCTCTTTTCTACACGCAATCTGCATTTCCCTTGCTGTGCACATGCTGGTATTGACAATAGTTTCTCTCCCTGTCATGGATAACATTGACAGTTTTTAACTGTACTAATGGGTACAATTGGAGGATTGGACTTTTTAAAAAGTTTTCCTCGAACCTCTTCAAAACCATGATGCATTCTTGAAAGAAATCAGTTTTTTGTAACTTGTAAACTCCATGTTCATGTCCTTCTATGCTCTGCATTATTAAGTCCTCAAAAGTCTAACTTGGTTTCATTATCTTCTGATAGCTCATCAAAGGATTTATCATCAGAAAAGAAAAGTGCCAAGGGGAGGATAACCACCAAGTTAGCTTCATTTTCTTCTGACAGCTCATCAAAGAATATATCATCAGAAATGAAAAGCTCTCAGAGGAAGATGACCACCAAGTTAATATTTGTCTACTGTATCTGTTCCTTTGACTTGTTTATAACCATGCTACTTTCACATTATCTATTGATATTAACTATTGATATCTATTGATTTTCTTAACCAGAGATTTTTGGTTGCATAAGCTGGTATTTATGAATGATACCTTACCTGATGGAACAGAAGTTGCATATTATACCCGTGGGCAGGTTGCACAAAGTCGCAAGTTAATTTGCTTTCACTATTTTGTCTCTTTTCCAATTTTTTCCCCTAATTAGTCTGCTTCATCTATTAACAGAGATTACTTGAGGGTTATATCAAAGGTTCTGGAATATTTTGTCGCTGCTGTAACTCTGTGGTAAGAACTGTTCCTATTTTTGTAACTTTTAAGAATACATTACATTTATTTAAGTCTGCAAGCCCCTGAGCAGGTCAGTCCCTCGCTATTTGAAGCGCATGCCGGTTGTGCTCAGAGGAAGAAACCGTAAGCTTGCATTCAAATGGCTGTTTGGTAGTGATTTGTTTTGTTACATCCAAACTTTCTAATCTGAACTTATGTTTTGCTCTTATTTGGCAGTTACTTGAACATTTACACTTCCAATGGAGTGTCACTTCATGAACTATCAGTTTCATTGTCAAAAGATAAAACATTTTCTGCTCGGGAGAATGATGACCTTTGTAGAATTTGTGCTGGTGATGGTGACCTTCTTTTATGTGATTCATGCCCTCGTTCTTTTCATAAAGGTATCCACTGACTTTGCAAACTATAGTAGCAATCTGCAAATTTATGACAGTAGCAATCATAGTCAGGCTAGAGAGGTTAGTGTTAGGGGGTGGATGGGCAGTAATAGCCTACTTTGAAAAACTGTAATGACATGTGGAGCAGTTGACTAGTAACAACAGTTTCACTTAGTATCACCAAAAGACTCTCAACAACCTCAAGATGAATATGCATTGCTTTTGCTCCTTCAACCTCAGGCTTGACCCTTCTACACTAGAACAACCTATAAATATCAAGATGGGACCTTTAATTGGATATGATAGAGAAAATGGCAGTTGATTTTTTTCTTTAATTTCTTACATAGGTGCCCTGAATTTTGCATATGCCCCTAAAAGACTTGTCCTATTTATTTATTTATTTTTTAAAAAAACTTGTTCTGTTTACACCGTTATCCCTTTGTCATAAAAGTTAATGAAATTAAGCTCAAAAGTAAAAAAAAAAAAAGCTTTTGAATTTAAGATTCTGTGGATTTATTTTCTTCCTCATTCTTGTGCTTCATTTTCACATTCTCTCTTTCTCCTCCTCCAGCAATGTCTTATTTATTCTACCAGTGTAACGATGTCTCTAAGTGAGTCTAGAACGTTGTACTTGTAGGTTTGAAAGGGTGCCATTAAGGGGATCCTAAACATGTGGAAATTGGAGATGCAAGAGCTTAAATGGAAAAACCCTTTACTTTTAAGTCCAACTCTATCAAATTGGTGGAATAACTAAATAGAGGGACATTGATGTAAAACAAGCAAGTTTTCTAGAAAGTTTTGTGTAAATAATAAGTTAAGGATGTGTGTGATTGCAATTGATTCCAGGGGCACCCATGTAAGACCACACCCCCCCCCCCCACCCATTTTTTTTCTTCCTTTTTGGGAGGTAGTTGATTGATTTGTGTTGGAGAAAATAAAGTGTCTTATTGGAAAATGTAATCCTAGTCTTTTATATAAAGAGGTGGGAAATGAGAAATCACATAGTCTTACTAGAAATATAAAATTGCATAACTGGTTCACTAATAAATTCAATCCTAAGATAAGTGGACTCTAACTAAACTAATATTCTAACACTCTCCCTTAAGTTGGAGTGTAGATGATAATTAAGCTCAACTTGCTACAGATACAAAATTCAACTCTCCTTTACACGTGACATCTTCTAGTTAGCGGAGTAGACAACAACAACAATAGATGGGCAAGCAGGTAGGAGTCGATCCAGTAGATAACATGAGATGATCCTAAGCAATAACAACAGTAGCAAGTGGTAGTAGGTGGTAGTAGCGGTGGATTGGGAAACACTCCCAAGTTAGCAATAGTAGATAAGTAGGCAAGCAGTTAGGAGTGGGATACGAGGACGTCGCTCCGATCCCCCAGTAGTTATCAACATCATCATGATGGGCAGTAGTAGGATCGGATGTTCTAGACGCAATGATCTAATAAGAAGTAGTAGTAGTAGTAGTATTGGCCACAAGACTTGTGCCAACAGTAGTACTCAAGGAGGGCTCGCTCCTCAATAAACTTCTCATACAATCCAATTCGCCTGTAGTAAACTGTAGAGAAGACTGCTCTATAGCAATCTCAATAATAGGAGAGCTAGCAATAGAAGTCAAATTCGCCTAAGCGGGCTTGTTGAACTTGTCTTGGTACTTGTCAGAAGCATGCTTTTTTCCCTTGCAATGATTGAAAGGAGAGTGGATATGATGGCCTTGTTCATAGCCGTCAAAGTGATTACTTTTCTCTCCAAAAGCAATGAGAGAAGTGGTGTCAAGCACAACATAAGCAACAAGTGGTGCATTAGCATTTATCTTTTGAAGGCAGCTGTATATTGTCTTTAGATCATGCACTAAGTCAAAAGATAAAATTTGGTTTTTAGGTCATTGGTATTATGGTGCTAAGTCATCCAAAAAAATGTTAGGTTTGCCACTCTGCACACTTAGGTCAATGCTATTCATCAACCATTTCATAATCAGATGCCCTCCCATTTCTTGTTCTTGGCAGCATCTTTGGGTTTAGAAGTTCTATTTGTTAGTAAATGCAACTTCTCCTGTCCTCCAACGATATGTAGAATGTGCGATACTAGAGAGCATATTTTGGGGATCCAATCAACTTGATAGTTGTCCCCTAAACCAATGCTGAGGTTGAGATCTTGGCCTTAGTAGTAACAGTACAAGAGTTAGTGTTTGCCATGAGAACAAGAGATAGGCAGTCAGGTAGACGTGTGCGATTCTGTGCATAGTAGCAGTCAATAGGTAGTTAGGGATGCATGATTTTACGCATAGAAGCGTGCACTACGCATGCAGAGGGCATAAATGCAAACTTTGACCATATGTAGGGTGCTACGCTCAAAACAAAGTCAACAGAGGGGTTGAATGCAAACTGTAGACTTCATTGTTGGCTTATCTCGACTTGGCGGCGTTGCTCAATGGGTCCCTAATGTTGGACGACTTTGATGAGGGATGCCCAAGCCTTGGGTGATGTTGGTAGGAGCCTTAGGAAACCACTATAGCATGTGGTGATGCCAAACAAGGCCTTTGGGTGGCAAAAACAGTCACTAATGTTCACAGACGTGGTAGTTGAAGATTGCTATAGGCAGGGAAGACCCTTGGAAGCACATTATTGTGCCGTAAGGGCTAGTTTACGGAGAGGGTTATCCCTCCCCTCTTTTTAAGGGATAACCCCCCTTTACCTCATGGGATAACTTAATCCCTCATGGCATCCTTATCCCAGGATAAGCTAACTCGTGTTTGTTGGGGGGTTAACTTATCCTTGGATTTATCCCCTCAAATTTACTCACATCTTCCGTCACATCACATGATAATCCCCTTTCCCAACCCTCGTTCAGTAAACACAAACAGGGGTTAACTCCAGTTCTCAAGTAAACAGAAATAGGGGTTATCCCCTATTGCAAAACTCGTGTTAGCTATCCCCTACCGTAAACTACTCCTAAAGGTTTGAGCAACATTGCATAAGGCCTTGGATGGCCTAGCGGCGGCACTCATTAGTTGAATAGGGCCAAAAATCGCCTAATAGTAGTGCTGGAGGTCGATTTTGGCCAACTTTCGGTTGATTGCCGGTGAGAGTTGGCTGGTTGCACTTGCCAGAGTGGTCCTTAGCGGGAGGGGGAGGAGGAGGGCCGATGATGGCTTGCTGTTGGCCCCAAGGCCTGACAGCGTTGCTAATGGCTCGTGAGAGTTGCTTAGGGTTAAGGTTTTCGGAACCCTTTTCCCTTTGTTTTGTGTTTTTTTGGTGGTGGAAGAAAGAACAGAGAGGGGAGTCAAGTGGGTATCGAATGACTTAGAATTGCTACTCTGATACCATGTTAGAGAAAATGAAGCGTCTTATTGAAAAACATAACCCTGGCCTCTCTTATATAGGGATGTGGGAAAATGAAAAATTACATAAAGAGTTCTACTAGAAATAGAAATATAAATTTGCTTAAATGACTCACTACCAAAGTCAATCCTAAGATCATTGGACTCTAACTAAATTAATGCTCTAACAATATATTTATGAAGGTCTTGTCCTTAAAAAAGTAGGAAAGTGTAGAAAAAGAATTGAAGTATGTGTGGAAGTGCATGTATGAAATGTTGATACCGCAATCTTATTGAAAAATGCTAAATATATCATATTAATATACTAGAGAATGGTCACAATTTTTTTAATATTATGACATTTGATTTATGAAATGTGATATAAAAGTCTGTTCAGGATTTAGAAGAACCAAACTAATTACGTCAATCAAAAGGTCACTTGGTCAAGTAATTATAAGAGTTTTACATAGCCACTCTGCCCAGCCAAAATACTGCCCCTATATCCAAATAGTCAATTTCTTAACACTGTATAAAAACAACTTAGGGAATTGCTTTTTGTAACACCATGAACTAGTATTAGAGACTCACAAACTGAGTTAATGGGTCACTAGGGGTTGATGATTGTTTCTTGATAATTTGGGCTGCCGCTGAATCATGGTGGTTGCTTCTCTTGTGTCTATTGTATCCAACCCAACAAGCTGTTAAGCTCAATGTTCTCAACCAGATATGTGACCAGACCCGACTTGTTACACTTTTGGTGCTTTCCCAACTGCATGCTTGGATTGTGTTAATGACCAGATTTTTTGGTCATCAACTTATAATACAACCAGTATTCATCCTGTGTGTAATAGTATGAAGTAATTTATGACAACCAAGTAGGTGCTCTTTCTGTTAGCCTGAACTCAGTTTGCAATCCGTAGTTTTTTGTCACTTGAAGAACTTGTTTATACTATACCACCAGACGAAATTGGTTCCTTGTTCTCAGACACCATTGAGCCTGGAATGCCAGCTTTGCTGGCACGGTCAATGCTTCGTGGATCTTGTGTATGTGGCTTGTCTACTGTGGTTAGATCACTTGAATTTCTCTCATGCCAAGTGACATGTTACTAGGTTGCTCAATCTTCCAAGATATTGATTCTTTGCAAGTTTGGCTTCTATGGCATTGAGGTGATGACGCTGAGACAGATCTCTCTCTCTCTCTCTCTCTCTCTCTCTCCAGTTATTTTTTTAAGTTGATTTCAGTAATTTTTTATTTGGTGGTTTTGTATAAATGCTATGATAAACCTTTGATATCACATAGATACTATCATAAACTCTTATACTTATATCCCACTATAAATAGGTCTCCATTAACAGTAATGCCATTGAGTTAATGTGAGGTTAGATGTTAGCCCTATCAATGTGACCAACAAGTGAAAAAGCAATTAGAGGGTGGAAAGGAAGTATATCTTCTTTGAAGGTATCAGATGAGTCTTTTTGAGGTGTTTTGATTCCATGAGGTCAATTTGAAGGGAACAAAGACTGGCATAGATAGTAGAATAAAAGGGTAGAAGAAAGAAGTGAGGGTGGAGAGAGGAAGGCAATGGCATTTTCTTGGGCCTAAGATGCAATATAGGGTCAAAGATAAGTATCTTTTGATCTTTTCAAATTAAAATAGCAAATTCTCTTGATGAAGCTTAATCCGAATGGCATTTTTGTAAAGGTATTCAACTTTACAAGGGCATCTTCCAAATGATGGAGCAGTCAACTCCCAAGTAATGATCTGATTTCAAATATGAACTGCAAGAGCAGATTCTGATCTGATTTCAAACAGTGGAAATCTTATCCTTGAACAATATCTACCCATATAATTTGGTGCAGCAACCCTTTGAAGTAGGACAAGTTGGAGAGTCATGTGATTAAAGCAAAAATAGACTCACCACTCTTTTCATTATCTTCCTTTTGTCAAAACCCAAGCATGACACAGCTGCAGCACAGATCTAAAACTGTCCAAGAAGATTTATTACAACTTGCTAAGGAATGAATCGACAAGAATTTTCAATGAAGACTACACAATATGACACCCCCTATATTGCATCAACTGTTGATCATATATCGCGGATCATGTTGATGGTGTTGATAATGTTGTTGCCATGATAGGATTTTGCAATATCATGAGCCCAACAAGTTAATTGAAAGGCATGCTCTTAACATGAGGAAACAAATACTGCATATTCTGCTAGAACACCCATATCACTTGAATGATCACATGAGACAAGAGATTGTACCTCAGGAAATGTACATTCTAGAAATCCAAAGATCTTTGTTTTAAGAAAAAATAGAAGAAATAAAATAAACAGATAAAACACTTGTGTTTATGTGGAAACCCTCTCACAAGGAGAGCAGAGGAAACCAGGGAAAAGTGCCTCTATGAGCATGATCGGATACTTTTTCTTTGAATAAAGCAATAGTATATGTTCTCTTATATAGACCATCTCACATACTCAGTAAGCGAGATGGGACTAGAATAATCAAGTAGTATGTGGATTCAGTAGAGGATTCAATTGCCTATCTATTCTAAATACATTATTCTTAACATTTTGCATGGTGGACAAAGAGAGACATACTCGTGACCAAGGCAGTCTGACATTCCCTGACTTCAATCTTATCGTCTTTCATATATAGAAAGAGGTTTAAGCCATCTTTTTTTTCTCTATATATATACCACTGAGCTGTAGCAGGCATTCCACACTTATGCTAATAGGTAGAAACCAGTTCAGTGAATGGACATTGGGAGTCATTCAGAAGTGGAAGCAAAGACATGAAGGAATGTAGCATTTAGGACAATGTGGCAATCGACTGGAGCTTTTTTTGATTCTTCTATTTGCCTCGAGCATAGTGATTCTCTTCCACGTTAAATTGGGATGTCTATAGAATTTTATAAGCATTCATTGCTGTTGCTTAGGGACTTTGTTTTTTGTCATTCTGGACGTTTCAACTTATTGAAATATTTGCATTAGTAATAAAAGCCCAGACATGAAAGAATGCACAGTTATCATTTTCATCCAGCCATCCTCTTGTGTTCTCTGGGAGACCTCATTTGAAGTTTTTTCATCCTTACCTATTAGATGAATTCATATTGCCCATCATAGATTGTGTCCTGCACTTTGTTACTATTGTGTGCTTGATTATGCCTATTGCAACGGTCAGATTACTACTACAAATGTTACATTTCAGAACACACAAATTGATTTGCCAAAATATCGGGTCTAGACTTGGTAATCGTTGTTTCTTTTTTCTTACAAGCATTTGGCAATCGATGGATACTATCTGTTTCTTTTGAAATTTCACTAAAGTAGTTGAAAAATATGAGAGTTGCGTGTGCCTTTCCATTGCCGCCTATGTTGAGGTTCGTATACCTTTTCATTGTCGGTCCTAAGTCTGGATAAAGGAGGGTTGCGTTAGGTAGCCGACAACCAGTGTAAAATTTGTCGAATCTTTAAACATAGTTTCTAGCAAATACTCAGATTTCGTTGGGACGTTTCCTACTTGCGACGCGCTGCATCGATATCCGAGTGTAGTGAAAAATGAGCAAGGGTTATCATATGAGGAACGCATGCAAGTAAAGAAGTTAGTTCTGCTACATCGTCGCCCGAATGTAATCCAAAATGAGCAATGGTTCTCCCATGAGGAACACATGTGAGTAAAGAAGCTTGTTCCACCACTTCGCCATTGAAGTGTGTCACAAAGGATGTTAAGATTCGGTAGTTGGAATATTGGTACTTTGACCAGCAAGCTCATGGAGATTGTGGATACAATGGTAAGGAGAATGATTCAAATTCTTTGCCTTCAAGAGACTAAGTGAGTTGGAGAAAAAGCAAAGGAAATTGAGAGAACATGTTTCAAACTGTGGTATTCAGAAAGGGACAAAGGTAGAAACGGCGTGGGCATTATAATTTATACGGATTTGAAGGAGAGTGTGAGGTTAAGAGATTGGGTGATCGAATTATTTTAATAAAATTAGTCTTAGAAGAAGAGATCTTGAATGTCATTGCAGTTTATGTACCTCAAGTTGGTTTGGAGGAAAGAATGAAGAATAAATTTTGGAGGGATCTTGATATGATAATTCAAGGAATCTCACAGAGAAATGATTTTCTTGTGTGAAGATTTAAATGGACATGTGGGAAAAGATGCTTTAGAGTATGCAGGAGTACAATGAAATCATGGTTTTGGTGTTAGGAATGAAGAAGGGAAGACTTTCCTTGATTTTGCAATGGCTTATGATCTTTTCATAGCAAATAATTTCTTCAAAAAACGAGAAGATCATTTGATCACCTATAAAAATGGTTTAATAAGAATGCAGATTGATTATTTTGCTTTGAGAAGAAGAGATCGTTTATCTTGTAAGGATTGCAAGATTATTCCAAGAGAGAGTTTTATTGCTCAACATCGTCTTTTGGTGTTGGATGTTTATTTGAAGAACGCAAAGAAGAGAAAATTACTGTTTAAGAATTTAAGAATTAAATGGTGGAATCTTAAGAAAGAGCAAATGAGATTTAAAGAGAAGATCTAATAAAAGACTTGGATCTTAATGGTAATGCGGATGAAATGTGATTAGATATGGTAAACTGTATTAGGAAGGTGGCAAAGGAGGTGTTTCAGGACAAAAGGAGGCTTGGTGGTGGAGTGAGGAAGTATAGAAGCTTAAAATTAAAAGAGCTGCTTTAAAGCCTTATATCAAGATAAGACCAATGAAAATATGGAAAATTACAAGAGTGTAATGAAAGAAGCAAAGAAAATAGTTAGTGAAGCAAAAGCAAAAGCTTGGGAGTATTTTTATAAGAAACTTGATTTTAAAGAAGGTAAAAAAAATATTTTCAAGTTAGCTAAACTAAAAGATCGGAAAGCAAAGGACTTTACACATGTAAGATGCATCAAGGATGGAGAAGGAATGGTGCTTATAGTTAGTGATGATATAAAAATAAGATGGAAAAGATATTTTCATAAGCGTTTTAATAAAAACAAAAGAATGATATCATCTTAGGGGAATTAGTCAACTTAGAAGATTATGTGAATCGGGCAAGTTATTGAGGAATACAAAAGAAAGTAGAGGAGGCTTTGAAGATGTAAAAAAGTGGGAGGGTTGTTGGGTTTGATGATATTCCTATAGACGTTTGGAGAATGATTGGAGAATGGGGTATAATTTAGCTTACAAATTTATTTAATACTGTTTGGAGAGGTAAGAAGATGCCAGAGGAATGGAGGAAAAGTTTTGTGGTACCTTTATACAAGAACAATAGCGACATACAAGATTGCTCCAACTATAGAGGTATTAAGTTGATGAGTCATACGATGAAACTTTGGGAAAAAATAATTGAAAGAAAGGTGAGGCAAGTCTTTGTGGTAACTGAAAATCAGTTTACCTCATACTATTGAGGTAATACATCTCTTGAGACGTATGATAAAGACATATGAAGTCAAGAAGAAGGATTTACATATGATTTTTATTGATTTGGAGAAGGCTTATGATTCTATTCTAAGAGATATCTTGTGGAGAATTTTGAAGAAGAGATAAGTGCCAGTTTTATATATCAACCTCATAAAGGATATGTACTATGAAGCAATAGCTTGTGTAAAGATTAAGGATGATTTGACGGACTACTTTGATATCATCATTGGTTTGCATCAAGGATCGACTTTAAGTCCTTATCTTTTTGCCTTGATCATGGATGAGTTGACGAAGCATATCCAAGCTGAAGTGTCATGGTATATGCTTTTTGCTGATGACATTGTGTTGGTTGATGAGACAAGAGATGGAGTGAAAAGAAAACTTGAGCTTTGGAGAGAAATCCTGGAAGATAAAGGATTACGCATAAGCAGGGCGAAGATTGAGTATATGGAATGCAAGTTTAGTAGTTGAGGGAACAATGAAGGGATTGATGTAAAAATTGGAGAAGAGTGCATTCTAATGAAAGATGTTTTTAAGTACTTAGGATCCATTTTCCAACAAGATAGTGGAATTGATGGAGATGTTACACATAGAATTAATGCAAGGTGGTTGAAATGGATTGGTGCATCTGGTGTTCTCTGTGACAAGAGGATTTCTTTAAAAGTCAAAGGAAAGTACTATCGAGTTATGGTAAGATCAACCATGTTGTACTGTTTTGAATGCTGGGTTATAAACTATAGGCATGTACAGAAGATGTTTGTGGCAGAAATGAAGATGTTAAGATGGATGCGTGGTCATACAAGAAAGGATCGTATTTCAAATGAGATTATCATAAAAAAGGTTAGGGTGGCATCGATAGAGGATAAAATGAGAGGCACGTCTAAGGTGGTTTGGACATTTACAAAGAAGGCCACTATATGCTCCAGTTAAGAGATGCGAGAAGATGGAGGCTGAACTTACTAAGAGGGGGCGAGGAAGACCAAACAAGTGTGTTAGAAGGAAACTATTAACCATGACCTCAATTATTTTAATTTAAGTTCTGAAATGGCTGAAAATTGATCTATGTGGAGGCAAAGAATCCATATAGCCGACCCCACTTAGTGTGGGAAAATGCTTGGTTGTTGTTGTAGTTGAAAAATATAATAAGTGGAAGCATAAACAATAGTAGAATGCTCAGGTTTTACGAGGAAATCCCACTCACGAAGAGAAAGGAGAAAATCACGAGAGAAGGCCTTGATAGGGCGACTTTCTGTATTGTTCTTCCCAAAGGAATATGAAGGAGTACACGCCTATTTATAAGCTATCACACACAACGAAAAGTCCCACTCCACTATGTGGGACTAAATAGTTATATTACAACTCTCTCAACACTCCCCCTCAAAGTGGAGCATAGAATGCTCAGCTTGTAACACAAATCTACTCTACACAGTAGAACAAACAACACTCTAGATTGGTTCTTACTTGTAAGCGAGAACATAGGCTAGAGTTGCTGGACGAATTGTAGCTGGCTTTGGAGATCTGGTGTTGGTGGCTCCCCATTAAGTATCCTTGAAATGAGTTTTACGTGGAGATTATTCCACGTAAAACCCAGGTGTCCACGTAAAACCTAGGCATCCTTGATGAAGAGGGGTTTTCCACCTGTGTGGATCAAGTGGATGAAGAGGTGTGTCACTACGACGTCGTACTCGGTTCTTATCAATGGAAATCCGGCAGGGGGTTGGATTCAGCTGAGAAGGGAGGTGAGACAGGGATGTCCTTTAGCTCCGATGCTTTTTGTTATTGCAGCAGATACACTTATGAGGGCGGCTAAGAAATTTTGTGAGAGGAACTTGGTGAGGGGTTTCTCTTTGGGAGATGGGACGAGCATCCCATTGTTGCAGTATGCGGATGATACGATTTTTTTTATAGAAGGCAGGGAAGCGGAAGCTAGGAGGATGTGGATCTTACTTTTCTTGTTTAGCGAAGCTTCAGGTCTGCAGATTAACCTGTCTAAATTAGATTTTGTTCATTTTAATTTGACGGAGGCGGAGGTGAGGGAGTGTAGCTTGGGTCTTGGCACAAAGCAGGTGAAGCTACCGATCAGATATTTGGGTTTGCCGTTGACAGATGTTAGGATCCTGGTGAAGAACTGGGCTCCCTTGATGGAGAGGCTGAAGGGGAGGTTGGCATGGTGGGCATCCAAGCTTTTGTCAAGGGGTGGAAGGTTGGTCTTGCTCAAGGCAGTTCTGGCGACGATGCCGTCGTATTTCACCTCTATCTTGAAGTTGCCCCGGTAGATCGTCTTGAGGATGGAGAGGCTTATGAGGAATCTCTTCTGGTCTAATCAGTGGTCGAATGGACCTGGTGTCAGGTTGGTGGCTTGGGAGGAGGTTTGCAAACTGGTGGAGGGGGGCTTGGGGTGAGGGATCTGGGGAGGTCTAATGATAGCTTGTTGACGAAGTGGGTTGGGGGCCTTTTGGAGTGTGGGGAGGATTTGGTGGGCGAGGTTTTCAGGATGGCTTATGGTGGCCCGTTGCGTTGGGATCTCCCGGTATCTCCGTCGAGGGATGCTTCTCACTTCTTGAAAGGTTTGTCGATGGTGGCTCCTAAGATGTAGAATTGTTTTGTACCGGTGGTGGGGACGGGGGAGATCTTTAGGTTCTGACAGGATGATTGGACGGGGCAAGGTGTGCTCGCTAGAAGATTTTCGAGACTTTTTACTATGTCCCAGAATAAAGAGGCGTCTGTGGCCGATGTTTGGGAAGGTGGTTGGTGTTCGTCCTTTACAGGGAATTTTTCAGATGTGAGAACTCACGATTTCTAGAGATTACTTGAAGAATTGGAAGGTCTGCAGCCGGCATCCGGAAATGATATGTTTGGTTGGGATGGAGGTGAGTTCTCAGTGGGGGTTTGCGTACAGGAGATTGTCCGGTGGGGGTCCCACGGGTGATTTGGATCTGATAAGAGATTGCAGACAGGTTTGGAAGGCTGCATGTCCGTTGAAGGTCAAGATTTTTGTTTAGCTGCTTAGGAGGAGGAGGCTCGTGATTAAGGTTTGGAGGGCGAGATGGGCTCCTAGGAGAGTAAGGTTTGCCCGTTGTGTGGAGGTGATGATGAAGAGGTTGACCACCTTTTCTTCACTTGCCTGTTTGTCGTTTAGATTTGGAGCCGTATGGGAGTGGGGTAGTGGAATTGCCGGTCATTTGATAAGTTTTGGTGCAGCCATAGAGGTGGAGGGGGTAATGCTGGGCAGAGTGTCTTCCGTACGAAGGAGAGGACCAGACCGTTGGCGGTCCTGTGGGGCATCTGGTTGGGTAGGAATGTTGCCGTCTTCAGAGGATAGAGGCCTTATGTGGAGAATTTTGTGGAGTCTGTTACTATTTTGTTTAAACTTTGGAGTGAGTTCTTGTGAGTAAGGGGTCTTGGTGTTTGCCCCTTGTATTGGCGTTGGCCGTTGGTTCTTTATTTAATATATTTGGGTAGTTATCATCCTGGATAACTACCCTTTCCTTTTTCAAAAAAAAAAAAACCAAATAGTCTGGCAGGGAAGGTACCGGGGATTTTCCATAAATTGACTTGCCCTGTTGACTACAAGGCTGATATCTGGTCTAGTGACTGTCACATAAAGTACCTTTCCTACAATGCTCTTGTATCTCTTTTTATCTTTGAATATAGGATCATCTTTTCCACTTAGCCTCCTAAGAGACTATAGGAATAGAGGAGGGTTTGGCCTCCAACTACCTAGTCTCCTCAAGTAGTTCCAGCACAGCACATATTTCCTCTGTGAGAGTACCATCCCACTAGAATTCTTAGCAACCTCAGTGTCCAGAAAACATATCAGTACCCCCAGATCCTTGGTAACAAAAGTGGACTGCAGATAGTCTTTTGTCCCTTGAATGTTGCATGTGTCGTCACCGGTAAGAATCATATCATTAACGTCAATAGCTAGAATGACCACACTTGAGTTCTTGCACTTGATAAAAATAGGGTAATTAGATGTAGACATGATAAAGCAAATCTTCTAGACCTCAAAGCTAAGCTGCTCAAACCAGGTTCTTGAGTTATGTTTTAGGTCATATATCACTTTCTTCAGCTTGCAGACCTACTCCCCTCAACCACAGAGCTCGGCAGTTGAACCATGCAGACTTCTTCCCAAAGATCACCAGAGAGAGGCATTCTTCACATACATGGAGTTGATATAATGGCCACACCTTGTTGACCACTACATATTGGATAACATAGACCGAGTTGAGTCTTGCCACTGAAGAGGTGTTGAAGTAGTCTACACCATAACTCTGTGTATAACCCTTGGCTACCAGTTTGGCCTTCAACCGCTCAACTGCCCCATTTGGTCTATATTTACTAGTGTAGACCCGATGTTAATTAATAACTTGAGCACCTTTAGGGAGCTTTGTCAACTCCCATGTGCCTCGAGAGGCAAGAGCAATCATCTCCTTGTCCATGGCCTGTTGCTAGCCTTAATCCTGTGCATCTTCATGATAAGAGCGAGGAACTGTCATAGTTGCCAAGGTTGTAGAAAAATGCCGTAAAGTAGGATTAAGATGATCAACTGAGGTGTAATGTGACATAGGGTGTAAAGTACAACTCCTTATAGACTTGGAGCAATAGGAAGATTGTCTGACAGTGGGTTGGGGACATTTAGAATAGATGCTGGTGAGGGAAATTTGCTCTTGAGAGCATAGAAGGAAGAGGCACAAACACCTGATTTTGTTGGCAATGCACATAGGTATGGGTAAACCACCCTAGCGAAGAGCCCTCCTCCGAGTAAAAGGGTACCTTCTCAAAGAAAGTAACATTAGCAGAGGCATAGTAGTGCTTCACCATGGGATCATAACATCGATAATCCTTCTGAGACCTGGAGTAACCTAAAAATATATATTTAATAGATTAAGAAGACAACTTATTAATCACTATAGAAAAAAAGATGAACACAATGCGTGCATCTAAAAGTTTGCAGTGGTAATGCAAAAAGAGTAGCATCAAGCTGCTGAAGAAAAAATGGAATATCACCATTAAGAATAGTTGAAGGAATCTTGTTAATCAAATATGTAGCTGTAAGGATGGCATCCCCTCTAGAAATGCTTAGGAACATGCATGGCAATCATCTAGGTTGGCGCAATTTGCGCTTGGCTATATTTTGGTATGATGTATGTGGGCAAGAAGTTTGGTTGAGGATTCCATTATTTGATAAAAAAAATCGTGAACACAGGGGTATTATTATTGCAAAAAATTTTGATGCTCGTGGAATAAAAATTCTAAACTTCATATAAGAATTTAACAATAATAGAATTGACTTCAAATTGATCCTTCATAAAAAAGATCCAAGACAACCGACTAAAATTATTAATAAACACCATGAAATACTGGTAAACAAACCGATGACTTATTCAACGAGGACCCTAAATGTTATGATGAATTAAATGAAAAGCAGATAGACTCATTTTATTTTGGCTGGGTTGAAAAGAGGTCTTGTAGTGCTTGCTCAACTGACAGGCTTCACACTCTAAGGTGGTAGGAATAGCAGACTTTGGAAACATCTTTTATAGTCTAGAAACAGATGGATGGCCTAAACGGTGATGCTAGTGCTTCAAGTTAGCAGATATAAATTTAACACCAGTAAACAATTGAGAAGTGTCAACGTAATAAAGGCCCTCTCTCTCAACTCCCCAACCAATCATCTTTCCCTTCTAGATGTACTCAAAGAAAACATAGTGCTCAACAAAAATCATATGGGAGGAAAGCTCTTTACATAAATAATAAACAAATAATAAATTGAGGGAAAATTTTGAAGTACAATAAGCATTGGACAAATGTAGTGAGTCTGAAAGCTGAACATCATCTATAGCTGTAACAGGAGAAGACAACTCGTTTGCCAAACAAACCGAAGTAGCTTCAAAAGTCTGTCGCACAGAGGCCAGGGCATCTTCATATTTAAACACAAATTCACATAGCTTTGGGATACAACAAGATCATTTGGAGGCACCGGTCTACCACATAGGAAGAGGTGGAAGTGGCAGTTGCCTGGTTGGTTGAAGTACCTGTGGCAACAATAGAAGCTATAGTCTCTGGAGAGGTAGACATGTTAGAAGCTTGGCGAAGGAGTTCCATAAGTTGTGCACAATCAGTGGAAGTAAGAGAAGGGGTCCCAGAGATGGCAGGCTCCTCTTGAACAATAACCTCATTGGCTTGACCAGGTCAGCTAAACTAGGCCCAACATTTCTCAGAGGGGTGGTTGGTTCATTGGCAGTGGATACATAGATCATATATACGTCATTGTCCTCGACCATGTCCTCGACCTGCTCTAAAACCATCACACCCCCTAGTCACTGCAAAGGCAGATGTCT